>JAZGLO010006649.1:500000-1152500 GCA_036873155.1 Biomphalaria sudanica
GATAAATAGACAGATAGATAGATAGATAGATAAATAGACTGATAGATAGATAGATAGATAGATAGATAGATAGATAGATAAATAGACAGATAGATAGATAGATAGATAGATAGATAGATAAATAGAGATAGATAGATAGATAGATAAATAGACAGATAAATAGATAGATAGATAAATAGACAGATAAATAGATAGATAGATAAATAGACAGATAGATAGATAAATAGATAGATAGATAGATAGATAAATAGACAGATAGATAGATAGATAGACAGATAGATAGATAAATAGACAGATAGATAGATAGATAGATAGATAGATAAATAGACAGATAGATAGATAGATAGATAGATAGATAGATAGATAGATAAATAGACAGATAGATAGATAAATAGATAGATAGATAGATAAATAGACAGATAGACAGATAGATAGATAGATAGATAGACAGATAGATAGATAGATAGATAGATAGATAGATAGATAGATAGATAGATAGATTGATAAATAGATAGACAGATAGATAGATAGATAGACAGATAGATAGATAGATAGATAGATAGATAGACAGATAGATAGATAGATAGATAGATAGATAGATAGATAGATAGATAGATAGATAGATAGATAGATAGATAGATAGATAGATAGATAGATAGATAGATAGATCTACTTTATAGCCCACTACCATGTGGAACTTATGCTCCCTATATCTAATGTCCCAATATAAATTCTTTACCTAACCACAACAACCACACTTTCCACAGCGTTTTTTCAAAACTTCAACTTAATCGAAATTGTGAGTAAAAGAAATAACGTGTAGAAATTTTTTACCACACAGACAGACGGACAGACTGAGTTGATATAAGATTTGTATAATTCCAATCAGGTGAATAGAAAACTCAAGTATTTACTTGGTAGGTTCTTGCTGAAAATGCTAATAAATGTCCACTTAAATTTTGGCCCCAATGAACGCACACGTCTCCTTTTCTGTCTCTTTCTCTCTCTCTCTCTCTCTCACTCTCTCTGTCTGTCTTTCTCTCTCTCTCACTCTCTCTATAACGTGTTGTATTTTCATTGTTTTTTTTACCAAATGTTGCAAGAACCACTGAATAAAACATGACGGCACCATAAGTTATGATTTTAATATATTTATGTGTCTGTAGTATTCAACATTCAATACATTATAATACATGTGTACGGACGTCTGACCAAGACTACGCGCAGGACTCGATACGGAGGCCATCTACATGTAATGTTCCTCTCATCTCTAGTTTCCCAATGCTTGCTTTTCGTCTAAGGGTGAGGAGTCGAGGAAGTCGGCAACCTTAGAGGCTGGGGCAGGGAGGGGCGTGGCGAAACTAATTACAGGGTCCATTAAGGCCATTGGGGTCTAATTGTGGCTTCCGTTTTATCGAACAGATCGAGCCTTGTCAAAACATGAGGTTGGTGGGAGGGTGGGGGGGGGGTAATGTGATCGTGAAGTGACGGGAGTAGGGTGAGGAATGGACAAAGGGTCAAATGGTCACGTGACCCTAATCATATCGTCTTACATGTTTGATTGTTGAGGGACCCAAAATGGTGGGGTAGAACTGTACCATACAAACGTTGTGGAGGGCGCTCTTTTGCGTGGTAGGGGAGTTATGAGGTCAAGTAATGTGTTGGTTTAGTACCTGTGCCACAGCTAGGCAATATTGCCCAGAATCTGAGGTCCGTGGTTCGAGTCCTCATCAAAGCTTGTCTATAATTCAATGTTTCACTCAGTGTTCTTCTCCTTCTTCTGTCAATGACTATAGAACTCTAGAGTGTTGAACAGGCATGTCATTGAATGAACTTTAGGTTAAAGACAGAGAGGAATGGAGAAAGACGGTCGACAGATTTGATATGGTGTCCTAAAGGTTCAACAGACTAAAGTCTATGTGAAGGAAGGTAAAGATGTGTCTTGATGATTTCATGGAGCCATGGTATTATTGTGTAACTATTCTAAATACCGACAATTGCTATGTCACTCATGTCATCCTGTAATGTTCTGGTGTCTATGTCAAAAACCAAATCTCATACTTAAACAATTAGCCAGAAACAAACAAAATTATGATAAAACTAACTCCTTCATTTCTTGGCGTTTAAATAGTAGCTGTCGTGGGCTTGACGTGGCTATGATCTGTTGCCTAGTGTGAGACCAAACTTAATGAAAAGCACTGAGTATTTTCTAACGGTTTGGCTTTCATAGAGGCTATCGTGCGAGCTACAAGATTTTTTATACGTAATGCCCATCTGACCATGATTTGAAAGTTCAATACATTGCCTTGAAATGTTCAAAAATTTATTTCGTTGTAATTAAAATATAAAATTAGTTTGGATTCTAACAAATCACTACGCCCCTCCATCCCAGGCTTTTTTTGTCTGGATGTGCCCTAATAACTATAAGGCATTGTTGTCCACTAACAGGGAGTGGGGGGGGGGGCTATCTCAATTACATTCCCCACTCCCCGAGCTGACACGGACCTTACGGAAATGACAGTCGCCCATAGTCATTGTTGTGACACAGCAGGACATATGGCAGACAAGTGCTGTAATGGCGATCTTTATCACTGTTCTTGTGGCAACCGTTCACCGCGGGCGTATCGAAGAGAAGGGTGTAATATCGCCCTCGACACTACTACCCTCATCATGGCGTATAGTATGACGACCCACTCATACACTCTCACTAGACTCTTCTCTTCAGCATCTTTTTGTCTCCGTCAAAATGCGTGTGTGTGTGTTTGTGTTTGTGTGTTTATGTGTGTGTGTCAGTTCTACTTGTGGATCCACATAGTTGACAATAGTGATGATTAGTGCAGGCTGACTAAGCTGGGGCCTCTCCTGGGGGTCTGGATAGCGCATAGAGTCGACATTTTCAATTAAGGATATAAATGAAAAATAATGTACCTGGGTTACAAGACTGAGCATATAAGTAGCGCTTATATTCTCCTTTAATGAGAACACTACATAACGTAGTCTTCTAGTGATTAGATCCACGCTGATTCTCCCTGTGCCAGAAGGATGCTTCCCAAAACTGTAAATAGATGGATCCAAGTTGTTCTAGATTAGCTATGACCGGGTACCCGGGCACCTGTTGAGAGCCCTAGACTCGCGAAGAGGGTGGCGGGGGAGAGACAGAGATGGGGCTGTTAAAAGGTGTTGATAACGCCCAGGATGAATTACTTGAGGACGTGATGGAACCAGGGTACGGGGCACTCACATGGACTCTTTGCAGCTTAAGATAATGGCTGGACATCTGGAAATCGTGTTCGCTATCTCCCTGAGGGTTCCGAATGCGCAGAAGATACAAGAGTCATGAACGAAATGAAAAAGTTACACTAAATTTATGTAACAAATACTATGTCATTAATGTTCCAAGTAAATGCGTTATCACTTTATATAGTACGACCTATAACAACATGGGCTGCCTTGTTTGCAATCATCTTTGCTTATATAGAGACATTGACGTAGCCAGGGGTTTTCGGGACTCAACCTCCCCGCCATTGAAATGCTTTAATTTGTTTTATTACATGGAAGATTTTCAAGTAAAACCATCCCTTGCCGGGCTTGCCCTAGCGTTGCCAAAGAGGTTTTAAGGTTGAAAAGCTTTTCTTCAATGAAAAAAATGATTTTTTGAGCGTAGCTAAGTGGGTTTTGAGGTTAAAACCCACTGTTCAATAAATCAACTAAAGCAAACTAGTAACCAAATTCCATTGATGTAGCCAAGAGGGGTTTTGAGTTTTAAAAAACACTCCAGAGTTTTAAGTTTCACCATCCCGAAAGTTTTGAGGTTACAACCCCCTTCTTTGATATAAAAAATAAAAGCTAACCAGTCACCAAATTCCATGAGCGTAGCCTAGTGGGTTTTGAGTTTAAAACACACTCAAGAGGGTTTTGAAGTTTAAACCCCGCTCTTCGATATAAAACTATAAGAAACTACACACACCAAATTCCATGAGCGTAGTCGTGTGTGTGTTTAGGGGGGGAGGTATGTTGAAAACTTCCGCCAATAAGAATGTAAAGGAAAACTAAATCCCATGAACATAAGCACGGTGCTTTTTGAGTCTGAATCCCATTCAAAAAAACTAAAGCCTAGCAATGAGATTTTTCAAGCAGTTGACGGAAACCATTAATAATGTCAAAATGTACGAGTATTCAAGCCACAGACTTTAAAAAAAATAGGTTCAACCCTAACCCATACCAAACATTTCACACATTGATTTGTTTATCTGCCACTCACTGGGCCCCGACACTGAAGTACATTAAATAGCAGATTTGGTGTTTGACATAGAAAATTTTAATACAAGAGTATCATGATATTGCACTACAGACACCTCAGAAAATACATTGTGTTGGTTTCAAATACAAGAAATAATGCTTAGTGCCAGGGCTAGGTCCCGGACCACGCTGGAGTAGCTCACTGCGCTCCCCAGGGCCCCAAGTTGGCAAGGGTGGGCTGTCTACTGTAATTTAAAAAAAAAAAAACTTATTCTAGGGTATAAAAGTTACAAGACTTGTGTGTGTGTTTGTGAGTTTGCAAGGGGAAAAAAAGAAAACGAAGGCACGCCACAAGATGGCGGCTAAGACGTCAAAGAAGGAAAGAAGAGAGACAATTTCTGAACCACTTTGGAGTTAGCTCCATGATTAAACCGCATCATCTCAGACAATCCGCCGGTACTTTCAGAACGACGCCATCTGGAGGTAAACAGATTAACATCACCAAGTGCTGCAACTCTAAGTGGAGATAATTCATGACAAACCTTTTTTTTTCTTCTTCATTCACTTTTCCCCGCTTGTACAGTTGTTTTCATTTTGTTGTTGTTGTGTCTAAGCCTACTTCAAAAAATGAATAACACCGCACTCTTATCCCCCTTTGTTTTCCCCGCTCTTTTGGATCTGAGTATAGGCATAAACGCCGATTAGTGCTCCTTCCGCTTTGCGTCTGCAATTAAAAGCAGAACTGAACAGCCAACACGCGCCTATTAAAAGCAAAGGACCACGGGATAGGACCAGCGTCTAAACACTTTAACACGCGACCTTCTAAATTAAAATCTTAGACTTCGGAATGGAAGCGCGTGGAAATTGCGTAAAATGAATTCGTGGCGCCATCATAGACGCCAGGGCGTTTCCGGTCGTTCTTGGGAGGGCGTATATAATTGTTTTTCCTTCTTTTGATTATTTTTTTTTCAAAAAAAAAAACTTATTTTAATTGTCATAGTAAAGTACACCATGTTTCTGGAGGGTCTGAGAATTTCAGAACATCAAGTTTTCAAGTGGACGTAGAAAAAGAAATTTAATTTAATATGCAGAAGGACTTCCACCTAGTTTACATACTTACATGTTTATATGTAATATACATACATATATATACATATATATTACACTTCATACATGCATTTATTTACATATATATATATATATTGTTAACAAAATGTCAAATAAACGGACAAATATACACTGGACAAAGAATATAATAATTTTACTGTATGAAATTAGTTGGCTTTTTAAATTATAAGTGTAAGCTTATACTTTTTTTTTACAGTAAACAAAAAAAAAATAAGGAAGATATGAACATATTACATTATAACCATTATATATAGTGTGATAACGATTCTATTCCTATCTCTCTTTATTGACCTCAATTCCCATTCAACTAATTGGAATTTTACAAATCTTATATCAACTCACTCTGTCTGTCTGTCTGTATGGTAAAAAGTTTATTTCTCCCCCTCCTAATCTCGGATCAAACTGAAATTTTGCACAATTATTTCTTTTACCTGACAATACAAGAATCAATAAAAAAAATTAACCCATTATTTTATTTAACTATTGGTTATTAATCATGTTGTCTTGGTATCTTGAACAAGGGAAAGAAATCATACTTGACAGATTTGGTGGTATAAGTTAAATTAGTCCCCTTGAGGACTCGAGCCCTGAGCGATCATTTTTATGCATTAAAAAAACGATCATGTAAACATTCACCAAGGTACCCCCCTTCTTCCCTCCCCCTTTCACAACTGGTCCAGACAAGTGATAGGATCGGCACCTTCAACATAGGGGTCACGGGGGTCACGATTGGATCATAGCCAGTTGAGAAAGCTAAATGCTAAACAAAAAAACAATTGGTAAAAATAGTTCTATTATAACAGTTGTATTATGGCTAGGTCTGTTATTGATGTAATTACACGATTGATCCAAACTATTTGATACAATTAGAGTTAATATAAGCTTTTTTTTTCTTGTTCACTTATTTAAAACTGTTAACGCCCCTGTGAAAACAAGTCACAGAGACACAGGCGCAAAGCAAAAAGCTCCATCTAAAATGACACGATGACCAGCCTGATGAGGATGGATTGGTGTCCAACACCTCAAGGGAGAAAATCAAAAATTGTCATACGAAGGAGAATAATAAGACATGTTAGATGACGTTATGCCCTAAAACGTCTCAAGGGAGAAAATCAAAAATTGTCATACGAAGGAGAATAATAAGACATGTTAGATGACGTTATGCCCTAAACAAAAAAAGCCAAGTGGAAGAATAGTCCCATAGTACCGGTATTAAAAGAATATTGAATCATTGAAAGGAAAACAATCTCACAGTTAAGAAGACATAAAGATTAGAATGAAGGTGTTAAAATGTTTTAAATCCTTTTAATGTGAATTTTCATTAATTGGATTTTTTAAATACTTTTTATGTTGTTTTAATTATTAGTTAGTTATAACTACTTTTTATCTAAAGCGTTTGTCCCCAAGATATGAGAAAAGAAATAAACAAAAGAGTAGAATCCTATTGCAAGTAAAAATTGTGATTGAGACTTAAAATGTTTTATATTGTTATAAACCTGGTGGTGGCACAGATGGGGGTAGTGGTGTGTGTGTGTAGTCAGCCGACGCAAATCGCCCAAGGCCAGCGCTAGACGAGCGGTCAACCGTGACGAGTTACGACGGTCAGCCGAGACGAGTGTCAACATGACGATTCTAGAGGGATCGGCGTCGTGAACAGAGCTCATGAGCGTCACGAGGGATGTAGTCGTCTGACCACCCAGAATGGTCGAGCGACGTTCTGTCCGGTTCTAGAAGGCCAGCAGGGACCCGATATAAAGAGCGAAAGTATCAGAGACGAGTGAGACACAACTTCCCGATCTAAAGTTCGTTACGACGGCTCAGTACAAGTCCAAGACGAGATGGAGAGACCAGTGCAAGAGTTGATACGGCTAGGGTTAGGGTTAGATTTAGGGTTAGGGTTGGGGTTAGGGTTATGGTTAGGGTTGTACTGACCACAATGCCGCTTATCTTGCATCATTCACCTTGCATGGCTAATCTCTTCCCACCATCACCATCTTTGGTTTTATAACCTTTAAAATGTGGGTTCTTTAAAAAGAGTATGCATTCCTCTATAATTATATACCTAACGCAGCATCTCCAGATGACATATACAAAAAAGTTATTGAAGTTTAATTACTGAAACACAAATGAGCAAAATGAACGATTCCATCGGAACGTGGAAAATAATTACGGAGAGAAAGAGTTAACAGCATATGCTGTCAGAAGTGAAAGTAAACCATCTTCACGTCTTACTAAAGGTGAAATATCAACTTGAACCGTGAAAAAATGCAATGACCTATTATAGTCAGAAACATTAAGACTGGTACACCAATTTATTGCACCTAAGAATATAGACATTAGCTCTAATAACATGAAGAAAATATAAACATCTAGTGTTGGAGTGAAAGATAGAATGAGTATTTTCTCAAAGTCTGTCTCAAGTATTAACTCTTTCTCTCCGTAGTTATTTTCACGTTCCAATGGAATTATTCATTTTGCTCAGTTGTGTTTCACTCCCCTGTTAGGATTCAATTTCAATAACTTTCGTGTGTATGTTATCAGAAATGTTTTATTATTATTGAAAAATGCATGCTATTTTTATATAAGAGAAATTAGAGTTTATAAAACCAAAATTTTTTTTAATTGAATGGGGTCAGTTAGGAGAGAAAGAATTAATATAAGAAATCGCCTCTTTATGTGTAAAACTTTGTCTTTAAGGAAGAAAGGATATCAGTCACTACTGTACTATCAGTCACTACTGTACTATCAGTCACTACTGTACTATCAGTCACTACTGTACTATCAGTCACTACTGTACTATCAGTCACTACTGTACTATCAGTCACTACTGTACTATCAGTCACTACTGTACTATCAGTCACTACTGTACTATCAGTCACTACTGTACTATCAGTCACTACTGTACTATCAGTCACTACTGTACTATCAGTCACTACTGTACTATCAGTCACTACTGTACTATCAGTCACTACTGTACTATCAGTCACTACTGTACTATCAGTCACTACTGTACTATCAGTCACTACTGTACTATCAGTCACTACTGTACTATCAGTCACTACTGTACTATCAGTCACTACTGTACTATCAGTCACTACTGTACTATCAGTCACTACTGTACTATCAGTCACTACTGAACTATCAGTCACTACTGTAAGTTTATCTATACATTTTCTACTTGCAGTTTGGTGCTACAAGTCAACAACCGTCCACAACACACTGTCTCCCAATAGTGGACCCAATCCAGATTTGCATAAGAGCAGAAACCAACACAAAACGTACATAAAATGCCAACGAAGTCAACAAAAATATTTCCTGTGTAGTGTTTTGATATTCAATTTTTTGTTTCGCCTCTACGCTTCTGCCTTTCCCTCGGTACGCCACTGAATACAATGATCGTCCTGCGTCATTGATAAATAGATTTCAATAGATTGGAACTTTGGGATCTGTTCTTGTAGCCAGGATGATCAAATCGTGGGGGGGGGGGGGACTAACTAAATCAGGATGAGTTATTACTACTTAACAAAACTAAAGCAGCTTACATAAAATGAGCAGGCACGGTAATATTTATTAATATTACAATTGACTACACCAATTGTAAGATTGAAATATAGTTGTGAAAGGCACACTCTGGAAATAATAACAAAAACGGACACCGGACATTCCATTACAATAATATACAAACACAGCTTTCATGCTATCAAGTACTAAATCTTCCATTCATTACAGTCTACTAATAAGGGATATTTATAACAGGTTCTAATATCGACTTTGTACTAAAAACGTTCACTTGACTCTAGCAAGTACTGGTCTCCAATTCGGTCTCTAGATGTCAATGAAGGGTTACATATAAGAAAGAAAAGATAAAGGATTGAGATAAAAATGACACATATAGATATGAGATGAAATCCACACAACAGCTTCTTTAACCTGTTATCTACACTGACCCTTTTATTATTATTTATTTTAATTATTATTATTATTATTTATTATGTTAGAAACGAACGAGTTTTCATTCTCTGGCGAAGCCAGGGTCGAGTTTCGTTAAAAAAAAACACAATTCATTGTAGTCTGTTGCGACTGAGAAATCTTCTGGTGATGTGGCAGGTCTGCAGCAGTACCGGCCTCTGACAGGCAACGAGGATATTCCTAGGAATGTTAAGGGCATTGAAGGTATCTGTGAGGTCAATTGTCATTATCCCCACGGTTGATATAACAATGGGGGTGTATTGTTGTTTTAGATAACGTCCATAAACGCTTAATCTCCAAGCCTAGGTTCCAATAGTTTCATTGTTTTTTTCATTTCATCATTATTATTACTATTATTATTGTTGTATGTGGGTTTTATTCTCATTTTCATTACATCCCTATAACTCTTCTAGACTCTCCCTCCCCCCCCCCATCTCCTAGAGTTAAGTTGGCTAAAGGCGGAAGGCGAACGAATTTATTTATTTAATATTTTTTTTTGGGGGGGTGCGGGGAGGGTTACTTATAAACGTTTGAGAAACAGTAATTGACGTTAATACTAGGACTATGGTATTGCCCTCGAAGACGACATCAGCGGTAGATTAGGATGCGTTATAATTAAATGGCAGCCTGGTAAAAAAGAAATTGATAGACAAACATTTAAACCCAGTGAAAAGACGACCACTGTTTCAAAACAACTGACCATTACAGTCTATCAGAGGTGGCTATCTCATCTTGTCTCAAATCAAAGCATATTGACCAGAAATCTTTTCACGCCGTTCCACAACGTCCATTAGATTAAGCACGAGATTCTTGACCAGGACGACACGACAACACACTCCTGAGCCTCTTCTCCCCACCCAGGACACTAGTCCGTTCTAACCATAAGCTATCGCCCCCCCCGCCACCACCACCACTCATCATTCTAGCTACGAAAAGATACCAACTGGTCGCCAACGTCTTTATTTATTCTGGACCTCCCTCTGTAGAATGATCAATGTTCTCATTGCTATAATAATAGGGAATGAATGAACGATGGCAGGAGGGGGGGATTCTTAAGAGAGAGAGAGAGAGAAAGGACACTATGAACAAGAAATCGAGGAGAAAAAAAAACTCAAAAAAGGGGTGGGGTGGGGTGAAGATTGATTTTAAAAAAAAAGTGAAGTCCAAGACTCTCAGAACGTGTAAAGACATCTCTTCATCTTGGGGTGTGCGCGACATTGTGTCCCTGGGGTGCTATAACATGAGCAGGCTCCACCCTACATCAAACCTTTTCTCCAATGTAGTCTTTTCTATTTTTTACTCTCTTGGAACTCTCTTTCGTCTCTCTCTGTCTCTCTCATGTCTTTCGATGAATCTTTCGATCTCCCATCTTTACAGTTGCTCCCTCCTCTAGTTGAACTCAAACATAATTTTCTCTCTCTCAGGGCCATCCTCCAGAACGGATATAAACACACTCAAAAACTCGCTCACAAATAGTTTTACATGCTATCTCTCTCACACACACACACGCACGCACACAACATCATTCGCCCACGTTCCCGCCTCCAACCTCAAAGTTTTCCTCTTCAAAGAGGCTGTCAAAGAGGCTGTGATCTAATGAAAATCTCTGAAAATTCAATACATTTTTTTTGGTCTTTAATGTGACGAGACAGATTCATCTTTCAATCTCTTCCGCGCCCCCCCCTTTCAGTCCCCTTCTCTCATTGACCCCCCAGTTTCGACGTCAAAACACTCCAAAGGCCCTATCTAAACGTTTCATACCGGCAACATCCATTCCTCCAATTATTTCTATGCAGATATGCCGGAAGTCCAAAAGTGAAAGTGTGAAGAGGAAGGTTGCCGGGAAGAGGATTGCAGACGATCTGCTGTTCCGATATAATGATATTCATGTTTAAAACCCTTGATGACGTCTATCCGGTGGATCTGTTGACCACGGCAGTTCGTCGGGTCGGCCAACAAACACCGTACAGCCTTATCCCGATCTCGACAGGAAATGTCAACGCAATGTCGACCATGGTAGAGCATCACGTCACAGCAAAAGATAACATTCGACTCTTGTGTTTGATATTAGACTCTAGGCCATTTACTTGGCCCAGACGTGGCCAGTGTCACGACACTGTCCTATTATAGTTTCCGTAACTGAACTATATAGATGTGCTTGAGTGTGTGTACAATCCATTCAACTTTACTTTTTGATCTCATGTATAGGATGCCGCATTTTAGTAAGTACAGGTCCTGGACAGAACCTTCATTATAAATATAGTCACTAACTACTAATATTAATAAATCTAAAAGCAAGTCATTTATGTGAAGAAAGAGTTCTTATATATAATAATAGCATATCATTTCCCTTTTTTACAAAGCTCTGTCTGTCTGTCTGGTAAAAAGTTTGTACACGTCATTTCTCCAACATCCATTCTCGGATCAAGTTGAAACGTTACACAATTTTTTTTTTATTTTACGTAACAAAACATGAAGCAAAAAAATTGTAAGAATTAATCAGTTAATTACTGATAATTAATTATTTTGTTTGGTATCTCAAACAAGGGAAAGAAATTGTATTTGACTGAAGTGGTGTTATAAGTTGAATTAGTCCCCTTTATAGGTCGTCGTCTGAGGCTTAGTAAACACAGACATGAAATAGAAGCAATAGATAACTATACAATCTTCCCCGTTCATACGCTCTTCGCTAGCTGGGTGGTTAACGCGTTTGCTTAAAACAAAACAACTGAGAAGGCTTTAGCCACGAGTTAGAATTTAGGTCGTTCGCTTTTTATTTTATTTTATATAAATACATTTAATAAACGATCCCCAGATACCCCGTTCTCCCCCACCCCATTTCAAATTGGTCCAGACACATGATAGGATCATGGCGCATTAGAAGAAGAAGAATTGAGAGATAAACATTTTTAATTGCTGGAAGTCTCTGCCAAGTGATGTAGTAAAAAGACTTGATTTCCTCACCAAATTGGTTTCATCTATTCAAGACTCTTGAGGAGTCTCAAAAAGATACTGCTCACGAGGAAACATTCCCAGCGCCATTTACTCTGGAGAGCAAGTCACGTGAGATGGTGTAAATACACAATTGCAAAGCACTTAAACTCCCCCTGAATAGAAATATGTATATCCGTCTTCAATTACTTCTTGAGCCTTTGATCAACATTCGATCAGGAAACAGCAAAACAGCAAACTGTCTCAAGACAATAGTTGGCATTTGACTTTGACTTGAGTCTGCATAAAACAATGTACGTAATACATCGATGACTAGTGATAGAATATTAACATTATGAATATAAGTGTGGGTAAACATTATGAATATAAGTGTGGGTAAAAATTATGAATATAAGTGTGGGTAAATATTATGAATATAAGTGTGGGTAAAAATTATGAATATAAGTGTGGGTAAAAATTATGAATATAAGTGTGGGTAAATATTATGAATATAAGTGTGGGTAAACATTATGAATAGAAGTGTGGGTAAATATTATGAATATAAGTATGGGTAATGTATTGTGTATATAATTGTGGGTAGATATGAATATAAGTATGGGTAATGTATTGTGTATATAATTGTGGGTAGATATGAATATAAGTGTGGGTAATGTATTATGAATATAAGTGTGGGTAATGTATTATGAATATAAGTGTGGGTAATGTATTATGAATATAAGTGTGGGTAATGTATTATGAATATAAGTGTGAGTAATGTATTATGAATATAAGTGTGGGTAATGTATTATGAATATCAGTGTGGGTAATGTATTATGAATATAAGTGTGGGTAATGTATTATGAATATAAGTGTGGGTAATGTATTATGAATATAAGTGTTGGTAATGTATTATGAATATCAGTGTGGGTAATGTATTATGAATATAAGTGTGAGTAATGTATTATGAATATAAGTGTGGGTAATGTATTATGAATATCAGTGTGGGTAATGTATTATGAATATAAGTGTGGGTAATGTATTATGAATATAAGTGTGGGTAATGTATTATGAATATAAGTGTGGGTAATGTATTATGAATATCAGTGTGGGTAATGTATTATGAATATCAGTGTGGGTAAAGAAGATACAACGCTGACTATTTATGAGAGATGGGGGCGGGAGCAGAGTTGTCTTGTACTAACTATTCAAATGATTGTTACTGAATTTTTAAAAAGTACATTTGATTGACAAGGGCTCGTTTTGGTTTTGGAGTTAGTGCTTCAGCAAGTAGCTTGTGAAAAAAAATTTTGGCAGGTTGAAAGGTTTAAAGAACGGTCGAGAAACATCTTGTCACAAGAACACTTGCAATGATATGGTTTTTTGATCAGACATCTTTTTGTCCTTGAAAAATTAATGTATTGCAAGAGCTTTCATATAGCTAAATTTTCAAGTATTAATAGTATTATGGTTCACTATTTATCTTATCCTATCTTATAAAATACAGACGTTTCTTCAAAAAAAGAAGATGATTACTGTCGGGCTCTTTTTGTTGCTTTGCTATTTAGGCTTGTTAGGGGTTACTTAAATAAGAACAATTATTACTTAATACACTTCATGAAAAACAATAATACTTTAATATTTAATAAAGCACACAATGACATCGACTCTTAATAAATATTATTACACAAAACACCAGTATAGGAAGCAACCGTCCACCTTTTTGGACAGGGAACAAGACCTCACTGACTAATACACTCTCTCGCACATTCGATGAAGACTAAATCATTCAGTTCATAACACGTACAAGACTATTCACATTCATAACCTGGGAGTACATAAACAAAATATCATACCAAAATATCAAAGTAACATATTCACTCTTGCCATACCTCCTCCTGACACCCCCCCCCCCCTCACGATATGATTGCTATTAAATAACAGTCATTCAAATATATGCATACATATACATACATACTACCTACACATACTTATATACATATATATATATATACACATATATATCTACACACATATATATATATATAATATCAGGTGTCCGAGCCTCGCTCGGATGAATAATTTGTTAAGGAAGGATATATACCCGAAGTCATTTTGGGAATATTGTTGTAATTACGAAAATGAACGATCGGGTAAAGACTATAAATCCGAAGAATTGCTTTTTCGTTCTGTTAGTTCTCAATGTAATTGTACATGGCGATTAGAATAGAAAGTCCCCCCAACAGTAGGCCTATAGAAAACCACAACTCACGTCTTAACGTTTTACTTTGCTTCTTTGGCGTAAAACTATTGGGCTATTATAGGCTTGGAAGAAAGTCTTTCCAGTGGAACTTGTAAAATGGTTACTTTCTGACATTTAATATTGCAATTAATATATTCATTATGGCACTTAGACATTGATAATTTACAGAAAACAACCAAGACTTCTTGAGTGCTTTCACCAAAGATGCTTGCGCTCCATCATGGACATACGGTGGCAGGACCGCACTACAAACAGCGATGTCCTTGCCAACGCCGGTATGGACAGTATAGAGGGACTTCTTATGATCCGACAGTTGCACTGGGTAGGGCACGTATCCCGTATGGGAGACGAACGTATGCCAAAGGCAGTCTTTTTTTGGTGAGCTAAAAGGTGGTCAACGTAACAGAAGCTCCACACGGAAACGCTTCAAAGACCAGCTTAGGCGTCAACTTTCCTTGGCTGACATATAAGAGAGCACCTGGTTGTATGCGGCCTCCGAACGAGACAGCTGGAGGTCACTCACGAAGGCCGCGGGATACACATTGAGACCAAAAGAAAACCTGCTGCCGAGGTCAAACGCAGACGGCGAAAAGAAAATCTAAATCGACCACCTGCGGACAATGGTTATGCTTGCCCTGGATGTGGCAAAATATGTAGGTCACATCTGGGGCTGCGCAGCTACGGGAAATACTGCATTCCTTAATAATCTTCGGACTCGAAGACAAGACTTATTATTATGGCTTTAGTTAGAATCATCAAGTGATGCAAAATCTCTACGTTACCTACGTGCACCTAGTAACAAAGTAAAATGGCGCATTTTTTTCTAAGAGACTTAAAAACATCGCGTAAGTATTCTAAAGAAGCGTTATTGTGATATGTTCGTCCCCAATAGGGAATAAGTGCCCTGCAAAGCGTGACTGTCGGATTATAAGAATTTCATACCATTTTGCAAGAATATCGCTGTTTGTATTGCGGTCTTTGGTGAAGTCGTTCAAGAAGTCTTAGTTGCTTCTATAAAGTACTCATGTCTCAGATCCACATAGAGGGGTTGAGAGAATCACTGGTTGACACTGATTTCTGTAGGCAGGCGGAGCGATTTATTTCGCCACACTCTCACTCGGAGGCGTCCAAAAGCACGACTATCCCTGTTCACATATCAACCTCTCTTTAAAGCAATGGGTCATTTGATACTATGCTTCCCAGATAATGTGAAGTTATCTACCACTTTAAGGGATGTCTATGCGCGGTGATCATTGGGCTGAGTAGATTTTATTGGGTGACTTCTGGAACATGACTTCTGTTTTACCGAGGTTTATAGGTTGACCAAAAAAAGCAGCAGCGTGATGAAAATTCGTTGACCGCGAGCTGAATATCATCAGGGCCAGTCTTTTGCCTATGCTACCGCAGTGGACCCCGAAGGTTCAAAAGCCCCGCGCTAATTCTAGGTGTAAATTATTAAATAAAACAATTATAGTTTATAATAGGGTTCCTGTGGTCTCCTTGTTTTCAAGGAGCTCCTGGAAATCTGAAACTCATAAAAATGTCCTTAAAAAGACAAAATTGTCATTTTGGGTTGTCAATCAATATGGTAAACGCCAGTCCTATGCTTGATATAAAAAAAACGGCATCGTCAGCTTTCATTTAATAAAAATGTAATGCAAATACGAATTTATTTTCTAATACAAAATCTTTATTTTCACTTATTATCCTTATCCCTACCTTTACTGGTCCGCGCGCAATCCATTTCACATAGGGCCCCACAAATGTTAGGGCCGGCCCTGGTTGTGCAAGTAAGGCATAGATAAGCTGTGTTATGACCATTTCCTATGTTTTGGTATGGGACAGTAGACTTTGAACCTTAAACACATTGCAATAATTCCCCAGCAAAATAATAACAAAGTAAAAGCTACATACGGGTATACTCAATTGAAGTGTAAACAATTTATAAAGCCTTTAAAACACAATAACTAATCATACAGAATGATATTTAATTTCCTTATTTTTCTTCCATAGTTTCATAATGGATCAATGTACAATAAGATGGTGCGCAAATGATTAATTACGCCAATTGAATCATTAAAACTTGTTTTTGTTTGCGAAGAAATGTCTTAGTGTACTGCTGTGAACCTAGTGACGTAAGCGGTGTCAAGTTTTTTCCCATTGACGTCATATAGAAAATTTCATTCATAAAACATTCTAGCCAAAATTAATTTTTCGATAATAAACCATTTTCAAACCGATATAACGGTCGACCTCGAGTTTTCCCGATGTGGCCAATGAGTTGAGAATTTTTTTCTCACTAATATGCACATACCTTGAAATTTTAAAGAAAATCGTTAGAGCCATTTTCGAAATAAAATTTATATATATATAAATATATATACATACATACATACATACCTACAAGAATTGCTCGCTTAAGAGTATAGGATATAAATGTATTCCAATAAACAAACAGCACAACAGCACATTAGTAGTGCCTATTGTACTTATATACCAAAGTGTATCAACATTCAAGTTAAATCGCCCATATTACCCTGACATTTTTATGAGTTTTAGGAGATTTCCAGGAGCTCCTTGAAAACAAGGAGACCACGGGAAAACCGGGAACCCTATTATAAGTTATAATGGTTTAATTTAATACTTTACACCTAGAATTAGCGCGGGGCTTATAAAAGTTCGGGGAAGTCATGTTCCAGAAGTCACCCAATAAAACCTACTCAACCCAAAGATCACAGCGCATAGACATCCCTTAACGTTTTAGATAACTTCACATATCTGGGAAGCATAGTATCAAATGACGCATTGCTTTAAAGGGAGGTTGATATGTGGTCAGGGATAGTCGTATAGATCATCAGTATTTTTAATGCAGCGTTTCTCAAACTTTTGGATCCTCCCCAGGGGTTGGGGATGGCGAGTACCTCGAATTGGGGGGGGGGGGCGACTTCCTGACAGAAAAGGGTGTTATAGAGTGTGTGTGTGTTTCCTGGCGGCGGTAAAAAGAGGTTAACCAATTGATTGGTGGTTATGTATTGAGGATGATAAAATAAGCGTAATGCAAATGTGAAACGGCAATTAATCTTGAGACATGAAAGAGTAAAGACGTTGTTTTGTGGTGAGCTTGATTTCGTTTAGATATCAGTTTAATTCATTAATACTACATCTCTATCTCAAGTTAAATATGTGAATATTGTAATAACAGGCTATATTGAGTTGATGTTCACATAAGAAATTTCTTTTTAAAGTTCATTAAATAAAAATATACTTTTTTTTAAAATAAAAATATACAACGTTTTTATTGATTCAATAGTACTAGCTGTTTTGTAAGCGACAAATCAACGACCAACTAACAAGGAGAGGGGGCGTCGAAAAAAATGTACTTTCAGTGTAACTTATCTGAATATTAATAAAATTACATGTGTAAAAATTAAAATATATTAAGTAGGAGATGTCATTTTATCTTCTAATAAGACCTTGTCAACTGTAGACTGCTTTTTGCGAGGTGCGTATGCAACAATATGGGTCAAAACGTTTTGATGAAAATATTTTTGACATCATAGGACAATCAATTGGCAGGCCGTATGGTATGGTAAATGCCAGGGCTGATTTTAACACCCAGCGCGCCTCGGTGCATGCATATCAGTTACAGCCCAATATATTTTGAGGTTTGTTACATTGTTTACTATGGAATGTCAGTGTCTGAAATCAATATGGTAAGTTTAAACAATTTTTAAGAGAAATTTTGCGATTCCACTTACAGGAAAGATTCTTGCAATAGTAAAATGCGAAATATTCTAAGCATTTTTTTTTAATTAGTCTTTATTTTAAATGTCTACGAGTTATCTACATTGTATGTTTCAAATTTGGACAAACTTAGAATTCTTTAATTCATAGGATTGATTGTTGAATTTTTTTCTTTGAAATGGTGGACTATACTGGTAACAGAAGTTCAAATTAAAGTAAAAATATATGCTTTTAATTATTTTATATTCTGGTTTTCAATTGTCGCATATTTAAAATAATAATATAGAGACATTATACAGTGATTTTAAGATTTTAAGTATTATCTTTTTCTTTAGTCTGCTCTGTCATCAGTAATCTATTCTTAACTTAAGTACCAATTATAATTTAGCTGAAAAAAGAAAATAAATATTTGATGCAATTTATCAGCATCGTGAGAACGCCAGTATTTTGCAAGTCCTTAGAGCTCATTTCTTACACGAGCTCTTGGACTGTCCACAGTGCTGTATTTACACTTGAAAAGGCTTTAAGCTACATGAGATACGAGGCCCTTTTGTGGTGCTTTGTAAGTCCAGATAGCATACGTTAGTATTATATATTTCGGGGGGGGGGGGGGGGGGGCTTAACCTATAGCTTATGTTGCCTATAGGTAAATCCATCCATAGTTGTCCAGAAATCATTAAGTTCTTGGTTTTGTTTTCATGAGACTAAATTGTATCACTGGTGTTATAACAGCCAACCTAATGAAGGTATTTAATGAAAGGTAATAACTAGGAGATTTGTTCATCACAGATAGAGGACAGAGAACTGCCAAGTTCGTGATAGTGTGTTATATGTTGTTATATATGGCCTGTTCTATGTTCACCTTGGGTCAAAAAGCTAAAAGGCACGTGAAACCTGATATAGAAAGAGGAAGTAAGAACGACTAAATGGACTTTTAGTCAGTAGTAACTTGAAGTCAGTAGTGGGTAGTAACTTAAAGTCACTAGAGGGTAGTAACTTAAAGTCAGTAGAGGGTAGTAACTTGAAGTCAGTAGAGGGTAGTAACTTAAAGTCAGTAGAGGGTAGTAACTTGAAGTCAGTAGAGGGTAGTAACTTGAAGTCAGTAGAGGGTAGTAACTTGAAGTCAGCAGAGGGTAGTAACTAGAAGTCAGTAGAGGGTAGTAACTTGAAGTCAGTAGAGGGTAGTAACTTGAAGTCAGTAGAGGGTAGTAACTTAAAGTCAGTAGAGGGTAGTAACTTAAAGTCAGTAGAGGGTAGTAACTTAAAGTCACTAGAGGGTAGTAACTTAAAGTCAGTAGAGGGTAGTAACTTGAAGTCAGTAGAGGGTAGTAACTTAAAGTCAGTAGAGGGTAGTAACTTGAAGTCAGTAGAGGGTAGTAACTTGAAGTCAGTAGAGGGTAGTAACTTGAAGTCAGCAGAGGGTAGTAACTTGAAGTCAGTAGAGGGTAGTAACTTAAAGTCAGTAGAGGGTAGTAACTTGAAGTCAGTAGAGGGTAGTAACTTGAAGTCAGTAGAGGGTAGTAACTTGAAGTCAGCAGAGGGTAGTAACTTAAAGTCAGTAGAGGGTAGTAACTTAAAGTCAGTAGAGGGTAGTAACTTGAAGTCAGTAGAGGGTAGTAACTTAAAGTCAGTAGAGGGTAGTAACTTAAAGTCAGTAGAGACAGTACACATATTGTAGTTGATTTCTGTACTTAGAGCTGGATACATAGTATCGACGTTTATTGTTACCCGCAGTGATGCGGACGTAATTTGTATTCTAGAGGACTCCTGGTATTTTGTGCCCGCTGTTATGCGGATGTAATTATATTTAATTGGATTATCTTTATGTAACTACCAAGAAGTTGCAGTATGTCATTATTGAATACATTATATATACTGTCTGCTAAATATGATCAAATATAGTTCCATACCATTCATGTTTGTTACGTGTTAAGTGGACACACGAGGCCAGCATTCTTCAACATAACAAACACGTCGTTTACAATGTTATTGTTGCGTCATCTCCCTTGTTCTTATTGTTATCAGATACAGGCGACAGTTCAAAATCAGATTTTCAATTGACCATATCTAATGTGACAGACAGACAACTGAAAAGCAATAGCGGCATTCAAACTGTAAATGAGATATTTATGCAAAAATCCCTTTCGTTGCCGTAGACTGGATGGTAACACTATTTTTAGATACACTGTTGTCCTCCGGTGGAAAGCACTCATCATGACTACATGTATTTACATTCTGAGGAAATGAAAGCTATAAGGGGACAGAATTAGTTGCAATATCACGATAAAACCGAGGAAATAGGCTCGGCTGACCTCCCCTTACTCCCTTCTCCCTAAACCATTTTTTTTCTCTACCAGAAGATAAAATTGTTCAATGGTTTGAAGATGGGTAACAGCAATCGAAGGAATGGGAACTAACGGGAGAAATACCAAAAGTATTGAAGTATGGGGGGGGGGAGAGAAAATGGATTTGAGAGAAGATTAAAACCAGAGAAAGAAAATTAATGAAATCAAAATTACCCCCCACACACACACACACGCACGCACACGCAGAACTCGTTCGAGTCACAGAGTCTCCGTGAGTGTTGGCATCGCCCGCGCCAAAAACAAGAACGGTCAATCTCGGGTGCTTTTCAAGTCGAGTTCCTTCCCCTGAGGGAGTTTGCCGTTTTCAAACAGTCGGCGCTCGGGTGCTCATTTTGTCGAATCTGTCGCGAGACGTCTGAGGGCTTGGCCCGGAGTCCTTGGGGTTATATCTTGATTGTGCTCGTCTGTTGACATGACAGGGCCTCTCAGGGCCCCGCTATCAACTTAATTAACACGCTCAATTTCTCGGGGACACAAGGAGCCAATATCGTTCAATGGTGGATGGAAATAGAGGAGAGGGGAGGGAGCCTTTTGGCGCTTTATCGATGGATGGGTTCCATATTAAATATTTCAATGCCTTTAACGGTCGTCTGCAAGTAACTAGCTAAACCAGTTCTTATCTCAAATGACGTGTAAACGTGTTTTTGCCCCAGATTTCTTGTCTCCTATTCCCTATCTGGGGCGACTTATAACAACCTTCAACTTTCTTTTATTTATACAACATTGCATCTTTGAATTGCACTCGGTTCTCTAATTTCAGTTTGGGGAACTAGCTCGTGTAACGAATGCGCCGACCAAGGGATGAAAACCCTTGATTTTGAAATGGAGTCTCTTGAGTTCAAACCCTTTCGGAGGATATGTCGTTATGCACTTAGTTGCCAGATGTCTCTCGTTCGAACCCCGTTGTAGGATTATAACTTGTGTTTTTATCTTAGCTCTAAAGAGCCCTAACATTTTGAGAAAAAGACCAAACAAAAAAAAAAAAGGATTAGGCGTTTCGACGATAAAATAAAAAGACCTCGTAACTCTAGGCAACAGAAAAAGATGAAATTTACATCACCATTTCGGATGTCCAAGAAAATGTAGAGGTCTGACTTATTGATTCTCTTGACCACTTGAGAGGTATTTTTTTGGCAATTAGGGAGAATTTCTCACATCCTCGTGACCAATGGGAAGCTAGATATCGAATAGAACTTTATTTAACATGGTCAACGGGTTGGGGGTTACGACATTACCACAGGAGCTCCGAATTTCATGTTCTGATTAAACACAAGAGTAAAGAAAAAAAAACACATTTAGAATAAGTAAAATATAACAAGAAAAACATTTAAGCAAAAAAACATTTTTTAAACTATACCTTTATTAAAGAACTTATAAGAAAAGAAAAGAAAAAAAATATATTTAAACGAAAAATCCGCTGAAACTGGGTATCGAACTCGTGATATTGTCAGCTTCTTGAACGAACGATTCTATCAATTCGGCCAGTTAAAGAAAGCAATCATTTATTGGTACCTTCATTACACATATCTGATTTAGAACTCTGTAAGATCTAGTCTAGATCTACTCCTAGAAGCAAAGTTTAGTTCACTAACTACGCCATGCTTTTATTGTTTGCTACCAATATTTTGATATCCAAAGTTACATTTATTTCTTTTATACTTTAAAAAATTTAAAAAGTCAAACTCGAGTTTTCCTTATGTGTTCAAAGAGCAAGTAATTATTTGTCAGCGATATACATCAACAGTTAAATTTATAGGAAAATCGTTAGGACCGTTATTGAGATCAGTGTTCAAGGTTCCTGATTCCAAGTTCCATGAAGTTTGACTTGAATAGAGGTATTGTAAGCAAAAAAAACATTGAAAAATACATTGTACCTCCATTATACTATTAAAAATAAAATAAAACATTTAAAAAATACATACATGTTTGGCTCATACCGGGTATCGAACCCATGACACCGTCAGCTGCTTGAACGAACAATGCTACGCATTTGGCCAGTAGAGAACGCAAAATGTAGAACTAATCTTAGATATAATCTAGATTAGATTTACGTAAAAATATAAGCAAAGCTTATATAGATGTAATCTCTCAATAACTGAAAGCAAATTTAAATTAAAAAACAAAAGTCAGTTATCGGTACACTACGGCAAACTACACTATTTTTTTTCTTTTATAATTCTAATTCTAAGCCTAGACTTGAAAGACAATGCTTAAAATTTCCTGAACATTAATTTACTAAACTCTTGAATCAATAAAGACTTACATTCAGAAATGCCCGAACGCGCAAGTCATTTCAAGAATGCGATAGTCCTTTCAAAACCGATGTTGGCTCTAGACCTAGGTCTAGTAACTCTAATTCAAAAGCAATGAAAAAAAAAGTCCGAATTTGAACTCGAGATTTTGAGACTCCATAATGGAAGGTAGACGCGTTGGCCACTGAGCTATTCAAGTACTTATTTAAAAAAAAAAGGTTTTATCGTTAGTTAAAAATTGCTAGCAAACGACTTAATGATCTACACATTGTACATTAGTACATTTCCATTAAAAAACAAAATTACTGAATTAAGACTAAATGATTAACCAATTGGTAAAATTTTTTATTCATTCATGTGCTGTAATCGATAATGAATAATTGTGTAAAGTTTCAACTTGATCCGAGACTGGAAAGTGGGAAAGATAACGTGTACAATACTCCACCCAGACAGACAAACGGAGTGAGTTATTCAAACTTTGTACACAAAAAAAAAAAAAAAAAAAAAAACTTCGCACGAAACGACCCCTATCCTAACATGGGAGAAACTTTAATACAAATAAGTAGGGCTTTTTATATAAATTCCTAGTCCACATTATCCTCAATCTAATATATAGCTTTGGTACCCGTTACATCAGTACTGCTGAAACTTGATTTCAAGTAACATGGGCCTCAGCTCATGAAGAAAAGCGTGCCATGCGAAAAAGCGAAAGCCACCTTGACCTGCAATATATGTGGACGGGAGTGTCTCTCCAAAATAGCTCTCCACAACCATATGAAAAAGTGTTCGAAATGAACCATAGTCGTTTCACGACTGAAGGAAGCCAGTGAACAAAAATACATTAAGAAATGAAAAAGCATTTCTTTTACAACAAACGAATTGCGGTCAAATGGTTTGAAGTTGTTCAGGAGTCAGCACTAGTGCACCAACAACTTCTTCAACTGGGTTTTGGAATAGAAGTTGTTTTTTTTTTAAATCTATTTAGCCATTGTCTTCAATATGTATAAAAAAGTTTATTAGAGAGTAAAAATATTTTTTAGAACCCATTTGGTTTTTATCGATACTTCCATACTACCTGTTTATAGAAGCGACATGAGCTGATCAATGTCCATTAGAAGTGAGTAGATGTACCATAGAGATAGAGCACTCATAAATACCAGCCTCGTTTGCATATTGAGTGAATCAGTGGGGCAACAGATAGTGTCTATGACACCAATGAACAGCCCCTGCCATAAACAACTGCCAGGAGAGGCCGTGGTCGTCCCACTACAGAACACAGTGTCCAGAGGACGGACAATAGTGCCATGTCGCTGGCTTCCGGTTAGACAGTGACCCGTCGTCCAAGGGCAGTAAATCTCCATTAAGCATCCTTATCACATCTCATTATGCCTTTCTCTATCGTCATTCTCTTTAGCACAGCCCCACCCCCTATTTCCCAAAGTGAACACCACCCCCCTTTCATCATCACTGCGAAATAAATAAAAAAAATCCTCAATCGAGATCAACGGGAGTTAGGCGCCTGGGCTATCGGCGAGTGCCCTGCAGCCTCTGACCTCCCGCTGCTCGTCCAGGTCAGAGTTGATCCATGAGGTGAGAGGACTCAAGGTCGCAGACGTGCCCTTAAAGAGCGCGAAACAAAAACCCGCGACGTGGACAGTGCATGTGACCACTCCGTCCTGCATGAAGTGATGCGCTCTCTCGCGCACGCGACGTACCACGCACCGATAATTTTCCCAGCTGAGCGCCGTTTTCCTCCCGCAGTTGGAGCGGAAAATGAATTTTTGTTGTTTTTGTGGGTGTCCAGCTTGACCGCTCACCGCGAGGACGCAACTGTCCTAATGAATTATGGGTCAGAGAAGGTGATAGCGAGATGGCCATTTCAATAGAAGAAAGCGAGAAAATGGAGGTCGACCTGGCCAAAGTTGAAATCGCTGAACCGGGAATAGGCGGGAACGGACCAACTTTCACTAAACCGAGCCACGTGACCATTCAGATGTCAATGCCAATGTCAATCAAAGACATTTCTCTAGGACCTCGAAAAATAATATTTTTTGATGCTCAATACAATTGCGTATCCTAAAAAAATTAAAATACAATGACAGTAGCGCGTGGATTTTAATTGTTTCTAAAAGCACTTAATAAGAGAAACGACTTGAAAGTGGACGCTTGAGTGGGTCTTGTATAAAAGACAAAGGTACTCTTTCTTGACTTCCACAGAAAGGACAAAATAATGTTCTTCCTCTTTCAAAAATAGTGTTCACTGTATAGACCAGTGGAAGTCTGCCGGAAGTCTGCCGGATAGAATGCGGTGAACTAATTGGCAGCTTTTTTGTCGAGGTCGTTTTGAGCGCGAAATCTGATTCTATTTTACAAAGTTAATATCACCTCTGTCTGTCTGTCTGTCTGTCTGGTATAAATTTTGAACAGGTCATTTCTCCAACATCCATTCTCGGATCAAGTTGAAACTACACAATTAATTTTGCGTAACAAGATATGAACCGATAAAAAAATTAACAATTAGTCAGTTAATTACTGGTAATTAATTATTTTGTTTGATAGCAAAAAGAGAATTAATCATAATCAAAGATGGTTAAATATGTGGGGGATTGTCCCCTTAGAATCTTAGATAATTGTATACGTTAGTTCTCCCAAACCAATTCCCGGATCAAGTTGAAACTTTACACAAATACTTGTTGTGCCAATCAAAACCTGAATCAATTAAAAAAATTAACCAATTAAGTCAGTAAATTATTATCAATGAATAATTTTGTTTGATTTTTTTTTTGGTTAATGACTCCATTGTAATATTTTATCAGAATATGTTCTAATAGGTTCATATTAAGATTGAACATGTCTATTTATTACTATGAAGACGTTCGTTTCTAGATCTTTGTATTCAATATCTCGATTTATTTATTTTGTTTTTGGTTATTGAAATATGCTTTGTTTTTCAAACACATCTTCTTCCTGTCTTCTTTTATCCTTTCTTTATCTCTTCTTTTATCCTTTCTTTATCTCTTCTTTTATCCTTTCTTTATCTCTTCTTTTATCCTTTTCTTTATCTCTTCTTTTATCCTTTCTCTATCTCTTCTTTTATCCTTTCTTTATCTCTTCTTTTATCCTTTCTTTATCTCTTCTTTTATCCTTTCTTTATCTCTTCTTTTATCCTTTCTTTATCTCTTCTTTTATCATTTCTCTATCTCTTCTTTTATCCTTTCTTTATCTCTTCTTTTATCATTTCTTTATTTCTTCTTTTATCCTTTCTCTATCACTTCTTTTATCCTTTCTTTATCTCTTCCTTTGTCCTTTCTTTATCTCTTCTTTTATCCTTTCTTTATCTCTTCTTTTATCCTTTCTTTATCTCTTCTTTTATCCTTTCTTTATCTCTTCTTTTATCCTTTCTTTATCTCTTCTTTTATCCTTTCTCTATCTCTTCTTTTATCCTTTCTCTATCTCTTCTTTTATCCTTTCTCTATCTCTTCTTTTATCCTTTCTCTATCTCTTCTTTTATCCTTTCTTTATCTCTTCTTTTATCCTTTCTTTATCTCTTCTTTTATCATTTATTTATCTATTCTTTTATCCTTTATTTATCTCTTCTTTATCCTTTATTTATCTCTTCTTTTATCCTTTATTTATCTCTTCTTTTATCCTTTCTCTACCTCTTCTTTTATCCTTTCTTTATCTCTTCTTTTATCCTTTCTCTACCTCTTCTTTTATCCTTTCTTTATCTCTTCTTTTATCCTTTCTTTATCTCTTCTTTTATCCTTTCTATATCTCTTCTTTTATCTTTTCTTTTATCCTTTCTCTATCTCTTCTTTTATCCTTTCTTTATCTCTTCTTTTATCCTTTCTTTATCTCTTCTTTTATCCTTTCTCTATCTCTTCTTTTATCCTTTCTTTGCCTCTTCTTTTATCCTTTCTTTATCTCTTCTTTTATCCTTTCTTTATCACTTCTTTTATCCTTTCTTTATCTTTTCTTTTATCCTTTCTTTATCTCTTCTTTTATCCTTTCTTTATCACTTCTTTTATCCTTTCTTTATTTCTTCTTTTATCCTTTCTTTATCTCTTCTTTTATCCTTTCTCTATCTCTTCTTTTATCCTTTCTCTATCTCTTCTTTTATCCTTTCTATATCTCTTCTTTTATCTTTTCTTTATCTCTTCTTTTATCCTTTCTCTATCTCTTCTTTTATCCTTTCTTTATCTCTTCTTTTATCCTTTCTTTATCTCTTATCCTTTCTTTATCTCTTCTTTTATCCTTTATCTATTTCTTCTTTTATCTTTTCTCTATCTCTTCTTTTATCCTTTCTTTATCTCTTATCCTTTCTTTATCACTTCTTTTATCCTTTCTTTATCTCTTCTTTTATCCTTACTTTACCTCTTCATTTATCATTTCTTTATCTCTTCATTTATCCTTTCTTTATCTCTTCTTTTATCTTTTCTCTACCTCTTCTTTTATCCTTTCTTTATTTCTTCTTTTATCCTTTCTCTACCTCTTCTTTTATCCTTTCTTTATCTCTTCTTTTATCCTTTCTTTATCTCTTCTTTTATCCTTTCTATATCTCTTCTTTTATCTTTTCTTTATCTCTTCTTTTATCCTTTCTCTCTCTTCTTTTATCCTTTCTTTATCTTCTTTTATCCTTTCTTTATCTCTTCTTTTATCCTTTCTTTATCTCTTCTTTTATCCTTTCTGTATCTCTTCTTTTATCCTTTCTTTATCTCTTCTTTTATCCTTTCTTTGCCTCTTCTTTTATCCTTTCTTTATCTCTTCTTTTATCCTTTCTTTATCACTTCTTTTATCCTTTTTTTATCTTTTCTTTTATCCTTTCTTTATCTCTTCTTTTATCCTTTCTTTATCACTTCTTTTATCCTTTCTTTATTTCTTCTTTTATCCTTTCTTTATCTCTTCTCTTATCCTTTCTTTATCTCTTCTTTTATCTTTTCTCTATCTCTTCTTTTATCCTTTCTCTATCTCTTCTTTTATCTTTTCTTTATCTCTTCTTTTACCCTTTCTCTATCTCTTCTTTTATCCTTTCTTTATCTCTTCTTTTATCCTTTCTTTATCTCTTCTTTTATCCTTTCTTTATCTCTTCTTTTATCCTTTCTTTATCTCTTCTTTTATCCTTTCTTTACCTCTTTTTTTATCCTTTCTTTATCTCTTCTTTTATCCTTTCTTTATCTCTTCTTTTATCCTTTCTTTATCTTTTCTTTTATCCTTTCTCT
The DNA here is from genome assembly GCA_036873155.1 of Biomphalaria sudanica. Lineage (NCBI taxonomy): Eukaryota > Metazoa > Mollusca > Gastropoda > Planorbidae > Biomphalaria > Biomphalaria sudanica. Next base: position 528,109 of record JAZGLO010006649.1, read on the forward strand.
ATCTCTTCTTTTAATTTTTATCTATCTCTTCTTTTATCCTTTCTTTGTCTCTTCTTTTATCCTTTCTTTATTTCTTCTTTTATCCTTTCTCTGTCTCTCCTTTTATCTTTTATCTATCTCTTCTTTTATCCTTTCTTTGTCTCTTCTTTTATCCTTTCTCTATCTCTTCTTTTATCCTTTCTTTATCTCTTCTTTTATCCTTTCTCTATCTCTTCTTTTATCCTTTCTTTATCTCTTCTTTTATCTTTTCTCTATCTCTTCTTTTATCCTTTCTCTATCTCTTCTTTTATCCTTTCTCTATCTCTTCTTTTATCCTTTCTTTATCTCTTCTTTTATCTTTTCTCTATCTCTTCTTTTATCCTTTCTCTATCTCTTCTTTTATCCTTTCTTTATCTCTTCTTTTATCCTTTCTTTATCTCTTCTATTGTCCTTTCTTTATCTCTCCTTTTATCCTTTTTTTATCTCTTCTTTTATCCTTTCTTTATCTCTTCTTTTATCCTTTCTTTATCTCTTCTTTTATCCTTTCTTTATCTCTTTTTTTTTATCCTTTCTTTATCTATTCTTTTATCTTTTCTTTATCTCTTCTTTTATCCTTTCTTTATCTCTTCTTGTATCCTTTCTCTATCTCTTCTTTTATCCTTTCTCTATCTCCTCTTTTATCCTTTATTTATCTCTTCTTTTATCCTTTATTTATCTCTTCTTTTATCCTTTCTTTATCTCTTCTTTTATTTTTTTTCTTTATTTCTTCTTTTATCCTTTCTCTACCTCTTCTTTTATCCTTTCTTTATCTCTTCTTTTATCCTTTCTTTATCTCTTCTTTTATCCTGTCTTTATCTCTTCTTTTATCCTTTCTTTATCTCCTCTTTTATCCTTTCTTTATCTCTTCTTTTATCCTTTCTTTATCTCTTCTTTTATCCTTTATTTGTCTCTTCTTTTATCCTTTCTTTATCTCTTCTTTTATCCTTTCTTTATCTCTTCTTTTATCCTTTATCTATTTCTTCTTTTATCTTTTCTCTATCTCTTCTTTTATCCTTTCTTTGCCTCTTCTTTTATCCTTTCTTTATCTCTTCTTTTATCCTTTCTTTATCACTTCTTTTATCCTTTCTTTATCTTTTCTTTTATCCTTTCTTTATCTCTTCTTTAATCCTTTCTTTATCACTTCTTTTATCCTTTCTTTATTTCTTCTTTTATCCTTTCTTTATCTCTTCTCTTATCTTTTCTTTATCTCTTCTTTTATCTTTTCTCTATCTTTTCTTTTATCCTTTCTCTATCTCTTCTTTTATCTTTTCTTTATCTCTTCTTTTATCCTTTCTCTATCTCTTCTTTTATCCTTTCTTTATCACTTCTTTTATCCTTTCTTTATCTCTTCTTTTATCCTTTCTTTATCTCTTCTTTTATCCTTTCTTTACCTCTTTTTTTATCCTTTCTTTATCTCTTCTTTTATCCTTTCTCTGTCTCTTCTTTTATCTTTTATCTATCTCTTCTTTTATCCTTTCTTTGTCTCTTCTTTTATCCTTTCTCTATCTCTTCTTTTATCCTTTCTTTATATCTTCTTTTATCCTTTCTGTATCTCTTCTTTTATCCTTTCTTTATCTCTTCTTTTATCCTTTCTCTATCTCTTCTTTTATCCTATCTTTATCTCTTCTTTTATCCTTTCTCTATCTCTTCGTTTATCCTTTTTTTATCTCTTCTTTTATCTTTTCTCTATCTCTTCTTTTATCCTTTCTCTATCTCTTCTTTTATCCTTTCTTTATCTCTTCTTTTATCCTTTCTTTATCTCTTCTATTGTCCTTTCTTTATCTCTTCTTTTATCCTTTCTTTATCTCTTCTTTTATCCTTTCTTTATCTCTTCTTTTATCCTTTCTTTATCTCTTCTTTTATCCTTTCTTTATCTCTTCTTTTATCCTTTCTTTATCTCTTCTTTTATCCTTTCTTTATCTATTCTTTTATCCTTTCTTTATTTCTCCTTTTATCCTTTCTTTATCTCTTCTTGTATCCTTTCTCTATCTCTTCTTTTATCATTTCTCTATCTCCTCTTTTATCCTTTATTTATCTCTTCTTTTATCCTTTATTTATCTCTTCTTTTATTTTTTCCTTTATCTCTTCTTTTATCCTTTCCTTTATCTCTTCTTTTATCCTTTCTCTACCTCTTCTTTTATCCTTTCTTTATCTCTTCTTTTATCCTGTCTTTATCTCTTCTTTTATCCTTTCTTTGTCTCTTCTTTTATCCTTTCTTTATCTCTTCTTTTATTCTTTCTTTATCTCTTCTTTTATCCTTTCTTTATCACTTCTTTTATCCTTTCTTTATCTCTTCTTTTATCCTTTCTTTATCTCTTCTTTTATCCTTTCTTTACCTCTTTTTTTATCCTTTCTTTATCTCTTCTTTTATCCTTTCTTTATCTCTTCTTTTATCCTTTCTTTATCTTTTCTTTTATCCTTTCTCTATCTCTTCTTTTAATTTTTATCTATCTCTTCTTTTATCCTTTCTTTGTCTCTTCTTTTATCCTTTCTTTATCTCTTCTTTTATCCTTTCTCTGTCTCTTCTTTTATCTTTTATCTATCTCTTCTTTTATCCTTTCTTTGTCTCTTCTTTTATCCTTTCTCTATCTCTTCTTTTATCCTTTCTTTATATCTTCTTTTATCCTTTCTGTATCTCTTCTTTTATCCTTTCTTTATCTCTTCTTTTATCCTTTCTCTATCTCTTCTTTTATCCTATCTTTATCTCTTCTTTTATCCTTTCTCTATCTCTTCTTTTATCCTTTCTTTATCTCTTCTTTTATCTTTTCTCTATCTCTTCTTTTATCCTTTCTCTATCTCTTCTTTTATCCTTTCTTTATCTCTTCTTTTATCCTTTCTTTATCTTTTCTATTGTCCTTTTTTATCTCTTCTTTTATCCTTTCTTTATCTCTTCTTTTATCCTTTCTTTATCTCTTCTTTTATCCTTTCTTTGTCTCTTCTTTTATCCTTTCTTTATCTCTTCTTTTATCCTTTCTTTATCTCTTCTTTTATCCTTTCTTTATCTATTCTTTTATCCTTTCTTTATTTCTCCTTTTATCCTTTCTTTATCTCTTCTTGTATCCTTTCTCTATCTCTTCTTTTATCCTTTCTCTATCTCCTCTTTTATCCTTTATTTATCTCTTCTTTTATCCTTTATTTATCTCTTCTTTTATTTTTCCTTTATCTCTTCTTTTATCCTTTCCTTTATCTCTTCTTTTATCCTTTCTCTACCTCTTCTTTTATCCTTTCTTTATCTCTTCTTTTATCCTGTCTTTATCTCTTCTTTTATCCTTTCTTTATCTCCTCTTTTATCCTTTCTTTGTCTCTTCTTTTATCCTTTCTTTATCTCTTCTTTTATCCTTTATTTGTCTCTTCTTTTATCCTTTCTTTATCTTTTCTTTTATCCTTTCTTTATCTCCTCTTTTATCCTTTTTATTATCTCTTCTTTTATCCTTTCTTTATCTCTTCTTTTATCCTTTATTTGTCTCTTCTTTTATCCTTTATCTATTTCTTCTTTTATCTTTTCTCTATCTCTTCTTTTATCCTTTCTTTATCTCTTCTTTTATCCTTTCTTTATCTCTTCTTTTATCCTTTCTATATCTCTTCTTTTATCTTTTCTTTATCTCTTCTTTTATCCTTTCTCTATCTCTTCTTTTATCCTTTCTTTATCTCTTCTTTTATCCTTTCTTTATCTCTTCTTTTATCCTTTCTTTATCTCTTCTTTTATCCTTTCTTTATCTCTTCTTTTATCCTTTCTTTACCTCTTCTTTTATCCTTTCTTTATCTCTTCTTTTATCCTTTCTTTATCTCTTCTTTTATCCTTTCTTTATCTTTTCTTTTATCCTTTCTTTATCTCTTCTTTTATCCTTTCTTTATCTCTTCTTTTATCCTTTCTCTATCTCTTCTTTTATCCTTTATCTATCTCTTCTTTTATCCTTTCTTTGTCTCTTCTTTTATCCTTTCTCTATCTCTTCTTTTATCCTTTCTTTATCTCTTCTTTTATCCTTTATCTATCTCTTCTTTTATCCTTTCTTTATCTCTTCTTTTAGTCTCTATTTTATTCACATTCTGTCTATTTCTGTCTCCATATATATTCTTTCTCTCTTTGTCAACAGGTCTTTCACTCTTGGTTCTGTGTCGGTCTCGTATTTTATTTATCTCTCTCTTTCCCTCTGCCTCTCTCTTATGCTATCGCAATCTTCTTATTTGTACCTTCTATTGAAATACGCTCTCTCTCTCTCTCTCTCTCTCTCTCTCTCTCTCTCTCTCTCTGTCTCTCTCTGTTTCACTCTTGCTCTCACTATAATTTTTTCTCACTTTTAATCTCACTATCTTCCTTGCTCTATTTCACTATCACATTATTTCACTTTTGTTCTCACTATCTCTCCCTACCTGTAGATCAGGTTCTACTTCTGTACAAAGGACATCAAATTATAAAGGGATATACACATCTATCCTTAGCTCCACAGAACGCCCTTAACAAAGAACCAAACTTGAGAAATCAATCGAAATGTTCAACTAAACAAATTACATTATGTTACGTGGACTTTGGAACAAATAGCAAAGTTATAACTCATGCCCAGCGCTGTCTCTAAGAGATTGCTACGCGAAGGCTACACAAAGTTCTGTGTCACTCAAATTGTTCCTCTACGGTAGCTAGATCAACTACAAGAACACAGGCTGAAGGACTTTGTTCCATATGAAATGATTTTGTCCATGAGAATTAGCACGTAAGATTTACCAAATAGAATAAAACAGGTACTACTTACTTAATATGCTAATGATGTTTAATCTTGTGTTGAGATTAGTTTACCTTTTCAAGTGGATGAATGGACTTTTAATCCATCGGTAATACTTCTATGTTTGAAATTATTGTATTCAATCTTGCCGAATCTGTTCTGTCCTCTCTCTCTCTCTCACTCTCTCAATTTCTCTCTCTCTCTCTCTCTTTCTCTCTCTCTCTCTCTTTTCCTCTCTCTCTCTCCTCTCTCTCTTTTTCTATCTTTCTCTTTCTATCTCGCTTTCTCTCTCTCTTTTTCACTCTTTCTCTCTCTCTCTTTCTTTTTCTCTCTTTCTCTCTCTTTCACTATCTCTCTCTATTTTTCTCTCTCTCGTTCTCTCTCTCTTTCTCTCTCTCTCTCACTCTCTCACTCACTTGTATGCACATTAATTATATGAGTTAACTCTGGACTATATTTTACGCGCAAGAATATGTCCCAAACCCTCAATGAGAACTAAACACAATTTCATGAACTCACAAAACCTGCCGTATTTCTTCCTCTCTGTCCCGGATTTTATTTTTCTCTTGTCAGGAACGTCTTGTCAAGTGAGAACTGCTGATCGTCTCACCTGTACCACCGTGTCACGTGGCTGACAACAACAACATCAAACAAGTGTGGACTACTTTTGATCCGGAAATACTTTCACTGATTCCGTCAGTCCGCTTTTCACTTTTTTTTTCCGCTATTTTTTTTTATTCTTCTGTTGTTTGGGAGGGGGGTGGACTAGAGACTAGTCGAAGAATAAAAAGTCCTTCGTCTGACCTACAAAAGGTAGCACCTGCACACCTGACAATATAGCCTTCTATTAACTTATTGACTTTGTTCAACGCTGTGACTTTAAGTCGCTCAGTTCAAAACTTCAATACAGTGTGGACGTCGCTGGGTTCTGGCACTGACACTGAAGAACTCGTTCCACTGAAAGCGGTGCCTTAAACAACTTTACCTGATGAAGAAAAGCCTCTCGCGCCATTCTGGGGTCAAGGTCTTGGGTCTAGGATGTGGTGGTTCTTTAACGGTGGGTTACAGTACGCAATGGCTTGCAACAGTATTGATATAGAGCATACGGGTGTGTTTGTGTGTGTGTGTGTACTGTCATACTGCTGTCTGAACTTTGTGACCTGTCATGACAAACTGACTAAACTAATAGAGAGTTGCTTATTGTTGATAGAGAGTTGTTGATAGAGAGTTGTTGATAGAGAGTTGTTGATAGAGAGTTGTTGAAAGAGAGTTGTTGATAGAGAGTTGTTGATAGAGAGTTGTTGATAGAGAGTTGTTGATAGAAAGTTGTTGATAGAGAGTTGTTGATAGAGAGTTGTTGATAGAGAGTTGTTGATAGAGAGTTGTTGAAAGAGAGTTGTTGATAGAGAGTTGTTGATAGAGAGTTGTTGATAGCATCATTTATTTAAAGCGTCTCGTTGTTCCTATTTGAAAGAACTAATATGTTATAGGTTAGGACCTAACACCCTAAGATCTATATAAGGAATTGTAATTTGTTCTATTCCTCTTTACAGATATCAAATTCTTCATTGGCAAAAGCTGGAACCTAGGTAAACAAGGTTCTCGAAAACGGCTTTAGCGATTCTCCTATGAGTGTGAAAGTTTATGTATATCTTGGGGAGTACCATCACGGTTGCCCCTATGGAAAACTCTGGTTTAACTGTTATAATAATCGGGTCAGGGTAAAAAATATTCCATTTTCTAAATCTATCCTTCACTATCTTATATAATACAGACGTTACTTCAAAAAAGAAGATAATTACGTCCTACGCGTCATGCATTTAGTCATGCATATTCTTAAGAGCATGATAATCGCTCTTAATAAAAGTCCTTAGCTCCATAAAAGAGAAATTGTATTTAAAAATAGATAAAAGAAATAAACTTTTAATAGTGCCTCTATTTAACTCTTATATTCGAGGAAACTTCGAAGTGGGTTGGCTCAGGGACATGGGTGGACATGGATCTCCTTGAAATTTGACAGTTGCTGTATATCGTTGGGGAAAGAATTAAGATAGCCTACTGTCAGGGGCAGGTATGGTGAGAGTAAATGTGTTATCTCTTTGTTACTATTGTAGTATGAAAGAGTTGTATCCCTTTGTTTACTTTCCCCAGACATGAATGTGACCAGTCTACACGTAATGGTTTTGAATGTGAGTTTTCCTTGTACAAATATAAACTCACTCATTCTGTTTGTCTGGTACAAATATCAACTCACTCATTCTGTTTGTCTGGTACAAATATCAACTCACTATGTTTGTCTGGTACAACTATCAACTCACTCTGTTTTTCTGGTACATAAATCAACTCACTTTGTTTGTCTGGTATAAATATCAACTTACTCTGTCTGGTACAAATATCAACTCACTCTGTTTGTCTGGTACAAATATCAACTCACTCTGTTTGTCTGGTACAAATATCAACTCACTCTGTCTGCCTGGTACAAATATCAACTCACTCTGTCTGTCTGGTACAAATATCGACTCACTCTGTCTGTCTGGTACAAATATCATCTTACTCTGTCTGTCTGGTACAAATATCAACTTACTCTGTTTGTCTGGTACAAATATCAACTCACTCTGTTTGTCTGGTACAAATATCAACTCACTCTGTCTGGTACAAATATCAACTCACTCTATTTGTCTGGTACAAATATCAACTCACTATGTTTGTCTGGTACAAATATCAACTCACTCTGTTTGTCTGGTACAAATATCAACTCACTCTGTTTGTCTGGTACAAATATCAACTTACTCTGTTTGTCTGGTACAAATATCAACTCACTCTGTTTGTCTGGTACATTTATCAACTCACTCTGTCTGTCTGGTACAAATATCAACTTACTCTGTTTGTCTGGTACAAATATCAACTCATTCTGTTTGTCTGGTACAAATATCAACTCACTCTGTTTGTCTGGTACAAATATCAACTCACTCTGTCTGGTACAAATATCAACTCACTCTATTTGTCTGGTACAAATATCAACTCACTATGTTTGTCTGGTACAAATATCAACTCACTCCGTTTGTCTGGTACAAATATCAACTCACTCTGTTTGTCTGGTACAAATATCAACTCACTCTGTTTGTCTGGTACAAATATCAACTCACTCTGTTTGTCTGGTAGAAAATATCAACTCACTCTGTTTGTCTGGTACAACTATCAACTCACTCTGTTTGTCTGGTACATAAATCAACTCACTTTGTTTGTCTAGTATAAATATCAACTTAATCTGTCTAGTACAAATATCAACTCACTCTGTCTGTCTGGTACATATATCAACTCACTCTGTTTGTCTGGTACAACTATCAACTCACTATGTTTGTTTGGTACAAATATCAACTCACTGTGTCTGTCTGGTACAATTATCAACTCACTCTGTCTGGTACAAATATCAACTTACTCTGTTTGTCTGGTACAAATATCAACTCACTCTGTCTGTCTGGTACAACTATCAACTCTCTCTTTTTGTCTGGTACAAATATCAACTCACTCTGTTTGTCTGTTACAAATATCAACTCGCTCTGTCTGTCTGGTACAAATATTAACTCACTATGTCTGCCTGGTATAAATATTAACTCACTCTGTTTCTCTGGTACAAATATCAACTCACTCTGTTTGTCTGGTACAAATATCAACTCACTCTGTTTGTCTGGTACAAATATCAACTCATTCTGTTTGTCTGGTACAAATATCAATTTACTCTGTTTTTCTGGTACAACTATAAACTCACTCTGTCTGTCTGGTACATATATCAACTCACTCTGTTTGTCTGGTACAAATATCAACTTACTCTTTTTTTCTGGTACAAATATCAACTCACTCTGTTTGTTTGGTACAAATATCAACTCACTCTGTTTGTCTGGTAGAAAATATCAACTCACTCTGTTTGTCTGGTACAACTATCAACTCACTCTGTTTTTCTGGTACATAAATCAACTCACTTTGTTTGTCTGGTATAAATATCAACTTACTCTGTCTGGTACAAATATCAACTCACTCTGTCTGTCTGATACATATATCAACTCACTCTGTTTGTCTGGTACAAATATCAACTCACTCTGTCTGTCTGGTACAATTATCAACTCACTCTGTCTGCCTGGCACAAATATCAACTCACACTGTTTGTCTGGTACAAATATCAACTCACTCTGTCTGGTACAAATATCAACTTACTCTGTTTGTCTGGTACAAATATCAACTCACTCTGTTTGTCTGGTACAAATATCAACTCACTCTGTTTGTCTGGTACAAATATCAACTTACTCTGTTTGTCTGGTACAAATATCAACTTACTCTGTTTGTCTGGTACAAATATCAACTTACTCTGTTTGTCTGGTACAAATATCAACTCACTCTGTTTGTCTGGTACAAATATCAACTCACTCTGTTTGTCTGGTACAAATATCAACTTACTCTGTTTGTCTGGTACAAATATCAACTTACTCTGTTTGTCTGGTACAAATATCAACTCACTCTGTTTGTCTGTTACAAATATCAACTCACTCTGTTTGTCTGTTACAAATATCAACTTACTCTGTTTGTCTGGTACAAATATCAACTTACTCTGTTTGTCTGGTACAAATATCAACTTACTCTGTTTGTCTGGTACAAATATCAACTTACTCTGTTTGTCTGGTACAAATATCAACTTACTCTGTTTGTCTGGTACAAATATCAACTTACTCTGTTTGTCTGGTACAAATATCAACTTACTCTGTTTGTCTGGTACAAATATCAACTTACTCTGTTTGTCTGGTACAAATATCAACTCACTCTGTTTGTCTGGTACAAATATTTACTTTTTTATCCCACTTCCCATTCTCGGATCGAGCCGAAACTTCACATAATTATTCATCGTCTAAGGCTTTTATGAATCAATCTAAAAAAAATTTACCTATTAATCAATTTAATTATGGTAATTTAATTAGTGTTGTATAAAAAGGGGGATAAATCTTGTAGTATCGAGAAATGGCACTGATTGTGCTATTCTGACACTTACACAAGCTTTGTTTTGTGATGTACCTGTTCAGGCTGTCTTGAGGTCAACTCTAGACGACTTGAATTTCAATTAATTACTCTGCAAGCGTTTGAGTTTTATTGTTGGGGTGTATTCAGTGTAGTTGATCAACAATACAGAATAAACAAGACGATTGATTTAACGAGTAAAGAGATGTGGTCAACACTGATGAACAGTTTATACTATATTTATTCCAATAAAAGGCCACAGTAAAAGTCTCTGTCAAAATAAACACGTCTTTACCCTATAGGATTCTATAGCTAACTGATTTTCCGGTCTCTAACCCAAAATATCCCAAACGTCACTAGTCCCGTTCAATATACGTCTTCTATGGTGCGTCGCTAAATAACTAATACTTAAATAAACTAGGTGTCTAACAGTTTTTAAGTGTTTTTTTTTTCTTCATATTTTACTTTTTATGATTTTATTTAATTGACTTCTAATAATACAACCTTAATCTCTTACAAGTAAAAATGCTAGATGATCAATGAATTCAAGCCTGCATACACAGTGGACATTATGTCACATGACTTGTGGTCATAGTTTCTAGTTAGTATATCTATGCTAACCGACATCAATAAATGCACGAGATATAAGATATAATATGACGCCCAAACAATAAGACTTCAGTTGCTGGTATTGTCCCTTATATTACTCTCACCGCTGATTGTGTGTGTGCGTGCGTGGTCCCTAGTGCGCGTATGGTGTGCGTATTGATTTCGTTTCATCCCGCGGGAGGACAAACTTGTCCGGAATCGCGCACGATGGTTGCATGTCCTCCGTTAATATCCGGCTTTTTACAGGTGTTGTCTAGATGTCCCCCCCAGCCCCCTCTGTCTACCCCCCCCCCTCAACTCTCTTTTAGATCTGGTCCCATTTCGTTCGTTGTGTGGACACCCTCCTTCCATTTGTATTTTTATTTCCCGGGTCGGTCCGCACAGATAGAAGAGGAAGGAAGCAAATGTCCTACTTGAAGGAAGGGTGAGCTTGGGGTCGGGGGCGGGGGGGGGGGGGGGGGCTAAGGTCGTAGAGATCTAGGCGTAGGTAACGTACACGTGGGGACGGGGCGCAGGAAGGAAGAAGAGGAAACTCAGGTTGAGTGACTTGAAAGAGGGCGCCATTTCGATTGATTCCCATGGAAGATTACGACAGAGACAGAATAAAATAAAATGTATTATCAATATCCATATCTCGGTTTCCTTTGAATTATTTTTTGGTTTTGTTCTGTTCAAGCCCCCATTGTCCTATGTCGTGTTTGACATTTTGTGACACATTTCCTGGCCAGTTGTCACAGTTGTCAATTGTCACGAACACGGAAGCATGTTCAGCAAGAAAAGGGGAAAAAAAGGGGGGGGGGGGAAAAAAAACAACACAAAATGAAGCAGACGACTAAACAAAACAGTGAGATCGAAGACTGCACAACTCGGTTGACGATGGCGAATCTTTTTCTTGTTTTGACGACATTTGACGCCATGTTTACATGTGTCCAAAACAGTGTGGTCTCAACTTTTGTGTTAAGGTTAGGATTAAGATTTAGTATGTATTACTTTGTATCATATTGGAGCAATTACTTATGGACCCAAAACTCGAAAATCTGGGTGGAGATAGATCTCGAAAACGGCTCTAACCATTTTCTTAGAAATCTGACAGTTGCTGAATATCGTTTGGAAAAGAATTACAAGCTCGTTGGTCACTCTGGGAAAACTAGTTGAACTGTTGTAATTTTTTCAAATAAAAAAAAATATTTTGCTAGAGGTCGAGAAAATATTAATCGTGAACGAGTAAACGTCTTGGAGTAAGTCCACATACAATCAAGATTATAATCAATGAATGTTCAGGGATATTTTGAGCACCGCATTCTACGTCTAGATCAGAAGGACTATTATTGGAATTATATAAAGTCAGGATATCGATAAAAAGTGTTGCTTTTTTAAAAATCTAGCATTCAATGTTCACAAAGTTGTATTAAGGAGGTATTGTCTTCTTTTAAAGTTATTGTGTATGTTTTTGTCTTGTTGATATTGAACTTGCTAAAGTCTGAAATGGTAGCGCTTTTAAAACGTTGTTAAGATCGTGTTTGGGCTGGACAAAGAAAAAGCTGGAAGCCTTCAGCATTGACCCAGCCACCTGGGAGACAGAAGCACATGATAGAGCATCAACAGTGCCCTCAGCCCCTTGATGACAAAAGTGGTCATTATCAAACCACGATGGACAACTATATATACCTAGACAGACAGGTGAACGGACAAAACACAATCAATAACGGAATTCCCTTACAGGGAACATTACAGATGTGCTCAATAGTAGCCAGACTTTTGGTACCTTATATATTGTCTCCTTGTTGGTCGAGTAGAATTGACTTAAGGTCCTGTCCATCAAACCTATCAGTAATCCTAAATGTTTGCCTTATGTTGACTTAAGGTCCTGCCCATCAAACCTATCAGTAATGCTAAATGTTTGCCTTATGTTGACTTAAGGTCCTGTCCATCAAACCTATCAGTAATCCTAAATGTATAACTTATGTTGACTTAAGGTCCTGTCCATCAAACCTATCAGTAATCCTAAATGTATGACTTATGTTGACTTAAGGTCCTGCCCATCAAACCTATCAGTAATGCTAAATGTTTGCCTTATGTTGACTTAAGGTCGTGCCCATCAAACCTATCAGTAATCCTAAATGTATAACTTATGTTGACTTAAGGTCCTGTCCATCAAACCTATCAGTAATCCTAAATGTATGACTTATGTTGACTTAAGGTCCTGTCCATCAAACCTATCAGTAATCCTAAATGTATGACTTATGTTGACTTAAAGTCCTGTCCATCAAACCTATCAGTAATGCTAAATGTATGCCTTATGTTGACTTAAGGTCCTGCCCATCAAACCTATCAGTAATGCTAAATGTTTGCCTTATGTTGACCGTAAGCAATATAAACTATACCATTCCTGCCGCCACCCTCAGACATGATTGGAATAACAAATTCTTTGACTCCCCAATCCATTTTCCAATCGTTATTCCCACCAGCTGCACGCGCCCATCCACTAGGCGCCATCCAGATCAAGTGCTCCTCGCCCTTGGCGCACTTCGCCCCAGGCGCCCAGAGAACCGGGCTCTCGAGACAATTTCTCGGTGTTCTGACCTGAGAACAAAATACTCTTTTCTCCTTAAAGTCAATACCCACTCACAGGGCCCCCCTTAATGGCTGTAACCAGAACCCTCCATTAACCTTGTTCAGATCTTAATTACTAGCAGAGGCGTCGCCTGGTTATTATAGGTGAGTCAATCAGGTCTGTAGATGTGATAGCGTCTTATGATAGAACGGCTTAGAGACAAGAGAGCGAGTGGTTGTTTCCCCACTAAGCGCTTCGATTGCTTAAAATAAATAAAAACATTAAGATTTGCTACATCAAGAGAGCGCCTTTAAGATAGTCCACCCATCCCACCCTCACGCCCTAGTCCAGGATAACCTTTTACCTGGTCACCCTCTAGTTCTTTAATCGCGTGTCGCATCGTGAGATCTGAAATGTTTCCTAGTGGTTTACATTTGAGACACAGTAAAACTCCGGTATCATTATATTTAGTTTCACCCTCACCTATCTCTTAGTCTGTTCAACCGTTGGGGCAACATACAAGATCTGTTAACAGTCTTTCTCCATTCCTCTCAGTCTTTTGCTTTGGATGGAATCTCTTTCGATGATAGGCCTGTCCATTCTTTTATGTAGTCTTCCCATTTCTCTGTCTGCATCTTCTTTTTATATTTTAGATCGTACAAAGTTCTGGTGCTTCTCTGCGTTTAGAGAGGTACTTTCAAATTTATGTTACCGGAGAGGTACTTTCAAATTTATGTTACCGGAAAGATAGGGGCTTTTTTTCACCACAATCTGCTATCCTCTTTAGCCTCGTAGCCTAAATATTAGAGGCACTGACTGCTTCACATTATAAGCAATTCTATGCCATCAATCATATGCTAGTCTTTACCAGCCATGAATGGTGCACCTTTCCTTGGAGGATCACACGAGAAACTAAACAATGTCAAGGACGCTAACTCAAACTCTAATGTTGCCAACTAAATAAAAAGAATTGAGCTAGAAGCGGAAGAGCTTTGAAATTTTGATTCTGCGGAGCTAAAGTGAAGACGAAAAAATGATCCTACAACTTTTTAAAAACATGAAAACATCGGTTTTCAACACTGTCTTTATTTTGTACACCAGAAACACCTAAAAGAAAGCTATTTATAGCAGTTTTCAGCAATTGATGAAATAAACTTGCACTGAAAGAATCAAACTCAAAACAGACGTGACAACTGTATGCATTGTGAATTAGATACAGTTTACTGTGGAATGGTATTCTTATTTGTATTATGGTCACTGTTTTTAAGACAATGCATAACGAGAATTTTTTTCATTTTACCTTGTTATAAAAATGGTCTACATCTATATGCATACAATTTCCATATTTTCTTTTAAATAAAAAAGTACTCTCAGAATACAAGTAGTAGTTGAGTCTACTCTGGGCAAGATGAAGGTCAAGGTGAAATTGCACTTTCGATATCTGACTTTTATGAATATAATATCACTTTAAAGTAACCGATAAAAAATGTTTCATGTAATAGGCAATTATTTCACATTGTACATAAAAAGTAGTGAACTATACAAAGCATAATACTTAACATTGTACTTTAATAGAGTAGTATAAATTTAAATCTATTTGTAAAAAAGAATCGGTAAATTGACCAAGGTAAGATAGAACTGCAAATATTAATAGAAAACTAAACGCCGTTCGTCCGATCTTTAGTGTCCCTTTCTTAATAGACATAAAGTCCTTTTAATTTGAAAAGCTCCAACCAACAGCCACACAAGCCCAAACCATGAGCCAATCTCCCCTCTCTCTACTGACTCTCCTCTTCGGAAAGAGAAACAGTGAGACGGAAGAGTAGGGGGGGGGGAAGAGGAAAACAGGGAGGAATGAGAGAGGGTGGGAAAGAAAAGAAACCAGAGAGAAAGTAAAAGTGAGAAGTGTCAATTTGAGCAGACAATTAACAGGCGCGTCTTCGCCATCTTCACAGACACTTGTAAAACATTAACCCTTGGAAGACGTGCTTCCACTGGAAGACCTCGCTTTGTCTTCAGTCTCTAGAACACTAAACGACAGCTTACGTGTTGTGCTGTATACAGCCTCATTCTGGTGCTCGAAGATAAATTTAGCCCCGGGGACTCTCAAAATGTTTTGGAGCGAAATACCAGAAATTTTAGAATAAGACTTCTTATGACATTGTAAACACGCTGAACAGAAACAAATGATGAGTACTTTGCATGTAAGTTACAAGTCCGAGATCTATACATGTATCTTTCCAGTCCTACCGTTCAATTAGTCAGATGAGGTAGAGTGTATTTGTTTATTTGGGTTTAGAGGAGTTTTCTCGCCACGAATGTCATGTAAAGTTTAGAGTCGGACCTAAAGAAGAACATTCCATATCAGGAAATCTAGCCACTGCAAGGACACGAACTCGAAATCTTTGATTAAGCAACTTAGCGCTCTGCCGCTTGGCAAACGTGTTTAATATCAGAGAAAAAAAAATTGTTTACACGTTATTTCTCCCACACCTAATCTTGGATTAAGTTGAAATTTTGCAAAAATATTTGTTTTACCTGACAACACAAGAATCAATAAAATAAATTAACCAATAAGTTAATTAACTATTGGTAAATAATTATTTGTTTTGGTATCTTGAACAAGGGGAAAAAACGTACTTGACTGATGTGTTGGTAATAGTTGAATAAGTCCCCTCGAGGAATCTTGAGCCCTGAGTGATCATGTTTTTTTTTATACATTTAAAAAAAAACGATCATGTAAACATTCACCAAGATACCCCCCTTCTTCTCTCCCCCTTCCACAACTGTTCCTGACAAGTGATAGGATCACAGCATTCAGAAAGTGATAGGATCACAGCATTCAGAAAGTGATAGGATCACAGCATTCAGAAAGTGATAGGATCACAGCATTCAGAAAGTGATAGGATCACAGCATTCAGAAAGTGATAGGATCACAGCATTCAGAAAGTGATAGGATCACAGCATTCAGAAAGTGATAGGATCACAGCATTCAGAAAGTGATAGGATCACAGCATTCAGAAAGTGATAGGATCACAGCATTCAGAAAGTGATAGGATCACAGCATTCAGAAAGTGATAGGATCACAGCATTCAGAAAGTGATAGGATCACAGCATTCAGAAAGTGATAGGATCACAGCATTCAGAAAGTGATAGGATCACAGCATTCAGAAAGTGATAGGATCACAGCATTCAGAAAGTGATAGGATCACAGCATTCAGAAAGTGATAGGATCACAGCATTCAGAAAGTGATAGGATCACAGCATTCAGAAAGTGATAGGATCACAGCATTCAGAAAGTGATAGGATCACAGCATTCAGAAAGTGATAGGATCACAGCATTCAGAAAGTGAGAGGATCACAGCATTCAGAAAGTGATAGGATCACAGCATTCAGAAAGTGAGAGGATCACAGCATTCAGAAAGTAACAGGATCACAGCATTCAGAAAATGATAGGATCACAGCATTCAGAAAGTGATAGGATCACAGCATTCAGAAAGTGATAGGATCATAGCGCATTGAGAAAGCTAAAAGCTAAACAAAAACAATTGATAAAAAGATTTCTATCGCACAGATTTATATGTCCAGGTCAATGAAGCACAGAGTTGCATGAATAATTAAAACTAATTGATACAATTACACTTAATATAAGATTTGTTCTTTTGTTGTTTTTTTAATGTTTTTCTTGTTTGCCAAACTATAATCATTGCTTGCTTGATAGGCAACTAGAGTTACGTAATACGCTGTAGGCATTGTTTTAAGATACTGAATAAAAAGGCACTGTATGTTGGAAACGGCATATTAATTAGTCAATGCCAATTTAGCAGGCACTATTAAGTAACAGATATACCCTGCTTAGTTCACTTCTTGCTTTTAATTATTGTATTTGTTGACTTTAAGATAGCAGAATGGTGTACGTCAGCAGGTTGAGAACCATCGTTCTAGACATTTCTTTTTAAGTAGGTTTTTTTTTTTTTTTTCTGGACAAATCAAGTGGAGATAAATCTTAAGGGCCGCCCTGCGAACGGAAAGTCTGGAGTGAGGAGACACACCAAGAGGTCCTGGACGGGGGCGGATTTGTTGTTGTGGGAGTCTTGTATTGTGAGATGTTCAGGGGCAGAGAGAGTCATTGTTTATGACGGTGCGTTTATGATGAATCTGAAATGTTGGTGTGCACCTCTTTAAAAAAGATAGAGCTGTAAATTCTAAAGTCTGTGGCTAGAGATTGTACATGAGTGTCTTATAAGAGGACGGACTTATAACTTTTTTTTTTAGGGGGAAGGATAATGTATTTTTAAAAGGGGGGAGGGGGAAACTTTGGTAACTAGACATCACCATCCTTTAAAAGTACTGCTCAGTATTGGTGATGTATTTACTAAGCACTGTCAGTACCGGCAATGTATAAGTAAGCCCTTCTAAACACTGGTAATGTATAAGTAAGCCCTTCTCAACACTGGTAATGTATATAGCAAGCACTTTTGAGTACTTATAATGTATTTAGCACGCACTTTTGAGAACTGGTAATGGGTTTAGCACGCACTTCTGAGTACTGGTAATGAGTTTAGCACGCACTTCTGAGTACTGGTAATGTGTTCAGTACGCACTGCCGAGTAATCGTCATGTAATTAGTACGCACTGATGAGTACTGGTAATGTATTTAGTACGCACTCCTGAGTACTCCAATCCTAGCGTGTTGTCTAACATAGCAATAAGTCTAGCAAACTCTGACGTGGTTGTCTAACCCTGAGAATGTACGTCATGTAGGCCTGCAGACACCCCCGTGACACCCTTCAATGTATCTATCTACCTTAGCGCCTCCACACAGGATTCATTTTTTAATAAAATAATCAACTTCAAACCAAAAGTCAAGATGTTGCAGGGGATACATTGTGACATTACTCAAATACACTAAGACATTCCAGCAAAAGTTAGATCCATAAAGAAAATGCCTACACACACGCACACAAACACACATAGACACCAGGGATCATTTTAAGTCAATCCAGGGTAGAAACTTGCAAATCATAAACATTTTTAGCACGTTATTTCTCCCATATCCTTTCTAGGATCAAGTTAAAACTTCCCACAATTATTTATTGTAACTAGCAAAACATGAATCGATAAAAAAAAACACAATTAGTCAATTAATTACTAGAAACTAATTATTCGTTTGATATCGAAAAGGGAAAAAATTACATTTTAGAAATATATAGTTGTAAATGTGGAGTTCTTCTCTTAGATAAATGTTGCTTATTTTATTATAAATGATTTCAATTTTATTTTATTTTTTTATTATGTTGTTGTTTTTGGAGTTTTTTAAACCCTCAATATGTCAGACATCTCGTTTAGGTATGGGCAGAAAAAAAATAAATCAAAATAGCTTTGACTAAAGACAGGGAAATTTGGGGATGAAAAGTCAACCAACAGTTAGATAATGTCTTGATTGCTTGTTTCAATGATGGATACCCTCCCCCCCCCCCCACCTTTGTGTTCCAATAAAAATCGGATAGTTTGGATCCTTAAAAAAAAGGCCTTTACTGGAATCGAACCCACGACATTCGCCTTATAAGCGTAACGCTATATCAATTTCTTAGGCAGTTTCGTTTCGGGAATTTCCAAACTTCCAACTTTTTTACTAACTTTTTCTATCCACCTTCCGCCCATGAAGAGGATGTACAGTAAAAGTATGAATCGAAAATAAAACGAAACAAAGGAAGTCAGTTCTTTGAATAGCTGCCCTCTTCTCTGCCTCAGTCTATCTTACAGAAGGGAACACAAGCGAAAATATGTACGACTTTATAAACAAACAAAAAATGTTCAGGACATAGGAGTGTAGAGCACGTGATAGAACACGTGATCTCATATGCATATTTCTGCTAACATGACAATATTTTCCACACATGTAGATTTATCTGTGTGTTTACATGTTATGTCATCATTAAGCTGATAACAAATGTCATTGGATGTCACCCAGTGATACAGACACACGTAGAGTTAAACCAGTGATTCCCAAAGTGGTCTATATAGACCCACAGGGGTGTATGAAGAGTTCCAAGGGTCTACAAAAGTGAAAAAATAAATTGGGGGATTTTGAGATGTCCATGAGGGTCTACGAAAAATCGATTTAATTTAAGCAGGTCGTGACTTTAATTTTCACATCTCATCAATCTAATTACTTTCTACACTAATGTATGATTTGTACCTAAGTTAATCCTATCAATATTTATCCTGCTATTCAAAAGAAAATTGATATTAATTAAATTCAATACTTATTTAAATAGCTTAATTTTTTCTACATGTAACAAAAAGAAATATAGATTATACAGCATCGGTTATTTAAAATTGGGATTCATTTCTTCCATGTCAAACTTGCGGTGGTCTACGTGACTTATATATATATATATATATATATATATATATATATTATATATATATATATATATATATATATATATATATATATTAGGACTAAATTATTTTGTGTGCATTTTGTCTGTCAGTCTGTCTGTCCGTCATAAATATCCAAAAAAAAGAAAAAACAACTAAAAACTATTGAAAATTTGATTAACCTTTAACCTTTAATTTTCTTTCCGAAACATCGCAATAGTTTTCGATATCTATAATAGATTGTTCCGGGTGTTTGTATATATAGTGAGAGAAAAAGAGTTCTAGATAGATTTTTATACTATATGTTGGTGTTAGGAAGTTATTTTCCTTTGAAATATTAACGATAATTAGATTTTAAAACGTTTAGCTAGAATATTAACTGTAATGTACGACACAAGTGCGATTTAACATAAATAGAGTTAAAATGTTTTTCATAAAAATCCGGAACAACCAATATTCGTAAATGAGAATAAGATTTATTGTTTTATTTATTAGAAGAGGTATTTCAAACAATTATTTGTGTAAGTAGATTTTTCAAATAAAATTCAGAACAATTTAGGTGTTGTTTTTTTTTTTATAAACGTGACGGACAGACCGACTAACAGACGAAACGCACAAAAATAAGCGACTTTTATCCTGATGGGGGCACTAAACAAAAAAATAAATAAAATCTGATTATTTAAAAAAAATTAAGGAATTGGTTTAGGACTATTACTTATCGCTACGTTACGCTACTGCACGAAAGTCGCTGCATAAATAGTCCATTTTAAAAAATGTGAGTGATATTTACATACAAAGTGCATTCTTAGCCTTTATAAACAAAAATAAATGTTTTCTTTTAATTTTAACAGCTAGTAGACCAGAAAAGACACATTTAACTAATATTTACATTTGTTGTGAACATTTCTTGTACATTTTATTAATATATTTGACTTAGTGATACTGAAAATACACAAAAGCTATCTTTCTTCGTTAACATATTGTAGCATTGCCTCCCTTACATTTACGTAATTAATTTAAAATTGGTATATTTTTATGAAAAAATCACTTGCATAATTAATTTTATAAACTAAACGGTTTGCTTTTAGAAAACCAAAAGTAGCCGTAGCAACTATACTTTTCAAGAATCATCGCATGGTGAAATAATATTTTTCATTTCTCTTCTAGTTTTCGAGATATGAGTGTGACAGACGGACAGACGGACATTTTGCACAAACCTAATAGCGGCTTTTCCCCTTACGGGGGCCTCTAAAAAAAGATAGATCTAACTCACTTACTTACTCACTTACTAAGCAGCTTGAAATTACTTATTTACTCTTCCACTCACTACAGCTAGAAATTACTTTTAAACAAGGTTACAAAAGACAGTTTGTGTGGAAACGGTCCAGCAGATCAAAGGATAGGTGAAAGTGAATGTAAAGTGAGATGTAAACCTGGCCTAACTAGTTCCCCTTTCAGACCTTGTGGTCTATAGGGCAGATGATGTAAAGTTCATCTGTTTTTGTAGCCTACGGTTAGCGAGGGTGTCATGTAGCCAGCACAACAACCAACGGCCTTTACTAACAACCCAACTAATGTCAGGTACCCATTACTGAGTGGACTCAGAGGCGCCCAAAGATTCCAAAGTTAAAAATCTCAGTCTTCGCCAGGATTCGAACCTGGGACCCCCGGTTCGGAAGCCAAACGCTTTACCGCTCAGCCACCGCGCCTCCCCTGGCCTGACTGATGTCTTATAATTGTCTTATAATTGATCTAATTTTTGAAAAGGATCAATCTCTTATTCGAAAAAAAATAAAAAATTCCGCAATAAAAAAAAAGTTCAGAAAAATTAAGTTTATAAGATAACTATTCATTTTAAATTAGGTCTAACTTATAATGCATACTTATTAGCTTTTTCTCTTTAAAAAAAATACTTGCATAACTGATTTTAAAAATTCGATTTTTCGCTTTCAGAAAAAAAAAAAGTAGCCGTTGCATCAGAACTTTGAATGGTCTAAAATATTGTGATGTCCGATTTTCAATATCTTTTCTAGTTTACGAGATCTAAACTGGACGGACGGACAGACAGACAGACGGACAGACATTTCACACAAAACTAATAGCGTCTTTTCCCCTTTCGGGGGCCGCTAAAAATGGAGTTTGTGAATTAGCAAAAACACAGTACCGGTATAAATTAAGCAGAGGGTCTATCAAAAACCAGAAAACATGGCAAGGCGTCTACGAGACAAACAAAGTTTGGGAACCACTGAGTTAAACACTAAATTGTGGGTTAGTTGTTGTTGTTTTTTTTTGTTCGATTGTGTTAGGATAAGTCAACTCTTGCTAGAGGGGAATAACTCTCGTTAGCTCACACTAAAAGAGTACGTGTAATCAAAAATATGGAGGAGAAAAAAAAAGAGAGAGAAATAGAGACAGAAAGAGAGTAAGAGGGAGAGAAAGCAATAGAAAGAAAGAGAGTCAAAAATAGTGATAAAGATTAAGAGAGAGAGAGAAAGAGAGAGAGAAATAAAGAGATATATAGAGAGAAGGGGAGGGAGAGAGAGAGAGAGAGAAAGAGACAGAAAAGAGAAAAAGATATACAGCAAGAAAGAGAGAAAATATAGAGAAAGAGAAAGATAAAATGAGAAAGAAAGAAAGAGAAAAATAGTGAGAGAAAGAGAGAAATATAATAAAAATAGAGAAAATAAAATAGAGAAATAGAAAGAGACAGAGACAATGGCAGAGCTAAATAGAGACAGAAAAAAAAAGAAAAAGAAAAAAGAGAGAGAGAGAAAAAAAATAGAGCATAAAAGAGAAAGAAATAAGCAGAGAGAAAAAGATAGATTGAAAGAAAGAGAGAAAGAAAGAAAACAAGAGAGAGAAATAGAAAGAAAGAGAGACGAAGAGAGAGAGGGAGAGAAAAGGAAAAGGGGAAAGAGAGAGAGAAGAAGAGAGTACAGAGGAAGAGAAATAGAAAAACAAAGTGAAAGAGTGGAAGAAAAAGATAAAAAAGAGAGGAGAAAGAGAAAGAGAAACTTAGAGACAGCAAGAAAGAGAGCGAGAAAAATAAAAAGATAGAAAAAGTGAGAGAAAGAAAAAGTGAGAGAAAGAAAAATAGAAAAAAGAGAGAGAAAAAAAAAGAGAGAAAGAGAGAGAGAAAGAAAGAGAGAAAGGTAAGAGAGAGAAAGTGAAAGAGAATTATATAGAAAGAAAGAGAGAGAAAGAGACAGAGACAGAGAGACATGGACCTAAAAGAGAGAGAAAGAAGGAAAGAGATGGACTAATGTGAAGGTAGACAGAAAGAAGAAAGCAAGACGCCCAGAGATGTGACTGCCTGCTCGTAGTGCGAGTTGTGAGGTCAAGAGTTCAGTCACACTTGTACGATGGCGCGTGGTGGCACTCCTCAACCAAACACCACATACAAATGTCTGCTTCAGCTGCCGATACATAAGCCTTCCATCCCAAATTATAGTAGTGCCTCGAGTCTTCGAGTAAAATGAAGTCATTCTATTTCCATTAAGTGGAATCACAATCTATATTCAAACAATACAGCACACACACGCACGCACACACACACACACACATGCGTACCGGTGTATAGCCCAAACGTCATTATAAAAAAAAAACATCCATATACGCACATCTGTTTTATGGTGTCGACATGTTTGCATAACATCCAAGTCTGCAATCGTTACAACAATCATCCCCATCGCGCTTACAATCCCAGCACACCCCTGGCTATCCCGACTAACACAGCCAGGCCTAGACTGAATTCAACGCTTCCATTATGTGACGTCCACAAAACAGAACAAACAGCCTGTGGTTTAATTAAAACATTTTCATCTACCTTTTCTTTCCACCGTAGTTCTTCATCTCTCGAGCCCTAGAAGTGAATGATTTCAAAAGATGGGATTCTCTGCAATCTCTCACCCCGCCCCTCTCTGCTTCAACATTCTTTCTTTTTTTTTTATTCTCTTGATCGACATCCGTTTGGCCGATAGCCACTTTACCAGAGCAAACAGATCGACCGACTTTTCGAGTTTAGCTAAGGACCACACGCCCCTCCCTAGACTCACCCTCGGCGCCCCCTCCCTTTTCCCAGCTCCCGAAGCTCACTCACAGCCGGAGTCTGGACATGGTATCCTCTTTTAGAGCCCTCGTGAGCAGGGCCAGAACAAACAAGAGCTCCCCTCCCCCTCTCAAACCAGTTCGCAGTGTCAACACCGGCCCACGGTCCACGTCGAGGATTTGGACGGAAATGAATGCTGGGGCCTCGTGGTGACTGGCCATAAGGCAGGGGTGTTTAGGGTAAAGAGGGAACAGGGAACCGGTGGCTGCCATTTGAGAAGAGGGGCGGCCACAAAGAGTGTATCTTAGAACTTAAAGATGTAAACGCCTACTTATCATATAAATAAAATAAATTGAGGGCAGTGAGCGATAGTGACTTGAAAAAAAGAGTAACAGTTGAAAAGCTCTATAAGCGACTTTGACTTTCCAACAGTGTCGATCAAACACGTAACTGATTTGTGATTTTCGCGATGTCAAGGAAGTTTCACTGTTGCCAACGAGATAAAAATAGAATTGAGCTGCAATGTCTCAATGTGTGAAAGTTGATCTTCGCATCAAATTCCCTTTATTACGCTAGTTAGTTGACCGTTAGTTTTTAAATAAGTTTGACGTCAAAGAGTTCAATTCTTCTACCTCAACTGTATTGAAATTAATGTGTGATGTAACTGGAAATTAATGCTGCGACTCAGCAAAATATTATTTTTTTAAAATATCTAATCGCTCCTTTATTTTGTACACCGGATACACCAAAAAGCTTGATATCTATAGCTTTTCCGCCATATATGAAAATTTCCAATACTTTGCGTTTGTCTATGTTCCTTTTTTTTTTTAAGTTCACATATGAATGATTTATTTAGAGGTTTTAGGTAAGCACTTCGATCTGTCGTCAATATATGCTTGCGAATGGAAACTCTGGCAGCCATCTCCACTCATGTCCTGCAGGAGGTTTGGATATAATGATCTGTATTTCTGAAGGAAAACTTGAAAAAACTGTTAAGTCTACGTCTGTTAATGTAGGTTCAGAATAGATTTTCCTTGTGTGCACTAGTGGCTTAGTAATATCTTACATACAATTTGCCTTTTTCCACTTTTCAAGCAATCTGGCGCTCTATGGCAATATCTCTATATAACAAGATACGACTCTATAACACAAACGTGAAGTCAATCCTTCTATGCGGTTCAGATACATGAAGGGTCACTAAAACAAATCAATAAAAGCTCCAGACCTTAGTTAACGGATGCCTGACGCCGTATATAAGGAATAAGGTGGCCATAAAAGATAACTACTATAAAGTTGTGGGAGAGAATAGACAAATGCACATAGCCCAAGACATCACAAAACGAAAGTGGAGCTGGATAGGACACACCCTGCAAAACCAGCTTCCAATATTGCAAGGCAGGCATTTGATTAGAATCCGCAAAGAAAGAGAAAAGAGGTCAGACCCAAGCAAACCTGGACGCGGTCATTCATCAGTGAAGCTGATGACACTGGAATGACATGGGAGCAGATGAAGAAAGCTGATCAGAACCGAGTTCGGTGGAGAGGTGTGGTTGTGGCCTTATGCTATCCTTGGAGTGCACAAGATTAAGTAAGTCTAGTCAATGCAAACACCATTGTAAGTGACACAGGGTGGGTATTTAAAAGACGGCTAGGAAGCACTAGCTCTCGATCGCTCCTCAGGGCGTGAAGCAGTGAGTCTCGGAGTCTCGATATTTGAAGCAAGAAGAGTGACCAGGGTGAAAGAGCGTTGAACCAACAAAAAGCTGAGAGAAGATGCAGGCCTATCTGTATCTGACCATACCTACCCATGCCACGTTACGGCCGACTTTTTAAAGCGAGTCCATAGGATATGAGATATGTGCTCATCTCGATCACGAAGGAGGAGCTATATAAATATATATATATGTAAAAGAGGGATTCAATCAGCGGACTATAGAGCCGACAGTTTAAAGCACTGACTTACTACTGGATACGTTTAATACAAAGCTTATATCAATTCACTATGTCTGGTAAAAGTTTTGTTCACGCTATTTCTCCCACAGCCATTCTCGGATCAAGTTGAAACTTTGCATAATTGTTTATTGGCACAGACGAGGCACGAATCAATATAAAAAAATTAAACAAGTTGTAAATACATTACCGTTAATTTATTATTTGTGTGATATCAACAAGGGCAACTAATCCGTCAGTATTCGTAGATTCGTCTACAGATGTAGGGTTTCGTCCCCTTCGATAATTGAACACGTTATTTCTTGGACCAATTTGAACATTTTAAAAAATTATTAATTGTACCTGACAAAACATGAATCATAAAAAAAAAAAAAAAAAATTACTCAATTGATTAATTGCTAATTAATTATTTTGAGATCGATGTCAAATAGGGGAAATAACATGAACATTTTTGAGATATATACTTGTAAGTGCGGAGATCTTTATATTACAAAAGCTTTGTTGTTGTTTTTTTAAATACTCTTTATATTTGGCTTGTTTTATTACCTTTATATTAAAAGCATTAATATCAGAACTACGGCCTGTGGGCCAAAATCCTGCCGGTGACGCAGTAATCTAAGCCTTGGAAACTTTCACCCACAGTGCATGAAGCAGCAGACAAGAAAAGTTCAAGGAACTTGCGCGCCAGTGCGGCCTGTAACATTTCTATGACCCCTAACCGAAGAAAAAGTTTGGTACCAGTGAGTAAAGTCTATAAACAATAAAAAATTCCATTTTACCCTTATGGCATGGGTCAAGTAGTCTGCATCAATTACTGCCAGATAATTGAGAGGTAATCCCAACGACCAATCGTGTTGTACTCTTTCTCCTTACCCCCCCCCCCCACTTCTTTCCGAGATGTCAGACACTCGTTAAAGCGATGTACATTGAGGGTAGAACATCTCAGTGTAGGCTTTCAATCTAAATCCTCCATTCAAACATGAAAGTGCTCAACCCACTTGGCCACCACGTGTCACTTTAATATATATATTTATAGATAAAACTTTTTCTGGCGTGATGCCAATTACTATGACAACCATGTTACGAATTAAAAATGGAACGCGAGTCCAGAAATGTTAAAAAGCAGTGAAGATAAGTTGGAATTCCGGGAAAATGCTTTATTGACATCCCATAATTCCTCTATCCGGGGAACGCTGTTGCCAGCGCCACCTGTAAATTGACTCGTGTTTTTTCGCCATTTTCTTTTAACGAGATAAAAATAAATCTCATGGGCGCAAAACTAAAAAGGAATGAAGAGGGAACGGGCTGGTGTCTCCATCCCCCGTGGCGATGCCTTCAGATAAGCGGCGAAAGTAACTCGTCGCTCGTTAACAGCATTAGAACCCCAACCTTCTTATCTTAGTGTCCGGGAGAAACATGGCCACCAGCCCGAGCACATCTATCATACGCGCCGCCATTTGCAAAGACAGGAGGAAGCGCGTCTTCATTATTATTTATCCGAGTAGACTCCCTTGTTTCCCTTTCCTTTCTCTCTCATTATCTTGTTTAATTTTATATATATATATATATATATATATATATATATATCTTATATATACAGTGCTTTTTTGTGACGGTACTTTTCTTGCATTTTAAAGTTTATTCTTGATTTATTAATAGTTAAAAGATTGGCAATCCAATACTGAGTACCGGCACCTTTTTTTTTTTTTTAAAGCGCTATATATATATAAACTAATTGTTAAATTTATAAACCTCACACTCATTGTTGATTTGTCTTGTTTCTGTTGTTACCTTAGTTATTTCAGTTTTTATTGTTTGTTTCAGTAAAACCTAGTTCGTCCCTCCACCTCACTATTGTACTAAAAATAGCTCTCTTGGTGTCGTTAATGGAGTGATGTATTGAAAGAAGGGCAAGCAGACGACATTGGTTTCTAAATGTATATTCATTAGATGAAGGTGAGAAAGCTAAACCTAGACATTAGAAAGAAAGCTGGCAGAGAGAAAATAGAAGGTTGATTTTGAAAGAGAAAACCTCATGCTTTGAGCACAGTGCGCCCTGGTCCTATCTCTTTTGTTTCTCGAGTCTTTTATATTGTAGCATGTTGTAGCATATTGTAGCATTTTTACCATGTTGTAGCATGTTGTAGTATGTTGTAGCATCTTGTAGCGTATTGTAGCATTTGTACCAGGTTATAGTATGTTGTAGCATGTTGTAGCATGTTGTAGCATGTTTTAGCATGTTATAGCATTTGTAGTATGTTGTAGCATTTGTAGTTTGTTGTAGCATTTGTAGTATATTGTAGCATTTGTAGTATGTTGTAGCATTTGTAGTATGTTATAGCATTTGTAGTATGTTGTAGCATGTTGTAGTATGGTGTAGTATTTTGTAGCATGTTTTAGCATGTTTTAGCATGTTATAGCATTTGTAGTATGTTGTAGCATTTGTAGTATGTTGTAGCATTTGTAGAATGTTGTAGTATGTTGTAGCATGTTGTAGCATGTTAAAGCATGTTATAGCATTTGTAGTATGTTGTAGCATTTGTAGTATGTTAAAGCATTCGTAGCATGCTATAGCATTTGAATATGTTGTAGCATTTGTAGTATGTTGTAGCATTTGTAGAATGTTGTAGTATGTTGTAGCAAGTTATAGCATTTGTAGTATGTTGTAGCATTTGTAGTATGTTATAGCATTCGTAGCATGCTATAGCATTTGAATATGTTGTAGCATTTGAAGTATGTTGCATCATGTTGTAGTATGTTGTAGCATTTGTAGCATGTGTGTAGTATGGTGTAGTATTTTGTAGCATTTGTAGTATGTTGAAGCATTTGTAGTATGTTGTAGCATTTGTAGTATGTTGCAGCATTTGTAGTATGGTGTGTTATTTTGTAGCATTTGTAGTGTATTGTAGTATGTTGTAGCATGTTGTAGCATGTTTTAGCATGTTATAGCATTTGTAGTATGTTGTAGCATTTGTAGTATGTTATAGCATTCGTAGCATTTTATAGCATTTGTAGTATATTGTAGCATTTGTAGCATGTTATAGCATTTGTAGTATTTTGTAGCCTGTTTTAGTATGTTGTAGCATTTGTAGTATGTTGTAGCATTTGTAGCATGTTGTAGCATTTGTAGTATGTTGTAGCATTTGTAGTATGTTGTAGCATTTGTAGTATGTTATAGCATTTGTAGCATGTTATAGCATTTTTAGTATGTTGTAGCATTTGTAGTATGATGTAGCATTTGTAGTATGTTGTAGCATGTTGTAGCATCTTTTAGCATGTTATAGCATATGTAGTATGTTCTAGCATGTGTAGTATGTTGTAGCATTTGTAGTATGTTGTAGCATTTGTAGTATGTTGTAGCATGTTGTAGCATCTTTTAGCATGTTGTAGCATCTTTTAGCATGTTATAGCATATGTAGTATGTTATAACATGTGTAGCATGTTATAGCATATGTAGTATGTTATAGCATGTGTAGTATGTTGTAGCATTTGTAGTATGTTGTGGCATGTTGTAGCATCTTTTAGCATGTTATAGCATATGTAGTATGTTATAGCATGTGTAGTATGTTATAGCATATGTAGTATGTTATAGCATGTGTAGCATGTTGTAGCATGTTGTAGCATGTGTAGTATGTTGTAGCATGTTGTAGTATTTTGTAGCATGTTGTAACATGTTGTAGCATGTTGTAGTATGTTGTAGCATTTGTAGTATGTTGTAGCATTCGTAGCATGTTATAGCATTTGTAGTATGTTGTAGCATGTTGTAGCATGTTGTAGCATGTTGTAACATGTTGTAGCATGTTGTAGTATGTTGTAGCATTTGTAGTATGTTGTAGCATTTGTAGTATGTTGTAGTATGTTGTAGCATATTGTAGCATGTTGTAGCATGTTGTAACATGTTGTAGCATGTTGTAGTATGTTGTAGCATTTGTAGTATGTTGTAGCATTTGTAGTATGTTGTAGCATTCGTAGCATGTTATAGCATTTGTAGTATGTTGTAGCATGTTGTAGCATGTTGTAACATGTTGTAGCATGTTGTAGTATGTTGTAGCATTTGTAGTATTTTGTAGCATTTGTAGTATGTTGTAGTATGTTGTAGCATTTGTAGTATTTTGTAGCATTTGTAGTATGTTGTAGTATGTTGTAACATGTTGTAGAATGTTGTAGCATGTTGTAACATGTTGTCGCATGTTGTAGTATGTTGTAGTATGTTGTAGCATGTTGTAGCATGTTGTAGCATGTTGTAGTATGTTGTAGCATTTGTAGTATGTTGTAGCATTTGTAGTATGTTGTAGTATGTTGTAGCATGTTGTAGCATGTTGTAGCATGTTGTAACATGTTGTAGCATGTTGTAGTATGTTGCAGCATTTGTAGCATGTTGTAGCATGTTGTAGCATGTTGTAGCATGTGTAGCATGTTGTAGCATGTGTAGCATGTTGTAGCATGTTGTAGCATGTTGTAGCATGTGTAGTATGTTGTAGCATGTTGTAGCATGTGTAGCATGTTGTAGCATGTTGTAGCATTTGTAGTATGTTGTAGCATGTTGTAGCATGTTGTAGCACTTGTAGTATTTGTAGTATGTTGTAGCATGTTGTAGCATGTTGTAGCATGTTGTAGCATGTTAAAGCATGTTATAGCATTTGTAGTATGTTGTAGCATTTGTAGTATGTTAAAGCATTCGTAGCATGCTATAGCATTTGAATATGTTGTAGCATTTGTAGTATGTTGTAGCATTTGTAGAATGTTGTAGTATGTTGTAGCAAGTTATAGCATTTGTAGTATGTTGTAGCATTTGTAGTATGTTATAGCATTCGTAGCATGCTATAGCATTTGAATATGTTGTAGCATTTGAAGTATGTTGCATCATGTTGTAGTATGTTGTAGCATTTGTAGCATGTTGTAGCATTTGTAGCATGTTGTAGCATTTGTAGTATGTTGTAGCATTTGTAGTATGTTGTAGCATTTGTAGTATGTTATAGCATTTGTAGCATGTTATAGCATTTGTAGTATGTTGTAGCATTTGTAGTATGATGTAGCATTTGTAGTATGTTGTAGCATGTTGTAGCATCTTTTAGCATGTTATAGCATATGTAGTATGTTATAGCATGTGTAGTATGTTGTAGCATTTGTAGTATGTTGTAGCATTTGTAGTATGTTGTAGCATGTTGTAGCATCTTTTAGCATGTTGTAGCATCTTTTAGCATGTTATAGCATATGTAGTATGTTATAACATGTGTAGCATGTTATAGCATATGTAGTATGTTATAGCATGTGTAGTATGTTGTAGCATTTGTAGTATGTTGTAGCATGTTGTAGCATCTTTTAGCATGTTATAGCATATGTAGTATGTTATAGCATGTGTAGTATGTTATAGCATATGTAGTATGTTATAGCATGTGTAGCATGTTGTAGCATGTTGTAGCATGTGTAGTATGTTGTAGCATGTTGTAGTATTTTGTAGCATGTTGTAACATGTTGTAGCATGTTGTAGTATGTTGTAGCATTTGTAGTATGTTGTAGCATTCGTAGCATGTTATAGCATTTGTAGTATGTTGTAGCATGTTGTAGCATGTTGTAGCATGTTGTAACATGTTGTAGCATGTTGTAGTATGTTGTAGCATTTGTAGTATGTTGTAGTATGTTGTAGCATGTTGTAGCATGTTGTAGCATGTTGTAACATGTTGTAGCATGTTGTAGTATGTTGTAGCATTTGTAGTATGTTGTAGCATTTGTAGTATGTTGTAGCATTCGTAGCATGTTATAGCATTTGTAGTATGTTGTAGCATGTTGTAGCATGTTGTAGCATGTTGTAACATGTTGTAGCATGTTGTAGTATGTTGTAGCATTTGTAGTATTTTGTAGCATTTGTAGTATGTTGTAGTATGTTGTAGCATTTGTAGTATTTTGTAGCATTTGTAGTATGTTGTAGTATGTTGTAACATGTTGTAGAATGTTGTAGCATGTTGTAACATGTTGTCGCATGTTGTATGTTGTAGTATGTTGTAGCAT
This sequence comes from Biomphalaria sudanica, assembly GCA_036873155.1. NCBI lineage: Eukaryota > Metazoa > Mollusca > Gastropoda > Planorbidae > Biomphalaria > Biomphalaria sudanica. The sequence goes on from JAZGLO010006649.1 coordinate 559,406, forward strand.
GTTGTAGCATGTTGTAGCATGTTGTAGTATGTTGTAGCATTTGTAGTATGTTGTAGCATTTGTAGCATGTTGTAGTATGTTGCAGCATTTGTAGCATGTTGTAGCATGTTGTAGCATGTTGTAGCATGTGTAGCATGTTGTAGCATGTGTAGCATGTTGTAGCATGTTGTAGCATGTTGTAGCATGTGTAGTATGTTGTAGCATGTTGTAGCATGTGTAGCATGTTGTAGCATGTTGTAGCATTTGTAGTATGTTGTAGCATGTTGTAGCATGTTGTAGCACTTGTAGTATTTGTAGTATGTTGTAGCATGTTGTAGCATGTTGTAGCATGTTGTAGCATTTGTAGTATGTTGTAGCATGTTGTAGCATGTTGTAGCACTTGTAGTATTTGTAGTATGTTGTAGTATGTTGTAGCATGTTGTAGCATGTTGTAGCATTTGTAGTATGTTGTAGTATGTTGTAGCATGTTGTAGCATGTTGTAGCATGTTGTAGCATGTGTAGCATTTGTAGCATGTGTAGCATGTTGTATCATGTGTAGTATGTTGTAGCATGTTGTAGCATGTGTAGCATGTTGTAGCATGTTGTAGCATTTGTAGTATGTTGTAGCATGTTGTAGCATGTTGTAGCATGTGTAGCATGTTGTAGCATATGTAGTATGTTGTAGCATGTTGTAGCATTTGTAGCATGCTCAGCTCACTTTGGTTCAGTCTCAGAATTGAACTCGAGTCACTCATCCCATCTCGTTCATGTAACATGGCTGAAGTCATAGAAGCAGCTAATGACTAAAACACCAGAAACAAAGTAGAAAGACAAGTCTTGATATTTTAAAGTTGGCGCCAATTTTGCATTTAATAAAAACATGAGGGAACTTTTGTTGGGAATGTAAGAATAATGTGTTCATTTTTTTTAAAATATTGTTGTAAATTTAATAATAATGTTTGTAAATAAAAAAAAATATTGTTGTAAATAAAAGAAATAATGAAAATGTCAAAACGTGTTGTAAATATAAGAATTTTGTGGACTTTATAATTATTTGAAGTGAAATTGTTATCTTGTATTCATTAGTATTCTAATTACGGTTAGCTCAGGACATTTCATATGACGTCATTTGGCTGGTGGAATTATCAAGAAAGAAAAAAAAATACAACCTAATTTAGAGCCAGATTTATCCAAGTACGAACTATTAAAACCTTACTTTTCATCCAGTACACCAAGATATCACGACTCTTGTTGAAACAACTGATCTATATGTTGTAGTAGTACATGTTATCTTCATCTCATCTACACATATCTGTTATTCAAATGAAGTTATAAAACAGGTTTAGAGTTTCTATTATACATTGAAATGTGGAGTATTGCATTTAATTAATAGTCTTTTTAAAACGTATTATCCGAAATGACCTCCTGAATCCATTAATGTTTCCATAATCAATTTCTCTTTCCTAATTAAACTTCAACTAGATCTACATTAAGTTTTTATAATGAACATAACCTTCACCTTTCTTTTTTAATTACTTTTGTCTAGCGGATTGTCCATGTTTATAGCCTGTTTAGTAAAGTGTTTAATGGCTCTGATCCAATATTTTTGTGGACCCTTAAGGGGATGGGGTATCTGGGAGAAGGTTTCAGTGCTGTCTTTAACCGCTTAGTAAACACAACTCAGCTCGAATCGGGATTCGAACTCAAGCCCTTTGATACGTAGCCAAGAAGTTTTCGCCACTAAAGTACACATTCTTTTTCAAAAGTTCTGGATCAGCTCTTGTGTAGAAGTGTTTTAAAAAGGGCCGAATTTATCCATAAGCAACATATGATATAGTTTAGGGCCCCCAAGAAATATTATGCACTGACATATATCTGAACTTATAAAGGGCCCAAAAGGGGTTAAAATAGCTTAGTGCCTTTTCAAGTGTAAGGCATTGGTTCTAAATAGACCCTTGGATCCTTTAACAAATTGTTTCCCAAACTGTAGTCCGTGTAACCCTAGTGTTTCGCGTGGAATGAAATAGGTGCTCCGTAAACTACTGTAATAATTAACTAGTATCCCACCACGTGAATTAATCTTTCTTTAGAACTATGTATTTTATATTCCGTGTTTGAGATATACATAGAAGATGGGTCTGCGTAGCCACGGGGAATACCGCATTCCTCAGTAATCTTTGGACTCGAAGACAAGCCTTATTATTACAAGTTTCTGAAAACATGTCAGTACTAGAAACTTTCTCCTCATAAAGTTTATTCATAGAAATGTGTCATTTTCACATTAAAAGTCAATCACTACTTTGGTTTTTAAGATACACTTTACGTTCTTTAATCTATAAAATACAATAGGAGAAAAAAAAAAGAAGGCAAAGCGATATGAAGACATGTGGTGATGGTGATATTACGGAACCTAATAAAAATGAAAAGACGTAGATTTTGACACAATGTCAAGGACGCCTCATTCAAAGATCATTGTTGCCAACTAAAAAATACAAAAATACTTTGTGCTATAAACGGAAAAAATAAAAGTTTAGAAGTTTCATTCTAAAGTGTAGATAAGTGAAAACACAAATTATTACAGGTTTTATTACGTTACTTTGCTTATCAATACTTCGTATTCTGTACACCGGATACACCATAAAGTTTTCTATTTATGGATCGGTGTCCATGAATAAAATCTCACTTATAGATTAATTAAGTAATGGACCGTTTGAAAGAGTAACACAAGTCTTAATGTGTTGTTATAAAATAATGATTTTCTTGTCATTCACTGTATAGATCTTTTTAATTGATTTTGCAAGGAGGAATTATATCGCACATACATCATTAGAAAACAAAAAACAAGAACAACAAATGAAACCCATACCTACATACACTCGTGCGGGCGAGTATTAAAATCAACGCCTCACGTTGAACTAGAACCGGCACTGCAATTCCCTGATGTCACAGTATCCACCATATCGCCCCCGTCTTTCAATGGCTGCAATCATCCCATTTAGCCGGGTGATAATCCCAGACAGACGGACAATCTGGCCCTACAGATGCTGACCAGTAGCAGACTGACCAAGGAACATAACTGTTATCAGATAAGATCCAACTTTAACTGGGCGGGATGCGGGCCCCTATGTCGACTGTCAGGATCACTTCAGCCCACTGATACACAAGTGTTCCGTTCTAATATCTATGACTATCAGGTCTGACACTCTGACCAGAGGAGCTTACTTTATGTGGGCGTCGGCCGGTATTGTCTCGCGCAAACATTCTCTCTATCTTATTACCGTACTCACTCATTCTGTACGAAGTCTTTTGAATACGTGTAATGATAGGGGGGGGGGGGATACATTCTTTGAAAGAGGGGTTGGAAATGCGGCTCTAAGACAAAGCCATTAAATTTAACTTGAAAATTGGCAAGACAATGATCAAATAGTAAAGCTCATTATCTTTGATTGAAAAATAGCAGAAATCGAAGGGGGTTGGTAGTATTTATTTTAAAATTTAAAACAAAACATTACAGTTGAAGTAAACCTTTTTTTGTGCCCCCTCTCTTCCCCCTCCCCCTCCCCGCGATGGCGGACTCCTGGCGGAGGGTTTTAATAGATCTATATCCTACTGTCTCCACAAAGGTTTTGGGACTATTCAGGCAAAGTTGTCATCGAAATTGTGATGTTGATTTCTATAAGGAATATACATAAACCTTACATTTTTATTTATATAAATTAAGAATTTGACGTAGAAACAACTCAATGTTATGAATTGTATGCATGAAATGAACACCTCTTTAATTACAAAATATTTCAGTACTAATCTAGAGTTAATTTTTATGAGACGCAAATGCGGCATGATAAAACATCCGCCACTGCAATAGAGCCCAAGGATTTCCGTGATGAATACGCTAAATAAATAGCACAAATACTGAGGCCCCAGTGTCCGGTGCAGAACCCGGAATCTATGGGACGAATATTACAAATTCATCTGTTTCTATGGTCAGGTAGACAACATAGAAGATTTAGTAGTACAAGAAAATGGAATTAAAAAACTATTAGCCAACACCAAACCAAATAAAGCGTCTGGACCTGATGGTATTCCAGCTAGATTACTCAAAGAACTAAGCAATGAGCTAGCCCCAGTGTTCAAAATACTCTTTCAAGCATCGCTTAACCAGGGCAGAGTACCAAAGGACTGGAAAGAAGCTAATGTCACCCCCCTAACTCAAGATGATAGATCTACTTTATACTTTAACACATGAACATACAAAATAAAGTCTATTCATTTCATATTTTAATCAAATATATGTACACCTACAAGCAAATGTTTTATTTGAAAAATGTATTTAGATCTAGGTCGATTAACTATTTTGATAGCTCCATTCATACTATTTTTAAATTCACGCATTCGCCTTCCTATAGCATTATTATTTCGTTTAATTGTTTCCAAAAAACACTCTCAGTGACTATATCGACAGGGATACGCAAATTAAGACCCTCGGGCCGCGTGTAATATATGTCTGGTATATATATATATATATATATATATCAGAGAAAAAAAAAGTGGCCTGTATTACAATAAGAGCTGTGTTTCTTTACCTTAGGCAAAAAAAAACAACAAAAAAAAACGTTAATCTGGGGTTGTCAAACATTTTTAATATAAAAAATCAAAATGTTTATTTAAGAAATCAATCTAATTTCAGTACCTTTGAACACAAATTGAATTAAATAAATAATTACGATTTTTTTTTTCAAGCGCAACTTAACTCATGCCACTAAGGGGATGCTACTCCGTGACCTAGTGACTAATGCAAAGTGAGCAGTCAATTAACATGCGTCTGTTCACTCTGACATTCAACATTAAATGAACATCACCTTGTGTGGAATGGAAAAGATGAGATGGGGTGGCGTGGGAGGAGAGGTACTGCTGTAAGCAATTAAGGATCTACTGACGGACACGAACCGGACATGAGCGACGGCAGGTTGAACATCACAGCGTCATGTCCGATTCTTGGAATCTTGTGATCAGCGGAGTTGGGTTGGGTTGGGTTGAGGGGGAGGAATGACGTACCAAGAGACTCAGTTACTTCAACTGTAATGACAGGGGTGTGTGTGTGTGTGTGTGCGTGTGTTGAGCACACATGTTTGCTTGTGCACGCTAGCGTGGCTGCCTACCAGCTTAAAGTTTTCTAAGACCCCGACTTCCTGTTAACGTCATAAACTTGAATTGATTGGCTCAAAACTAAACTTGAGAAATTTTTGTTTACTTTCATAACCACGTGACAAGCACGTGACATCAAAACTAGACTTGTCAAAGTTTTAACTACTATGTTGTCATTTCCGTTCCATCTGGAGCACTAAGTGTTCATACACAGTTTAGTGTTGTTGTTGTCTAATTAAGTCTACTCTAGTTTGTTTAGAACTATGAAAGAGAAAAATTAAAGTTCCCCTTTCAGACCTTGCAATCTATGGGGCAGATGATGTTAAGGTCATCTTTTTCTTTGGCCAACGGTTGACGAGCAGGGTGTCATGTGGCCAGCTTAACGATCAACCGCCTTTACATTCCCCAACTAAAGTCAGGTAGCCTACCCATTAGAGTTGGACTCAGAGGCGCCCTAAAAAAAAAACGAAATTCAAAATCAGTCTTTACTGAGATTCTAACCCAGGACGCCAAGCTCGGAAGCCATGCGCTTAACCCCTCGCCAACACGACTCCTATGAATATGAACCTGGGCACAAACATTAAAAAAGATTGCTTGTTCCCTATTCCATATCAATGTCTAAGTCTTAATACACTTTCTTAAAAGCACGTTAAAACTTTTTCTTAAAGATGATACCTCCTTTATACAGCTTATGGTGCGATTGGTTTTCTATTAATATCTAACGAATGTTAGATTCAAATACAGTTTTCTCCGTGTGGCCAAAGTGCTAGTAATTCTTTTCTCAGCGATATACATCAACTGTTCTAGGAAAATCGTGAGAGCTGGTTTTTTTTATCCAGGTTCTATGAAGTTGTCACGTGAAAAAAGGAAAGAATTGTTTCATACCAAGTACATACAAGTATCGGGTGCACATTGGGTTACCTTATTCCTGCGAGGAGAAAAGGGTGACAAAGCCTGACAAAGGAGGACGCACACACACACGCATGTAAGAAAACTCAAGAAATAGATTTAAAATGTATGAGATAAAATGTCACTAACCTACAGTTGTGCAAGTGTTATATTAAGTATCACATTTCTCAGAGGGGGGGGGGGGGACTTTAGGAGCTTAACATTGGTGCAAACACAATTGTGTGATTCCAAGCACATTTCTTCACATTGAACAGGACACCGACCAATAAGGCTCCCTACTGAGACGAATCCCTTATAGCACATCCAGGTATCGGGCAGTGTTCTGAAGGATTTGCCTGTCTCTGTACAGGGCAAGAACCCCGCACCAGTTCTCTTTCAAGACTAATCATATTTTCGAATGTGCTTCTGAGCACCCTGTTGTCGTTGAGGAGGAATTCTATTGTCTCGTCTTCTGTGTGACAGTGTCAGCATCTGGGATCCTGATTCTCTCGGATCCTAGTGAAGTAGGTTCCTATCGGACAGTGTCCCGTGCGAAAACGTGCCAGATGTGTTTGATCCAACGACCAAAAGTCTTCAGTGTTTGCAGTAAGAAATGTCTTATCTTAAATTTTGGGGGGCTGAGTGATAAAGCGCTTTGCTTCCAAACCGGGGTCCTGGGTTCGATTCTTTCAGGATCTTTAGGGCGCCTTTGAATTCCCCCAGCTCTAATGGGTACCTGACATTAGTTGTGGAAAAGTAAAGACGTTTGGTCGTTGTGCTGGCCACATGACACCCTCGTTAACCGTAGGCCACAGAAACAGATGACCTTTACATCTTCTGCCCCATAGAGCTCAAGGTCTGTTCAGTGAACTTTACTTAATGCTGACATGAGCAGCAAAGTGTATAATTTTAAAAATGTGTTAATTAACTACATATTTAAGGAAACTTTGCTGAATTAGGACATAAGTTGGGATACGCGAATAAACGGAACAACTGCCTGGTCGTGAGGTATGCGCTCTTGACTGTTGTCTCGACGGTCCCGGACTCGAACCCTGCCCGTTGCCCGCCTGGGGGGGGGGGGATTTGGCTTGTGTTTAATCATTTTCAACTCTGAAGGAACATCCGAAACAATTCAAAACAAAACAGAGAGTAAGATGAGGAGAGATAGGGTTTTTTTTCTGTTTTTTTTTTTTTTTTTTTTTTTTGGGGGGGGGGGGGGGTAACAGTTTCGCTGTTAAGCTTATCACTCAGTTATGTGATATGCAAAGACGCGGGCTCTAGATCTATCTGTAATGTTGTACAAAAGTCTTTCCATTTTTTATTTTGTACCTGCAGTGCCAGCGGGTGTTCCTACTTTTACTGTTCTCCATCTGAGAGCGGCTCTCGGTCATCTCGTGTTACTGATGTCATTTGTTTTCACTCTGTCCTTACATCAGCTAACTCTTTACATAACAATGTAAACCATGGTGGAGTTCCATTTCTAGGATACTCACCGATCAGCATCAGAGATTAACCAGCGACTCCTCCGCTTTGACACGCTCAATAGTTGGTAAATCGTTCTAGGACATTTGATGCCCAGCATCGATAAGCATCGATTCATTAGAAGAGCGACCGTGGCCCCCGCTGGCCGACCGGGAAAGGGAAAACTAGAAAATATCCCCGGCCAAAGCTGGATCGCTTTTAATTGAATCTGATCCTACCGCCCGGCATATGAAAACAAGAACTTTTTCGCACGTTCTTACAACCGGAAACTCAGACGGGCCCCCGGTTCCGGAACAACGCGTGACAACCCAGAATACACCCTGTTAGCGCATGCGCTGTTCCCACGGTGTGAGCGCTGAATTCGCCGTACCCTCTTGTATTTAAACTGGAGTAAAAAAAAAATTTGGACCTAAAAAAATTTGTAATGCAATTTTTTTTTTGCTATTCCTGGGTCCAAGGTGGAAAATATTCTGGATGAATAAGGACCATTGATATGTCTTTCGTGCAGAAGCTTGAACGTTTGCAAGCTTTTAGTTCGGGGATTTAACCCTCCGGCAAAGGCGGCACGATTAAAATAGAAAAACACAAAAAATGGAATAAAAGAAAGCACGTGGAGGAACTGTTTGTTTTGTACAAAATGTTACACAATGTCACTACACGTGTCGTCTGTTTCAGAAAACTTGACTTTTGTTCTCGATGTGTTTCTTTCAAGTTTAGGATAAATTGTTCCCTGGTGACGGTGTCGAAGGAAAAGCCTCAGATGATGTTGAGCTGACTAGCCATAGGAACATGTGACAGGAAAACGATGCAGGAACATATCGATGTAATAGAGGCATGTATTAGGGCCATGTAATATGTCAGAAAGAAGCGTGTTTGATGGGAGATGTTTTAAAACTGAATAAAAATACATTTGAGTCTTCTGATACATATTATTATTTTAGTGTAAAGCTGTGAGCACTTCAGTGATATATTATTAGTTATCTAGGTAAATATAATTTTAATTACAATGATTGTATTTATATCAAGAAAAATATTTTTTGAAATTATAATCACACCAATTCCTAGGTTCAGCCTAACATACACTCTCTATACATGCACTCGTACATAAAGTAATAATCTATGTGTATGATTACTTAACATACAAATATGAATTTAACACCATTATATACATACATTGATATTGCAATGAATCATGTGAATGATAAGTAATAAAAATGAAATATGAAGATATTAAAACATAATAATATTCATAGTAAGTACTTAAATAATATTAATGTATTAAGGACCTTCGATTATGTTGTGGGATAACATGGACACGCCATTGACAGTTACTCCAACAATATCAACCGGTCCACAACTTGTTCCAAAGATTCGTCTCTGTAACAGACACTGCAGAAACGGTCAATGCACATCAACTTTGGTAGCAGCAATCAAGGACTTTCATGACCTTCTGGCTGTCAACACTGACAAGGATGACAACAACACTGTCCAGGGTAAGCACCCAGAGTATAAGGTCAACGTTGAAATAGATAACGCCAACACTGGAACACTATAGAAATAAACGACAAGACTCTTACGTTGAATCTAAAAGTATAAATACGAACCAATACGCATAAAGAATGTCATAGCACTATAAAATAAAACTAACCCAAAACGGGTCAAAAAAGTCCTACACAAAGTAGATCCAAGACAATATGGCCAAGGATGACCAGTAGCATACAAACTGAAGATCAAAAGAATACAGCCCCAAGATGGCGAAATGCAACTTCCAAACTAAGAGTTGGCAATAACAATTCACAATAAATCATGACAAATTTATACATTTCTCTTTTCCTCTCTATCAGACTCTCTCTTTCTCTCTCGCCTTTTCTGGCTCACAGTTTTGCTCTCTGTTCTCTATATCTCTCCACGTCTCTTTCTATCGCTATCTCTTTTTCTCTCCCTTTCTCTTAATCTCTTTCTTTCTCTTCCTTTTTCTTAATCTCTTTCTTTCTCTTCCTTTTTCTTAATCTCTTTCTTTCTCTTCCTTTTTCTCAAGCCTTAATTTTTTATTTTTTTTATCTCTCTGTTGCTCTCTCTTTATTTCTCTCTTCCTCTCTCTCTCTTTCTCTCTGTTCTCTTTGTATTGTATCTCGTGCCTCTCTCTCTCTGTGTTCTCCTCTTTGTATTGTATCTCGTGCCTCTCTCTCTCTCTCTCTCTCTCTGTGTTCTCCTCTTTGTATTGTATCTCGTGCCTCTCTCTCTCTCTCTGTGTTCTCCTCTTTGTATTGTATCTCGTGCCTCTCTCTCTGTGTTCTCCTCTTTGTATTGTATCTCGTGCCTCTCTCTCTGTGTTCTCCTCTTTGTATTGTATCTCGTGCCTCTCTCTCTGTGTTCTCCTCTTTGTATTGTATCTCGTGCCTCTCTCTCTGTGTTCTCCTCTTTGTATTGTATCTCGTGCCTCTCTCTCTGTGTTCTCCTCTTTGTATTGTATCTCGTGCCTCTCTCTCTGTTCTCTTATCTCCCACACGTTTGAACCGCTATTACCTTAGAAATGGCCAGAAGCCTGTCCCACTGGCGCTGTCAGATCGGACCAGAAACAAGAGGACATCCAGGCCTCAACTGACCTCTAGCGCTGGGCAGGTAATTGACATGCGTAAACAGTGGTCGAACTCAAAGGAACTTCTACTTTCCTTTTTGTGAACACAAAATGACCTTGATTGACATGTGGACACACACACACACACACGACATACCAAGCCGTAGCCCCAATCACCTTTGATTCTGAAAACTTTCCTGTCATACTCAAATGGTAGACGTTGTTTCTTTTGCGTCTTCATTTATTATTTGTAGTATTATTAGTTTTATGCTTTTCTAGTTTCAGTTGTCCTTTGTTTCAGTGGTCCTTTACTTTAAGTCTCGGGGACTTAGCTTTTGACAGAAGTTGTCGTTCTTTGACAGCAAAGCTCTTAGAGTTAATGGAAATGGGAGGCGTGGCCATGGTGGCTGATTTAAAGGTCGGAAGCGGAAATCACCTGAAATCACCTGATGAAACAAACGTGTCTATAAATAGATTGAAAAAAAAAGCATGGTCTCTAAAAATTATTCATTAGTAATTGTGATGTGACCGTACTAAATGCATGACGCTTAGGACGTAATCATCTTCTTTTTTTGTATATAAGATTATATAAGATAAGATAAGTTGACAAAGCGACTTGTGTGCCAGCGTTTACCCAGTTCCTAGCCTCAAAATCATAATTATTTTTCTTTTTAAGTTTTATATATATATGTATTTGTATTAATATATGTAATCTGTGATTAACGGGTCACACGTTTGTTTACAACGTGAAACTTAGAAAATCAGCCTCTATATGATATCATCAATGCATAATATAGAATCTCTTGTTTCTACTGTGTATCACAATGTGCACTACATTAGGGCTTTAAGATTCAAACGCTAAAGATACACGTGTCAAATAATAAGTTAAACTTACACGTATCAAATAATGAGTTCAACTTACACGTGTCAAATAATGAGTTAAACTTTTTATCTTAAAACAAATTGGACAAGCTTGAAGACCACTGTTAGAATTTTAAAAAGTAGTTAAGCATTTTTTTAAAAACATACATGTAAATTGAATTTCTTAAAAAAAAGACTAGTCTAACTGATGGAGTGTTTTGTTATTGAATATGTTTTAGTCTCACTGATTAGATTAAGTTCCTTACATGAATTTGTATTAGATGTTTTGATGCCAGCTCAATGCGGCAAGCGTTTCTGTCATGAACATTTAAAAAGTTGTCTTGCAAAGTAGTTTCTGTGATTCCACATGCAAATGTTATATACGCGAGAACTGTGGAAAGAAAGTGTGATAACTTACAATATTCTAAGAATGGCTCTTTCTGTCTCGGAAGACAATGGATGCAACCAGATGAGTCACTGGTTTTGGTTACGTCTTCAGACGAGGCATAATCTGGTGTGACTAATTAAGCCAATTCTGGAGCGGCAGAGTTAACCACAGCTCTTGCATGTATATGCATCTATTTTAGAGCTAGCTGATAGGGCAGCTTTCTTTTTCTTTCTCTTGTCTAAGGCTGCTTCGTTTCTTTTGCTCTCGGTGAGGTTCGTACCAGCACGGACTGTCTGTCTCCATGCTGTCCGATCTTGGGTTATCTCCTCCCACATACTTTCGTTGATGCCTATGGTTCTCATGTCTCGCTTCCAGACATCTCTATAGGTTAGTCTTGGGCAAGCGGGTGACATGTCCGATCCAGCGTAGTCTTCTCTGAGGCTAAAAGTGCATAGCTCTAAAAGTGCATAGGTCTAAAAGTGCATAGATCTAAAAGTGCATAGTTCTAAAAGTGCATAGCTCTAAAAGTGCATAGCTCTAAAAGTGCATAGATCTAAAAGAAGATTGCAAAGAAAAAATTAATAATAATTTTAAAAAAACAACACATTTCATTTTTAGGGCATAGACTATTCAGACCATCATGAATGCCAGTATCACTAGAGACACTATTCATAGCTCCAAATAGTCAATGGTATTACTAGAGATACTATTCTGTTGGATAATTGCCAAATGTATATGTGAAAACTACCGACAATATTTTGTGCAATTTACAGGTTGTAGACATTTAAAGTTTGTCACGTGACAAGGCCTCCGGCCTCTCTCACTACAACTCCAACGTCCCGACACTAAAGTGTGTCTCACGGGGTGAAATCTGAGAGTCTATCCTTGAACCTCGCACACAACGTCTTTCTTAATCCTTGAAAAACACCGTCTCCTCGGCACGGGCAGGTCCCAAATCCACTTTAACTCCTCCATGACGCTCCTGGGGACACTCCCGCACGAGTAGACTCTAGATGCTGCAGACGTACCAGCGAGCGCTGACGTCGTTAGGTGATGGCGGCCGTGCGCCGGTGACCGGTTCACAAAAAAAGTGAAAAGTATCGCCCCGCGTGCCTGGTCACGTGCTGGCTCCATCATGGCGTCGGCTTCAAAGAGTTGTAAATATGCGTTGATTGCATGTGTGAATGTCTCTGAATTGCTTCCACCTGAAGATGACCTAGATACATACATTTTTGTTGTCATCGTGGGAAAACAATTTTAGAAAGAGTTGAATTAGGGCAATCGTTTTATCATCTTAGAACAGTGAACATACGTACATTGATAGGGCAGGGTTTCTTAATTCTGCTAAGCTTATATAAACTCCTTTGTCTGTCTGGTCAAAAGTTTGTACACGTTATTTCTCCAACACCCAATCTTGGATCAAGCTGAAATTTCGCACACTTATTTATTTTACCATACAACGCAAGAATCAATTAAAAATAAACAATCATTTAATTAACTATTGGTAATTAATTATTTTGTTTGATATCTCGAGCAAGGAAAAGAAATTGTACTTGACTGAAGTGGTGGTATAAGCTGAATTAGTCCTCTTTATAGATTGCCGCTTTAAAGTAAGTTTGAAACAAATAATACATCAATATGCAATCTTACATTTTCAAACAAACGTCAATTTAATGCATATTAAAATTTAAGAAATAGACAAACTCTGGTTATATTGGAAAAAACACCAGCTAAAGTTATATTAGAAAAAAACTCTGGTTTCATAAGAAAATCACTAACATAACTAAAGTATTCGTATACCAGTTGTGTTAGGGGAGGCGAGTGGAGGGGAGGTGATTACCCCTACCGTCACCCCTCCCCCCGGCCGATCCGCCAGTGTTTGGGATAAAAGAGCAGCCTGTGTGATTTATTGAACCTTGAATCTAAAGAGATACCAAATGTTGGCGTTTAGAAGTATTTCCTTTCCATTGAGAACTAAACATCGATGAAGATTGAGAAGGACGATTGATGAACTCCTGACCTAAACAAACAATCCACTACAGTATAGATTGATGAACTCCTGACCTAAACAAACAATCCACTACAGTATAGATTGATGAACTCCTGACCTAAACAAACAATCCACTACAGTATAGATTGATGAACTCCTCACCTAAACAAACAATCCACTACAGTATAGATTGATGAACTCCTCACCTAAACAAACAATCCACTACAGTATAGATTGATGAACTCCTGACCTAAACAAACAATCCACTACAGTATAGATTGATGAACTCCTCACCTAAACAAACAATCCACTACAGTATAGATTGATGAACTCCTGACCTAAACAAACAATCCACTACAGTATAGATTGATGAACTCCTGACCTAAACAAACAATCCACTACAGTATAGATTGATGAACTCCTCACCTAAACAAACAATCCACTACAGTATAGATTGATGAACTCCTGACCTAAACAAACAATCCACTACAGTATAGATTGATGAACTCCTGACCTAAACAAACAATCCACTACAGTATAGATTGATGAACTCCTCACCTAAACAAACAATCCAATACAGTATAGATTGATGAACTCCTGACCTAAACAAACAATCCACTACAGTATAGATTGATGAACTCCTCACCTAAACAAACAATCCACTACAGTATAGATTGATGAACTCCTGACCTAAACAAACAATCCACTACAGTATAGATTGATGAACTCCTCACCTAAACAAACAATCCACTACAGTATAGATTGATGAACTCCTCACCTAAACAAACAATCCACTACAGTATAGATTGATGAACTCCTCACCTAAACAAACAATCCACTACAGTATAGATTGATGAACTCCTCACCTAAACAAACAATCCACTACAGTATAGATTGATGAACTCCTGACCTAAACAAACAATCCACTACAGTATAGATTGATGAACTCCTCACCTAAACAAACAATCCACTACAGTATAGATTGATGAACTCCTGACCTAAACAAACAATCCACTACAGTATAGATTGATGAACTCCTCACCTAAACAAACAATCCACTACAGTATAGATTGATGAACTCCTGACCTAAACAAACAATCCACTACAGTATAGATTGATGAACTCCTGACCTAAACAAACAATCCACTACAGTATAGATTGATGAACTCCTGACCTAAACAAACAATCCACTACAGTATAGATTGATGAACTCCTCACCTAAACAAACAATCCACTACAGTATAGATTGATGAACTCCTGACCTAAACAAACAATCCACTACAGTATAGATTGATGAACTCCTGACCTAAACAAACAATCCACTACAGTATAGATTGATGAACTCCTCACCTAAACAAACAATCCACTACAGTATAGATTGATGAACTCCTCACCTAAACAAACAATCCACTACAGTATAGATTGATGAACTCCTCACCTAAACAAACAATCCACTACAGTATAGATTGATGAACTCCTCACCTAAACAAACAATCCACTACAGTATAGATTGATGAACTCCTCACCTAAACAAACAATCCACTACAGTATAGATTGATGAACTCCTGACCTAAACAAACAATCCACTACAGTATAGATTGATGAACTCCTGACCTAAACAAACAATCCACTACAGTATAGATTGATGAACTCCTGACCTAAACAAACAATCCACTACAGTATAGATTGATGAACTCCTGACCTAAACAAACAATCCACTACAGTATAGATTGATGAACTCCTCACCTAAACAAACAATCCACTACAGTATAGATTGATGAACTCCTCACCTAAACAAACAATCCACTACAGTATAGATTGATGAACTCCTGACCTAAACAAACAATCCACTACAGTATAGATTGATGAACTCCTCACCTAAACAAACAATCCACTACAGTATAGATTGATGAACTCCTCACCTAAACAAACAATCCACTACAGTATAGATTGATGAACTCCTGACCTAAACAAACAATCCACTACAGTATAGATTGATGAACTCCTGACCTAAACAAACAATCCACTACAGTATAGATTGATGAACTCCTGACCTAAACAAACAATCCACTACAGTATAGATTGATGAACTCCTGACCTAAACAAACAATCCACTACAGTATAGATTGATGAACTCCTGACCTAAACAAACAATCCACTACAGTATAGATTGATGAACTCCTCACCTAAACAAACAATCCACTACAGTATAGATTGATGAACTCCTCACCTAAACAAACAATCCACTACAGTATAGATTGATGAACTCCTGACCTAAACAAACAATCCACTACAGTATAGATTGATGAACTCCTGACCTAAACAAACAATCCACTACAGTATAGATTGATGAACTCCTGACCTAAACAAACAATCCACTACAGTATAGATTGATGAACTCCTCACCTAAACAAACAATCCACTACAGTATAGATTGATGAACTCCTCACCTAAACAAACAATCCACTACAGTATAGATTGATGAACTCCTCACCTAAACAAACAATCCACTACAGTATAGATTGATGAACTCCTCACTTAAACAAACAATCCACTACAGTATAGATTGATGAACTCCTCACCTAAACAAACAATCCACTACAGTATAGATTGATGAACTCCTGACCTAAACAAACAATCCACTACAGTATAGATTGATGAACTCCTGACCTAAACAAACAATCCACTACAGTATAGATTGATGAACTCCTGACCTAAACAAACAATCCACTACAGTATAGATTGATGAACTCCTGACCTAAACAAACAATCCACTACAGTATAGATTGATGAACTCCTGACCTAAACAAACAATCCACTACAGTATAGATTGATGAACTCCTGACCTAAACAAACAATCCACTACAGTATAGATTGATGAACTCCTCACCTAAACAAACAATCCACTACAGTATAGATTGATGAACTCCTCACCTAAACAAACAATCCACTACAGTATAGATTGATGAACTCCTCACCTAAACAAACAATCCACTACAGTATAGATTGATGAACTCCTCACCTAAACAAACAATCCACTACAGTATAGATTGATGAACTCCTGACCTAAACAAACAATCCACTACAGTATAGATTGATGAACTCCTGACCTAAACAAACAATCCACTACAGTATAGATTGATGAACTCCTGACCTAAACAAACAATCCACTACAGTATAGATTGATGAACTCCTGACCTAAACAAACAATCCACTACAGTATAGATTGATGAACTCCTCACCTAAACAAACAATCCACTACAGTATAGATTGATGAACTCCTCACCTAAACAAACAATCCACTACAGTATAGATTGATGAACTCCTGACCTAAACAAACAATCCACTACAGTATAGATTGATGAACTCCTCACCTAAACAAACAATCCACTACAGTATAGATTGATGAACTCCTCACCTAAACAAACAATCCACTACAGTATAGATTGATGAACTCCTCACCTAAACAAACAATCCACTACAGTATAGATTGATGAACTCCTGACCTAAACAAACAATCCACTACAGTATAGATTGATGAACTCCTGACCTAAACAAACAATCCACTACAGTATAGATTGATGAACTCCTGACCTAAACAAACAATCCACTACAGTATAGATTGATGAACTCCTCACCTAAACAAACAATCCACTACAGTATAGATTGATGAACTCCTCACCTAAACAAACAATCCACTACAGTATAGATTGATGAACTCCTCACCTAAACAAACAATCCACTACAGTATAGATTGATGAACTCCTGACCTAAACAAACAATCCACTACAGTATAGATTGATGAACTCCTGACCTAAACAAACAATCCACTACAGTATAGATTGATGAACTCCTCACCTAAACAAACAATCCACTACAGTATAGATTGATGAACTCCTCACCTAAACAAACAATCCACTACAGTATAGATTGATGAACTCCTGACCTAAACAAACAATCCACTACAGTATAGATTGATGAACTCCTCACCTAAACAAACAATCCACTACAGTATAGATTGATGAACTCCTCACCTAAACAAACAATCCACTACAGTATAGATTGATGAACTCCTCACCTAAACAAACAATCCACTACAGTATAGATTGATGAACTCCTCACCTAAACAAACAATCTACTACAGTAATGACATATGTTTGAAGCCATACATGAAAGCGAAGTGCTACAGCTGTTCCCGCTTCAGCCATTGTTCTAAGCACATGATTGAATTGTCACATCTTGGATTTTCTTTTGTAGTCTTCTAATTTACAGACACTGAGCTCTATCTACGCTACCAACCGGTCACTACTGGTTTATATGGACAAACATAAGTTGGGAACTTTTAATGACATTTTAACATTAAGATTTTTTAAAAACCTTTCTGGAATTTCGACTCATATATATATATATATATATATATATATATATATATATATATAGAGAGAGAGAGAGAGAGAGAGAGAGAGAGAGAGAGAGAGAGAGAGAGAGAGAGACAGAGAGAGAGAGAGAGAGAGAGAGAGTGGGAGAGATACTTTTCTTGCATTTTAACGTTTATTATTAATTTATTTGTGGTTAAAAGTTGTTAGGCGATCTATCACTGAGTACCGGCGCCTATTTTTTTTAAAGCACTGGATATAGATATAGATAAAGATAGATAGATAGATAGATAGATAGATAGATAGATAGATAGATAGATAGATAAGATAGATAGATAGATAAGATAGAGGTAGAGATAGATATAGATATATTAACCGCAAGACATTAGTTGAATTATATAAAATTTACTATATTATGAAAACAAAAGATTGATTTTTAAAAAATCACCAACTCTACGTGAACCTGTACCTGTGTGCAGAGTTTCAAAACGTCACAATTCTTTCTCACGACTTTTATTTATTTTTTAAACATCTCTTTAGATTTAAAATTAATTTGTTTCATTAAGTGTAAAAAAAATTTAACTTTGTTAAAGACTTGACGTTGTGTTGACAGGGTTTCGTCCCTTGCTTTCCCCACACTTCCCTGCCCAACGAGGGAGTTGGGAATGTCGACTTTTCTTAAGAACAAGCGGGTCAGACATTTGAATGAACTTCAGGCAGCTGATCTTGAGTCGCACACGTCAGCCTTTGTTATTAAATTATCAATATATTACAAACCGTCACCCACCCCTCCTCTCGTTGCAAGCGCCTGGCCAAAAATACACTGTTAAATTAACTAGACTTTCCAGGCGTCAAGTTGTCAACGCTTTTCTTGCAAATATTTTAAATGGAAAACTCAGCATCTATTTTTAATACGAAAGTTTTAACAAATCCAAAAATGTGCATAATTAATCGATCAGGTAAGGAGACTAAAACAAAGATTCTCGCTGACTGGCTCGTGGGAAGACGATGTTTCGGAAATTCCCATTCGGTCTCAGCTAAATGTCTTGTGAGTTCTTTTTTTTAACTGCGCCAACTAATTATCATTCGTACGTCGTTAAATGGGCGGAACAATGGGAGACTTGTCTGGAGAGAACACGTGATTGTTGAGGTGGGCTTGCGGGAAGAAGCTGAAATGGCAGACAATGTCATGTTGGTGTCTACAGGCTCCACACCAGCCATTATTAAGCGTGGCGTGCATGTGGACATTGTTGACCTGAAAGGGTCAAGCAGAACTATGCTGCTGGTCTTGTGTAACTTGGCCAGGGAGGTGATACCGGAAGTGCGATCACTTGAGCAGATTTTCTTGTTAAAAAATCTATACCGCAAGACCTTTTTCTTCTTTCCCAATTAATGAAATGTTTAGCTGAAACTTTTTTTAGATCTTATTTGTGAATTTTTTTTTTCAAAGATTGAAACAAAGGGCGCATAACTAGCTTTAAAAAACTCTAGTCAAGAATCGTGTTTAGTTTAGTTATAAGTGGAAGGTGCTAGTCAATTGGAGAAGAGCCTGACCGCAAACCACAAAGGCTCGACCCAATGAGACTTTTGATGGAGTTACATCTTTAAGCTATCAGTTATTGATTTAATATAGGAAAAAGTGCACTTCTTTTATGGCTTGACCATGTTTTCTGCGATACTTCAAAATGAAAAAGGCGTGGTTATGGTGTCAGAAGTAGAGAAAGAGGGTTAGCGGAACCCACAAAGACTTTCAAGATCTACGCCGAGTGAGTGGTACTCTTTAGAAAGATGCCAATGGCTCACAAAAGGGCAGAGTCGACATTTAGAATGGGGAGAAAAGAAAAAGGGAAAGTACTCTTCAGTTTTTTTTTAAATCGTAAGAAAACTGGTTCCTCCACGCTTCAGTGATTTTGTAATCATGTCGCATGGGAAAAAACTAGTTTAGGCCGAAGGAAATAATTCTAAAAGTCTGGTTGCTGTGAAACAAGGCTCAAGTAAGTAGTTGAAAGAACTTTTCAGTCAAGAGCCAAATTGTGTTATCTAGCAGCCACCTCTTTCTCACGTATAAGCTCTTGTTGTTGTTGTTGTTGTTGTTGTTGTTGTTGTTGTTGTTGTTGTTGTTGTTGTTGTTGTTGTTGTTGTTGGAGCGCGCGTACGAAAATAAATTTCTTGGTTTTTCTTTTTTTTTTTTTAAATCAGTTTAATCTAATAAAACAAAACACAGCCTAGAGATAATATACTTGTACTGTAAACTATTTGTCTCCAATGTGAGTAAACTCTTCCAATAAAAAAACCTTCGCTTCTTCACTAAACCCACACACACAACGGTAAGACGGAACTAAACAAGACCAAAAAACATTGAAAATACTTTTGAAAGACACAATACCTCTCTACTTTAGAGACACTTATCACAATACCTCTCTTCTTTAGAGACACTTATCACAATACCTCTCTACTTTATAGACACTTATCACAATACCTCTCTACTTTATAGACACTTATCACATTACCTCTCTACTTTAGAGACACTTATCACAATACCTCTCTGCTTTAGAGACACTTATCACAATACCTCTCTACTTTATAGACACTTATCATAATACCTCTCTACTTTAGAGACACTTATCACAATACCTCTCTACTTTTGAGACACTTATCACAATACCTCTCTACTTTAGAGACACTTATCACAATACCTCTCTACTTTAGAGACCCTTATCACAATACCTCTCTACTTTATAGACACTTATCACAATACCTCGCTACTTTATAGACACTTATCACAATACCTCTCTACTTTAGAGACACTTATCACAATACCTCTCTACTTTAAAGACACTTATCACAATACCTCTCTACTTTATAGACACTTATCACAATACCTCTTTACTTTATAGACACTTATCACAATACATCTCTACTTTAGAGACACTTATCACAATACCTCTCTACTTTAGAGACACTTATCACAATACCTCTCTACTTTATAGACACTTATAGAGCGATTCTATATCTTTTCATAAATAATGAATGTTTGATGAAAAAACAATGGAACAATTTTCCTTAACATTAATGTATTAAACTCTTGAAACTATAATGCCTTAACTTCGGAAATTCTCGAACACATAGTCCTTTTAAAACCGATGTTAGATTTAGACCTAGAACTAGATTTGGATCTCTAGCCAAATTAACATTTATTTCGTTTTTATGAACGGTCAAACTAGAAAAGTTTTCCCCATGTGGTCAACAAGCTAGTAATTCTTTTCTTAGCGATATACACCAACTGTTCAATTTCTAGAAAAAAATCCTTCTAATAATACTTTTTTTTTTCATTAAAGGGCATTGTAAACTATTTAACGAATATGATAGGACAAATCTGTACAAATTCTCCTTTTTTTCCTTGTGACATTAGAGCAAGGAATGGGTTGCCTGAATCAGCCATGAAAACCACCAAGCAAGCGTTTACGTGTCTAATTAACATGCACGAATTGATTAACAAACGAATACGCGTAGGATGTTTTTATCTACTTCTTTGAAGGAATGTCTGTAAAATTGTCAAAAAAAACAACAACATTTATTGGATCCACTTTATAAATTAAGTATTTTTGCAGTACCTTGGGTGTTCTCAAATTCAGGATATTATGTATTAGGTACTTAAGCTATTTGTGATATAGGGACCATGAAATAAATTCTCTATCTTCAAAATGATTGCAACTATACCTGGAAAGATTTTTTTGGGGCCCTCTAGCAAGTTGTGGCCCTAAGCCTATAGCGTATGTTGCCTTTAGGTAAAACCAGCACTGCTTAATTTTTTTTAGAGAGTTGTAAGTTAAACATTCAATAATACTAGTAAATATTCTAGCTTTGAGTGACAGTTCAAGATGATTTGTTGTTGATAAAAATAATCAAAAATAAAAAGCAAAAGTAAATATCAGTCCTAATGCAGAAAAGCAGCTTTATTAATAATTAATTTAATATTTCATATATTCTATCGATAAATATTTTTACACAAAGACTCATTAAAAAATACATTTGATTAGGTCTTCCAAAGAGCGCTTACGAAGGTCGCGGTACACACCTTACAGACCCAGAAGGAAGTGTTACGTGCGCATCAAGTTTTAATGGCGTGTTGAACGCAGGGAGACGGAGATTCAAAAAGGAGGAAACAAAATAGTGTTTTCAGTTCGTTTTTAAATTGAAATTAAATAATGTATAAAAGTCTGATTTTGACGTTTGATGTTAATGTGCTGAGTTTCATTACGGAACAAGACGTAACGAGATGCCCTTGCCGACACCATGAAGCAGACGGCGCATCAGATGTGATCTACTATGCCGGCACTAACTGGTACAATACTTTAACTCATTCTTTTATCTTCGGAACCTAAGACAAGGATTTATTTTAATAACACGCGTTCAAACTGCATGAAAAAACGTGTTGCTTGTTCAGAATTCTGGATGCTAGCAAATTTCTCAGTCTAACTCAGCAAAATGTGTTGCTTGTTCAGAATGCTGGATGCTAGCAAAGTTCTCAGTCTAACTCAGCAAAATGTGTTGCTTGTTCAGAATGCTGGATGCTAGCAAAGTTCTCAGTCTAACTCAGCAAAATGTGTTGCTTGTTCAGAATGCTGGATGCTAGCAAAGTTCTCAGTCTAACTCAGCAAAATGTGTTTTAACATTGTTGAAGGGAAGTTCATATTTTCCATTGCGTTTTTTTCTTTAACCATCACCCTTGACCCTTGAAACTTCCTGCACAAACTTTGTCTCTTTCACTACATCCATAAAATATTGTATTTCATAAAATAAGTTAAGATTTTCTCTGAATCAGTGATGCCCAAAACTTTTCGTGCTGGAAGCCTGATAGATTTTAGCAGGTGCGGACTGGGTGTCAAAATCGGCCAGGGCATTTATATAAAATCCGGCCCACAAATTCTCTATCATGTGATGGGCATCCATTTCTAGGTGTACCTGTCCTTAAAAATCATTGTTAAGTTTGATAATGTATCGATATGCATGCATACAGTGAACTGTATCTCTTAATAAGCAATATAGCGTCTTTTTAAATCAGCAATTATGTAGGCCCTAAAAATATTGAAGCCTACTAGTAGCACTGTCTACATTCTACATTGTATTTTCTGAAAATGTATTCAATTAAAAGAGTATTACACTGTAATGTCTGTGAAAGACTTTTTGTTTAAACACGACGCTCAGAGGGCCTTTTATAAAAAAAAAATAATATAATTAGAATATTATAAAACCTTTAACAATTTGATATGTGCCATAGTGGCTTCGATCAGGCCATTTCGGTGGCCCTACCGGCCCAATTGGGTACCGGCCAAACGGGCATTTGCCCAAATGCCCATATAGCCTGTCCGCCCCTGGATTTTCATTATACAAGTCACGAACACAAAAAAATATCGAATGGAATCTGCGTCTTCATGTTGGCGTAAATTTAGGAGGGCCAGACAACCGTTACACATCCTCCGAATCTGTCCCGCAGGCTGTGGTTTTAGAATCACTGATCTAGATAATATTACCCTTTAAAATTTGATTCTGTTTTTATTTTAATGTTTAATGACCATTCGAAAATATATAATTAACGAAGCTTTTTTAGCGTCTTGTACAAATTCAACATCAGCTGGACAATGCAGTGACCACAAGATGGACAGTATATCCCCTTTCCATCATTCGTTGTTTTACATTTCCATCCCATAATTCTTAGCTTCGATTCCCCATTCATCTTAAAGAAAGGTCATTTAGAAAGTTCATTTTACCACAGAAAAAGTGAACGCGGAAAAAATGGTGGAGACGAACTGCCTAGGATTGACGGTGTCACATTAGCCAAGCTGACCATCACTGACCATCGCAAACCAGAGAAAGCGATTACCGGACCTTAACGAGACGTCCAGTTTGACACAAGGTCTCCTTTCATGATCGCGCCGCGGTGGCACAAAGCCACATTCAGGGGAAGCCAATCTAACTCTATTACCAACAGATCTGTATTCAAGACAAATTGTTTTGTTCACAGACTAGCCATTGTGCTGACCGGATGGAAACCAGTAAACGCCGTCAGAACAATATATTACGTCCGCCATTTTCTTTAGAAATCAAATGCGCCGTTAACGACTTTAACGGTAATTACGGAAAAACGTGTATTTATTGTTAGTATTGTACAAATAAGGCTATCTCGATCACACTAACCTGTCAGAGCATATCGATAGAGATGAAAGTGATTGGTAGCAGCAAATGGATCCAAACCAGTGTCAATGAGTGAATACAGTCGGGTGTCTAACTACATCAGTGTTTCTCAAACCTTTACTAGTGATGCCCTACTAAACAACAACAACAACAAAAAATATGTACCCCCTTTTGTCAACTAGAGGATCTCTGAGAGTGTCAAGCGTTTTCCTGCATTGTTCACTTCAGAAATTCATTCTCCAGGCGTCTACAACGCCGCACTATTTCTCAGTACAAAAAGAAGAACGTCGGTCAGATTAAGTCAGGAGGAACTAGCCGATAGTGTGAGAGACATTCCAGGCAGTAAGACTAGAGCATGCACTTTGTAACGGGCTGGGTCTGAGGCCATTCGGTAGAGAAGGCCTCAACACTGACCCGCAACGTCACAACCTGTCGTACAGACCTGTGACGTGGCCACGAGCCACTGGTCTAAGCTGCCCATAGTTCGTGACGTTGCAGGTCAATATTCAGGCCTTCTTGTTAGACGGTATAACATTGTCACTCTGTTTAATAATCACGCTTGTAAACATTAATAATAACTTTACTTCTTACTGGATATATGTGTATCTAAATACATGCTAAATAAAATTAATTCATTACTCATGAATGGATGAATACTTTCAATGCAAATAATTCAGATTTCTTTCCTTTACAAAAAATTATCCCCAGCACGTGCCCCTGTGGGAAGGGGGAAATAATCGGTTTGAGAAACGCTGAGACGACTGATACTTGCAGAATACGTCAATATGTGTATTTTAATTTTTTTAAAATTAACTGAACTACTTTTTTACTATTTCCTTAAGTTTAAAAAAAAATTTTTTTTTGTAACCTTTGCTTGTTAACGAACAGTACCTTGCGCTTACCAAGGTCATACCAAAAAATATAGATCTCACACAAGATCAGAGTTATTCTTCTTGATTAATGGCGTCATCTATACTCGTTATCCGCTCCACTGCTTCCTGTCTTCGCCACACCCAATAGACGCCATGAGTTCCTAACGTTTGGAAGATCCGCTCATGCGAAACAAATACATGTTGAAATGGCGTGTCTTATTTAACCCCTTTTTTTTAATGCTCCTTCATCTGGCCTCCTACACACAGCGCCCCTGGAATATTGATAATTAAAACAATACTCTGCAAATAAAACAGTTAGAGAATGAAACCCAGAGGTTGTTGTTTTTTTTATCATGTGACGACTTGAGATGAAAGTCTTAGAGCACTGAATTGCTTGAGTCTGGGGGGAAGAGAAGAACGTTGATTAGAGACTACGTTTTAAATTAATTTCTTTCAAGGTGTTGTTTTTTTTTCAATCGGTCGATCAACCGTTAACTTGAGGGGGAGGGGGGGGGACTGTGCGAGTTAATCCTACACACTTTAATCTTGAAGAGAGTCTCCCCCCCCCCCCCCCATTGCTATATTGTTTTAAATCAGAATATTCTACTTTTTTTTATCTTTAGAAGACATTAGGCAGATGTTTTTTCAAGAAAAAAAGGAAGAATGGCCTTATTTCTCTCCATTAGTATTTGGGGGGGGGGGGGGGGTAAGGGGGGGCAGGTGTTCTGTTGTGGTCATTTTGGAGAGTGTATGACATTTTCTTTTGTCAATTTTTGTTATATCTTTTTTGTTTGTTTGTTCTATTTACCTTTTTTAAAAGCACTAACATATATAAACACACACAATACACAAAGCAAGGGAATATATGTAAGCGCACATGTACAACCAGGGCCGCCGCGAGGGTTGTAGCCGCCTGCGTGCAAAATTAAAAAATGCCGCCCCCCCCCCCTTTTTTTTTAGAAAAAAAAATTCAGTAAGACTGAGCTGGACACTGTACATAAAGCGCTCTTTGATTTTTGTAACATTCCTTTTTCTGTTCATATTCGCTTCGTTGTCGTATCCCCATTCCCTCTAAGATGTTTTATTTTCAATTTTAACTTTGCATTTTTTTTGAAGAATGAAATGAAAAAGAAAAGAAACTTAGTCTTAATTATAACACAATGTTTAGGTTTTAATTTTTATTTATATTTTGAACACTATGTATTGAATCCAAATTTAGGGAATGAAATTTCACTAAAATGAGTTACTTTCACAGACCTATATAATGGGCCATGGGCGTAGCCAGAGGGGGGGGTTCAACCCCCCCCCCCACCCTCCGTAATGAAATCCCCCCCCCCCCCCGCAGGACTTTAGTTACTGATTATTTGCTTTGATTTTGTTTATTTTAGGTGAGATTTTAATACTAAACCATCACTTGCCCCAGCGCAGCCAAGGGGGTTTCGAGTTTAAAACCCCCTACCAGTGGGTTTTGAGTTTAAAACCCTCTACCAGGGGCGTTTGAGTTTAAAACCACTTACCAGCAGTTTTTGCAGTTAAATTCCTCTCTTCTAATAACAAAACAAAAAAAAAAGAAAACGACTATCCCCAAATTCCAAGAGCCACAGTCTCAGGAAGATTTTGATTTTATAACTCCCCCCCCCTATTCAATATAAAAAAAAGCAAATTACACACTCAAAATTCTATAAGCGTAGCCAAAGGATTTTGAGTTTAACCCCCTCCCCCCTCTTCATTAGGGTTTAAAGCTAAAAAAATACCTCTTCAATAGAAAAAAAAAGGAAATTACGCACTCAAAATGTTATGAGCGTAGGTAAATGGGTTTCGACTCAGTTTTAAGTTTAAACCCCTTTCTGCGGGGTTTGAAGATAGAAAAATACCTCTTTAATATTAAAAACAAAGCAAATTATACACTCAAAATTCTATGAGTGTAGTCAAAGAGGTTTTGAATTTAAACTCCCCTCCAGTGGAGTTTGAAGCTAAAAAAATAACTCTTCAATATAAAAAAAAAAGCAAATTACGCACTCAAAATGCTATGAGAGTTGCCAATAGGGGTTTTTAGTTTAAACCCCCTTTCAGCGGAGTTTCATGCTAAAAAAAATACCTCTTTAATATAAAAAAAGCAAATTACATACTAAAATTATTTGAGCGTAGCCAAGTCAATTGGGGGTTTTGAGTTTAAACCATTTTCCTACAGATGGCTTTTCTTAAAATTTTAAAACCCCTTCAGATGGTTTTGAGTTTAAAATCCCCCTACAGAGAGTTTTGAGGTGGGAAAACCTCCATCTTCAATATTATTTCTAAAGCAAACTACAGTTACCAAATTCTATGACCGTAGCTAAATGGGGTTTTGAATAAAAAAAAAACAACTCCAGAGATTGTTTAGTTTAAAATCCACAACAGATGATTTTGACCATAAAACTTCCCTTTTCGATATAAAATAAAAAGCAAACTACAGTCACCTAATTCCAAGAGCGTATTCAAGAGAGGTTACACATTTCTACCAGTGGCGTGGCTCCATTAATCAAGTGAATTGAATAGTCATCTGCCGAAATTGAAAAAGACTAAATGTGGCTCAACAAAATTGGCTAAGACAGATTTTAGGAGTCAGTTATAGAGATCGGGTCTAAATCAAGGAAACCCTATGCCGAATTGGGAGTCGACACCTTAGTAAGGTTGTGACAGAGCGTCGCATGAGGTTTGCGGAACATGTTTTTCGACAAAATGAATTATGCATACTAAGGGTTGCGATGACATCCTAGTACAACTTGGCGCCAGTAAGGCAGTAAGAATGGATTTTAGGTTTTTGAAATAAAATATTTTAATAGCAGGAAAATTTACTGTAGATACCTCAGAATATTCATTTTGTTGGCTTTCAATACCAGAAATAGCGCTCACACCCCCCACCCCCGAAAAAAAAGCCTGGCTACGCCCATGTAATATGCCTATGGTCAGTTTTTGTTTTCCGAAATAGTGTTGCCTACATAAATTGTAAGCGTTGTAAAAGTTTCTTCATGGAGATAGAATTGAAGATGCGGCAGATTTTCGCTCAAGTTGGCAAGGGTTTTGATTCCTGGCGGGACTCGGCGTTAAGCGTCTTCTGGCCTTTTTCTCTTAGTAATAAGAGAGAATTTTAAAAAGTTTAATATTGATGTGTTTTCTTTCAGCACGCACTATTCATCCTAATAAAAAAAAGTAGAGGGCCATATTAAATCTAATAATAAAGAGGCAGCCCTGGCCAATAGAAGGTCTATTATGCGAGCTACATTTTAGGTAGGTCTACGTAAGTCTGTAATGGGCGTGATCTTTTTAAAAATATTCTTCGTGTTAAGTAAGACGTCTCTGTCGTGGACGTTTTTTGTCACAAAGAAGTCGTCACTATTATAAAGTGCAATTGGCGGAAGAAATTCGACTATTCTGAGACCGAAAAAAAAAAAAAAAAAATCCAGAAGAATCACACTGAAATATTTTCTTGAAAACTTTTTGAAGAAAAAAAAAGTTGCACACGCGCCTCGCAAAAAGCGGTCCACATTTAAAAAGGTCTTATTATAAGATAAAACACCGTATCCTACTTAATTAATATATTTTAATTTTTGAACATGTAATTTTACTAATATACAAATAAATTACACTGAAAATAAACATTTTTTCGCCGACCCCTCTCCTTGTTGTTAGTTGGTCGTTGACTTGTCGCTACAAACAGCTAGTTCAAGTGAACCAATGAAGGCGTTTTATATTTTTACTAAATAAGCTTTAAATAACTTGAACAAACTTCTTATGTGAACAAAAAATCAATATAACTGTTATTACAATTTTCACAGATTTAATTTTAAAGATCTAATATTAATGAAATTTACTGATATTTTAACGAAATCCAGCTCACCACAAAATAACGTCTATATTCTTTCATGTCTCAAGATTGTCTGACATTTTACATTTGTACTATGCAAATTTCATCATCTTAAATGCATAACCACCAATCAATCGCTTAACCTCTTCTTACCTCCGCCTAGGAAACACACACACACTCTATAACACCTCTTTTTGTCAGGAAGTTGCCCCCCTCCCAATTTGATGTACAAAGTGACAATGTTTTCAAATTGACTTTCTCATTTCTTGATCTACTTACAGGGTGGGCTATTAGACTCGAAACAAATATTACAAACAACCTGCAAAAATTCAAGATCAGGAAGTAGTCGGCGCTTATGAAAAAATCCGTGGGAATCCCTCGCGCGCCGCTTTTTTAATGGAATGGAATGGATAATGAAATCAGTAGAATTTAAATAAAATATTTAAGTATTTTTTATTAAACCAAAAATTTAAACGAAAATGATTCTTGGAATAATGTTTTGGCCGCCCCTTACATTCGGCCACCTGCGTGCAATGCACACATTGCACAATAGATAGCGGCGGCCCTGTGTACAACTATATTCAGTGTAATTGGTTAACATTATAGTCACTGTTGACAACCTAAACCATGTACATCTATACCATGTGACATCATACCTTAGTCTTATGTTCACTTAAAATGTAGACATTCTTTCATTTGGTCATTATTTGACTGCTGAACCAAATGTTCAAAATAATATTCTACAATGCTTGAGCCTGGGTATTGCTTAGAACTCTTCCTTACTATGAAACTATTTTCTATGGGTAAACATCTGTTGTACTGTATGCAACGAGCCAATCAGCGAGGTTTTTTTTTCCTCCATTTAATTTATTACCTCCCCCTGTTCCATTAAATCTTTATAATTTGACCCCTGGGGGTTATCAACGCGACCCGAGACAGTGAGGATAGAAATTGTTCAAAAAAAAGAAAGAAAAAAAAAAAAGAAAAGAAAGACCGAAGGTGAGAGAGGTTTTTGACTTGTTTTATCCGGTCAATGAAAAGGTAAACTTCTAAGGGGAACTTTATTCTTTTTTTTTTTCAAAGTAGACGAGTTATAGCCCCTGGATGACGCAATGCACGTTATTGGTTCATGTGTTGACTATAATTTTAGTCCCAGTGTTGGGGTGCTAGAAGCTCTCGCTACATTTATATGGATGTGAGAGGCAAGCAGATTCGTAATACTGTTTACGCTCTCTCTCACCTCTCTCTCTCTCTCTCAATCTCTCTTTCTCTCTCTCTCATTCCTCCTAACCTTACATTTCTCTATTCTGTGTTTCTCAATAATAAAGATGTATTTCTTTAGTCCATTCTCCCTGGCTGTATTCATTCTACTTTCTCTGTCTCCCTGTCACACACACACACACACACACACACACTTTATCTTTTTCTCCATCACTCTCTTTCTCCTTACCTCTTGGACACGTTCTCTCTTTCTCTCTAACAAACATTCTCTTTCTCTCTCTATCTCTCTGTCACTCCTCTCTCTCTCTCTTTCTTTCGCTCTCTGTCATACAAAATCTCTCTTTCTGTCACTCTGTCTCTATCATTTTCTGTCTGTCGGTCTGTCTGTCTCTCTCTTTCGATTTGTTTCCCATCTTTTTATTTTAACCTCTCAAATATTGTATCTTCCTATTCTCTCTTTCTCTCTCTCTCCCTTTGTCTCTCTCCCTCACTGTCCTTTGTTTTACGCCTAACGGGCAGCCATTCGAAGCCTCACAACGAATGTTTCAAATGTTTCGTAGTGTAACAAGAATATGAGAACAAATGTTTTCATTTCTTTACAGTTAATAAGTTTTTGAACAAACTGACAACTTCAATAATTGTTAGTTTATTTTCTCATTTTTTTCTTAAATCTATATATTGAACACTTTATTGCAAGGTCTGCTGCTTTGTGTGTATTATAAACTCTAATATTTAATTTGTATCAAATATATTTTTAAAAAGAAATAAAGTTGAGCTTTTGATAAGTGTGACTACAGAATTCTAAAAAAAAGAAAATTTATACCAGGAAATCTCGCAATTAGGTTTTTATTTTTAGTAACTAAGTCTTATACTATTTGCTTTTTTAATAAGTATTTGAGGAAACAGCGAAACTCATCATTCAATTAGTACTCACAGTTTGTCGGGTTAAACAGTGGCATTATAAATGAAAACAATTTATATCACTAGCTGAGACCCGTGCTTCGCTACGGTTGAAATAGTTTCCCGTATATCAGACCAACCAGAAACTCTCTTGGCCTCTCATTATTTCTCCTGTTAAGAAGATTGCAGTTTAATTTCAATGAAATAAAGAAAGGGTGACATTGAAGTGTGAGAAACATTCGATGCAGTCTTGCGTGGGCTTCAACTTAGTGAGTTTATCCTCGCTCATAACAAGACGTCAGCGGGCCTGTTTAGTTTACGCAGACATCAATAAGGGGTTGGGGTTAGGGACTAATGTCTTGCAAATAATGTTCAATTTAGAATCGCGTTGGTAAAGACGCACTGAATTGTCTTCTTCAAAAGAATTTTTTGGATTCGATTTTTCGTTAAGGTCTTTCGGGTCACGTCATTCAAATATGGAATATTTTATATTACTACCGATTCTTTGCCCCCCCCCCCCCTAACTCCTTTGTATGTAAGTATTATATCTGACCTTTGTAAAAAAATGTATATGTTATATATTAAACTATATAGATCTAAATCTATAGGCCCTATGTTAAACGTCCTAGTGAGGCCACTGCAGTCGTGGGCCATTGTAATTAGTCCTTATTTATATAAAAATAATAAGACTTGTCTTCGAGTCCGAAGGTCAATGAGGAATGCTGTATTTCCTGTGGCAACACAGCCCCAGCTGAGACCTACATATTTTGCCACATCCAGCGTAGCGGTACCTGACGTTTTGGCGCCGCCGTTTTGGCCCCGCCGTTTTGGCGGCGGGACGTTTTGGCGCGAGATATCATTTGACGATAATTTTATAAGCACGTAGCTTTTATAACAATGTTTTTTTCACTCCACCATAATATTGTATGTATAGTAGGAATTCTAAAACCGTTCAGCGAATTTTTTTTATTATAAAGTTTTTTTTTATTTCATGACTATAGGCCTATAATAAGTCAGATTCCTGAATGGTAATGACATGCTATATGTGAGTTCTGCTAATCGCACTGGGTGACATTTTTGGATTTCTTTCCAAAAGATTTTTTTTTATTTGACATTAGTGTAATATACGAACTAGCTAAGTGTCACATTTTAATATAACAAAAACCATGTTAACATCTAAAGCTCTATTACGCTCAATGACGACAATAACTCCACACATAATAAAAATCAAGACACGGAATGTGGTCAGTACAAACTCTAACGTGAAAAGATATATTTTGAGAAATTGGATAAGGGTGATTTTGGTGACACATCTCGTATTGACGCAGGTAGAGTTAACCAAATGAAGACAAGACCAGCACCGAGCACTGGTCGTTGGCGTCATGCGTCTGGCGATCATCTCCTTGGGAATGGTCATTACATGTGACACCTATCCCGCCCCCTCTCTTCTGTTCACATTTCACGCCTTGTATATACTCTTTCCTCCACCCCTCCCCTCTCTTACGCTATTTTTGTTTTTAATTTTAAAGTAATATCTTAAAAAACTTTTGAAAATAAAAGTGTGCCTCTTAATAAACACACATACACAAGCCAAAATGTTTATTAAAGAAAATGATGTGAAACACAAACACACATTTACATTTAGTACGTGAAAAATATGTCTTAACACAAACACTCATGCAAAACATAGATTTGAATCATTCTTTTAAAAGAAATAATACAATAAACGTACATAATGTATTTCGCGCCAAAACGTCCCGTCGCCAAAACGGCTCGCGCCAAAACGACCTTCGCGCCAAAACGACCTTCGCGCCAAAACGTCAGGGCCAAAACGGCGGCGCCAAAACGGCGGCGCCAAAACGTCCTGCTTCGCCAGCGCAGGCATAACCATTGTCCGCCGGTGGTCGATTAAGATTTTCTTTTCGCTGTCTACGTCTGTACTCGGCAGCAGGTTTTCTTTTGGTCTCAAATGTGTATCCTGCAGCTTCTAGAGAAAGAATGTATTTCTTTATCGTCATTTGTCTATCGGCAATGGGGAAGAAATTCTGGTTAAATAAAACCACCACATGCACAAACATACTTTCACACACACACACTTACACACAGAAAGAAAGAGAAGGTCAGGGTTTCTGTTCAATTATTACTTTACATTCTTAGATCTTACGTAGCTTTCTTGATTTACAGAAAAAAATAGCATCCCTTAAAAGTTACAACCAAAGCAGTTTTGAATCAAAGTTGACATTCATAACTACCTTTAATAAGTAAGTTTTAAAAACATTGCATAGTTTGCTTCTGCAAGACAATTTTGGTTTAAGTTGAGAAAAAAATCCATTCAAAATAACTCGACTAGCCCTTAGAAATTGTTCTTTTTGAAAGCCCTCGTGAAGACCCCAAAATTATAAGTTTTTTTTTGCCCTCCAACCAAATGAGTTATGCAAACTCGTGTCTAACATGTGAATTACTTTTAAGAGGTTTTAAACTTTCAATTTCGTCTGCTTACCGCTGTCGTTGAGAGTAAGTGCCCTTGTCCTAGCGACCAGTGTTTTCTGACTAGTGCTCAGCCATGACATCACAGGAAGCTGCCTAGGTAAAGTTTGTGGCGCCACCTAGCTATATAGATTTTTTTTTGGTTTCGTTTCTTTCCTTTAGTTATTCCCCCCTTCATCTTAAAAAAAAAAGCAGAGAAATAACCCTGTCTCTGAACTCTTCCCCCCAGACGAGAAGTCATAGAACGTATCCCTCACCACAATAAGTTTTCCAGTTATGTTTGTTTTTTTTTCTTCCCTCCTTCTAAAAAGTTTAGTGTTTAGGAATAAATTTTATACGCCATACAAAAAAAATATTAAAATTTAGAAACAAAAAAGTCTGAGTGTGGGACGGCCAGGGGGCGCCCTAAGTGTGGTTCAAGTGTTACAGACGAAGCACGTGCATTCTTCTAGACCTGAAGCGGCAGTAATTGAAACAGACGCATCAGCGTGGCTCGAATGACGCCGTTCACGGGGAATAACTCGGTCTTATAGTAGGAGACAACAATTAACCTAATGGGCAGGTAATTTATTCTGATTTACCCCCCTTTGGTTTTCTGGATTTTTTTTTTTAAGTTTGTTCTCAAATATTTAAAACAAAACAAATAATTGAAGTCTAGTTGTACAGGAATCAGAACTGTGGTTAACGCAGTCATATTTTAAAATTGTTACATCTTAGTGGGGAAAAAAGTAAAAGGCTTGTGTCTTTTCAGTCAGCGTTCAAAGAAGAGTTACTATTTTATTTACGTACAAAAAATATGACCGTTCATATTGCTATGAATTGTGAAGCTGTTAAGAAACGACATGCTGTTTTAAAACTGTTAGTTATTGACATGCATGTAAATAAAAGAAAGTAAAAGAGATTTATTGAGCTCAATAAGTTTAACCTAGATGACAGGATATGATCTTCCAGTTCCAGATTTACAATATGTGGTTTCAATGAATGCATACACTGGAAGAAAAAATTTGATCCGTCAAACACATCTATTGATTGTGTTTAAAAGACTTTTTGCTAAACTTATCAAAATGTCGGAAATAATACTTCCGGGTTGAGATAATACAGAGGTGGAGACAACAGACTAGAGTGGTCACTAGAGAGACATTGAAACAAACTGTCACGTACACAGTATCTATATTTAGCCGCCCAAGGTTACCAAACAGAACTTGTTAGCTCGGGTAATTCCATCACGCGGCGGGCTATGTGTATGAATAAATGTGATTGGTTTTGAAATATTAATTACTGTAGATTGAGCTGCATTTATTGGTTGGCATTGCAACGAGGGGATGTTAGACACGTGACAACGCGATACCCGGGAACAAATTCTAGATTTTTAGTCAGTGTCGTGCGGAACGTTTTAGGATTCAGACGTATATTTTACATTATTGTGTAGATCATTTATTTAGCAGAATTATATTTATTCTGTTCTATTCAAGTACATTTAACCATTGTAATTATTTGTGAATAGCTTTTCCAAGTTTTGAATTAAAGTAATTGTTTTAGACGAAGAGAAGTTTCTTCATTGAATATAGTAACATACTTAGATCGACTTAGCGATTGGCAACTTCTAGATGATCCTCTTATCTAATGGCAACATTCTGAATGATCGTATTATCAACTAGATCTAGCTACTTCTATACGATCATCTTATTAAAGACGATTTCAAGATTCGGCAATCACGATCATTGATGGTGTGATATAGATCAAGATAATCTTCAACGGGACATCTATCATAGCATCCATTTAAGATCTTGACATCTAGCATCCATAATTGATGATCGTGACACAAACTTATTAATAAATGGTAGGCCATCTAGACTGCTTCACAAACCATAGCATAAATCCAAGGCACTTTAGACTGGCTAACAAAGCTTAGGGACAATCTTAAGGAACGTAGACCATTTCATAAATCTTAGGGAATTTAGACTCACAAATAGATTCATACATTTTGGGATTATCTGTTTCAAAAATCATGGGGAATGTAAAATCACAGCTCTTGGTGAATGTAAAATGTTTTACATTTTTTAGGGAATTCAGACTTTTTTTACAATTTTTTAGGGAATTAAGACTGTTTTACAATTTTTAGTGAATTTAGACTGTTTTACATTTTTTAGGGAGTTTAGACTATTTTACAATTTTTAGGGAATTTAGACTGTTTTTACAATTTTTTAGGGAATTTAGACTGTTTTACATTTTTGAGGGAATTTAGACTGTTTTACAATTTAGAGGGAATTCAGACTGTTTTACAAATGGCTTTGTGTGCCAAGAGATTTAGGGACATTTTTTGGGCAACTTATCTAAAAATTAGAATTGAGTATTTTTTCTTTTACTCCATAAGTGGAGGTAAGGGGAGGTAATTGAAGTAAACATTTTTTTCAATTCTTACCCCCTCCCTAGTAATGTACAATAAACAAATTTTGGTATCCTCTTAATTTGGTTTTTAAGTCAGGTTAGTGGACCCAGGACGAGTAGGTCTTCAAGAGTTCTGCTGCCCTCTACCGCCATGCCTCGACTTCCTAATGAGACACTTGTTCGCTCCTCGAGTGCTCCATTAGCTCGCTAATGCTCTCTTGAGTGCTTTGTCTATTTGGGAAATACAGATGAAGAGGAGCTTAGAATAGAACAGGTGAAAGAAGCACTCATCTGTCTCCTTTCTCTCTCTCTCTATCTCTTCTTCTTCTTCATCATCTTTTTCTTCGTCTTCCTCCAGAGATCACTCTCCATACATCTTTCTTTTGTGCGCTCTTGTACATTTTTGTGTGTTCTCTTTACTTTATACAATAGTCTTTATCTTTTTCTTAGAATTCCCTTTCTCTTTCAGCCTCTGCATTTCTCTCTCTCTATCTCTCTCTCTCTCTCTCTCTCTCTCTCTCTCTCTCTATCTCTCTATATATCTCTCTCTCTCTGTCTCAATTCTCCTAACCTCACATCTTTCTATTCTCTCTCTCATTAATAAAAATGTATTTCTTTAGTCCATTACCCCTGGCTGTATATTTATTTCTACTTTCTCTGTCTCTAGTCACACACACACACACACTTATTATGTTTCTCCATCACTCTCTTTATCATTTCCTCTTCAATACCTTCTCTCTTTCTCGCTAACATACACTCTCACTCTTCATTTCTCTCTCTCTCTATCTCTCTGTGACAGTTATTCTCTCTTTCTGTCTCTCCCTGTCATACAAACTATCTCTTTCTGTCACTCCGTCACTATCATTTTCTGTCTGTCAGTCTGTCTGTCTCTTTCTTTCGATTTGTTTCCTATCTTTTTATTTTAACCTCTATTGTTTCTTACTATTCTCTCCTACTCTCTCTCTCTTTTTTTCTCCCTCCCCCCTCTCTCTTTCTTTATCTCTCTCACCCTCCCTCTCTCTTTTGTTTTACTTGTAACGCAGCTCTTCACTCTAGTGCCCCCCCCTTCTCCCTTCAAGTTACCATCAGCTTCAACTTCTGGAGAACGACTTCCTGTAAGATCCTGGGACGGCTGGGATTATATTGTAAGTTCCTACGTTCATGTTCTTGTTCAGCTCAACCTTATTGTCATCGTGTTCATGTTCAGGAAATACACGCTACTCCCGTGTTCACACTAAGGTGAACTAATGAATCATCCGTTTTACACCGAACTGATCCTCACTGTACACTTGTTTAGAAGTTGAAATGAGATTGTTGTTTTTTATTAAGTGCTTCTTTTAGGTTGTAACAGTTGTACACTAACAACGAATCAGGTTCATGCATTGTTTTGATTGGGGCTTTGCTTTCTACTCACTATATATTCCGCGTTATTTATTTTTTATTTATTTTTTTTTTGGGGGGGGGGGGAGTATATGGGGGGTGGGGTTCCTTGGTGGGAGAAGAAGGTTGTTTTGTTACTTTTAGTTCTTTTGGTGGATTTTTTCTCAAGTAAGTCAATACTTGAACGTGAATAGATCTAGAACGATTCTTGGAGTTACCAGGGCAGTCTATAAGTACGTAAGAGGAGTGGGCACATTGAGGAGACACAAGAATACAAGAGACAGAGAGAGAGGGAAACAACAAGAGACAGAGAGAGAGAGAAACAACAAGAGACAGAGAGAGAGAAACAACAAGAGATTGAGACAGAAACAAAGAGAAATAGTAACAAAGAGAGAGAGAACAAAGAGAGAGAGAGTAACAAAGAGAGACAGAGATAGAAACAAAGAGAGAGAGAGAAAGAGTATCAAAGAGAGATTGAAACAGAAAAAAGAGAGAGGGAGTTAGAAACAAAAAGAGAGAGAAAGAAACAAAGAGAGTCAGAGAGAAACAGATTGAGATTTTCGCCAAAAAGAAGCAAGAGGGGTCTTCTAGCATGTGTGGTTTAACAAGTGTTTAACCATTTAGTCTAAATAAAGCTAAGCTAGTTGACAGAGAGACATGAAGCTCTATTAGGTTTAAGAATCGATCCAAGTTTGGCAATCGTTTTTCAAAAGAGGCCCACACCAATCTAGGGCCCTAGGCGGCTGCCTAGTTTGACTTTGCCCAATGACGGCCCTGCCTAATTCACACTACATCAACTGTTACTCCACTATTCACGTTTTTATCATTTGTGCACCTTTGTCGTACGCTAGGGCCCCTTTGTTAAGCGTGGGCCCCTTCGTTAAGCGTGGGCCCCTTCGTTAAGCGTGGGCCCCTTCGTTAAGCGTGGGCCCCTTCGTTAAGCGTGGGCCATGGAAACAATGACCTTTATAACATCTGCCCATTGGTCGCAAAGTCCGAAAGGGAACTTCACTTTTTACTTAGGATGTAATAGTTTTCAATATTTAACCCATTTTTAAGCTCTCCTAGTATCGTGTTAATTTTAAATATTGTTGGCTATTTAGTACACTATATTTATGCATGACAAAAATCTATAGATAACTGGTATTTGTTAGAACTTCGCTATAGTCTCTAGGGCGTTTAAGTGAATAAGAAAATATTCTGACTCTTTCATCCAACGCATCTCTTACTCTATTATCCCCCTAGACCTTGAAGTTACCATCAGTTCAAGTCAAATGCATTGTCTTTGTTATCTGTGATGTTCTTATGAATAGAAGGCGAAGTGGTGAATGCACAAAATTAAAATTGTCGCTCAAAACAATACAATTCACAATTCATCACGAACTGCCAGGTTCTTTTTGTCCATATACTTTGCAATTTTGGACATTTCTTAAACTCTTTTGGCCTACATATAATTC
Source organism: Biomphalaria sudanica (assembly GCA_036873155.1). NCBI lineage: Eukaryota > Metazoa > Mollusca > Gastropoda > Planorbidae > Biomphalaria > Biomphalaria sudanica. Next base: position 597,838 of record JAZGLO010006649.1, read on the forward strand.
AGTTCTGCAAGGATCGCTATCTGCTACTGCACAAAGTGGGCTAGATCCTAACCCTAGATCCTACTACATTCGACAAAAAAGCTAATTGTAACATTCATATTCACCTGTCTTGACTACTGCAACGCCTCGTTAGCGGGTATACTCGATGACAAAGTCATTAAGCTGCAGCGAATTCTAAACAATACTGCAGGAATAGTCCTACGCAAAACAAGGTGAAATTCTTCTACTGCACTCCTGCATTCACTCAATCGGCTTTCTGTGAATGTAAGAATGGACTAGAATGTGGCCACACTTTGTCATCAGTGCATCTACAACAAAAAAATGCCTTTGTACTTTACTGAGATAATCATTCCATTTGACCCCAGAGAGCCCTACGGCCCCTGGACTCAATTCTTCTAGTCCTGCTTAGTTTCTCCCTCAAAAGTTACTGTTTGCGGACTTTTCTAGTGCACGGGCAAAAGGCTTGATCCCCGTTGAGCTCAGACAGACAACATGCTTCACTACATTTAACATTAAGATCTATCCCAAAATGTTTTGAATTTGTCATTTTAATGTTTGTGTTTGTTACGTATACTATGTGGTTATAATGGCGCCTTGAGCCTACATTGGGTTGTTAACATGTTCACGCCTTGAGCCTACATTGGGTTGTTAACATGTTCACGCCTTGAGCCTACATTGGGTTGTTAACATGTTCACGCCTTGAGCCTACATTGGGTTGTTAACATGTTCACGCCTTGAGCCTACATTGGGTTGTTAACATGTTCACGCCTTGAGCCTACATTGGGTTGTTAACATGTTCACGCCTTGAGCCTACATTGGGTTGTTAACATGTTCACGCCTTGAGCCTACATTGGGTTGTTAACATGTTCACGCCTTGAGCCTACATTGGGTTGTTAACATGTTCACGCCTTGAGCCTACATTGGGTTGTTAACATGTTCACGCCTTGAGCCTACATTGGGTTGTTAACATGTTCACGCCTTGAGCCTACATTGGGTTGTTAACATGTTCACGCCTTGAGCCTACATTGGGTTGTTAACATGTTCACGCCTTGAGCCTACATTGGGTTGTTAACATGTTCACGCCTTGAGCCTACATTGGGTTGTTAACATGTTCACGCCTTGAGCCTACATTGGGTTGTTAACATGTTCACGCCTTGAGCCTACATTGGGTTGTTAACATGTTCACGCCTTGAGCCTACATTGGGTTGTTAACATGTTCACGCCTTGAGCCTACATTGGGTTGTTAACATGTTCACGCCTTGAGCCTACATTGGGTTGTTAACATGTTCACGCCTTGAGCCTACATTGGGTTGTTAACATGTTCATATCGATGATATTATTATCTCCCTGAAGCTACCAGCTGCACGTTTTTGTTTATTTTCTTTTAATAGATGAGCCTTTAACACGAGAGGCCATTCCAATCGCAAAGTTGTACGCCTTGCGACGCCTCTGATTTGCTATTGTCGATAAAAGAAATATACGGACCCCAATTAAAGCATCAGGGTTTCAAAATTTTTAACTTGTATTTACCACACTGTTTGGAGGCTATAAAGAGAGTTGAAATTTCATTGTAAAAGGAAAATTTAATAAACGTATACTAGATTTATGTTTTTTATTGTTTTTTTTTTTTATTTTTTAAAGCGAAGCTTATAAAGCTAAATCACTTTTCCTTTTAGATAAAGTTTTATTTAATAAATAAAATAATTAAACAAAGTATGCGTACAGATCTACAGTTAATAAATCCGATTTAATGTCTTGTTTACGTTTCCTAGTAATGCTTTCCATTTCAGCATGTAATACGGAATTACATTTTTTTAAAATTGATCCTTGATACATAGAGATAGACAGGTAGATAGGTAGATATTTGCATACATATATACATATTACATACATAATCAGCTAATTGCATCTACAATTTCTTGGCCATATTAAATTTCAAATAAAAAAGATGGATTATGAAAATTTTAAACGGAATAGAGTCCTAAGTTTCCAGAAAGTAGTAGACCTGGTCGCGAGTATCACTAAGAAACAGAAACACCCGCACACATACTACATTATGCTTTTCAATATGTCTCAGTTGAATATTTCTTGTCCAAGTTTGTTCTGCAAATGTCCCGAGGAACAACAGTGGTCTGGATTTGATACGTCATACTTCTATATAGGGATTGGGTTTTGATGTATTGTTTAGTTATTGGAGAATTTAGAACTCACTGAGTATAAATACAAAACATGTTCTCTTTAGAAGTAGAGATTAGAGACCTGTTCATTAGGATGACATTTCATTACATATTGACACAACGTACAGATAACAATGACATTGACCCTGATCACAGTAACTAAATAGTCAATATCCCATATTGGTAAAAAAAAAAAACAAATAAATCATTTCATGTTTGTAAATCTTAAAACTTGACAAGTGATTTCACAAATCAATAAGTCTTGTTAGGATGTAGAGAAGAACGAGATGACAGTCTGGTCAAGAGGTATGCACTCTAAATTGTGGTCTCGGCAGTACGTGTTCGAAACATGCCTTCTACCATCCATCGCCGTCACATAATGTTTAAATCTGAATGAACAGAAACATGTACAACAAATGGGAAACAAACAGAAACATTATAAAAAAAAAAATTACAAAGACAGTTTGTGTGGAAATATGAACTCAAAATTGGCCCCCAAAGTGGTCCACCCAGGCAGGTAAAAAGGCAGGTATCAATATTTTCAGAAAGAACACCAGAATTAAGTTCGATCAAAGACAAATGACAAAGAAGAATGGAGAAAGAAGGTTGACAGATGGTGCCCCAGCGGTACAGCAGACCAAAGGATAGGTGAAAGTGAATGTGAAGTTAATTGTGAGCCTGGTCTAACTCATGTCTTACAATGATTATCTAACTGATCTAATTGATTTATAAACGGTCAATCTCGTATTCAAAGCCTCAAAAAACAGAGAAAAAAAAATTTCCTTACATAATAGACAATATAATTCTTTAAGTTAGGTGTTATATGTCATATGTTTTTTTTTTAGACCAAATGTTATGGTGTTGAAGATCACGCAAAAAAAAAAAAAGTGACATTGTATCATTACGTTTAGGTCAGTCATGGCATTAAATTTGTAAAAGATCTTGATTCTAGATCTAGACTAACAATAATAAATCGATGTGATTAGACATAATTTTACCAATTGTTATTGTTTATTGGAATTTCATGCATTTAGCTTTCCAATGCACAATGATCTTTCCAATGATTCTTTCACTTGCCTGAACCAGTTGGAAAAGGGAAGGAAAAGAAGGGGATATTTGGGTGAATGTAAAATGATCGCTTTTAAAAAGCATGTAAAAAAAAATGTTCTACGACTTGAATTCGCACTTTCATAGGCCTCGAGCTAATTCTAGGTGTAAATTATTTAATTGAACAATTATAAATTTTATATCATAACATGGTTTCCGCGCCTACTGATTTTCCAGGGCCTTCAGGAAATCTCATGTAATTGCAAAATATATTTTATCAAAAGTCCTAGAAATCTCCTGAAAATATTAGAATTTCCTGAAAACGTATACAAATCTCCTGAAAATGGACTATATTTTCATTTTGGGGTGGCAATCCTACTCGCGATTAAAAAAAAAAAGGGGGTTTGTCAGCTTTCCTTTAATAAAAATTTATTGCAAAGACGAATGTATTTTCTAATACAAAATCTTTATTTTGACATTATGCGTATCCCTACCCAGACTGGGCCCCGCGCAATCAGTTTCGCATAGGGTCCCGCATTTGTTAGGGCCGCCTCTGCGATAGTGCATGATTTGAGATCTACATTGCTTTGTAGAAGGTTACTATGTGTTCAAAGTGTACTATAACTATGTAATCCTTTAATAGCCCCGTTATTGTTTTGGATTCTTATCTTCTTATCTTATAAAATATAGACGTCACTTCACAAAAGAAGATAATTACGTCCTACGCGTGTTCCTAGGTCAATCTAGTCATGCATGTTAACTAATGACTTACAATTTGCCAAGTCATTGGTTTTCCTGGCTGGTTCAGAATTGATAAGATTATCTTTAGTTTAGGGAAACGGTTTTAGGACATGACTTACTGTCACAGACTGTTCTAGAAGGTACAGTGGAGGGATCACGAAGAAAAGTTCGAGATAACAAAAAAAAATGGACCGGCCTCTCTTTCGATATCCTGCAAAGAACAGCTGCTAACCAGGTCAAGTAGATTGTCTCTGTTACACGACCAGTCACAGACACCCCCAGCGAAAGTCAAGGGACTGATGATGATTTTGAAAAGTAAAAAATGGTTCTCTGAAACAAGTACTTCAAGTCTCAAAACGGTCTAAATGTTTATGTCAGAATGAAGACAGCGACGATTGGGGACAACAAACAATCGGTACAATTGAACAAAATCAATGTAATATTAACCTAGTGTATTTAGCCTCTAGACTTAATACAAAATCAATTTAATATTAACCTAGTGTATTTAGCCTCTAGACTTGTTGATACAAAATCAATTTAATATTAACCTAGTGTATTTAGCCTCTAGACTTGTTGATACAAAATCAATATAATATTAACCTAGTGTATTTAGCCTCTAGACTTAATACAAAATCAATATAATATTAACCTAGTGTATTTAGCCTCTAGACTTAATACAAAATCAATGTAATATTAACCTATTGTATTTAGCATCTAGACTTGTTGATACAAAATCAATATAATATTAACCTAGTGTATTTAGCCTCTAGACTTAATACAAAATCAATATAATATTAACCTAGTGTATTTAGCCTCTAGACTTAATACAAAATCAATGTAATATTAACCTAGTGTATTTAGCATCTAGACTTGTTGATACAAAATCAATTAAATATTAACCTAATGTATTTAGCCTCTAGACTTAATACAAAATCAATGTAATATTAACCTAGTGTATTTAGCCTCTAGATTTGTTGATACAAAATCAATATAATATTAACCTAGTGTATTTAGCCTCTAGACTTGTTGATACAAAATCAATGTAACATTGACCTAGTGTGTTTAGCCTCTAGACTTGTTGATACAAAAGGATGCCAGGAGGGATGCCCTGTATCCGGAGTTGAAGTAGTAGTACACAAATATATTGACCGTGGCGCAGATAATTTGTAATGTGATCCTAGCTGACCCCACCACCGAGTACAGGTTGCCATAGTAACGGTAGTCGTTGAACTCCGGCTCGATGAACGTGGCGTACGTCACCAGGATGGGAGGCAGGTTGCAGACGACAAACATCAAGGACACGGCGGACACGGCCTGGATGACCTTGATCTCCCTGGCGTTGAAGGCCGACCCATCTTTCGATTTTCCTTTCCCTACTTCCTCATCTTCTTCCGTGGCCGTCATGGACTTGCGCAGGGTCGAGGCCTGCCTGAGCTTGACCACAAGGACCATAAGACATAGCATTACCACGGCCAAGGTCAGGGTCGGCAGGATGTTCTGCAAGGTCATGTCGAAGGTGCTGGTGATGCTCTTGGGGGCGTAGCTGAAGATGTAGACTGTCTTGTTGGTACCAGAGACCACAGTTTGTGTGATTGACATTGTGGACATCAGAGGCAGATAGAAAGCCAGAAGCCCAAAGACGATAAGTATAAGTATCCAAATCGTTCGTTTCACTGTAAATATGTTCTGAAAAAATAAATTAGCAAACTTTATTTAGATTTGAATCACCATTTTTAGCACATTAAATATTGAAACGAACCTTTACACATATAATTATTTCGCGGTACGTTTGCTAATTAAATTTTGTGTAGAATTCATTAAATGGTAATTCCATTAGTTAACTTATTCAACAAATAGTAAAGTACTTTCATTAATTATCTTATTCAACAAATAGTAATTCCATTAATTATCTTAAAAGACTAAGTGCCAAGACGTGAAACGATGGATCGGATATATGTTAAATAAAAATTGAAGATTGATTGGGAAGCCGACAGGCTGAATACCAATGACTCCACCAAGATTATTATCACCATGTGACACCATCGACAATCAGACAAATTACGAGACTGGTAGGCCAAGCAGCTGGGCAAGATGTGGAGACTTTGGGAGAGACTGGCCCAGAACCGAGACGCCTGATAGAAGCTGCCCAAGACGGGACCACTGGCTGAGATGAGACCTATTTGTAATGTGTTTTTCTTTGTTCATTTTGTTTTTAAAAATAAAAAGGAATCACAAAATTTCACAAATCAACTACAGCAAGTAGTTATCTATGATTGATAATTGTGTACGTCTAGAAGAGATTCAACATAGGTACTTGCCAACTTGTTCTTCTTCTTGTTATGAGACAAGCTATTACAAGACGAACACTCTTATTGGCATAGTCAGGATTTTTTTTCGGGGGGGGGGGGGAGGTTGGGATATATATATATATATATATATATATATATATATATATATATATATATATATATATATATATATATATATATATATGTGTGTGTGTGTGTGTCTGTGTGTCTGTGTGTGTGTGTGTTTGAGAGAGTGGGTGTGTATGTGTGCGTGTACGTTAATAAATTAATTAATTTTTATTAAATTCCGACCTTCTTCCGGAAGACATTTATTGTATCCTAGAATAGATTCTTCTTGGAGTTAGTGGAAAAAACTGTACACACCCCGCCCTTGCCAGCAAAGGGGTATGGGGAGAAGCACTATTTCCGGTATTTAAAATTTGTAAAAAAGCACGTGCATATTCTGAGTTATCCACAGTGCATTATCCTGCTATTAAAAAAAATTAGTTCAAAAACCAAATCTGCTATTCACTGCAATTTATTACTGGAGAGTAGAGACTGGTAGAAATGTGTAACGCCTCTTGGTTACGCTCATGGAATTTGGTGACTGTAGTTTGCTTTAGATTTTATATCGAAACGGGAAATTTTATAGTCAAAACCATCTGTTGGGAGGGGGTGGGGTAAATTAAAAGATCTCTGGATTTTTTTTTCAACAAACTCAAAACCTCCATAGCTATGCTCATAGAATTTTGGGACTAGTTTGCTCTAGAATAATATGAAGAGGGTTTTTTAACCTCAAAACTCTCTGTAGGAGGGTTTCAAACTCAAACCATCGAATTCTGTGACTGTATTTTGCTTTAATTTTATATTGAAGAGGTGGTTTAACCCGCTGGGAGTAAACTCAAAGCCCTCTGGAGGGGGGGGGGGGGGGGTAAACTCAAAACCCCTCTAAGCTACGCTCATAGAAACTGGTGACTTTGTATGCTTTACTCTACTATCCATATTGTCAGATTAAAACTTTTAAGTGACGACATCATTTGCTAGAGGCCTCACAGAGGACTCAAAAATTATGAGTCTGGTTTGTTGAAGGTTTAGGACATCTGCATGAATAATGTTTATGAAACTTACAGAACCCTGGCCACATGCTCTATATGAGTTTCAGTTAATTATTGGCTTAGATTTGGATACAGGTAAGTTTTGAAAAAAATTGTATAATTTTATTATTTTGGTCTGTATTATGTATTTTTGTTTCATTAGATGCCACCAAAATCACTTCGCCTTCAACTACCTAACTACATCGACACCACATATAGGAAGTACAATTTCTTTCCTTTGTTCAATGTAAAACAAAATAATTGCGAAATTTCGACTTGATCTGAGATTGGGTATGTGAGAAATAACGTGTAAACACATTTTACCAGACAGACAGAGACAGACAGAGACAGACAGAGTGAGTTGATTATGAGATTTTAACAAAACTCTAGACCATTATGCATATGAAAATATAAAAACAAACAGGTTTACAGAGATATTCAGTAGATCCACTTAGGGCTACTTGTGACCAGTACATTTTTGGAAGATCCAAATAACGATTGGGCCCAACATTTACTTCCATAGTTTTGATGCCGCTGTTCGATAGCGGATCCTAAAAGGCGAAAAGCTGCTATTGGTGGATCTTAGTCTAGTATGTCAATCGACTCTCTTTCAGGTTTTGATATTCAAAAAAAAAAAAAAGAAAATGGACATGGTTTTTGAAAATCTGATTTCACGATATTTAGCAGCTTTCAGAGTTTAGATGCAAGGGACTTTCTTATCTTCTCAAAACGAAACGCTAGTTGTTGTTGTTGTTGTTGTTGTTGTTGTTGTTGTTGTTTTTAATTAAATATGAAAGCAATTTTTTTTTCTAATATAGTCGTTTTGTTTGATTCTACTCTATATAAGAGAAATACCAACTCACTCACTGATTCGTTCATAACTCACTCACTGATTCGTTCATAACTCACTCACTGATTCGTTCATAACTCACTCACTGATTCGTTCATAACTCACTCACTGATTCGTTCATAACTCACTCACTGATTCGTTCATAACTCACTCACTGATTCGTTCATAACTCACTCACTGATTCGTTCATAACTCATTCACTGATTCGTTCATAACTCACTCACTGATTCGTTCATCACGAAATCTCTAAACTGTCGTACGTATCCGCATGAAATTTCATACACAGGTTCCTTTTACCTCCTAGACGATCACAAAGAACGGTTTTTGACAGAATCGCAACCTTGGGACCGCTATTCGTGAAAAACCGCAAGTTTTCGATCTAATCTTTGTATTTTATTTTCGGGATTTCCACAAAAAGCCGCAGACTGCAAATAAAGCTTTTTTTTTTTAAATATCACGAATTCTTTATTTTTAAAGCAATATTTTTCTTTTTCCTAAGTGTACTTATTTTGTAATATGTCTGACGTCATTTCTTCTACCTTTTAGACAAACTAATCCTAATAGTATTCATAAGATAGAACTAGAGTCTTTTTCGTTTTTTTTCGAGAGAGAGAAAGTACAAGGAATATGGTACTTTTTAACACTGTCAAAAGTGACTAAATTTTTGAAATGGAGTAAGATAATCGACTACAATAACTAAATAAATATAACCGAATTGATATTTCTTTTTATGTAGAGAACAAAATAACAAAATAAGTGTAGAAAGGCAAACGGGTAGTGTTGCATTCAAATAGGGCCTTCGGAAAATGCACACACAAAATAATATTAATAATTAAAAAGAAAATTTAAAAAAGAGGTGGGAGTCAGGGTAGAATTATAATTATTATTAAATGTCAGTAAAATATTACATACATTGTAAGGTTCTAATTAAAAAGATGTATTTAACAATATGTCTTCATTACCCAGACTTATGATGGACACTTGGACATATTATATTCTACATGAAGGGAGACTGACGATTTATGGTAGGTCTTGAACTGCCTATTACTTTTAAGCAGCGGTATGATGCAAAAAAAAAAACGTAACTCCCTAGTGGTACCAAACTGCATGTGGTAAAGCCTAGTTTGTGCCAAAACTCAATATCTATTCAATGACAATAATACTTTACCTTAAAGGTGAGCGGTATGGCCACACAGCATGCTTTCTGGACAGCCGTATAGGTAGTGATGAGAACGGACGTGTTGTAGGCGTAGTGCCAATAGGTCACCAAAGTGAAGCTGAGATAAGTCAAGGGTATCCCCGGAGTCTGAATCAGCTTGTTGAGCATGCGCAGCACAATGAACACGGACACGAGCAGCAAGAAGCACAAGTCCGAGAGGCTGAGGGCCAGAAAGCTGGTGGACGTGGCGTTGACGCCAGGCCCTGCCCTCGTGAAGACCAAAACATTGATGACGTTAGTGGCCACGCCGATTGCTGCGACGGACAGGTTGACGTAGTTCAGTATTAAGGTGGTCAGCGTTGTGGCCTCTGACGACATGAGCCCGTCGTACCTAGGAATAGAAACTAACACCGGACTTACTGTTATGTTAGTTGTCATGTTGTAAACAAAACAAAAATAACTAGGTACAGTAGAAGACAATGTCGAAAATAGATGTTCTATAAATGTCCTCTAGACATGGCCTATCAATGTCAACATTAGTTGCCCTAGTAATGTTAACAATAGTTGCCTAGAATAGTTATCCTATCAATGTCCACTTTAGATATCCTATCAATGTCCACTTTAGATATCCTATCAATGTCCACTTTAGATATCCTATCAATGTCCACTTTAGATATCCTATCAATGCTCCAAACAAGTCTTATCGATGCCTATCAAAGAAATATTATAAATATCCTTAGAATATCCTCAATATGTCCTATTAATATTTACAAATAAATGTTAGAGTTTTATGAAATTAAGAATTTACCTATTTAATAACACGCTTTTTGACATTGACATCAATGTATGGTTGTTACTATAGAACATATACACTCCGAAATTAAAATTAAGAAATTTTATTTATTATATCACAAACGTCTGATTAGAATATTTCGGTGTTTACAAAATATTCCTAACAAATATTCCTACTTTTTACATTCATCATGAAAAATGACTCGAAGACTCCAGTAGGTTCTGAAAACTGGATGTTCAGATTTGACATTTCCAGAAGAATACAGTCTCCAAATATCAATGATTGACCTTGGTCTTTTAAGGCGCCACCTGTAACAGTTACAGCACAAATTCGACAGCAAAGTGTCAAATTGGGTAACTCTAAGTTCTTGTGCATTAACTGGTTCTCAAACCGTTGTTTCGTTTAATTAAATTATAGTACTAAAATAATGCTGAAACCGTTTAAGATAGGAGATCGTTGTACTATTCATTCAGTAGATTGAAAGTGTTGATTTTTTACAATTTTCTTCAATCCAATCTGCTGTCTATGATATAATACAATCAGATCAGCAAAACAAAGTTTACTATTAGATGTTAAGGAAATCATTTAATGGGAAAAAATGAGAAGCCTTGCAAAACAATATTTCGAATTTTATACGATACTAATTTTCGGATGAACGCGGCGTCATCAGATATAGATCAGCTGCCAACCTAGCCCAGCTTTATTTTTACCAATGCTCTCGCCTCGAGAAAAAACAAAAAAAAGTTGGCAACAAATTTGACTGATTAACAGGCTGATAATTGCTCCGCAAAGATCATGACAATTAATCGGGACCAAGCTTAGTATTGATTACAATTGAAATGAGACTGTTTAAAGTCTAATTATTGACTGCCATGTTTGGGGAAGACAATTTTCTAAGCAATTATTTGTTAGAGAATGTGTATAATTATGTGGTTCATTTGAAATGCTTAGATAAATAAATGAAGCTGTTAGTTTTAGTCAACTGCTGTAAAGTACAGAGGTTCTCAATGTGTTAGAGTATGGTGGAGCTTCTTAAAGAAAAGGAATATTCTGAACGATAAAGAAGAGAAGGAGGGAAAAAAAGAGAGAGAGACGGACAGACAAAGACAGAGACACAGAGAAAGATGCAACGACAAATAGAGACAGTTGAGAGACTGAGAGAGAGACAGAGAGAGACACACAGAGACAGAGAGAGACACACTATCATACACACTCAGAGACAGACAGAGAGACAGGGAGAGACAGAGTGACAAAGACAGGAAGAGACAGCGACAGAAAGAAGAGACAGAGAGAGAGAGAGAGAGAGGGAGGGGTAAAACAAAGAGCCCCATATTTCCCATGAGTTTTGTTGGCTACTGTCCTGCTGTCTGTGGTTTTGTTCTTCCCACATACAAGTTTCAATTCTTTTTCTTTTTTTTTTTTTGGGGGGGGGGGGGGGGATTGCAAGATACTTTTTAAGTGACCGAAAGAAGATGTCATTGGAAAGTTTTTGGCGGGATCATTGTTAAAGGTAAGGTCATAAGGGGGGGGGGGGGGAACAGGGGGTGGGGGCATTATTCAAAAGTAAACGCCGGTGACGGTCCTGGCTTCATCAATCACACACTCCGGTCGGTATTGACACACGACGTTAACCTACTTCAATGAAGGGACACACTGTCTAGCAAGATGTGACACACACTGGCAAGCGCCCCCGACAGTGTCACTACTGTGGCACGGGAACTGACCAAAGTACCCACCATACCCTCCCGCTTGGGGGTAGCCTAGTAAAGCACAAGGTGATGTTCAGACCAAACAAGTGGACATTAGGAAGTCTTCTGGACATCCGCACGTCACAATGTGTGTCAACTGTCCAAACTAATGAACAGACATCTCTACACTAGAATTTTATAATTGATGGTGATACCAGTCTCTCATAGTCTCATTAGTAGAGACAAACTTCCGATAAAATAGGGAGCAAAAAAAGTGTAGGGGGATACAGGGGTGGTGGGGGAGCATTATTGTGGGGGGGGGGGGGGGGGAGTTTCATTGATAATCGTTATCAATTATTTGCCCATTTGAATCACAATCTGAATGATATGATCTACACTTTACTTAAACAATACCAATAGACTCAACTATCGAAAGTGAAACTATACATCTTCAAGTATTGTTAATATTTTTTTTTGTTGCCAAATCCCCCCCCCAAACCCTCCAACCAATCCTTTTATTTGGGGGAGGGTAGATGATGTTAAGGAGCATGTTTCTACGAACTATGGTTAACGAGGTAATCATGTGACCAGCACAATGTGAATCTTTTATGCAAAGAATGATCTCGACCATCAAAGATCTTTACGCTCTGGGTTGACCTCAAAGTAGCCATTGTTTCTATTTCTAACATATTGAAGGTATGGTGAATTTGGAATTTCAATACTTTTATATCTTATTGTATTTTTGTGATGCTAACAAGACAGACAAACAGCTCAAAAACAGTACCGTTGTTCACGAGACAGTTAAAAATAGAAATTATTTAAGAAATGGTCTCTTTGGTTACAAAAATAAAGGATTCCAAGATCAATGTATAAATATGTATATCAGATGAGAGTGTCACTAGTCCCATGTATGTAGACTATAGACTCATTAAAGGTCTACGTCGGGACTAAACCAATTGGGGTGGGAGCTGTAAAGAACAGTAGCGCCACTAGGGTCGGTGTCACCCAGTAAGGACCGCACCTCCGCACCCCCATAGTGACGCCACTGGTAAAGACGAAGAAAATAAATGGAGAAGGGGGCCGATGGGAGAAATAGAAATATGAACAAATTATGTACAAATCTAATCCACCTCTGCACCTCTCTCGTGTGATCTACCATCTTCTCACTGGACAGTGACCACATCGAAACAGTTGTCACGTCATGTTACTTAAGAGAGTCAAGTCTATTCCAAGTAACCACGCCTCCCTACAGCAATCCTATTATCCCTTTGGATACACCCCCCGAACACGCACCTCCCCCTCCCACGAGAGAACAACATAGTGTCACATTGTTCATTGTCAGTGTCACGGCGACAAAATCACAAAGCCTTAAACGTGATAATGACTTTCTGACTTATTTATCTCTAGGTGTATGACATTTTTTTCCCTGTACAAAACTAATTGCCTATATTTAGTAAAGTGACAGTTAAAGACACGAACTCTGTGGTCTGACTGCTTACACTGAAGTCATAGCGTGCACATTCAAATCGGTCCCTAAATAAATGGATACAGACGTAGGCAGAACAACAACGCGGAACAGAAAGTCAAATGTAAACTCTAGATCGCTGCTAGGATTCATTTATTCACGTGTGTTCTCATCGGGAATTCCCGCGAACACATGATGTCAGAACATGCGAGCAACAAGGTGAGCGACAAGGCACCTGTTCATGAAATAAACTAAGGCATAGGCGGAATGTGTGAAGGGGGGGGGGTGGATTGTGCAGAATACTTATTAGACTAATGAGACATGGAATGAGATTTATGTAGAACATCAGGCGGTGTAAAGGACTGATGACAATACAGTGTTTAGACTTCAGATGACCACACTAAGAGCTTCATTACGAGGATGCTTGGTCGAGACGGCTGCTTGGTCGTGGGGATATTTCGCTACGATGGTCCCGAGTTTGAAACCTGCTCACCACCACTCCTTGCCGTCTTGCATGAGATTTTAGCTTGGACCTAATAATCTTCATTCATGAAGGAATGTCTGAGACTTGCAAGTGAAAGCTAGAAACATACTGACCATTTAAACAGATGCCTCAAAGAGAAGCCTATTTTTCAACAAGAAGCCATGTTGGCAATATGGAAAAAAAACTATATATAAAAAAATCCGAAATTATGATATTTTATATATTGCAAAGTTCTAAAAGCGACACGTTGAGTTTATTTAATTAAATGTTGGAGGTTGGAGCAGTTTGTACATAAATATACACCACTTTATTTAATGAAAAAATTCAGGGAAGGTAAGATTGAATAATTGGTTTCTTATCAAAGGGGCTCAACTGGAGCAGAAACATTTTTTTACTATCATTTCTGAATTGATTTTGTAAAGGCAGCACGGAAATCTTCCTACAATCACCCCCTCCCTCCTTCCCCTCCCCTTAGGGGAGGAGGTATGTTAATCCCCAATAGTATCAAATAATCTGTATTTTTTTTAAAGCGTCTCCCGTATGATGAAAGACGTTTAGATCGAATAAACTAGAAAAGGTTTTCAAAAGCTAATTTCTTCTTTTGGGAAAAGAAAAAGTCAGAAATCACATTATCGATAATAAATTGGTCAGTTTGTCTTCAAGTGAAAACAACGCCAACCGATTCCTTTAGATTGTATTATTTAAGTCAAACAAAATGAATACATGTACATGGCTTGTCCGTGGGTAGATCTGGTTGGGGGGGGGGGCTGTCTTTGAGTTTGTGTGATAACAGTAGCTCTCTTTCTAATCTTGTTTCAATATTCGAAGTTAAAATGTTTAAATAGCTAGCAAAACTTGTGTTTCTATGTAAGTATGTGTTTGTGTCTGTGAGTCTGTGCGTGTAATATTGTTGTGATAAGAATGGATGGTGTATCTAAAAAAAAGTATTATCAAGAGGGGAAACAACTCCCGCTTTCGCAACTGTAACGACCTGAGACGTCAAGCGGCACATGTTGCCTATAGCAGTACTGTGAGACAATCATCCGGAAACATTCTAGAACGGAAGAAAATAGTTCCGAAAATTCAAATAACTAGTCCCCTACATTATATATAACACTTTAAGTTTCAATACCTTTCATAGATACATAGAGATAGAATAGATCTAAACACATTGGATGTCTAGAAGCCACAGCTAAAGAAGAAGAGAGAGCAGCATAAAATGTGCATGTTATTACCTCTATTCAAGTCAGAACTTCATTGAGGGTGGGTGGACGCTGATCTCAAAAACGGCTCTAACGATTTCCACAGAAATGTAACAGTTGATATATATCGCTGTGAAAAGAATCACTAGCTCATTGGCCACACGGGGAACATTCTAGTTTGCCGTTATTATTTTTCAAGTAAAAAAAATAAATTTTATTTAACTATGGAACTATGCCTAGGTCTAGATCAAACATCGGTTTTGAAAGGACTATTACGTTCGGGAATTTCCGAATGTTAGGCATTATTGATACAAGATTTTATTTAATGAATGTTCCGAAAAATTGTGCGTATCATCTTCTTAGTCTAGATCTGAAGGTCTATCATTAGAATATTATAAAGTGCTTTCGCTTTCTCTTGGTGGGGGGGAGGTGTATAAAAATGTTTCATTTTTTTAAATCAAACATTCAATAGTTATAAAGAGAAAGGCCATCGCTCTGTGAGTTGTATAACAGAGATAGTGTCTTTTTTAAAAACATTTTTTGTATGTTTTTCTTCTTTCAATATTCTCATGAATTCAACGTGTTGTATTTTCTCCGTGAATTCCACTACACACTAGTTGGCTGTGGCTCATTCAACAAATCAAATCTATTCGTTTTGTATTGTGTTCAGTGACCCACGCGAGAATGTAAGTCACTAGATTTACAATCACGTCAATGTGACGATTCACACTATCAGCGTGACAAATGTGCTGCACGAGCAAAGTTACAGTGTCACTATTAGTATTTTTTGAGGGGGCTAAACACAATGCACTAAACACAACGCCCACAACTTTATCAAACAATCACAAAAGATCGATACACCATAGTTTGTATCTTCCCAAGTTAAGTCGTGTTGGGCACGTTGGCCGAGACCAGCTTTTTAATTCCTCTATTATGACAAGAGTTACTCAACAGCTGGCAGTTTCCCCTCTTGTTATTGCTTCTCTTAGGCAGTCCCAAGGTACTCTCTACTCACATATCGTCTCTTGCCGCTGCTACACAGTTGAAAGGCGAAAGACCGCTCCTATGAAATCACACTTGGTCTCCTTCGTGTTCATTAATAGAAGAGTTCTGTTGAGTTTATTCATCTCTACTTTTAATATAACTTTTTTTTTTGTGGCTTCCATTTTTGTAACGCACATTGGTAAAAACGTTCATCCATAGATCAATGGTGTAGGAAACTGAGTAGAGAGAGCAAGCAACAAGGGAGAGCATGCGACTTGGAAGAACTCTGACAGACTTTGTAAAGATCAAGGAGAGACCACGGAGGCGACTGTCGCTGACTGTACCGGTTCACCCCTGAACACGCTCCTGCCGGCTCCGTTCGCACAGATGTTCACACTGCAATGGAGGTTATCAAAGAACACAAGTTCAATGGGCTGCGATCGCCGACACGCTTGGCGAACAAAAGGCAATAGATCTAGGTGTGGTCTTGCGGGGGCTGCATCTAGCTACGAAGGTATTCGAACCTCGCCAGTGATACGGGTATTAAATACACAACACGGGGAGAAGTTTTTAACTTTGTCATGAACTCGTCGCTACAACATTATTGAATGTCGACTTCCCATTGTGGCGATAAATCTGAGATCGACGGATGATTGACTGTTCATTATTTGTCTAACACCGACCTGTTGCATTCGATTCCTCCTACACAGGTAAAAGTGTTTTAAAAAAAGGACACGCGTTATTAAGTTAGCACACCTGGGCTACGTTATTGCAAATGTTTTTTGTGTCTTATTCAGTGCGTTTCTTTTAAATTCATTTGTAACGTAACGAAATTTTTATTAGAAAACTCATAGCATGTAAGAGTTTCTCTAATTTTATTTTTCAAAGTGCCTATTTTACACCTTGGATCTATGGGGACATTTGTTTTTATAGCATAGGTTAACGAAGGTGTCATGTAGACTGTTGTAGACAGAACAACTGCCAACTGCCTTTACTTCCCCGGCTTATGTCAATTAGAGTTAGATGGACTCCATTGGTGGAAATAAATTGGCCTAACGGTCCAAGTCGGTATTATAATGACAAAGTTATCAACTCTCTCTGTCTGTTTGGTAAAAGGTTTGTACATGTTATTTCTACCACACCCAATCTTTGATCAAGTTGCAACTCTGCACAATTATTCATTGGCATAGACAAAACATTAATAAAAAAACAACAACACAATTCTTTAATTTTTTTCTGGTTATTAATTATTTTGTTTAATATCAACAAGGGAAATTAATTCTTAAGTATTCACAAATTCGGCTAAAAATGTAGGGTTTCGTTTAGGCCTTGGGATCTATGGGAGGGAGGGGGGGGGTCTATGGCAGACGGTTAACGAGGGTGTCATGAGGACAGAACAACTAGCAACCGCCTTCACTTTCCCAGCGTATGCACCCCGTTAGAGTTTGGTGGACATTCATTGAAACTACCAAGCGTTGGCCTAGCAATACTTGAAATAGATTGAAAAGTTATTAATATATTGATGAAGGGTCCGTGTCACATGGTCACAACTGCAGTCGTTAACTTTGTAATTCAGGCACATCATTGTCTCTCGGTATCACGCCATCGAACTATCATAACCTGTTGACGTCATTCTCGTTCTACTGGGTGCTCACCTCCTCACTCAAGATGTCGCCCCTGAAAGGCAGCTCTGCGTTGGGGGGGGGGGGCACCTCTTGTACCTTGTGTAACACGTTCTGTTAATACCTCTTCGCCCCCCTTATCCTAACCCTAACCCTTACCTATCACCGCACTTTACACCAAAGTTCAACAACACAACAGTGGGTGTGTGGGGGGGGGGGATTATCTGTAAGCATAACAACATTCAAAGAGAGGCAGATAAATCGTAAAAGAGTGGATAACTCTTAATCCGGAAAATATTGGTCTTTTTGTGTTGTTTTGTTCCCCCTTGAAATCCAATCGAATGATCTGCATCACACAGAGGCAAGACACAAACCAGGAGCTAAGCTGTACAACTCCTGTCTGATCGTGGGGAGACATGCATACAACTGAATTGTGGAGGCGATCACTTCTAGATCGAGAGTAATATAGCACATCCTTCACTAAGGCTTTATAGACTAAACTTTATTGCTTTTTCGTAAGCTAAGATTTGTACACACACAAAACAATAGTTAATTTTTTTTTAAAGTCTTAAAAACTCGATTATATTATGTAAAATTGCATCAATGTATTTGGGAAAACTAAAGGTGCTCGAGTCTGAATTCGAACTGAAGCCTCCATGAAGGAAGGTCGACGAGTTTTGCCAATAAACTAGTCAAGTATTTACAAAGCTAGAAGGTTTTATTATTTCATTTATAGTTTAAAGGTTTTAGCTAACGACCTAATTTTTTTTATTAGCCTTGAGAAAAATCCATTCCAAACAAAATAATTAATGACAACTAATTGATTAACTAATTCGTTAATTTTTTTTTAATTGGTTATGTGTTGTTATCGACACTGAAGAATTGTGTAAAGTTTCAACTTGATCCGAGACTGGGAAGTGGGAGACATAACATGTACAAAATGTGTACCAGACAGACAAAGAGCCTCTGGGTAAGTTAATTTAAGCGAAGTAAAAAAAAAAAGATCTGTTTAGTTAGTTCCTACTGTTCTTTGTATTTCTTTAAAACCTCTAATAGCACAGCATAGCTGAACATAGAAACAAGGAACGAACAGAGAAATACAAATAAAAACAATAATTCTGTTGAATAAAACGATGTTTGTATATTGCTTTTAGATACACGAAATAAGGACAGCTAGTATCAGCTGTTCTTCATTGACTTGGTATTTAATACAATCATAAAGAGTTACAAAGAAAATTATTGAAACATAACAATTGGATCTGTACTCAGGATCTTATCAATCATAACAATTACACATAAGCATTTTCAATCAGGCAAACAGTTAAACGTATTCAACTATAACTAAAACTAGATCTATTCAATCATAAGAATCAGGCCTACAATCACATCTATACAATCCTACATTTAAAAGTCAGATATAAACAAATTAAACATGACACTAAAGTCAACACCACAAGAAATGAAAAAACAACATTAAACCATCGTTTTATAGGTGGCATGAAATATATAGTAGCAAAATCAACTGATTGTGTTGCAATAGTTCAATCTAAAAAAAAAATACAATCATTCATTAGCAAACTACGTGTTTGCAATCAGAACAATTTCATACACCAAAAAGCGATACGGTCATCAGTTTCTCGCAAACAAAACCATTACAGTGATGGACTCAACAGTCAAAGCAACGCAGATTCAAGGAACTCAATGAAATGTGTATGTGTGTGCGACTCACTACGCCTCCGGTGCGACCGTATAATATTTTAGTGGTGATAAATTCTTACATATTTAATCATTTTATTTGCAACATTATCAGGTTGAAGTCTTGATGAAAAATAAGTTTCTTGATCAACAGTGTGTTGCCGGCCGCGTGCGTAACCTAACAAAAAAATCTTGAATTAAGGCTATAAAGTTGGTATGAAAATATAGTATTTATAATCTGCATAAAGATTAATAGCAGAAATTCCACCCCCCCCCCCCATTTTCTTTTTCATCTTGTTAATGACATCAAGATTTCAAAGTCAGAAAGTTTATTTATCAACACGAATTATCGTAAGATATTGAACAATGATTTTCTTTAAGTTCAATACATAAAGCGTCTATTCTGGATTCATTTCTTCTTCCCTTTTTTTGTCAATAAATAAAAATATATTTTAAAAATGTAGATAGGCCAACCTTTTTTTAACACCATAGTGTGGTCATAAATATATTTTTTTAAGACTCCAGTACACACATTGAAGCCTATCTGTCGCATGCTAAGTACGATGAATCTATCATGCTGGCTACAACCGAATAACAATGTTTGAAGTCAAGAGCATTTACTTACCAGACCGTAACCTACAACAATAATAATACAGAAATACATTTCTTTATTGCAAAGTTTTTCACTTCTCGTGATCTGTACAGGGTTAATTTACAATGTTAAAGTAATTCTTTACAGTACATCTCTCTCTCTTTCTCACATACAAAGTCCCTCTCTCTCTCTCTCTCCCTCTCTCTCAATTTTTGTCAGCCTTTCCGGTTGACATTAAATCTCGATTATCTTTTTCCTTTTGTAAACTCTCTCTTTCTGTACCATTTTCTTTTGAAAACCAAAGAAATTGCGCGAAACTAGTTGAACAAAACCCTAGCCAACTAACAGAAACAACACTGAAGTAATCACACACTGGAGGCAAGTCTACAACAACACGAATGCATCAATATCAACTGTACAGTCCGACTAGTTGATGGAAAACTGAAAGCAAGCAAAAATGTAAAAAAGAAATAATACAAATCTATCTATGTACATGCTGTTTGGAACAAAGGAAGGGGGGGGGTGCGAAACTGAATGCAACAGGGCGTTGAAAAAGGAGAGGGGGGACATTTTCTTCCTTAGGGAACAGGTATGCTCCCCAGCGGACTAATGGTTGAGGGACTAATTACTTGAGCAGCTGTACAATTGTTGGGGGGAATATCAAACACACACAAAAATAATTGAATACAGGAAATGACGTCATAAAATAGTATTCTCGTTAATTCTATGATTGCACAATCAAACATTATTGGTTTGTTTTTCTCCATAGTAACAAGCAATGTTTATTTATAAGCTATTTATAGCCACAGCTTCACATTGTAATGAGTTGCTCTACACAAACCATTTTTTTTTTCAAATGGCACACTGACGTCACAGCGGGTAAACTTAAGTCTTTTTTTCTATTTGGTCAGGCTTTCCCGTGGACTCGAAAGTCATGAAAAACACACACAAATTCTGCATGCGCGACTGTTTGTATCATGTTTGGATGTATCCTGTATGGATGTATCATGTTTGGGTGTATCCTGTATGGATGTATCATGTTTGGATGTATCATGTTTGGATGTATCCTGTATGGATGTAGCATGTTTGGGTGTATCCTGTATGGATGTATCATGTTTGGGTGTATCCTGTATGGATTTATCATGTTTGGGTGTATCCTGTATGGATGTATCATGTTTCGGTGTAGCATTGTTTATTTAATTTGTAGTTGTTGTTTTTTTCTTCCCTTCTTGTTGCTTTCCTCATTTAGAGACCACAATGGACAGTGTCTACGGGATCGTATAGCTTTATTCTTCTAAGCTTCGGCCAACACCATTACAATGCAGCAATTATTATCTCGCGTGTGATCGATTAATATGCACGGGAGTATCTTTCTGTGTGGAATTATCTTTCATTAGTGCGGGTTTTGACCCAGGCAATCAATTTGTTTCGTTCGTTTTCTAATTATGTAATGTATTTGCATCAACACAATACACGTTCAGTGTGCGTGTGTTCGTACTTCCCCGCCATTAGCGTCATTGTTTTTTTTTTTTTATTGTTATGATATAATCTGTTGTAAATGATTTGTGAGAGATCCTAATTGTTCCTTCTTATTGTCCTGCTAAAATTTAGGTGCGCTGAAAAGCGCCATCTATATCCGGGTAAAGCAGATAACTGAATTGTGTTTTTTTTTTGTTTCGTTTCAACCGTTTGTAATTTTCCATTACACCAAACAATGATGTTCTATTCTCCTTCACGAGCAAGGCCTACGTCACGTCTGCTGATGTAGGGAGAGTCAATTCCGAGAGATCGCACAGGGGGGAAAGGATTGAAACGAGACACAGCAGAGGAGACGGACGGTCTCAATAACTTTCCGCCGCCATACGAAGACAGGGAGTAAGGATACGAGCCCCCTCCGTAACCTAGGGGCGTCTGATACGCTGATATGTGATGAGACTGGGCGGAGGACACGGGTGAAAGTCCGTTGGGAGCCACAGGCGTTCTTCCAGACATGGCGTTGGTTCTGGAGGCGTCCTGAAGGGACATGCCACCTGGGTCAGCCGAACTGCCTTTCATTCCATCCATCTTGCTGAAGCTCAGACCCAGGGCATCTTTCGGGTTGTGCTGGCCGGAGCTGAGAAAGTCGGTGACCGACCAGATTTTGGGCTTCCCGGCGTCCAAGTCCACCTGTGAGTGGTCGCCCGCGATGTAGGCAGGACCTCGGGGAAGTTCCGGAGAAAGCCGACAGTGGCTGACCTCGCTGTCGTGCGCCTTGGTTTTGGCGTCTGCTCGCTTGTCGGCATGTTTCGACGGTTCACTGCAGTCTGTCCCAACATCAATGTGTTCGTCTTTGCTGTGCTCTGTGAAAAAGAAACAACAAAACGTCAATAAATGTTTTACTAGCTAATTGATCCGTCAAAATGAAGGAATAAGAATTAATACGCTCTATATTAGAAATGTTCAGAACATGCTTATCCTGTTCATTTTTTTAAAACTATTTTTCTTATTAGCTGACACACAGGGTAACTGGGGGTGGAACCCGGACACTGGACGAGTATTTCGTAAACGGCCCAAACGATTTTTCAGAAATTTGACATTTTATGTATATCTAAGGGGAAAAAAATATAATCCAGATAATTGGTCACACAAAAACTCTGGTAATGACTTTGTTGTAATTGTTTTTTAGATTTTTTAATTTTACGGCATTGTTTTGACAAAAAAATGGGGGGAGGTGGAGGGTATTTTAGGTGTGTGTGTGAGAGAGAGAGAGAGAGAGAGAGAGAAAGAGAGAGAAAGAGAGAGATTCTGTTTAGTATTCAAGCTCACGAGCTTGAGAAGCAGGCTGACATTGACATCATGTAACCACCCCCTCCCCGCTCTCTTTCTGCTTGATCTGACTCTTCCCAGGAGTGATACGTGTTTAATAGTTGACACTTGTCTCTTGCGTCAACAAAACAGTTTTCTGCCAACGTGGTGAAGGCAGTCTTTGGAATAATTTTAAGAAATGTGGGGATTTTCAAATGAACGGGACGAGGCGGGGTTGAGGGTTGAATCGGATTGGAGGGCGCCTTGTCAGAGTTTTTCTAAGCGCACGCGACTTTCTTTGACGACGCTAGAAACTCAGCACGCTCACGGACATCGCCACCAGAGGGCGCGATTTTTTCCAGAAGGCTGGGTGTTGCTTTCTTGTTCTATTGTCGGGAAGGGAGTTGCACAAGCAAAAGCGCCAGAAATACCCGCCGTTTTAAAAAATGCCAGATGGGGAAGTCAAGGCGCTGCAACAATGAAGGAACCCTCAGGGAGGGGAAGTTTGACGTCACGGTGGTCACGTGCATGTGGAATAATGACGTCGCCCGGCAGTTCACGATTCGTTAGAGATCCACGCGTTACTTTTCATGAGTGATCAGGCACAACTACGCTATTCTTTTAACACATCCTGATTTTAAAGTGTATACATTATAGGGACCTGCATCATTTACACACATTTTTGCTCACAATTTGGGGCGGGGGGGGTGTAGGGGGGAATTATTGAGGGAGAAATAAAGGGTAAGGGGGCGCGTTGATCACAACATTTTCCATTCGTTGCATTACGCTTGGGTCTTTGTTGCACCCATCGCTCCCCTCTTCCGCCTCCGAATTCGCGCAGACTTGACGCAGGGCCCTCACACGAACATTATCCCGCGCTTCGTTAAGCAGACGAGAAGACGATTGAACTGCAAATTGAGACACGGTTGGTACCAGCCCTGGATTGACTATCATGGGGGTCAGCGTGTGGCCCCTGAAAATAACTTCGCAGCACTTCTCCCCCCCCCCCTCTCTCCCCGTCTCCTCTTCCACATTTTTTTTTCCAAACTATTTTACACCAAAAAAAAAATCAAACTCTAAGAAAGCCAAACTAGAGACTGACATTCTTGTACTCCTGGACATGATCGATGACGTCTCTGAACAATGGATGTAATGCCTTCTAATTCTGGCAACGCTTTACTAAACACCATTCATCCTAATCTTTGTATTCTCTTTTTGGCATCACACAATAAAAACAACAGGCAACTTTTAAATATTTTCTCTCTCTAAAACTCTCTTTTTACCGCTGTCTCTTCGCCGTCTATCTTTCCCTCCCCCCCCTCTCTCTCTCTCTTGTTCTCAATCATTTTTAAATTCGGCCGAATAATCCTTTTTAACAAGACGTCCTCCGGAAGTCACAGACAATAGGCCTCACTCTAGATCTCTCCATGTCCAGCTCCCACATGAAGACCATCGTGGATGCTAATCAGGCCATTGTCGCCGCGGTCAAGTGTGAAACAACCCCCCCCCCCTCTTTTTTTTGTTTGACCAGTGAAACCATGAAGCCGGGTTGATCCAATGTACAACCAGAGGGGAAGACAACAAGGAAACAGAGTAATACTCTTGTATTGCTACCTTGCCCCAAGTATTGCCCTTTTTCTGCTGGCATGTTGCCTCGAAATTTCGAGAGTGATTGCCTTATCTCTTTGCCAAGGAGTTTCTTCTGAATTTAATTTTCATAAAACGAGACAGACTTCTTATCGAAAAGTTACAATATTTTAAAGAAAGTTCAATTCACCATACCCTATTATCTCCCCCCCCCATCCCCTCTGCTAACCTATTGACTAGTCTCTTAATCTTTTCACTGGAGGATTTTTTTTTCTGTTCTTACGATTCCTTTGATGCTATCTTTTGATGTCGACACTTCCGGCTTCAAATCTTGGATAGGTCAGCAGGAGGATTAAATCAGACTTCTGACTTTCCTCAGCAGAAGAGATGGCGGAGGTTGGTGGATGTGGAGGATATCATCGACATCAGAGACGCGCCCTCCCAAGGGGGGCTTACAAGTGTGAGTTACAATCATGATTGCAGGAGATACATTAGCTCTCTCTGTCTTGGGGATTTAACAGAACAAGTGTCGATGACATCTTGGATGTACGAGAAGATTGTAGGATGCGTACAAAAGAGACAGGAATGTGAGACAGGAATGTGAGACAGGAATGTGAGACAGGAATGTGAGACAGGAATGTGAAATGAATCTTTTCATAAATTTTTTTTTTTTTTCAGTTTATTTTCGTTGTCAAAGTTTTTTTTTGTTGTTTTTTTATTTGGTGATATTATTTTTTGTAGTTCTTTAAATTTAACATATTATAAAAACCCAAAATTATAATGATAGCTGATCAAGGTACTATAGCTCTAAAAAAGTAACTAGGCCTATTTGCGACTAGAAACAAAATGTCCGCTGATTGAAAAGGAGGGAAGGGAGGACCATAAGCCTGCTGAAAGAAAGCCACACGAAGAAATCAAAGATGAACAATGCAGACTATAGCTTTTTATCAAACTCTTAGAACTTTTCAGTTAAGATTTCACCCAAGACAAAAGTTCAGATGCATTGTTGTGTGGGTATTATCAGTAAACTAGGAAGTCCAGGCAATTTGTCTTATGTCAAGGTAAACAAGAACCTATCGTACATGTTTCCAACTTTGCATGAAACACCAGATATTCTATGGAATGCAGAATTTCGAAATTTGCAGATAATATTGATCTGACATATAAATAGAACGTAATATAAAACTAGACCAATAAATGAGATGAACTGCACAGTAGTTTCCAACGCAGGCAGCTTCCCAAATAGTTTTTCTATAAGGGTTTTTTTTTTTTTGGGGGGGGGGGGAGGCAATTGTCTTGTAAAGAATGCAGTATTGAAGGACATAGTCAGCATTCTCTGGTGACATTCAACAAGAGCAGATTTCACTTATTCCAACTTTTAGCTTCCGAAACATTAGTTGTCTCGTTCTGTTGTGTCCGGTTCTGAGGCGAAAGATTAGACGTTGATCTTGTCGGGAGAGCTTATAAATAGGCGTCGCATTTCTGATGCTATGGATGAGCTCTTTGTTCATTTCTCATTTGTTTCTGTTCACTATACATTTCTTCATTTCTTCTGGATAGAGTGCAATATTTAATTGAGTCTTTGTTCTTCCATCTTGTTCGCCTTCTCATTTCCTTCAAGTTCAGTGTGTTATTCAAATCTTAATAACTAATGATTGATAAATTTTAACAAAATGTAAATTTTTTTTAACCCCCACCCCGATTCCACTTTCCCGCAAAAAAAAAAAAAAAAAAAGATAGGCGAATGTAAAAGTGTACTCGGAGAATATAACATTCTAATGATAAGCCAATCGATCCAGAGTTAGATGACCATCCGTACATTGTACACTCATTTAGCTCACTCTTTAACGAAGATAAGGGGAAATGCCCGCTTACATATTTACGTTCAAGATAAAGATTGCCTATAACAGGTGTAATTTTTTAAATATCGTAAATTATAGCGGTCAAACTAGAATTTTCATAATGTGGCCAATTGGCTAGTAATTGTTTCCCATCAGCTGCTAAATTTCTAGAAAAATCGTTAGAGCCGCTTTTGAGAACCGTGTTCACCCAAATTATAGTTCACGTAAATTTGCAAGCTGAATAGAGGAATTTTAAACAATAAAATAAAGCGTATCAAATTTAGGTCGCCATGGCTACCTAGAAAAAAGGTCTAGATAGGTCACTCTGATCTAGTGTTGTGGCCCAGAGTTTCGTTTATCTTGGTTTGGGATCCCAAGATATAAACCTTTGGTATCTATGTCACTATAAATATCTATGTGTCTATTTTTTACAAACCCAAAACAACCTTAATCCTAGAAACTGGTGTAGCTACTTGTCCACGTGACATTATTTACCTTTATTGTTGTTGTGGTTTTTCTTGTCATCGCCGCAGTCAGAGTTATCGTCGTCGTCATCGTCGTCTCCATCCTCGCTTCTGTTCCTGGGGGACCAGGTCATCTTGTTCTCTTTCTTAAGGCGACGCCTGGCGTTGGCGAACCAAGTGGACACCTGCGTGAATGGGATCAAAAGATAAGTGAATCAGTCACATCAAGTATGTCTCAACGTCAATCAGTCACATTAAGTATGTCTCAACGTCAATCAGTCACATTAAGTATGTCTTAAGTCAATATTATGCACGTATCAGTTTCTAATTCAATCAAAAATAATTCTTCTATCTATCTATCTATCTATCTATCTATCTATCTATCTTATCTTCTTATCTTATATAATACAGACGTTACTTCAAAAAAGAAGATGATTACGTCCTACGCGTCATGCATTTAGTCATGCATATTAACCAATGACTTAAATTCTGCCAAGTCACTGGTTTTTCTGGCTAGCTCAGGCAACCCATTCCATGCTCTAATAGCACTAGGGAAGAAGGAGTAATTGTACAAATTTGTCCTAGCATATGGGACGAGGAATGTGCCTTTATTTTTGTGTCTTTCAGAGTATTTTATTAAATTTTGTTTTTGTATTTGAAGATTATGGTTCAGTGTTTTATGTATAATTGCTACTTTACTTTTGAGTCTTCTGTCCTGAAGGCTTTCTAAATTTAGTGATTTTACTAATGGTGTTACCCTAGTCAAATGTGAATATTCGTTTGTTATGAATCTCACTGCTCTATTTTGTGTTTGTTCCAGTTTCTTAATGTTTTCTTGAGTTGAGGGGTCCCACACGGTGGATGCATATTCTATTATTGGCCTAACCAAGGTTAAATAACATTTTAGTTTTATGTTCTTATTTGATTTATAAAAATTTCTTTTAATAAACCCTAATGCTTTGTTGGATTTTTTTATAGTTTCATCAATATGTGGATTCCATGACAGTTTTTCATTTATTTTAACACCTAGGTATTTTGCGTTTTTAGTCTGTGTTACTGGTTTGCCATGAATAAGATAAGTGGAATTAATTTGTTTTAGTTTTTTTGTTACTCTTAACAACTGACATTTTTCTGGGTGGAAAGACATGCTCCAATTTGATTCCCATTTCTGTAATTCATCTAATTCTCTTTGTAAAATGTCTGTGTCTTGTTTTGTTTTTATTGTTCTATATATTATGCAATCGTCTGCAAATAATCTGACTTTTGTTCCTGAACTAATGCAATTTGGTAAATCATTTATGTAAATTAAAAATAGTAGTGGACCCAAGACTGTTCCTTGAGGTACACCTGAGTTTACTGTTATTGGTGTTGATTTAGAGCCATTTATTATTACAGTTTGCAGCTGTCTGCTTACTTTTTGGGTTAGGTGTTTAATTTTTATATACTTTTTGTAAACTCTTTCTGCCTTGGTTTCTTTAAATTTTCTATATAGGTTTTCCTTCTGTTTACAAAGCTTCTTTAGTCTAGTATTAAACCAGCATTTATTTATTTTGTATAATTTGTGTTCTGTTGATATATGATTTTCTATAATGCTTTTAAGATGGTTTTTAATGAAATTCCAGAGGTCATCGACTGGTTGGTTAATGTCTTTTTCTAATAAGAATGTTTATTGAAAGTTTAATGCAGCTTGGTGTAGTTGTGTTAGGTTACATTTATTCCAGAGTAAGATTTTTCTTTTGGTTTTCTATCTATCTATCTATCTATCTATCTATCACTATAAGGGCACGTTCGGATATAACGTAACGACAAAAGAGGGGTTTTGGGGTTATTACGATTTGTTACAAGGGGGCAGAGGGGGGTCTAAAGATTTTTTTACGTTCAAATCAAAACAAAACAAAACTATTCAAATAAAATACAACTCTTTTGAGATCATTTCGTTATTGTTAACTCTCGTATTTCTGTTAATAAGTCCACCGCACTAGACAGACTACACCATATGATTGTTTACGCGTTTTATAATTGAAATGATTACTATTAACAGATACACTGGTTGCGTAACTTTTGTAACTTCCGTAAGCCAAAAAATGTTTTTCACCATTAATTTTTTCTTTTAAAGTTTATGTTTGAATAATAAACAGACAACAAAAAAAGGTTGCACTAAAAATTTTAAAAATATAATATTGTATAAGCTACAGTATTCTAAAATATAAACACCTAAAGTATGTTTATTAACTTCTATTTATATTATTTCAATTTTGAGTTTTTTTTACGATACACATGTAGTTGCAATTGAAGTCGGAATGTCTCGGATTGTTAATTTATCATTAAGATATACAGTTACAAAGTATCTCATGTCATTGGATACAATTGTACATGTTCTACAGTCAGTCTACGTCAAAGTTCGTATCAAACAAAACTACTGTTGGCGGTCTGTAATATCCTTCTTTAGAGTTTGTCTGTGTGGTACAGTTTTTGTACACATAACCTCTCCCACTACATATTCTCTGATCAAGTTGAAACTTTGCAGAATTATTCCTTTGTTTGTTTGGTATAAAAAAAAGAAGATATAATTCTCACAATACTGAGACATATTGCCGTAAATGTGGAGTTCTTTCCCTTTTAAAAGCAACGTGTAATTTTTTTGTTCTTTTATTTGCTTGTTTTGTATGTCCACTTACTGTGGCTATCTCACTCAATAAAATTTAAATTAGCAATGAAAAAAAAAAGGCTAATCTTCAGTACCTGCGTTAATGTCATTTTGGTGATAATAGCCAACATAATCTTCTCTCCCTTTGTTGGGTACGGGTTCTTGATGTGTTCCTGCAGCCAGGCCTTGAGAGTGTTAGTGCTCTCCCTTGTAGCATTCTTCCGCCGGGCGTTCAGATCTAATCCGCCATATCTGAAAGAGGGGCAGACAACAAGCATTGTGAATTGATAACAATTGAATTAGACTCTAGTTTCACGATCGCCTTGCTACTTTGAATACACTTAAATTAGTAAGAGAAACAGCCATCAGCACGCTTTTGTCAAGCATGTCTATGTCGGTCAGTGAGGGTGATGCACGCTGGGACTAAGAACAAAACGAGGCTATTCGTGCTCACATCAATCAACCAATGAACACATGTGAAACAATCATGTTATATTGTCATCCCGATCACGTGACCACCCACTTCCAACACACTTCTGCTAACAGTGATAAAATTATTTTAATTGTGAAAATAGAAGGTTTTGTAGTTATCCGTTGTTAGCTTCAATTTTAAACCGCGACCTAAAACTATAAAGGGGCTAATTCAACGTATATACATCAGTCACGTACACTTTATTTCCTTTGTTTGAGATACTAAGCAAAATAATTAATTATCAATAGTCAATTAACTAATTTTTTTTTAAATTGATTCTTTTGTTGTAATGGTAAAAGAAATAATTGTGCACAATTTCAGCTTGATCCAAGATTGGCTGTGGGAGAAATGACGTTTCCAAACTTTTAACCAGACAGACAGACTGAAAGAGTGAGTTGGTAAACGTTTTGTAAAATCTGAAATACGGTTGGTACTCACCCCGGGCCGTAAGGATAAAATCCCATAGCGGATGTGTCGTAGAGCGATGGCTGTGTCAGTGATCGCCATGCGTCACTTCCGTCTCTTATATTACTGCCATTGGCACCCTGTGGGGTAAAATGAGAAAAAAAACTTTAAAAAAATTGATAATAAAAAATGATCATGATGCATTTTATAACATTTGTTTTTGTGTTTTTTCGTTGAATGAGGTCACTCAATATGCATGCATTGCGAACACAGAAAGGTCAAGTGCAATTGTACATACAAAACACGTCATACGTGTAGTTGGTTCCCTGACATCTCATCCTACGAGACATTTCATCATTGCAACATTTCATCACCATGACATTTCATCATTGCATAAAGTGCTTTTTGCAAACATAAGTACATGTAGGTGTAATTTAGTAATTAACATACTGAGCAAGTTAACCCTAACCCTAACCCTAAATGATGAATTGCTACAATGATGAAATGTTGCAATGATGAAATGTCTCGTATGATAAGGTGTCTGGTCACCGTGTAGCTAACGCTTGATTCTCTAAACAATTAAAGAACTTCTAATGGCATTGACACACACACTGAACTCTTCACTATCTCAAACACACACATGTAAACTACAACCGCAATGATCTCAAGTTCGAATCCAGAAAAACGCCTTAATTTTTTTTACTCAGAATTTTCTAAACGACCCTCAGTTAAGGTGATTGGTCGTTGCGCTATTCACATGACAGCCTCGTTAACAGCTAGCCTAGAAATACATGAAACACCGCAAGGGAGGGGGGAGGAAAAGAGCGCTCTCTCAAGGGAGAAAGAGAGCGTAAGAGTGAGGGAGAGAGAGAGAGAGAGAGAGAGAGAGAGAGAAGAGAGAGAGAAAGAAAGAAATAGGAATTTAGAATAATATTCAGGGAAATATATTTTTGTTGTAGAACCATTTCTTAAGTGACAATTATAACAATTTTAAAGAGGTGATTAGTTGTAAGGTCATCCTATGTTTGGTTAGTGATGTGTGACAGTGGTGTAAAGCAGTGATGTCCAAAATACGGCCCGCGGGCCAGATCCGGCCGCCTAAACGTCAGTACAAAAGGTAGAAAATCCCCCTCCCCCGCCCCCTTTTTTTTAAAGTTTAAAAAAATTTATATTTACCAACGTGAGGGCTCTGACTTTTTCTCTGATGGATGGGTACCATGACAATTAAAATTTTTAGGTTAAGGTTTATGAAATGGGATAGCCGAAGAAAAAAAAGTGGACTCTGAATAAAGAATCTACCAGGAAAAGTGGATGGATCTTTCCCTTTTTTTGTGTGGAACATGATAATAAACCAACATATTTGTTTTGTACAGTGTGGCAGTTATAAAGCACAACAGCATCTAAACGGATTATAAAACATTCTTAGTCTGAGCTGCGAATTAAAGATGATTAAACTACGCCTGAAGGATCGATGGGAACATTCAGCAACAAAAGACAAGAATTTAAGTCCTTGGTAAAGCTAGCTACAATGTTGCTCACATTTTAAGTCGAGGAATGAAGCCAGTTTCCGACGCTTAAAAAAAAATGATAAACTCCTAATATCTTATTAATTAATGTAAGTACTAGATGCAGAAGTTTCTAATAAACTTGTTTTAGGTTAATTTTATTTCGTTCATGTTTCCCGCGACACGAGGGTCGGAAATTAAAATGGCCCGCAGGTCGAATTAGGTTGGGCATCACTGGTGTAAAGCATTCAATACAAAGAACTAAATGTCAAATCAATGAAATCTTTTGACTATAATATAATATTAGTTAATTTTAACTGCACATCATATGAGACGTTGGCGATTTGCGAGAAAACAATCCTAACAATACCTTTCTTTCCTTATAACTATGACCAGATCTTCTATGGCATTTTAGTCGCAAGAAAAGTGATTTTCTCTTTGCGAACTAGGCAAGGATAAAAATGGTGGCTTGCAAAAGACATTTCTTTATTATGACCACCACTTTTTTACAACAGGGCCGGCCTTAGATAATTGATGGCCCTAGGCGAAAAAAAACATGTATGTAATTTTAAACCTAGTGTCCTCCAACATAACGTTGAGGACAAGTTTGTCTCTTTCAGCTCTTAAAACATTGTCCTGTGCGAGGCCCCCACCACTAGTCTGCCAATGCCTAAGGCCGGCCCTGTTTACAATGACTATTAAGCCCACTTCTTATACGATATTATGAGAGATCGGGATCAAAACACCGCGCCTAGCAGGTGGGTATACGTCATTTCAATAACAATGTTCTAGAATTAAATCGACTCCGCCACCCCCCCCCCTCCCTTTGTGATTTCATAAGAGAGGAGGGAATGAGATAGTTTGTCTTTGAGTCACATTGTGTTTGGTTGTATCCAGGTGATTGTGTAACTGGATTGGATCACCTAAGGGAATAATTTCATAGGTGAGTAACTGCAGCAGTGCAGCCGTCATCGGATCAGGTTCCCCCCCTCCACCACACCTCCGCTCCTTCTGTACCCCTCCATCAACCCGCAAGCTTAAACATACTTCCCCGACCCATTCACGCTACGACTAAAAAACAACAACATACAATGAAGGTGTCCATTGGGACCCTGGTCGGCTTGTCAAGTGGTAGTGCCGTCACTGTCTCCGCGATGAAAGTGACCTTACGATTATCCACTCTCCAATCCTGATGGTAAGCCTGTCTCTATAGTACGCGGGATACCTGGGACCAGATGATCACTTTTGATCAGGGTGATCATCTCTCTACCCTTTGTTCGTCTGCTGATTTCCAAGCAGAGACTAGCACACGTAAACAGCCACCCCAAATACACATTCACACAAATATACCCGCACACAGTGATGGATTTTGTTAAGGTTGGATTTACAGTATTCCGACATCAAAGATGGCCAGTCTCAACTCCCGCTGCGCCCTCTGGTGTCGACTAGTCGACTATGTAACAAGGGGATGTAACCGCAGTTGAAAAATAAATCCGATTTGACAGCATTGCCATGCTACTAGAAAAAAAGTTTGCAATCTCCTTTCTTCTCCCATGTTCCCCCCAACCCTTTTCATACGTCATTTGAATATTTAGAGATGTGACGTCACACGAATTGTCGTGGTTTATTGAACTCTGACCCTGCTGATCTTGTGTTGCATGCTCAGGATAGATTCATGCCTTTGCAAACTCCCTCTTTCACCCCTGCCTAGTTGTCTATGGCTAATCTTATCTTATAAGTTTCTGATACTGTTATAGTAGTTGTGGGATAGTTATGTCCTTAATAGCCTAGGTAGATAGATCTTCTAGGTTGCAAATATTGTTTTTGATTTCTCGTAAGTCTTCTACCTTTTCATTTAACGATCCTTCAGAGAGAGCCACTATTGACTTTGTGTTTTCTGTCTGTCATAGTTATATCTTATTAACATAAAAGCGCTATTGAGTATCATATAATGTTGTCATTGTGTTTATGTGAATGTGTGTATGTTGTTAGTATGTAGAATTATTCCCCTTGGCAAGATAGTTAATATTGTAGTGTTAAGTACAAAGTGTGTTATGTGAGCGTGTGTTGTCACTGGCGTGAGTTGACTTTATCTAGTGTTATCAAGTTTATCATAAAAACTAACAGATTTTAACATCGTCAAAATCATTGGAGTGCCATATCAGGGGCACGAATATTTGTAGACCATAAGATGGCCTGACGGTGAGAAAAGATTCTCCTTATTGCGGGCCCCCCTTCCAAGTCGCGGTGCCTTGGACGGTTACCCCACTCAGCAAATCCCCTCAATTTTTTAATTTTTTTTTTACACTTTTCATTCCGATACTGAAATCACACAATGTTCGTTCATCGATCTATTTTTTATTATGATTTTCGGTTTAATAGTAGAAAAAATATGCCAGGCATTTCACACCTGTTCTAATTGTTGAAGAATTCTTACAATTGTTGGTGGAGGCGGGCTTTACTATGTGGGGGCGGGACTGGTAGGCTCATGTGATTGTTGACCTCTAGGTGTAAAAATGCGGGCTTGCGGAACTCTACCGATAAAAAAAAAACTCTGAGAGGGACTCTGGGTGGTCAAGGGGCTTGTCACCTGTGACTGTGTTTCCGTCCATTAGATGTGTGTTGTTGTTGTTGTTGTTGTTTTAAATTTTACTTTCCTTGTAACACAGCTCGTTGGATGTACAGGATAAAAACATCGATAACTCTAAAAAGAGCAACACACCAAATGGTAACAGAACTGGCACATATACAATGTTAGTAAACTGTATGTGTTTTATCAAGTCAGTGGATTTAATTCCAAAATAAAATCTTTTAACTTTTAGTCCCCAAGCATCATATGTATATATAAGCTACAGAATGTTTTGTTCCTGCGGTTCATCGCAGGTATAGGACCACTCGTTTGAACAAATGAGTGTCCGAATTTTTTTGTTAAATATTAAATAATATTACGCCATTATCCGATGTCATGATGTTGAATGTGAGAATGCAGTGGCCCCAAATTCCCAGATACATCACTGTCTGCAGCCTAGCAATATTTTGGCGGTGGAGACCAATAGCTCGTTGCCACGTCACAGGTCTGTATGACGGAAACGATCTATTCTACTAAACTGCCTACAGGTTGTGACGTTGCGGTGTTGAGGTTTAGTATACTAAACAGCCAATGACTTTAACTTCAGACAAAAAAATGCGTGGGACAAATGTCTTCCAGTGTTAGGGCTAGGATTAAGGTTAGTATCAGAGCAAGCCAGACTCAAATATGAAGGTGTCAGCTCCGGGTTGACGTCCTAAAATACGCACTCATCTCTAACTTCTTCGGGATTTGATCCCCGGTTCAAAATTCACGCGCTTTACTGATCGGCCTCCGCTTGCTTTTTTTAAAATGTTATAAAAATCTTTTATATAACATGTTATACAATCTGCTATATAATCTGTTATATAATGTATTAAAGGGATTACTTAACAGTGTTTACTACACCTAAATACCAAACACATATTGTGTACCCCGCTCTCTTCAAGTTAACGAAATCGGACTTCGACGCTGATATAAATTTATTGGTATATTATTTAAAAAATTGGAATTGGAAAGAATTCAAAAATAAATTAAAAAATGGAAAAGCTCAAGATGTGAAACTATAACCTGAATTCCTTTTGAAGTTGTTTATTTTATGGTTCTTTTCAAGACATCAAGACACTCGAATAGCGAATAGCCGTGAGGTTGGAAACAAACGAATATTTCAAATGGCGAGACTCTCGAGAGTAACACCATGCGATAAATCACTGGACTTAGAAACATTTCAAGACAGAAAGCCAAAGTATGAAGTAGCAATAATACAGTCAACACTGAACCATGACTTACTAATACAAAAACATAAATTAATAAAACACCCAGAAAAAAGACACTAAAGCACATTTATTAATCCATATGCTAAGTCGAATTTACAGAAGATCTCTTACTTTGCCAGGTGCTATTGGAGCATGGATCAAATTACCCGAGTCAACCAAGAAAACCCAAGGACTTAGTAGAGTTTTGGTTTCTAGTAAGTACATAAAACACAATTAACACGCAGACCTAGGCCTAATATATAGTTTAGGTGTCTGTTTTCTAAAAAAAAAAAAAGTATTTAAATGTGTATTTCGTTTTACAAAATGTCTGTTTCAGTTTCAAATGTCTAATATTGTGATATTAACATTTCCCATTTCATTTTTAGAATTATTTTCGTTAATAAACATTTCAATTCCCGTTTCACTAAATACCAACTTGCACCGTTCTATGCATAGCGAACAGTTTGTGACTCGCTGGCTAATGATTAGTGTCTACCAAACATACTCACCAATGGTGTGTAGAAAGCCGAGCCTTCTGCTCCGAGTGGCATGTACGGCGATTGTGATCCCGCTGAATACGAGCCCCCGGGCCCGAATAGATTTGAAGTGAGTGGAAGTCGTGAGTAGGACGAGAGCAAGGCAGAACTGTACTGGCAGGAGCAGACACTCTGTCCGGTGTGAGGGTCGGTCATTACAGGTCTGCCGTTCTCACAGCAATGTTGTGTCCCTGTGCTGCCTACTGCACCTCCACTGGACGCTACTGTTCCAGTTCTAGCCGTAGACGTAGGCGGCGAAGGGCTTCCGTTGACCTAGAAGAAAAAAAATCATCGAATAGAAAAAAAAAACAAAAACAATTATCAGTGGTTCCCAAAATTTTACTTTAACTTTGCACATTCTGGATATTTAGCGGAACACTTTGATTTTTTTTAGATTTTAATTCAAGTGGTGGCCTACTAGTCTAACTATTCCAATAGTTCAAGTAACACCTATTCAGGCTTCGCGGAACACTGATTTCATATAACAGTAATCAATGAGAAAAAAATAAGCAAAGTTGTTAAAGAGTCAGCATTGATGCACAATGAATTTGCCCCTGAATGTGGACTACGGGATAAAGTATATTCGAGGAGTTCCATTCTCTATTCTAAACTCACAAGAAGCCACCAGCCTTTTACTTCAACATTGTTATTGTTGTGATCAGGTGCAACGGTGTTGTATTGACAGCCCAACGACCATTTTAATTAAGTATTCATTATTTAAATACCATTTAGTTGGGCTAACATTCTGACTAGATGCACACAACTTTAGAACACCGTAAACAATCATAGATCGTTGTGGCTTCAAAATCTCTTTCTATATAAAACACTGTAATCCATATTATTAAAACATAACATTTAGTTTTATTTCTCAATCACAATAATTGATTCTCTCCCTTTGAAGGCTAAACAAAAACTAGAAGGAAAATAAGAGAAACGAATTTTTAAAAATGTTCAATATTTAAATTATTTCGTATTCAAAGAAAAATTCTTGAGGTTTGTCACTAGAATTCAGATCCATGGAACATTGTAGCTTTTAAAAAAAAAGTTAATCTATTTTAATTTATTATTTCACTTGATTGTGTCTCCCTTTGTTTCATAGGTCACGCAATTTGAAATAAACATTTTAACTCCAACTGCCATAACAAGTTTTTATGTTACTGTTATTATTATTTCCGTTACATTTTTTACAACGTAATTCAACACAGTCCAAGGCGTAACAACTGTTCAAACTGAATATGTCCATTTTTCAACGCAACTTGGTTTCACTTTGGAGAAAAAAAAACATACAGTAATTTAGCTCAAACAAAAATTGCTTAAAAATGAAATACTGTTACAAATGTATATTTTTAAAATGTGTTTATTTATTTAAATGAGTTAATTGGCTTCATTCCATTGGCTGAAGACGCCAAACGCTGAATTGCACGAGACGCTGTCTGCCGGAAGTTCTGATCAGATTTGTTGATTTTACCGCGCTTTTCTTTCTTTTTTTCCGGTTACTTCGTCCACTCCCCCCTGCCCAATGCATATATTAAGTAAAATGTTGACTTAGTTCAAATGTGTACTCAGAATGTTTACTTTAGAATTAACACAAATTAGTGTCGATAAAAGTCATTGGATTTTTTTCCTTCTGTCTGATCTGTTTTGTGTATCGCATGTTTTCAAAGGCAGAACTCATTTTTTTCTCTACTCTTTCAAACCAAATGTCAATTTTTTTTTTTTAGAGTCTAGTTATCATTAGCAGCAATAGAAACGATAACAGAAATAAAAATAATTCATTAACGACAACAAAAATAGAGATGAAAAAAATATATAAATATAAATATAAATAGTATATACAACGAAAGTTAAAGAGGAAAGAACTGGAAACTAAAATTAGATTTAAAACAAATGACAGAATAAATAAAATTTTCAAACAACTAAAACTGAAATGTAAACGAAATTATAAAACGAAAATGATGATGACACTACTGAGCAGGAGACAACGAAAGAAAAACTAGGTAGTGATGAAATGAAAAGTATCATTTCATTCAAACCCTCTGCTAATTATCAAAAGCAACAATAACCTAGATTTCAGTATCCTCTAAATTAGAAGTGTCAAGCGTAATTGTGTCTTATAAACATATAGTATATTCCTTCAAATTTGAAGATTATTACAACCCGGGCCCAAACCTCCCGCAAGACGTTTGGAGAGACGGCGTTCAAAGTTCGAAGCCGGGAACGTTGAGACCATCGAACGACGCAGGGCTACCTCAAGACCAAGCGGCCATTCCAACGTAATAGAATGAATTCAATGCTTTTCTTTATAAACAACCCTAAATATTTTTTTTAAAGTTCTTTATAACGATAAATAATACGCGGCACACTATTTTCTGGTGTTTTTAATCCATTGATTCTGGGTTTTAATTCATTAAAAGTAGCTTCAAAGTATTTGAGAATGAATTCAAAATTCCTACTATTGATTCAGACTTTGTAATCGTGCTAGTGAAGAAATAATAGACTTTATCTCTGGATATATTCTTGGTTCTAGAAATGTTCTAAACGTATATTTAAAAAACAAACGGTTAAAAAAGAAACTATTGACAAGGTCGAAACCTACACCAAATATCACGCTTTGTGCTTCCATTCTCTTCCACTCAAAAGGAACAATAAATCCCTAGCGTTCAAAGGAGTTTCCAAGACGCCATTGTGTTAAGAAACTCGAGGTACCGGTAACCCGTTAGAAAAAAAAAATCCAACCGGGCGCCCTCCTTCCAGGGACGTTACTCTCGGAGATACCTGAACACCCCGGAGTTTTCTTTTGATGTGACTCGGAGTTGTCAATTAGAAGGTACAGCCAAGCGAAGAATTGGACCACTACAGGGAAATGGTTGGTCACTTTGGTCGAGCGACCTTGTTTATTGTTGCAGTTGCCTTGAAAACACGTGTGCAATAGTTGTGTGTATATGTTTGTTGTTGTTGTTTTTAAATTGTGTTAGCATCAGAGATCTTAAGAAACTAATTTATCGGCAAGTCATGGCTGATCAAATGTGATCGATCACTTCCTACAAGAATGAAATAAAAACATCAGACAAATGAAAGAGATCGATAGGAAACTGTTGAAACTTGGACCGTTGAAAACAAGCTAACAACAAACAAACAATATGGTTTCCTTAAGGACATTGACAAGGATCCCAGAATATGAAACATTGGGGAAAAAAAACGATGCTTAAAATTCTGGTCTAAATACTGCGTCCATTCATCTATAGGCGCATCCAGAAGGTGGGACCAGGGTTCAGTGATGCTTGATTTGTTCTCTAACGACTGGATGTTAGCACATAAAGACGAAAAGCTCAACAGAGTTCTAGAATAATGTTGTGAGCATTGTGCTATACTAGGCTAGGCCACCAATATAACGGATGAATGGGTGGGTTATTAATACTATGATATTGTCATTTAATTAGTCTTTAATTATTAGATCATCAAAGAAGTGCTTTTTTTTGGCTAACGATTGTTTGAGTATATATTTTAAAAACAATTATTCAGTTAGGTCTGAAAGAATAAATCATTCCCTCGAATTCCGCACTAAATAAATAATTTGTTTAAAACCCAATGCAGATCATGGGACAGAACAAGGTGGTACTGTGACAAAATATTGGATGGCTTGACGGATTTAGGAACTCGTTCTCACTGTCCTCACGATACCTTTGAGTTGCGTCCCTTCCGTCAGGCAAACATAATAAAGGAACGACCGCTATGTTACTTTTAATGGTCATGTCTTCGATTCCGAACATTGAGTGAAGAATTTCATATTCCTACACGAGTCCAATTGTGACCAGCATATTTTGCAACACCTGAGATAGACAAGGCCGTTGTCCACTAGGGTGAGAGAGACAAGGCCGTTGTCCACTAGGGTGAGAGAGACAAGGCCGTTGTCCACTTGGGTGAGAGAGACAAGGCCGTTGTCCACTAGGGCGAGAGAGACAAGGCCGTTGTCCACTAGGGTGAGAGAGACAAGGCCGTTGTCCACTAGGGTGAGAGAGACAAGGCCGTTGTCCACTAGGGTGAGAGAGACAAGGCCGTTGTAAACTAGGGTGAGAGAGACAAGGCCGTTGTCCACTAGGATGAGAGAGACAAGGCCGTTGTCCACTAGGGTGAGAGAGACAAGGCCGTTGTCCACTAGGGTGAGAGAGACAAGGCCGTTGTCCACTGAGCTTCTATTTAAGTTTTCTTTTTCTTCTTCTGCTCCTGTCTTCTGCAAATTTTGGGCCCAGATGTGTGTCCCGCGGCCTTAGTGAGAACTCTCCAACAGTATTTTTGAGATGCCGTCTGTTGCCAGCTACTTTCCTCTGTTCCAATGAGAGCAAAGTGGCACCTGATTGATCTTTAGTGTGCGGGAGGCAACTCTGTTGCGTCGTTCTCCTTTAGAAAACGCATTAAAAACAAACAACCAAAGAACCAATGTTGATACAGCGTCACAAAATATTCGTAATTTTAAAAAAAATATTAAAAAGCTGTCTATGTCTTTGTCAAAAAGTTTTATAGAGATTTTTGGGGTGAGCAAAGGAGAAGAAGGTCATGATATTTTCACAAGGTCATCTGTACTAAATAAGTTGCTTATATGTTGATTGCAGTTCTAGAGAACATTTCTTGTGAGTTCTCTTATCTGGTCAAGACGGGAGGGTGAGATGTAAATGAAATGAAGATAGCCACTAAATGAAATGAAGATAGCCACTAAAGGAAATGAAGATAGCCACTAAATGAAATGAAGATAGCCACTTAATGAAATGAAGATAGCCACTAAATGAAATTTAAATTCTTTATTTCAAGCTGAAATTTCGCAGATTGTAGTATAGCCTAAATGGCATGTCAGCTAAGTTGATAGAGCGTAGGGTTAATAACGTAAAGGTTGGTTCCATCTTCGTGCTGGTCAGTATTGTTTTATCCTCATGCTGGTCAGTATTGTTCTTTCCTCATGCTGGTCAGTATTGTTCTATCCTCATGCTGGTCAGTATTGTTCTATCCTCATGCTTGCCAGTATTGTTTCTCTTAATTTGTACAATGACACCTACAAATGTGAATGTTTATAATGGGAGCATAAAGAAAGAATCGATTTTGTTTTTAAATGTGCATTCCAGGTCAAGTAAAAAGTCTGAACCGGAAACAGTCTTGAAGGTCTGGCTAGAAACTTACGCTTGGACAACAAAGTGTTGTAGATACTTTTTGTTTTCTCTTTCAGATCTACCACATTCTAATTATGTCTTGATCGTTATCAATAAACTAACGCTTAAATAAAAATTAGCGTCAGATTAACATCGGCACATTAAACACTTTCATTTCTTTTTTAATTATTCTGGCGGGCGCAAAATTACAACTCCCCAACCGGCCATGAGCAGCACGATTGAGTTCATTAAGAGACTGACCTGTCCACTACTTCCCATTGTCCAACCAGTATTGGTCTGGCGATAGGTCTCTGTCCTATGTTATCCAGTAACTATCAAGTTTATTTTGTTCTTGGAGGGGGGAGACGGGAGGTTATGGTCCAGTTACTCGCCAATAAATGGAAGTGTCTGACTATACTATGTATCAGTGGTCTGTGTGATGTTGAGTACTACAGTGTGAGTGCTGATTGTAGTACGTGTTGAAGTTTCAATGACTATACGATACAGTGAAGCGTGTTGTAGGAACCTGTATTCAACAGACACGAACTCCCCACACAAAATAAATAAATAATAATGTTCAAGCTATCATGCCTGTGTTACGTTGTTTTAAGAAGT
Source organism: Biomphalaria sudanica (assembly GCA_036873155.1). Lineage (NCBI taxonomy): Eukaryota > Metazoa > Mollusca > Gastropoda > Planorbidae > Biomphalaria > Biomphalaria sudanica. Next base: position 639,535 of record JAZGLO010006649.1, read on the forward strand.
GCAAACAAGTCTCTCAGAGTTGGCTTTGATCTTAGTGTTCGTAATATCCAGTACTAACCAGCCAATGATGACACAGGCATACTGGTAGAGTGTACACATATTTGAAATAGAAGGAATATGCACTATAATATTTGACCCTTCTGGTATTTTTTTCGTCGGCATTTCATAGTGAAAATGAACAAATCAGAAAATATTTTTCCGAAATAGAATAAAAATGCTTAAAATAACGGAGAATTTAATATCAATGACATATATATTTCTTTGCACTCGAGAAATAGAAAAGTCAAGATTTAAACGTTAGAACTAAAGTCTGTGGATTTTTTTTTTACTAGAGTCACCAGGACAATGTATACACATATAACATTAGCTAGAATGGTGGGCTATGCTGCTAGATGATGTGGATAGCTGTAAGAGTCAATCAACAAGAATCTGATTTATAGTTCGCTGGGTTGAAGAAAACATTTTCTTACATGTTTCGGAGAGATTCTCTCAGAATTGAAAATGATCCTAGCCCAAAAACTTTTCGCACGATGACGGGCGATGCGGTGGGCATTGTTCAATCTCTGTACTATTAAAACGACAGTCCAGAGCGCAAACCACACGATAAGGTAGCTTACATTGATCTTCATGAAACAGAGGATCGGATTTACGACATTGCAATACTGTACAGTTACACAGGGCCTCGCCCTTAAAGGGGGCATTCACATTTTAAAAATCTACACTTTTAAAATTAAATTTGTTTAGTAAATTTAAAAAAAAGGGGGGGGGGGGGAAAGAAGCTTAAACATACACGAAGTCTATTTCTTTCTGTACAAATGACTTGCATTTTGGTTTATTTATAGTTTTGGGTGCATTTCTATTGAACCTTGAACAGGGCAGGAGTCTCACAAAAATCATGCTTAGGGCCTCCATTTATAAAAAATCCACGCTGATATTAAAGGACACCCCATACCATATGTCCCCCCCACTTCAATTTCTAGTACATATTATTGATATATCTTAAGTAATTAAATTAGTCTTTAACGGGTCAGGTAGCTCTAATTACATATTACAGCATAATTACATAATTGTTATTTGACTAATAATTTTTTTCAAAAAAAAATATGTATACAATAGTCTTGATACGTTTTCAAAACTTACTAGGCATAAAACAGAATTGACACATACATATTACACATATAATTTTCATATCTCTAGCTTGGAAGCATGTACACATTTGAAGCTCTAGTCACAGGCAGCAACACCGCGACAAAATGTCATCTAGTCCCATGGAACCGATCCACAGCTCCCTCATTATGTACTGTACTGATGTCGCCCGCGTGCCGTAGTTATAGCATCACTGGATTAAATATTGAGAAAAGAGGAGACTACTGTTCTATTATATTTTTCTGCTTTATAGAAATGTTGCATTAATGGAAAGAAATGAAGTCAGTAGCTGGTCTCGGGCTAGATGGCGAGCGAGTTCCAAGCTACTGGTCTCGGGCTAGATGGCGAGCGAGTTCCAAGCTACTGGTCTCGGGCTAGATGGCGAGCGAGTTCCAAAAACCCTGCAACTCTGTATAAAAAAAAGTTCACCTGAGCCTGAATTTTACAAAGGTGGACTTGTAACTAAGGAAGCGTACTCGAAGTGCAAAGGTCTGTGTGGGACGTTTCATAAAACGACTACTTATCATTTAAATATAATAAAATAACTATAAATGTCAATGTTAAATAGTACACTTCGTTGACAGAGGAGTGTCTCTCAGTTGTCAATGGGCCGTGACACTAAAAAGAAAGTCACAGAAAGATGGTTTTATATAAGCACTAAATGTAACAATGAAACTGTATCTTACCTGTGGCGGAGTAGGTAGCCCTGGGGACCCCACAGGAAACGCCGCTGCCAGGTGGCCGTAAGACATGTTCAGTCTGTCCGTGCTGAGCATTCACGGGGCGAAGGTAGAAGTCGAGGAGGAGGGGGGGGGGTTGTGAGGCGGTAAGTAAGGCGGAGGCCGACAAGTCTGCTGAAGTGACTAGAAGAACTTCGTCGACTAACCTTGGAATGAGCAGAACCCGTCCCCCACAGCTTCGTGAGTTCTTGTCCAGATAATCTAAGCAGACAAACTCCTCACCTTGAAGCACAAAGAATATGAAGCGGGTTCGCGACTTTTGTCCATGTTTTGGTCGTTACGAGCTTGACCATAGGACACACTGCTCCGTCCTCCTTGAAGTGATAGGAAAGTAGCCTGCTCCAGGTGTTTGAAGAAAACCCTCACACAAGAACTAATGCCATTGCACAATCTCTCAAGAAGGGTAGATCATCGCTTGAATAGAACAGAAAACCTAAAACACCAGACTTGATCCTCCTGGGTGTTCAGTGATTTAAACTCAGAACAAACAGGCTCTCAATATGAGCGCTAAATGCATGAACGTTTCCTGGCTTCACCTCCAGGCAAGATTGTTGTTTTTTGTGTTAGTTACCAGCTCACACTTGCAGCTCGCGCGTAAGTCTGCACTACTCAACACGGCTTTACCTTCTGCTTGTTAACTTTAACTCTTTCTCTAAAAACACACACACATTATAAAGCACGCGTTTTGTTTTCTCTTATATTTCTTCTCTTGTATTAGCTTTCAGCCGGCTAAAGAATATCTCCCAGAATATGAGGTTGTTTTTTTTTAATAGGTTTTTTATTTATTTGCTCACGATTAGGTTTAAATTTATTTTTTTTAGGTTGTCAAAAGAGCCAATGCTAGCAATCAGAGAGATGGGTAGACTGTTAACACATGTGGATAGCTGGGGTGACGAACATCAGCCAGCGCCTGCATCCCGCCACGGATTTCAGCTGTCTTACCACAGCGCTCATTAATATGAAATTATCTGACAAGTCAATAGAGGGGTGGCGGAAGGCGGGCTTAGCACAGCAACGAGAGGCCACTTTTGCTACCGGATCTCTGTAGCGTCATCGGCGTTAAGCCACGCCCACTCGTTCCGACCCTCCGTTTGCTTCAGTTGTGTGTGTGCGTGTGTTTCACTCTCTCTCTCTCTCCTTTCTTTATGTCGAAGAGGAGGAGGGAGGAGGTGGGTGAACTGGTTCACGCGGTGAGGGAGGTTGTCTGGCTCGGTTGGTTGTTCCTGGCTGGCCGGGACGTTGAACAGCGCTCTAACGGTCAGGAGGATCATCGATTACACGCTTTTCACGCTAACTGGTTAACATCCCACGCCTTCCGGAGGGTCAGGGCGTTGATTGACACATTGTCAGTCATCGCTATTTCCACGCCTACTCAAGTGAAAAAAAAAAGGGGGAGGGACGTTTGTTTTCACCTTTGCCTTCCGCGCCATTTGTGTGTGTGTGTGTGAACGAGGTCCTGTGTTCTTTCCGTCAGTAATCGAGCCTGTGGTTGTGTTTTGTCGTCTGCCCAGGCATCTCTCGCGCCCAACAAGACCAGTGGTTAAAAGTGACAGTCATACACAAAGTGGAGACAAGAGAGAGATGTGCTACAAGCAGTACGGAAAGATGCACACACTTCAGTGGACTGGTGCTTTGGAAAATGTATTACTTCAAAGAGAGAGAGAGAGAAAGAGAGGGAGAGAGAGGGAGAGAGAGAGAGAAAGAGAGAGTTGGAGAATGAAGAAACGCGTAGCGAATTGTCAAAAGAATCTATAGTGACTATAGTCTAAAGAAAAATACGCTATAAGCCTTCGTGGTTAAAAAGGAATTCAAACAAGGGTTTTAGGGTTACCTTTTTAATAATATAGATTTACAATTATTTTCTTATTTGTAGGTTTCAAACACTTTTTAACAGTCTTTAACACGGGTCACTCTTAAGGCTCGTTGCGTGGGGCGGATAAGCCACAGATTTCTGATTCGCCACCCACTAAGACGACCCCTGACCTAACACACATCAGGGTGTGCGTTGTCTTTGGGAACCATCAATGAAATGAGTCTCTTATAGTCACATGCCTCAACTAGTTCAATAATTTATACCTAAACTGCTTGGACAGGTTTGTAGACTGCCACAAGACATTATGTATGGAGGTCGCCCACTTTTAAAACATCCTGATGTATGCAAACATGACGTGAAGCTCTTCAAAATCAATATTAACAGTTGAGACAAAGAGGCACCAGGAGCGAGCATAAAGGAAGGTTCCTGGATTGCAGATCGCATACTCACCAAAAGTAAAAAATGGTGAAAGTGAAAAAGTGCCTGGTGATTGTAACCGGAGTTGTGTATCAAGGTTGGCCTCTTTCGTGAGAAGTTGCAGGGGAAACATTATCTCTCGAGACTTCAAATGCCACTAAAATGTCTAAAACACTATATACCTTATACATTAAAACATACATCTCTCTCTATCTCACACACACACACGCGCGCTTATAAACACATTTCATCAAAACCTCTCTAAAGCATACACCCCTAGACTCATACACTCTTTCACGGCCTCTCACACATTGTCCACTCTTAGCAGCCTCAAAAGTTTTCGGATCATAGCTGCCTCTCAAAGATTTTGGATTCAAACAGCCTCTCAACTTTTATTTAAAATACATATAAGTTGGACATAATTTAAAACAACAATTAATAAATAGTGTATCATATTGCCGCGTGAACTGCAACGCCACATAATACATATAGAACACTTAACTAAAGGAAAAAAAAATTTTTAAGGCAATGTCTTTTTTTTCTTGAGGATTTGAATAAGAGATTTACCCTTTACAAAACAATTAGATCAATTAGATATTCATTATCTGACATCAGTTAGGCCAGGTTCATGTCGAACTTTTCATTCACTTTCACCTATCCTTGGGTCTGCTGGACTGCTGGGGTACCACACAAGATCTGTCAACCTTCTTTCTCCATTCTTCTATGTCATGCCTTTGATAGAATTTCATTCTGATATTCTTTCTGAAAATATTGAAACCTGCCTTTTTACCTGCGTGGCTGGACCACTTCGGGGGCCGATTTTGAGTTTGTGTTTCCGCACAAACTGTCTTTGTAACCTCGTTGTTTTTTTTAACTTAAGGTAGCTTCACTTAGTTATGCCGTGACAGATCGACGCATGAAGTCTGTGGGACATGTTCTCCGACAAAATGAATAACGCATAGCAAGAGTTGCGATGACATGGAGGCCAATCCGAGGAAAGCGCAAACAGGGACGTCCTCGTATAACATGGCGCCACACTTTCATGGAGAACCCCAGAGCAGTGGACACCAGGTGGGAAGAGGCTTCAGACATTGCCAGCGACAGATCTTTGTTGTGGCAGCTTGCCGCCCAATGTGTCAAACGGGGTGGGAGGATCTAAGTCTAAGTAAGCCTCTTAAAAAGATCTATTTATTGTAGCCTCTAAAAAAACCCAACAGCAGCTTAAAATATACAGCCGCTCTAAAAGTTTTTGTCAACAACTTTCTCAGCCAATACTAAGGAGACGAACTTATTTGAAATAAAAAGCTAGAGAAAATTATTCTAAGAAAGCGCTCAGCTCCTCTCTTGTGAAGATTCCCAGCACATCGACACGCCTCTGATAACATTCTGAACCCACTACTTCACATTGAAACGAAATAAACATCACAAAGGAGCTAGATCGCCGTACATTAAGTGCATTAGTTCAATACAAAGCAGCATCTCTAATATTAGGTTAGCTGCTAGCTTCTTAAAGTTGGTGCATCCAATATGTTGTCAATGCATCTGGCTGAAACTTCTTTTAAAAGACATGACTTCAAAGGGTTTCCTCCTCCATAAAGTGCCGATTAGCCTTATTATTAAATCGTTGGGTACAAAACTAGAAGAACTTGCGAATGTCCTTTAATGTCCCAACTATCCTCACTGTCTTGGTTCAAAGACCTAAAACCTGTAAATATCCCAACTATCCTCACTGTCCTGGTTCAAAGACTTAAAACCTGTAACTATCCCAACTATCCTCGCAGTCTTGGTTCAAAGACCTAAAACCTGTCAATATCCCAACTATCCTCACTGTCTTGGTTCAAAGACCTAAAACCTGTAAATATCCCAACTATCCTCACTGTCTTGGTTCAAAGACCTAAAACCTGTAAATATCCCAACTATCCTCACTGTCTTGGTTGAAAGACCTAAAACCTGTAACTATCCCAACTATCCTCGCTGTCTTGGTTAAAAGACCTAAAACCTGTCAATATCCCAACTATCCTCACTGTCTTGGTTCAAAGACCTAAAACCTGTCAATATCCCAACTATACTCACTGTCTTGGTTCAAAGACCTAAAACCTGTAAATATCCCAACTGTCGTCACTGTCTTGGTTCAAAGACCTAAAACCTGTCAATATCCCAACTATCCTCACTTTCTTGGTTCAAAGACCTAAAACCTGTCCATTTTCCAGCTATCCTCACTGTCTTGGTTTAAAGACCTAAAACCTGTCAATATCCCAACTATCGTCACTGTCTTGGTTCAAAGACCTAAAACCTGTCAATATCCCAACTATCCTCACTGTCTTGGTTCAAAGACCTAAAACCTGTCAATATCCCAACTATCCCCACTGTCTTGGTTCAAAGACCTAAAACCTGTCATTATCCCAACTATCCCCACTGTCTTGGTTCAAAGACCTAAAACCTGTCAATATCCCAACTATCCCCACTGTCTTGGTTCAAAGACCTAAAACCTGTAAATATTCCAACTATACTCGCTGTCTTGGTTCAAAGACCTAAAACCTGTAAATATCCCAACTATCCTCACTGTCTTGGTTCAAAGACCTAAACCTGTCAATATCCCAGCTATCCTCACTGTCTTGGTTCAAAGACCTAAAACCTGTCAATATCCCAACTATCCTTACTGTCTTGGTTCAGACCTAAAACCTGTCAATATCCCAACTATCCTCACTGTCTTGGTTCAAAGACCTAAAACCTGTCAATATCCCAACTATCCCCACTGTCTTGGTTCAAAGACCTAAAACCTGTCAATATCTTAATTATCCCCACTGTCTTGGTTCAAAGACCTAAAACCTGTCAATATCCCAACTATCCCCACTGCCTTGGTTCAAAGACCTGTCAATATTGATTGGTTGAAAAGGAACACGTGTAAGAACAGGTCGCTAAGGACAGAAATTTGAATCCAACCAAGCCAGTGCTGCCCAATCACGTTTTCAACATGGTGACCAGAGAAATGATTTCATACATGAGAATTATGGGACGCATCATCGAACAAATAAATAAGTACACAGTTAAAAAAAAATAAAATGAAATTAAAACACCGTGTCCAATTAAAAATAATCGACTACGTCTACAAGATACGCAATGGCCTTAAGTGTCAAAAGTCCGGCTAGCACGGCTTCATGGGCAGGATATGACTCGTAGTTTGAATAGTCCTGAACTGACCGCAAGTCAATCGGCTACACAATACAAACACATATGCACATTGTACAGGACACATTATTCATCTATTGTAATTTGTACACAACTTAGATTCATTCTTTTTTCGAATGATTTTGTCACGAATACCTTCTGTCAGAGGAATCATTACAAACTGTCAAACTCTTAAAACAAAGCCAGTTACTTGGTTCAAACAGTCCCTACCCCCGAGCTCCAGGAGGTTGACATGCAAAAATACTTTCAATCGACTGATTGGCACAGCTCTCAGAAAGTTACGTCAGACAGACCTTGAAGAATGATGTCTGATTGTCTGCCCCTTGTGACATACACATACTAACTTTGAAGTGTTATTACCAAGTAACCGGCACGTCCGCCACACTGGTACAGCATCTCATAGTGTAAACTTTATAAAGCACCACCCCCCTCCCATGTCCATAATTGTAACACCCTCGACTACATCTAGCTGTCTCTCCAATCATCTTGTCAAAACTGTAACTGTAAATGATTTTCACAGGAAACGGAAAGAGATAAATGATAATGATAAATCTATGAGTTGCTGTGGACTGGCAGTGGGCTGCCGGGAAGTCCACGGGGAAGTAACTCGCTCACAGTGTTTTATTGGCCACGACCGCATCACTCCATTTCCCATATTCGCGGAAAATTTACCAACATCAAAATATTTTAGTGAAATAACGTCTGCTACTGTTTGCCGTGAAATTCTCTCTAAAAGAAATATTTATTGCAGGAGTGTTTTCTTAAGGGAAAAAATGGATGGCTCGTCTAAGCAAATAATTCGTTGGTTCTCATTGACCGTGACGACAAAATGCACAGAGTGAAGGAGCAACGTGTGCTGCAAGGAGTATACAAGTTTTCCCGCTAGAGTTGTCTGCCCTCTGGTGGCGTTACAAGTTCAAACACAAATCTATTTTATTCATAAACATTGTGTGATTTGTTGTACATGTTTTGTTTTTGTTTTTGTTTTTATTTTGTTTTGTTATGGTTTTGTTGTTGTTGTTGTTGTTTTCTCCTCGTTAATTTCCTTTTTGTCTCTATCATGTATTAATTATTTAGTTCTTTATTTTTCGTGTCATTTAAAGTTCATTTTGTATTCATGTTAGGTATTTACAATTCTTCGTTTTAGCTTGAACATTCTTCATCAGCAAAACCTAGAAACTAGGTGGACACGGATCTAGAAAATGGCTCTAACGATTTTCCTAGAAATATGGCAGTTATCTTTAGCAAAATAATTACTAATTGAGCTCATGAAGAAAACTCTGGTTTGACCATACATTTTTCAAGATATAATGTAAAATTATACTTGGTCTGGAGGTCTAAACAATGTGCACACGATTGCATGTATTCATAAAAGAGTGAACTAAATAATAGGAATATTTTGGCACCGTCTTGTAAGTTTGGATATACAGGCCTATCACCAAAGTAGAATCTTCTCATTAATCTAGGATGTCTATACCCTAGAGAGATCCAGTCAAATATGTATCCAAAAGGTTAAGGGCTTAGCTTCCAAACCTGCTAAAGACTGGGGGGTTTTGAATTTCAGGATTTTTTTTTTAGGGCGCCACTGAGTCCACCCAACTCGAATGGGTACCACATTTTAGTTGGGGAAGTAGACGCGGCTGGTCCTTGTGCTGGTCACATGACACCCTGCTCGTTAACGTTGGCCACAGAAACAGATGACCTTGACATTATCTGCCCTAGATATTGCAAGGTCTGAAAGGGGGAACTTTAATATTTAAATATATATATATATAAAATTATATATATCATGGTCGTAGCCAGGATTTTTTTCGGGGGAAGTGTTTGGGGGGGGGATTTCCCCCCCCCCCCCCCGAGAAGAAAAAAATTAATAGCATGTATGTGTGTGTACATGATCTTTATTACATTCTGACCCTTCATTTTTCGAAAGATGTTTAATAAGCCCTACAATGTTTCTTCCTGGAGTTAGTGGAAAAATTGTAGACTCCCCACCATTGACAGCAATGGGATCTGGGGGAGCGCCAAGCACTATTTCTGGTATTGAAAGCCAACAAAATGAATGTTCTGAGGTATCTACAGTAAATTTTCCTGCTATTAAAAAGTTTTATTTCAAAAACCTCAAATACTATTCTCACTGCCTTACTGGCACTAAGTTGTACTAGGATGTCATCGCAACCCTTAAGTATGCGTAATTCATTTTGTCGGAGAACATGTCCCGCAAACCTCATGCGACGCTCTGTCACAACCTTACTAAGGGATCGACTCCCAATTCAGCATAGGATTTCCTTGATTTAGACCCGATCTCTATAACTGACTCCTAAAATCTGTCTTAGCCATCTTTGTTGAGCCACATTTAGTGTTTTTCAATTTCGACAGATGACTTTTCCAAGCACTTTAATAATGGAGCCCCGCCACTGGTAGAAATGTGTAACCTCTCTTAAATACGCTCTTGGAATTAGGTACTGTAGTTTGCTTTAGATTTTATATCGAAAAGGGAAGTTTTATCGTCAAAATCATCTGTTGTGGATTTTAAACTAAAACATCTCTGGAGTTGTTTTTTTTTAAATTCAAAACCCCATTTAGCTACGGTCATAGTATTTGGTAACTGCTTTAGAATTGTTTTGTAACTCAAAACCATCTAAAGGGTTTTAAACTTTTAAGAAAAGCAAACGGGGAGGGGTTCAAACTCAAAACCCCCAATTGGCTTGGCTTGGCTACGCTCAAATAATTTTCGTGTGTAATTTGCTTTTTTTATATTAAAGAGGTATTTTTTTAGCGTCGAACCCCGCTGAAAGGGGGTTTAAATTCAAAACCCCTTTTGGCAACTCTCATAGCATTTTGAGTGCGTTTTTTATATTGAAGAGGTATTTTTTTAGCTTTAAACTCCACTGGAGGGGAGTTTAAACTCAAAACCCCTTTGACTACACTCATAGAATTTTGAGTGTATAATTTGCTTTGTTTTTAATATTAAAGAAGTATTTTTTACCTTCAAACCCCGCTAACAGGGGTTTAAACTCATAACTGAGTCGACACCCATTTACCTACGCTCATAACATTTTGAGTGCATAATTTGCTTTTTTTTTTTATATTGAAGAGGTATTTTTTTTTAGCTTCAAACCCTACTGAAAAGGAGGGGGTGGGGGTTCAACTCAAAACACTTAGGCTTCGCTCATAGAATTTTGAGTGTGTAATTTGCTTTTTTTAATATTGAATAGGGGTTTATAAAATCAAAATCTTCCTTAACTGTGCTCTTGGAATTGGGGGATAGTCCTTTCCTTTTTTTTTTTTGTTTTGTTATAAGAAGAGAGGGATTTAACTGCAAAAAAACCCTGGTAAGGGGTTTTAAACTCAAAACCCGCTGGTAGGGGTTTTAAACTCAAACCCCTCTGGTAGGGGATTTTAAACTCAAAACCCCCTGGTAGGGGGTTTTAAACTAAAAACCCCATGTAGGGGTTTTAAACTCAAACCCCCTGGTAGGGGGTTTTAAACTCAAAACCCCTTGGCTGCGCTGGGGCAAGTGATGGTATAGTATTAAAATGTCACCTAAAATAAACAAAATCAAAGCAAAAAATCAATTACTAAATTCCGATCCCCCCCCCCCCGAGGGGGATTTCATTTCGGGAGGGGTTTGAACCCCAAGAATCCCCCTGGCTTCGCCCATGATATATATATATCATATACATACATATATATATATATAATATATATATATATATATATATATATATATATATATATATATAGAGAGAGAGAGAGAGAGAGAGAGAGAGAGAGAGAGAGAGAGAGGGATAGAGAAATAGAGGAGAGATAGACAGAGGCAGAGAAAAAGACAGACAGACAGAGAGTGAGAGACAGAGACAGAGAGAGACAGAGAGGTCTTCGATTGAGTGCAGTATTTCTCATTATCACGTAGATCTAGTTGCGACCTACATATTTTGCCACACCTAACGCAGACAATGGTAAAAATACACCACAACATAAAGCATGGATGACAATGTCTGCTGGTCTTCTACAAGATACCACGTGACTGTGACATAATTTTTTATTTAAACACTTGCATCTTTGTCTAGATCAGGATCATTTAAAGAATGTTTGTTTTTTAAAACTTATCAGTAGAATTATATTACATTAAAAAAAAATTTCTTTGTAAGGTACATAATGACTGTTTTCTTTCCTCTTTGACTTCAGACAAACCCATCCCATGACACATTGCGCTACTTTATTTCCGGTCGTCTGCTAAGAGAGTGAACAGAGTTATCTCCCATTTGATATCGTATTGCATGCCGCACATGTATTATTTCTTAGCTTGGCCTTTTTTTTTTTTGGTGCGGATTTTCGTTTTATTTTTCGTGCGTCTTATCAGACATGTTTATTATATCATGCGTACACCTACGCACTCCTACGTCTTCCTGTTTAGCTCATACAACTAGGGAGTTGAGTAGTAAGCCGTACATATGTTACATTATTTGGTTTGCTTGTTTGGCGCGAAATTTTATTTGTATAATTTGATAAAGTTTTTTTTCCCCCAACTGTGTTGGCGCAAGAGTAGTTCAAATGAAAGTAAATGACGTGGGTTCAAGTCCCAGAGGAAAGTTTTCATTAGATAACTTAGTAACTCTCGATAACTAAAGTTTCTCTCTCTCTCTCTCTCTCTGTTTTTTTGTCTTTTCTCTTTCTTTCGCTTTTCCACCTCTTTTCCCCCCTGCCTCTTCTCGTTTCCTTCCTTTTATTCTCTCTCTCTTCATCTCTCTCACTTTTTTTTTTATTTAAAATCTTTTTCCCTCGATTTTTCTCTTTTATTCTCTTTCTATCTCTCTTTAATTCAATTTCTCTAATTCTCTTTTTCACTTTTTTTTCTCCTCAGTCTTTCACTTTCTTCCTCATTTTCTCCATCCCTCCCTCTTTTCTCTCTCTAATTTTCTCTCCTTTTCTCTTTTTTGTCTTTTCCATCACCTCCAGCTCTCTAATCCTTAGTATTCTATTTCCTTTAATCTAATTCTTTCTCTCTCAAACTCACTTCCTCTCTCTCTCTTGCACACAAATCTTGATTGCTTTTGTCTCTCTCTCTCTTTCTTTAGTTTCCCCCCCCCCCAAAATACTTTTTTTTTCTCTTCCTCCTTCTTTCTCTGTTAGCATCTTCACAAGCTAAACTTTAGTTCTCTCTTTCTCTGTCTTTATCTTCACAAGCGAAACTTTAGTTCTCTATTTCTCTGTCTTTATCTTCACAAGCGAAACTTTAGTTCTCTATTTCTCTGTCTTTATCTTCACAAGCTAAACTTTAGTTCTCTCTTTCTCTGTCTTTATCCTCACAAGCTAAACTTTAGTTCTCTCTTTCTCTATCTTTATCCTCACAAGCTAAACTTTAGTTCTCTCTTTCTCTGTCTTTATCTTTACAAGCTAAACTTTAGTTCTCTCTTTCTCTGTCTTTATCTTTACAAGCTAAACTTTAGTTCTCTCTTTCTCTGTCTTTATCCTCACAAGCTAAACTTTAGTTCTCTCTTTCTCTATCTTTATCCTCACAAGCTAAACTTTAGTTCTCTCTTTCTCTGTCTTTATCTTTACAAGCTAAACTTTAGCTCTCTCTTTCTCTGTCTTTATCTTCACAAGCCAAACTTTAGTTCTCTCTTTCTCTATCTTTATCCTCACAAGCTAAACTTTAGTTCTCTCTTTCTCTGTCTTTATCTTTACAAGCTAAACTTTAGTTCTCTCTTTCTCTGTCTTTATCTTTACAAGCTAAACTTTAGTTCTCTCTTTCTCTGTCTTTATCTTCACAAGCTAAACTTTAGTTCTCTCTTTCTCTGTCTTTATCTTCACAAGCTAAACTTTAGTTCTCTCTTTCTCTGTCTTTATCTTCACAAGCTAAACTTTAGTTCTCTCTTTCTCTGAAGTTTTCTCCAATTCTTTCACTTTCTCTATCTCCTAATCTCTTTCTCTCGAACTCGAGCAAGCTAATCTTTACTTCTATCTTTCTCTCAACATTTCATAAATTCTCTCTTCCTATAACTCTCTATCTCTATAGCTCACTCATTTTTACTTTATTTCTTTTTTTCTCCCTCTAATTCTCTCTCTTTCTTTCTCTCTCTCTCTGTCCCTCTTCAGTCGTACTCCAACTTTTTAATCTTTCTCTATTTATATATCAAGTTGTTTTCTCTTCTTTCCCCCCCCATTCTCTCAAATGTATTTTTGGCATTTTTCTCCCTCGCATTTTGGCTTTAAATTTTCTTCTCTCTCTAGGCCTGTTTTTTTCTATCTCTTTCTCTCTTTATTTTGTCCCTTGTTCCCTCTCACATTTTAATGTGTCTTTTTTTTCTCTTTTTCTTTTTATTTCTCCACTTCTCTGCATTGTCCACATTATCTCTTCTTTTCTCTTTTCAACATTATCTCTAATTTTTAAAAAAATATCTTTCTCTCTTCATCTTTCTATTTTTCTGTCTCTCGCTAGCAATTATTTATTTCTGTCTAACGTTTTGTTCTGTCACTATGTATCTCTTTGTCTTTCTTTTCTCTATTATTTTATGGATTTAACAAAAGTATTATTCTTAGCTCATAAGCGTTCACAAATAATTCTCTTTGGCAAAGTCACACCTACATTTTTTTCTCCTTCTTTTTATCTTGTCTCTGTCTCTCTCTCTCTCTTTCTCATGCCAATCTCTTTTTCTTTTTTATTTTACCTTTCTAAACCTGATCACGTGCGTGTTTCAACACCAACCCAACATAACACATCTGTAAGGTCACTATTCTTTTGCGATTTATTGACCAGCTATTAAACAGAGCAAGAGGATGTCTCACCTCCAACACCCCTTCTCCTAATTACCCCCCCCCCCCTGCCAGAGTCATGCAATTTATGTCATTCTCATCTTTCTACTTTTCTGCCACATGCAATTACAGTTCATCATTAACTTTGATAAAGTCAAGGTTAAAACATAAGCTAAGCTGTGGGAGTGTTTCGGGAAATCCCCGAAGAGTCACTACGCTCTCCAAGCTTCAAAAATTAGATTTATGTTGCTTTTTCTTTCAGAACGAGACAACTGATTACAACAATGGTGTGGATGTTTTCTAGTCTGGTTTAAAATGTCGGTGCGAGAAAACATAGCTCATTCCAAGACCGGATTTAGATTATGGCCCCAAACCATTTGAGATATGGGGTCCCTTGGGGATTATGAGCCCCTTGCAATTAACATGAAGTATTTTGTCCTTTATCTTCAGAAAACATCAGATAATCATTTTCGCCCCCCACCCCCTGCCTTTTTTTTTGTGTACCTAACGGTAGATCCAGTACTGACTAATGCCTTGGCTCTCATTTCCCATGTCGTAAGAAATGGTGACAAACAAGCTTTGGACAGCGTGATGCCAATGATAATAGCAGCGGCGTCACTAGGCTCAGCTTAGCCCGGTGCGTTTAGTTCATGCCTGCAAAGTCATCGATTTCATCTTCGCCCCTCCCCCCCCTCCTAAAAAGACTTTTAACTTGTTGCTGTTGTTGAGACCTAAAATAAATAGGAGATATTTCATTGAATGGTTGATACAAAAACAAATGTTTACCGTGTATCTCACGTTTTGACATTTTATGAACACAAATATTAAGATGTAAAAGTAAAGTATCTGTTTCAGAAGGTGATGTAGAGCTCATCTGTTTCAGATACTGCGCTCTATAGGGAAGGTGATGTAGAGCTCATCTGTTTCAGATACTGCGCTCTATAGGGAAGGTGATGTAGAGCTCATCTGTTTCAGATACTGCGCTCTATAGGGAAGATGATGTAGAGCTCATCTGTTTCAGATACTGCGCTCTATAGGGAAGGTGATGTTGAGCTCATCTGTTTCAGATACTGCGCTCTATAGGGAAGGTGATGTAGAGCTCATCTGTTTCAGATACTGCGCTCTATTGGGAAGATGATGTAGAGCTCATCTGTTTCAGATACTGCGCTCTATTGGGAAGATGATGTAGAGCTCATCTGTTTCAGATACTGCGCTCTATAGGGGAGGTGATGTAGAGCTCATCTGTTTCAGATACTGCGCTCTATAGGGAAGGTGATGTAGAGCTCATCTGTTTCAGATACTGCGCTCTATTGGGAAGATGATGTAGAGCTCATCTGTTTCAGATACTGCGCTCTATAGGGAAGGTGATGTAGAGCTCATTTGTTTCAGATACTGCGCTCTATTTGGAAGATGATGTAGAGCTCATCTGTTTCAGATACGACGCTCTATAGGGAAGGTGATGTAGAGCTGATCTATTTCAGATACTGCGCTCTATAGGGAAAATGATGTATAGCTCATCTGTTTCAGATACTGCGCTCTATAGGGAAGGTGATGTAGAGCTCATCTGTTTCAGATACTGCGCTCTATTGGGAAGATGATGTAGAGCTCATCTGTTTCAGATACTGCGCTCTATAAGGAAGGTGATGTAGAGCTCATCTGTTTCAGATACTGCGCTCTATATGGAAGGTGATGTAGAGCTCATCTGTTTCAGATACTGCGCTCTATAGGGAAGGTGATGTAGAGCTCATCTGTTTTAGATACTGCGCTCTATTGGGAAGGTGATGTAGAGCTCATCTGTTTCAGATACTGCGCTCTATAGGGAAGGTGATGTAGAGCTCATCTGTTTCAGATACTGCGCTCTATAGGGGAGATGGTGTAGAGCTCATCTGTTTCAGATACTGCGCTCTATAGGGGAGGTGATGTAGAGCTCATCTGTTTCAGATACTGCGCTCTATATGGAAGGTGATGTAGAGCTCATCTGTTTCAGATACTGCGCTCTATAGGGAAGGTGATGTAGAGCTCATCTGTTTTAGATACTGCGCTCTATTGGGAAGGTGATGTAGAGCTCATCTGTTTCAGATACTGCGCTCTATAGGGAAGGTGATGTAGAGCTCATCTGTTTCAGATACTGCGCTCTATAGGGGAGATGGTGTAGAGCTCATCTGTTTCAGATACTGCGCTCTATAGGGGAGGTGATGTAGAGCTCATCTGTTTCAGATACTGCGCTCTATAGGGGAGGTGATGTAGAGCTTATTTGTTTCAGATACTGCGCTCTATAGGGAAGGTGATGTACAGCTCATCTGTTTCAGATACTGCGCTCTATAGGGGAGGTGATGTAGAGCTCATCTGTTTCAGAAACTGCGCTCTATAGGGGAGGTGATGTAGAGCTTATCTGTTTCAGATACTGCGCTCTATAGGGGAGGTGATGTAAAGCTCATCTGTTTCAGATACTGCGCTCTATCGGGGAGGTGATGTAGAGCTCATCTGTTTCAGATACTGCGCTCTATAGGGGAGGTGATGTAGAGCTCATCTGTTTCAGATACTGCGTTCTATTGGGAAGGTGATGTAGAGCTCATCTGTATCAGATACTGCGCTCTATAGGGGAGTTGATATAAAGCTCATCTGTTTCAGATACTGCGCTCCATAGCGGAGATGATGTTGAGCTCATCTGTTTCAGATACTGCGTTAAATAGGGGAGGTGATCTAGAGCTCATCTGTTTCAAATACTGCGCTCTATAGGGAAGGTGATGTAGAGCTCATCTGTTTCAGATACTGCGCTCTATAAAGGAGGTGATGTAGAGCTCATCTGTTTCAGATACTTCGCTCTATTGGGAAGATGTTGTAGAGCTCATCTGTTTCAGATACTGCGCTCTATAGGGAAGGTGATGTAGAGCTCATCTGTTTCAGATACTGCGCTCTATAGGGAAGGTGATGTAGAGCTGATCCTTTTCAGATACTGCGCTCTATAGGGAAGGTGATGTAGAGCTCATCTGTTTCAGATACTGCGCTCTATAGGGAAGATGATGTAGAGCTCATCTGTTTCAGATACTGCGCTCTATTGGGAAGGTGATGTAGAGCTAATCTGTTTCAGATACTGCGCTCTATAGCGGAGATGATGTAGAGCTCATCTGTTTCAGATACTGCGCTCTATAGGGGAGGTGATGTAGAGCTTATCTGTTTTAGATACTGCGCTATATAGGGAAGATGATTTAGAGCTCATCTGTTTCAGATACTGCGCTCTATTTGGGAAGATGATGTAGAGCTTATCTGTTTCAGATACTGCGCTCCATAGGGAAGGTTATGTAGAGCTCATCTGTTTCAGATACTGCGCTCTTTAGGGGAAATGATGTAGAGCTCATCTGTTTCAGATATTGCGCTCTATAGGGAAAATGATGTAGAGCTCATGTATTTCAGATACTGCGCTCTATAGGGGAGGTGATGTAGAGCTCATCTGTTTCACATACTGCGCTCTATAGGAAAGGTGATGTAGGGCTCATATATTTCAGATACTGCGCTCTATTGGGAAGATGATGTAGAGCTTATCTGTTTCAGGTACTGCGCTCTATTGGGAAGATGATGTAAAGCTTATTTGTTTCAGATACTGCGCTCTATTGGAAAGATGATGTAGAGCTCATCTATTTCAGATACTGCGCTCTATTGGGAAGATGATGTAGAGCTTATCTGTTTCAGATACTGCGCTCTATTGGGAAGATGATGTAGAGCTTATCTGTTTCAGATACTGCGATCTATTGGGAAGATGATGTAGAGCTCATCTGTTTCAGATACTGCGCTCTATAGCTGAGATGATGTAGAGCTCATCTATTTCAGATACTACGCTCTATAGGAAAGGTGATGTAGAGCTTATCTGTTTTAGATACCGCGCTCTATAGCGGAGATGATGTAGAGCTCATCTGTTTCAGATACTGCGCTCTATAGGGAAGGTGATGTAGAGCTTATCTGTTTTAGATACTGCGCTATATAGGGAAGATGATTTAGAGCTCATCTGTTTCAGATACTGCGCTCTATTGGGAAGATGATGTAGAGCTTATCTGTTTCAGATACTGCGCTCTATAGGGAAGGTTATGTAGAGCTCATCTGTTTCAGATACTGCGCTCTTTAGGGAAAATGATGTAGAGCTCATCTGTTTCAGATACTGCGCTCTATAGGGAAAATGATGTAGAGCTCATGTATTTCAGATACTGCGCTCTATAGGGGAGGTGATGTAGAGCTCATCTGTTTCACATACTGCGCTCTATAGGAAAGGTGATGTAGAGCTCATCTGTTTCAGATACGACGCTCTATAGGGAAGGTGATGTAGAGCTGATCTATTTCAGATACTGCGCTCTATAGGGAAAATGATGTAGAGCTCATCTGTTTCAGATACTGCGCTCTATAGGGAAGGTGATGTAGAGCTCATCTGTTTCAGATACTGCGCTCTATTGGGAAGATGATGTAGAGCTCATCTGTTTCAGATACTGCGCTCTATAGGGAAGGTGATGTAGAGCTCATTTGTTTCAGATACTGCGCTCTATTTGGAAGATGATGTAGAGCTCATCTGTTTCAGATACGACGCTCTATAGGGAAGGTGATGTAGAGCTGATCTATTTCAGATACTGCGCTCTATAGGGAAAATGATGTATAGCTCATCTGTTTCAGATACTGCGCTCTATAGGGAAGGTGATGTAGAGCTCATCTGTTTCAGATACTGCGCTCTATTGGGAAGATGATGTAGAGCTCATCTGTTTCAGATACTGCGCTCTATAAGGAAGGTGATGTAGAGCTCATCTGTTTCAGATACTGCGCTCTATATGGAAGGTGATGTAGAGCTCATCTGTTTCAGATACTGCGCTCTATAGGGAAGGTGATGTAGAGCTCATCTGTTTTAGATACTGCGCTCTATTGGGAAGGTGATGTAGAGCTCATCTGTTTCAGATACTGCGCTCTATAGGGAAGGTGATGTAGAGCTCATCTGTTTCAGATACTGCGCTCTATAGGGGAGATGGTGTAGAGCTCATCTGTTTCAGATACTGCGCTCTATAGGGGAGGTGATGTAGAGCTCATCTGTTTCAGATACTGCGCTCTATATGGAAGGTGATGTAGAGCTCATCTGTTTCAGATACTGCGCTCTATAGGGAAGGTGATGTAGAGCTCATCTGTTTTAGATACTGCGCTCTATTGGGAAGGTGATGTACAGCTCATCTGTTTCAGATACTGCGCTCTATAGGGAAGGTGATGTAGAGCTCATCTGTTTCAGATACTGCGCTCTATAGGGGAGATGGTGTAGAGCTCATCTGTTTCAGATACTGCGCTCTATAGGGGAGGTGATGTAGAGCTCATCTGTTTCAGATACTGCGCTCTATAGGGGAGGTGATGTAGAGCTTATTTGTTTCAGATACTGCGCTCTATAGGGAAGGTGATGTACAGCTCATCTGTTTCAGATACTGCGCTCTATAGGGGAGGTGATGTAGAGCTCATCTGTTTCAGAAACTGCGCTCTATAGGGGAGGTGATGTAGAGCTTATCTGTTTCAGATACTGCGCTCTATAGGGGAGGTGATGTAAAGCTCATCTGTTTCAGATACTGCGCTCTATCGGGGAGGTGATGTAGAGCTCATCTGTTTCAGATACTGCGCTCTATAGGGGAGGTGATGTAGAGCTCATCTGTTTCAGATACTGCGTTCTATTGGGAAGGTGATGTAGAGCTCATCTGTATCAGATACTGCGCTCTATAGGGGAGTTGATATAAAGCTCATCTGTTTCAGATACTGCGCTCCATAGCGGAGATGATGTTGAGCTCATCTGTTTCAGATACTGCGTTAAATAGGGGAGGTGATCTAGAGCTCATCTGTTTCAAATACTGCGCTCTATAGGGAAGGTGATGTAGAGCTCATCTGTTTTAGATACTGCGCTCTATTGGGAAGGTGATGTAGAGCTCATCTGTTTCAGATACTGCGCTCTATAGGGAAGGTGATGTAGAGCTCATCTGTTTCAGATACTGAGCTCTATAGGGGAGATGGTGTAGAGCTCATCTGTTTCAGATACTGCGCTCTATAGGGGAGGTGATGTAGAGCTCATCTGTTTCAGATACTGCGCTCTATAGGGGAGGTGATGTAGAGCTTATTTGTTTCAGATACTGCGCTCTATAGGGAAGGTGATGTACAGCTCATCTGTTTCAGATACTGCGCTCTATAGGGGAGGTGATGTAGAGCTTATCTGTTTCAGATACTGCGCTCTATAGGGGAGGTGATGTAAAGCTCATCTGTTTCAGATACTGCGCTCTATCGGGGAGGTGATGTAGAGCTAATCTGTTTCAGATACTGCGCTCTATAGGGGAGGTGATGTAGAGCTCATCTGTTTCAGATACTGCGTTCTATTGGGAAGATGATGTTGAGCTCATCTGTTTCAGATACTACGCTCTATTGGGAAGGTGATGTAGAGCTCATCTGTATCAGATACTGCGCTCTATAGGGGAGTTGATATAAAGCTCATCTGTTTCAGATACTGCGCTCCATAGCGGAGATGATGTTGAGCTCATCTGTTTCAGATACTGCGTTAAATAGGGGAGGTGATCTAGAGCTCATCTGTTTCAGACACTGCGCTCTATAGGGGAGGTGGTGTAGAGCTTATCTGTTTCAGACACTACGCTCTATAGGGGAGGTGATGTAGAGCTCATCTGTTTCAGACACTGCGCTCTATAGGGAAGGTGATGTAGAGCTCATCTGTTTCAAATACTGCGCTCTATAGGGAAGGTGATGTAGAGCTCATCTGTTTCAGATACTGCGCTCTATAAAGGAGGTGATGTAGAGCTCATCTGTTTCAGATACTTCGCTCTATTGGGAAGATGTTGTAGAGCTCATCTGTTTCAGATACTGCGCTCTATAGGAAAGGTGATGTAGAGCTCATCTGTTTCAGATACTGCGCTCTATAGGGAAGGTGATGTAGAGCTGATCTATTTCAGATACTGCGCTCTATAGGGAAGGTGATGTAGAGCTCATCTGTTTCAGATACTGCGCTCTATAGGGAAGATGATGTAGAGCTCATCTGTTTCAGATACTGCGCTCTATAGGGGAGGTGATGTAGAGCTTATCTGTTTTAGATACTGCGCTATATAGGGAAGATGATTTAGAGCTCATCTGTTTCAGATACTGCGCTCTATTGGGAAGATGATGTAGAGCTTATCTGTTTCAGATACTGCGCTCTATAGGGAAGGTTATGTAGAGCTCATCTGTTTCAGATACTGCGCTCTTTAGGGAAAATGATGTAGAGCTCATCTGTTTCAGATACTGCGCTCTATAGGGAAAATGATGTAGAGCTCATGTATTTCAGATACTGCGCTCTATAGGGGAGGTGATGTAGAGCTCATCTGTTTCACATACTGCGCTCTATAGGAAAGGTGATGTAGGGCTCATATATTTCAGATACTGCGCTCTATAGGAAAGGTGATGTAGAGCTCATATATTTCAGATACTGCGCTCTATTGGGAAGATGATGTAGAGCTTATCTGTTTCAGGTACTGCGCTCTATTGGGAAGATGATGTAAAGCTTATTTGTTTCAGATACTGCGCTCTATTGGAAAGATGATGTAGAGCTCATCTATTTCAGATACTGCGCTCTATTGGGAAGATGATGTAGAGCTTATCTAGTTCAGATACTGCGCTCTATTGGGAAGATGATGTAGAGCTTATCTGTTTCAGATACTGCGATCTATTGAGAAGATGATGTAGAGCTCATCTGTTTCAGATACTGCGCTTTATAGCGGAGATGATGTAGAGCTCATCTATTTCAGATACTACGCTCTATAGGAAAGGTGATGTAGAGCTCATCTGTTTTAGATACTGCGCTCTATAGCGGAGATGATGTAGAGCTCATCTGTTTCAGATACTGCGCTCTATTGGGAAGGTGATGTAGAGCTTATCTGTTTTAGATACTGCGCTCTATTGGGAAGATGATGTAGAGCTTATCTGTTTCAGATACTGCGCTCTATAGGGAAGGTTATGTAGAGCTTATCTGTTTCAGATACTGCGCTCTTTAGGGGAAATGATGTAGAGCTCATCTGTTTCAGATACTGCGCTCTATAGGGAAAATGATGTAGAGCTCATGTATTTCAGATACTGCGCTCTATAGGGGAGGTGATGTAGAGCTCATCTGTTTCACATACTGCGCTCTATAGGAAAGGTGATGTAGGGCTCATATATTTCAGATACTGCGCTCTATAGGAAAGGTGATGTAGAGCTCATATATTTTAGATACTGCGCTCTATTGGGAAGATGATGTAGAGCTTATCTGTTTCAGGTACTGCGCTCTATTGGGAAGATGATGTAGAGCTTATTTGTTTCAGATACTGCGCTCTATTGGAAAGATGATGTAGAGCTCATCTGTTTCAGATACTGCGCTCTATAGCGGAGATGATGTAGAGCTCATCTGTTTCAGATACTGCGCTCTATAGGAAAGGTGATGTAGAGCTCATCTTTTTCAGATACTGCGCTCTATTGGGAAGATGATGTAGAGCTTATCTGTTTCAGATACTGCGCTCTATTGGGAAGATGATGTAGAGCTTATCTGTTTCAGATACTGCGATCTATTGGGAAGATGATGTAGAGCTCATCTGTTTCAGATACTGCGCTCTATAGCGGAGATGATGTAGAGCTCATCTATTTCAGATACTACGCTCTATAGGAAAGGTGATGTAGAGCTCATCTATTTCAGATACTGCGCTCTATAGGGAAGGTGATGTAGAGCTAATCTGTTTCAGATACTGCGCTCTATAGCGGAGATGATGTAGAGCTCATCTGTTTCAGATACTGCGCTCTATAGGGGAGGTGATGTAGAGCTTATCTGTTTTAGATACTGCGCTATATAGGGAAGATGATTTAGAGCTCATCTGTTTCAGATACTGCGCTCTATTGGGAAGATGATGTAGAGCTTATCTGTTTCAGATACTGCGCTCTATAGGGAAGGTTATGTAGAGCTCATCTGTTTCAGATACTGCGCTCTTTAGGGAAAATGATGTAGAGCTCATCTGTTTCAGATACTGCGCTCTATAGGGAAAATGATGTAGAGCTCATGTATTTCAGATACTGCGCTCTATAGGGGAGGTGATGTAGAGCTCATCTGTTTCACATACTGCGCTCTATAGGAAAGGTGATGTAGGGCTCATATATTTCAGATACTGCGCTCTATAGGAAAGGTGATGTAGAGCTCATATATTTCAGATACTGCGCTCTATTGGGAAGATGATGTAGAGCTTATCTGTTTCAGGTACTGCGCTCTATTGGGAAGATGATGTAAAGCTTATTTGTTTCAGATACTGCGCTCTATTGGAAAGATGATGTAGAGCTCATCTATTTCAGATACTGCGCTCTATTGGGAAGATGATGTAGAGCTTATCTGTTTCAGATACTGCGCTCTATTGGGAAGATGATGTAGAGCTTATCTGTTTCAGATACTGCGCTCTATAGCGGAGATGATGTAGAGCTCATCTATTTCAGATACTACGCTCTATAGGAAAGGTGATGTAGAGCTCATCTGTTTTAGATACTGCGCTCTATAGCGGAGATGATGTAGAGCTCATCTGTTTCAGATACTGCGCTCTATAGGGAAGGTGATGTAGAGCTTATCTGTTTTAGATACTGCGCTATATAGGGAAGATGATTTAGAGCTCATCTGTTTCAGATACTGCGCTCTATTGGGAAGATGATGTAGAGCTTATCTGTTTCAGATACTGCGCTCTATAGGGAAGGTTATGTAGAGCTCATCTGTTTCAGATACTGCGCTCTTTAGGGAAAATGATGTAGAGCTCATCTGTTTCAGATACTGCGCTCTATAGGGAAAATGATGTAGAGCTCATGTATTTCAGATACTGCGCTCTATAGGGGAGGTGATGTAGAGCTCATCTGTTTCACATACTGCGCTCTATAGGAAAGGTGATGTAGGGCTCATATATTTCAGATACTGCGCTCTATAGGAAAGGTGATGTAGAGCTCATATATTTCAGATACTGCGCTCTATTGGGAAGATGATGTAGAGCTTATCTGTTTCAGGTACTGCGCTCTATTGGGAAGATAATGTAGAGCTTATTTGTTTCAGATACTGCGCTCTATTGGAAAGATGATGTAGAGCTCATCTGTTTCAGATACTGCGCTCTATAGCGGAGATGATGTAGAGCTCATCTGTTTCAGATACTGCGCTCTATAGGAAAGGTGATGTAGAGCTCATCTTTTTCAGATACTGCGCTCTATTGGGAAGATGATGTAGAGCTTATCTGTTTCAGATACTGCGCTCTATAGGGAAGATGATGTAGAGCTTATCTGTTTCAGATACTGCGATCTATTGGGAAGATGATGTAGAGCTCATCTGTTTCAGATACTGCGCTCTATAGCGGAGATGATGTAGAGCTCATCTATTTCAGATACTACGCTCTATAGGAAAGGTGATGTAGAGCTCATCTATTTCAGATACTGCGCTCTATAGGGAAGGTGATGTAGAGCTTATCTGTTTCAGATACTGCGCTCTATAGGGGAGGTGATGTAGAGCTCATCTGCTTCAGATACTGCGCTCTATAAGGAAGGTGATGTAGAGCTCATCTGTTTCAGATACTGCGCTCTATTGGGAAGATGTTGTAGAGCTCATCTGTTTCAGATACTGCGCTCTATAGGGAAGGTGATGTAGAGCTCATCTGTTTCAGATACGACGCTCTATAGGGAAGGTGATGTAGAGCTCATCTGTTTCAGACACTGCGCTCTATTGGGAAGATGATGTAGAGCTCATCTGTTTCAGATACTGCGCTCTATAGGGAAGGTGATGTAGAGTTCATCTGTTTCAGATACTGCGCTCTATAGGGAAGGTGATGTAGAGCTCATCTGTTTCAGATACTGCGCTCTATAGGGAAGGTGATGTAGAGCTCATCTGTTTCTAATGACCACGGTTAATGTGAGTGTTGAGTGGCCAGCAGAAATGCCTACCTACTTTTCCCCAACATGTAGCCATCAGAGTTGGATGGACTTACAGGCGTCCCAAATATCCATAAATTCAAAGTCCAAGCCTTCATCGAGATCAGAATCTGAGACCTTACCGTTCGGAAACCAAGAGTTTAGCACTCAGCCACCAAGCCCTTACATAAAGATATAGTAATATTAAAACTGGTTGGCTTAATGTGTGAAAAACATTAGTGTTTACATTTTGAGCTAAACTGTCACGCTTTCGTAAAGATAAGGTTCATTCGTCACTGTATTGGCCATCTCTTTGTCCAAGAGTTGATCAAACCATCAGTCTTAATGTCATCCTGTATATTAACCCAATGCACTTCAGCCAGTACATTCAGGCACACAAAAAGGTAAATCACATGCAGAAATGTTTGTCTGAAGACAGTGTTTTGTGTTTAATTCAAACACTTTGTTAACATTGATTTATTTGTTTTTACATGTTTAGGATGTTTTATCAGATTTGAAGAAAATTACATCCAAGCCCAAACCTTCCGCAGGACGACAGGGGATGGCAGCGGACAGGTTTTGAACCCGCGACTATCGAGACCAGGAGGCGCGTTGGCTGTTAAACGGTAGCGGTAAAGCGCCTGGCTTCCGAACC
The DNA here is from genome assembly GCA_036873155.1 of Biomphalaria sudanica. Taxonomy (NCBI): domain Eukaryota; kingdom Metazoa; phylum Mollusca; class Gastropoda; family Planorbidae; genus Biomphalaria; species Biomphalaria sudanica. The sequence continues at coordinate 665,177 of JAZGLO010006649.1, forward strand.
GCGTCCCAGAGTTTGAATTCTGGAACAGACTGGGATTTTAAATTTCGGGATTTTTGGGTGTCCGTCCTGTTCTAATGGGTACCTTCATTAGTTAGGGAAAGTAAACGCGATTCGTCGTTTCGCTGGCCACATGACACCCTCGTTAGACATTTGCCACAAAAAAACAGACGACCTTGACATGCTCTATAGATGGCAAAGTCTGAAAGGGATACTTGACTAGCATCGAGACCACAGAACAACTCTCTAGAGCGCATACCACACGACCTCGTCGACCAGGTGACAAAAGCTTCAGTTTAAAGTCATGTAGTAGTAGGAAGCTGCTAGTATGTGCCTTTGACTGAAGTCAATATGGTTCCAAGTCATAATCCCTCATGCTGTCATCCTATAGTGTCTTGCTGAAGGTCTTTCAGAGACGTACTATTCTTCATACTGTCAGATAGCTTCAAGGCTACTAGTCAGAGTGATTCCCTTTCACAATTCTTATGTGATATTATCTAGATTTTATCTTGACGGAGCCAAGACTAAGTAGACGATAGCAGAAGTAAGACACTTCTCTAGCCTGACATTTAACCCTATGCGTCCTGAGAAAGGCGGGTTGGTGTGGGGGACACATAAGTCCACTTTAATTGAATACACTTATTTCAAATGAACTCATTCCCCTCAATCCCATAGTACACTTTGTCATTTCCTTTCCTCCTCTGCCTCTTCCCTTCTCACAGCATAATCACGACCCACTCCAGAAGTTTCATCTTCCGCTTTTTACTTTTTTTTTCTCCCCCCCCCCCCATCTCCCGGGTACAATTTCTAGCAATTAAAGAGCAGAAGTCAGAAGGTGATAGCGCTCAGTGCCGTCAACCAATAAGAGCTTTCCAGTGCCGGCAGCCAATCAAAGCGTTCCAGTGCTGCTGTGGGAGTACTTTAATTGCCTCCCGCTACGACGTTAAAAACAACAACAGCCTTGTTTGTTTCTTTCTTTGTTGGTTTTGTGGCAGTCGTGAGCTACGTCATTGAGATGCAAGGAAACAAGGGGAGACTAACGCAGCAAGGATATACGTCATAGGCAGAGTCGGCCCAAGATGTCTACATTTGGGACACTTACATAACTGTGAAATTTTAGGCCTAATCTATACTCATCTTGTCACTTACGTATATGCATCTGGTCACTTACATATATACATCTGGTCACTTACATATATACTTCTAGCCACTTGCATATATAAATCTGGTCACTTACATATATAAATCCGGTCACTTAGATATATACATCTGGTCACTTGCATATATACATCTGGCCAGTTACATATCTCTAATCGGGGGCAGTTACATTTTTTATATGGGACACTTATATGTCTAAATCTGGGCAATAACATATCTATATTGGAACAGCTACATATCTTCGTCTGAGGCACACATATCTATATATGAACCCATGGGGCACTTACATATTATCATCTGAGTACTTACATATCTACATCTGGATCTTGAAAACAGTTTTAAAGTGATTGATTAATACTTTTATTTAAAAAAAAAAAAAACTCCAACGCCACTAACCTTAGAGTCACGTCTATTCAAAACAAGGGAGCGTTGCCGTTTAGCAATAAGAATTTCGATGCTCCAAACTTCTCAATCTTGAAGATGCGCAATGAGTGAATTCCGAGACCTTAAGAAGCCAGGTCAAAATTGTTGGCACGACCCTCCCCTCCCCCCTCACCACCACCCAAAGTGTCATCAGGCACCTGGTCTTAGATAGACCGGGACTCTCGGAAATAGTCTAGTTGAGGGTCCCGAATAGACGTACCCGCTCCGCAGCGCACCCTCTCCTTCAATCTCCGATGTGAGGTATTGGAAGATAAATGATAAAAAGGTTAGAGAGATGAATTTGTTGAAACCTTATGCTCTTCTTAACCCCTCCCCCCTACCCTGTAACACTTACATCTTAGGTGAACATAGAAATGAAGAAACCATGCTAGTGATCCAGGAGTCACACATTCATCCAACTTTTGGAAACGAAATTCCGTAACCCAAATCAAAAGGAAAGAAAGAAAAATTAGTTTGGGAGGATTTTGAGGCATAAATTATATGATTAATACATTGATTGGTATTTTAAAGCGAATCTCTCCCTTATTTTATTTTATTTATTTATTAGCTCTTTAAAAAATTGTTTTATATTTAATTTAACATTGGTAAGAGCAATAATATAGGTCTCATTAAAATATAATACTATAGTAAGAACCGATAAGTTCAGGCTAGAGTTACTATAAAATTCTTGAAAGGTCCTCGCTAAAAATGTCTGCAGCCATTCTCCTAACCTGTCTCTGCAGACAATCTTCTAATCTGTGTCTGCAGACATTCTTCTAACCTGTGTCTGCTGTCATTCTTCTAAGCTGTGTCTGCTGACATTCTTCTAACCTGTGTCTGCAGATATTCTTCTAAAATGTGTCTGCAGACATTCTTCTAACCCGTGTCTACAGACATTCTTCTAATCTGTGTCTACAGCCATTCTTCTAACATGTGTCTTCTGACATTCTTCTAACCTGTATCTGTAGCCATTTTTCTAACCTGTGTCTGCAGTCATTCGTCTAACCTGTGTCTGCAGACATTCTTCTAACCTGTGTCTGCAGATATTCTTCTAACCTGTGTCTGCAGACATTCTTCTAACCTGTCTCTGCAGATATTCTTCTAACCTGTGTCTGCTGACATTCTTCTAACCTTTGTCTGCTGACATTCTTCTAACCTTTGTCTGCTGACATTTTTCTAGCCTGTGTCTGCAGATATTCTTCTAACCTATGTTTCCAGACAATCTTTTAACCTATGTCTGCAGATATTCTTCTGACCTGTGTCTGCAGATATTCTCCTAACCTGTGTTTGCAGACAATCTTCTAACCTGTGTTTGCACACATTCTTCTAACCTGTGTCTGCAGATATTCTTATAACCTGTGTCTGCAGATATTCTTCTAACCTGTGTTTGCAGACGATCTTCTAACCTGTGTTTGCACATATTCTTCTAACCTGTGTCTGCTGACATTCTTCTAACCTGTGTCTGCAGACAATCTTCTAACCTGTGTTTGCAGACAATCTTCTAACCTTTGTTTGCACATATTCTTCTAACCTGTGTCTGCTGACATTCTTCTAACCTGTGTCTGCTGACATTCTTCTAACCTGTGTCTGCTGACATTCTTCTAACCTGTGTCTGCTGACATTTTTCTAACCTGTGTCTGCTGACATTCTTCTAACCTGTGTTTGCAGACAATCTTCTAACCTGTGTCTGCTGACATTCTTCTAACCTGTGTTTGCACATATTCTTCTTACCTGTGTCTGCTGACATTCTTCTAACCTGTGTTTGCAGACAATCTTCTAACCTGTGTCTGCTGACATTCTTCTAACCTGTGTCTGCTGACATTCCTTTAACCTGTGTCTGCTGACATTGTTCTAACCTGTGTTTGCTGACAATCTTCTAACCTGTGTTTGCAGTTCAGAGATAAGTGGATTATAAAAACTATTAGGTTTATCGGAGAGGTAGTGAATGTTTAAAGTTTAATTGTGTCTGTACACATTAACAAACAATCTGACATTGGTCTTCCCCCCCCCTACCTCAAGTCTGATACAATGGGAGAGAATAGTGAGGATAAATGAGATGAGGAAGATAGAGGAACGGGGCCACCCAGCGCTCACGTTAAGCCTCTTATTGCCCTCTTGGGGGCCCGGGCGTCTCTTCTCAAGCACACATGCCATCAATGGCTGCCCTCTCGCGAGCAGGTGATTCAGAACTCGGTAATAAAGGGAGGCAAGTTTATTTATTTTAATTTGTTTTAAAAGGGTCGCAGGAGCAGATAACCCAAGTCAAAACATTTGTATTTATCTTTCCCTACAATTACCTCCAATTCGGCTTGGAATCCTCAGCTTCGTCTATATAATTGTATTTTACTTTTTTTTTTTTTAAACGTAGACAAATGAATAAAATTTAGAGCAAGCGGTAATGGGAAGCAATTCATAGCAGGGGCATTAACTGGAGTGTTGACGTATGGATACAATTTATTGTCTCCCTTGCCTGGCAAGAGTTTTTTTTTAAAGCATGAGTTAACGCGTTGGCCATTTTGGAGTGGGGTACTGGCACTTACATGCTTACACTGGCAGGGATTAAAGAAAACGCGCGTGCAGGACCTCGTGCGACAGGTGTACCACGGGATTGACGAGAAGCACGGAGTTCTGATAATTAATTCGTTTTTGCCACTTCCGGTTCCGTCCCTGTTCGTACTTTTCCCCGTAGTCTTCCTGACAGAGTGACTCAACGAATGACTTTTTGCAGTCATTCATATAGTAAACTCACTCATGGACTAATTTCTCGTTCACTAAATAACTCAATTATTCCCCTCGCTTCCGTGACGTCACTCATTAGTATCTCAATCACTCACTCACTCATTCTCTCAATCATTTGATCGCTCATATAATCGCTCACTAACCCAATCCCTAATTCCCTTGCTAGCTCATTCATTCAATTACCTTTTTTAAAGTCTCACCCACTCAATAACTCATTTTTACGGACTCAGATACTTGTTCACTCCTACACTCGCTCATTTAGTCACTTAGTCTCGTTCATTGACTCTCTCTCACACAAACATTATAATCTACGTACTTTATTTATACCGAGAGTCATGGGTTTAAATACCAAAAGCTCACGGCCTTTAAACCGTTCATCAATGAAACAACTGTCAAACGTATTTTGAAAAAATAGGGTTGTTTGTAAATCTAGTGCTATTTTTACATTTCCTCTATTCAGCTTTCAAATTCTTAGGACTGGGTGTGTGCGTTCTTGAAAATGGCTCTAACGATATTTTTTTTTTGAAATTTGACAATTGATGTATATCTTTAGGAAAAGAGCTTCTAGCTATTTGGCCACACTGGGAAAACTCTAGTTTGACAGTTATGATTTTTCAAAGTATAAAAATAAATTATTAATACTTGGCTAGAGCTCAGAGGACTAGTAATGTTATGTCTGCAGAGTATTCAAGAGTTGAATAAATAATTAGACGTTGAGAAACATTTCGCGTTGTCTAGATTTTTAAGTCTAGCTTTAGAATTGTATATACTCTGTGACTAGATTTATACATACGCCCGACCAGCGATTTATTTCGTGGTAGGGGGAATTGGGGCGGAGTAGAAATGTTCAATTTTTTTTTAAATCTATCATTCATTAGTTATTTACCGTAAATTATTCGCTCTTACGAAACTAAGTCATCAGCTTTGTAAATGAGGAGTTGTCTTCTTTTTTTTTTAAAGTTTATTTTTTCTTGTTAAATACAAAGGACAAAGAGGGCCACTGATGCTTACAACATTTCATGCTTACCCTTGTCATGGCCAAAACTTCGCTTTAAAAACATTCTTACCCAAATAGTTTTATGTTCCCTATTTGTAGGGATGAGATGTATGGACAGAGACACACACACACAAATATGTATAAAAGACTTGACAGACATGAAGAAATTGGATCCTTTTTTTCCCTCGTGTTGTAAACAAAATGTTTACACTTTATACAACTTCTCATTTCATAAAAATTTTGGACGGTTCCATTTTTATTTCATCTTGAACTCAGCTCTAGAACTCCTAAGTTTTCCTTCTTTAATAGGTCAGAGTGTGCTGACCTCACAGAGGTCACGATCTTTAACGTCACTAGGTGTACGCCATTGTCAATGAGCCTCGTCCTCAGTGCGTCACTTCCGTTTCAAACTCTATACGTTTACTTTGCACGATAGCTTTATGCTCCCTGTGCGACTATGTTCAGTTCATACTCTGTGTGTGTGTGTGTGTGTGCTTTCATTTTAAAAGTTTTTTTTTGTTTGTTTGAGAATGAGAGATTGTAAGAAATCTGGCCAAGACTTTGTGTACCATCAGAAAGACAAATGTAGGTGAAAAAAAAAAGTCTAATTGCTAAGCGATTCTATTTTAACATATGATTCTATATAGGACTTTTATATCTATTTTTTACAAGGCTTACACTGATGTACTCCGTCTGTCTGTCTGTCTGTCTGTCTGCGTGAAATCTTGTACTTCTCCATCCTGCCATTCTTGGATCAAAGTAAAACTTGCACAATTATTCATTGTCGATGACAACAAAGGAATCAATCAAAACATTAACTAATCATTTACCAATCCTCAATTAGTCATAATTAAGTAAATTTGTTTCATATAGAAAATGTACTAAGCTTGTAGGAGATAAGCCTTGTGTAGAGAATTAGGTCATTCACTAAACATTTCACACTAACAATAAATTACAATAAAAACCTTTGACTTGAATAGATCAGTCACTAGCACGTCGGCCTTGCATTAAATAGATTAGAAACCTTACCATTGAATTCAGACTATAGCTAATTTTTTAAAAATTTATTGCTTTTGAAAAGGAATCACGAAAACAGTCTGCCAGAGTCCCCCCCTAACCCCCACACCCACACACACGCCGGCAATCTAGCATCATGATGATGGATCCAACATAACTTATTGTTCATTGGACCTATATTTTAGTTCTTTGAAATGTTGTATTTATTTATATAAACTACTCTTTTGTTGGGTTTCAGCTATTTGAATATGTGAATTGTTTGCTGACTTCTAAAGTCTTCCTTGAATATGCATCACATTTAAATGGCAAACCTTAGAAACTACACTGCGTTATCTATCTGACATCAAGTACGCAAGCTTTGTATGAGGTGTGGCGGAGAGGCAGAAACCGCTTGGCTAGGTACCTTCAACAAGGCTAGAGTTCAAATCCTGACTCGAGCAGAGTTGTGTTTGCTGAGAGCCTAAAGGCAGCACGAGACCTTCTCCGAGATACCCCCCACCACCAGTCCAACAAAGAGATTTGACCATGGCGCACTAAGCGTGCTGTAAGCATGAAAGATGCGGTTTATAAAAAAAATAAAAAATCTTATTATCAATTTGATGCTGAGGTCAAGGTACATAACTTCAGTGTGAAATGGCACATGAAAGTGCTGACTACTCACTACTTGGTGATTTGTTTGGCAGTTAAAACACTTCATTCAACTCCCCCCTCCATCCTACATGCACATACTGATGAGCTTAGAGAAATGCACATTTACTTGACATGGAGTGGGGGGTGGGGTTCGGCAGAGACCCGAAGATCAAAGGTCATTCAAAGACCCTGTCACTAAAACAGTTTATTGTAGGAGGGCGGTTCGCGTCCGGTCGTTTGCTGACATTGTTTACAATGTCATGGGCTGAGGGGCGCAAGAGGGGGCGCATGTCGTTCGGGTGAGTACAACCTAAGCTAGTAAACATTCGGATCAAACTCACGCCCCCGTTAGCCATTCACCTGTTGTTCGCCATCCATCTTCGTGCAACGGTTTCTCTCTCTCTCTCTCTCTTTCTTTCCTTCCTAATTAAAACGTGTACTCACGACGCTAATTAAGTCTTGCTAACTATAAGCTATGCGCACATTTAAGCGTAAGGTTTATTATAAACAAAAATAAAACTGGAATTTTGGTGGAATCTCGGTGGTGCTGGGTGGTGGAATCTCAGTGGCGCTGTGTGGTGGAATCTCAGTGGCGCTGGGTGGTGGAATCTCAGTGGCGCTGGGTGGTGGAATCTCAGTGGCGCTGGGTGGTGGAATCTAAGTGGCGCTGGGTGGTGGATTCTCAGTGGCGCTTTGTGGTGGAATCCCAGTGGCGCAAGGTGGTGGAGTTTCAGTGGCGCTGGGTGGTGGAGTCTCAGTGGCGCTGGGTGGTGGAGTACCAGTGGCGCTGGGTGGTGGAATCTCAAAGGCGCTGTGTGGTGGAGTCTCAGTAGCGCTAATGGAGGTAAAATTGAAGATGCGATGAAAAATACAACTAGGGCAATGAAACAGTTGAATCAGAATCGCCCCCGCGTGATGTTCCAGCTCTTTCTCTTTATCTCTCCCCCCCCCCCCACCTTTTCCGTTCACCCGCCACATGACCTACATTGCAGAAAGAAAGAAAGCTGGGGGGGGGGGGGGGAGGTTCTATGAGTAAAATGCGTAGTGAGTTCAGAGAATTAATTGTTGGTGACAAGGTCTCTCTCTCTCTCTCTCTCTCTCTTTCCAACCTACGATGGGCATGAAACTCAAGCCTTCTGACACTTCACTAGTCTTACTTAGCTTTCATAAAAAAAAAAAGTAAAAAACTTTTATAGAGAAGTAACTCATTTATTTTTAGTTAAAACATTAACTTCCCTTGAAGCATAGTTTCAATCTCTAGGTGTACAAATAAACAAAGAAATAAGAGATGCACACCGTGTGTGTGTTTTTGTAACGTAATTGAGGTCATTCTTGATTTTCTTCTCGTTAAAAAACTAGAGCTAAGTGCTCTTTAACCTTTACAAACACAAATCTATGACCATACCGCTCTAGGTAATGTAGCACTGAGGCTAGACTAGCCTGAATGGCAAAACTTGATTGACTTGAGCTGAGGTACCTTTCTTAAGCACCTAAAGGCAACACAGAAACTTTCTCCCACATACCCTCCTCCTCCTTTCTCTCCACCTGTCCTTAAAAGAGATTGGGCCATAGTGCACTGAGCACGAAAGAGACCTTATGAGTAAGCAGTAAAAAAAAAAAAGACTCGTACTAATAATAACATAAGGTTCAAACATCACTATTCCTACAAGAGTGTGAACCCAGAGGAGTATGATCGGTTTAAGATATGATGGTTCACTACGCCTCTTGGGGTGGGGGGCAAGATGCCCAGGCGTTACCTTCAGTGGGGCGCCACTCGCAGCCTATATTTCTATGTGATGTTCATGGAAAATTGGGCGGGGGCGCCAATAAAGTGCATTGCCCCGGGTGCACATGCTGCTCACCACGCCCCCGCCCACCCCCATTTTCGAAAGTGCTGAGTTCTGAGTTCGACAAATACATAAAATACAAATATAAAGATCACAAAATGAGGACTGACGTTTTTCAAATGATGGCATCGTTAAACTCAGTTCTTTTAAAGACCTCATAAAGACAATAATAGTCACCTGTCAAAATGCGTCACTTGTAACCAATAACAAACGCAAGTAATAGATTCTCCATCCAATCTAATATTAGCTCATACAACTGCAGGTCTTTTAAGAAATGTTCTTATAGCATTTCGTTCTGTCTCATTCTTCGAGAAGATATATTTAAATAATTGGGTGTAAAAGAGTTAACAAGAAGGTCAAGAAGCTATTTGCATAATTTGATTTCATTTCTATATTCTCAGTGTGGATTTATTCATCTTATTCATTTATAAAATACCACAATATTAAAATAACTCTTTCTGCGTGTTCCTTCATTAGATCAAGCTTTTGCATCTAAACTATTCAATACTCTATATTGGAACTTTGTTTCTGTCTTTTATTTAAACGGATCCACAACACGAAAGTTGTGTGACTAGTCCTAGTGACAACTACACAACAGGAAAGTTGTGTGACTAGACCTAGTGACAACTACACAGCAGGAAAGTTGTGTGACTAGACCTAGTGACAACAACACAACAGGAAAGTTGTGTGACTAGACCTAGTGACAACTACACAACAGGAAAGTTGTGTGACTAGACCTAGTGACAACTACACAACAGGAAAGTTGTGTGACTAGACCTACTGACAACTACACAACAGGAAAGTTGTGTGACTAGACCTAGTGACAACAACACAACAGGAAAGTTGTGTGACTAGACCTTGAATTAAAATCACCACAAATGACAACTACACAACACAAAATGACATTCATGTTTGATGATCAATATTGACGTTAAAGAAGGCAAAAAAGGGGGGGGGGGAGAGGGCATTTAACGAAGTGAATTCTTTGCCCTGGTCAGCATCTGTAGTAACTCATTGCCTGGGCAATGAACATTCAAACACGCTGCCTAACTGATTTACTGCCATGCAGACTGACCAATGGATATCTCATGTCCAACAGCACAAGGCCAGTAACAGGAGCCGACGGCCATTAGTCACGGTTATTTTCTTAGGGTGAAAGAGGGGAGGTGGGAAGCTGCATACTGGAGATGACAAGAAGGTTGTTATGTTCAAGTGCGTTCAAGAACTATGTGGTTGTAGAAGAATACTAAGAATATTTAAATTAGGTTCACCTAATCTAAACTATATAGCAATGTAATATTCCTAAGAATTAATAACTTCTTCCCTGCCCGAACAGTTACAAAAAGTGAATAATAGTATTTTTGATGCATAAGGTGTACAGAAATATGAAAGTAATCCTAAACAAACCATAGAATTCTCTTTGACTTGATTTTTTTTTTTTTACATTTTTTCTTTAAGACTTATTATACCGTAACCATATTTCTTTCTATTTTGTTCCTGTTCTTTTTACAAAGTAAACATAGAGTTGAAGCTAGGTGCTGAAACAAATGATACATACATATATTAGACATAAATGAATAACAGCACCAGGGACCAAGTTTTTAAGAGAGAAAGTAGTGAATTAAAATGGTACGAAAATAAAGGCATGCGCCGACCGAGGCTCGAACCTGTGACTCCGGATTCGACACCACCGCCTAGCGATAACGCACTAAGCGAAACTAACCTCTAGACCAGTGGTTCCCAAACTAATTTGTCTCGTAGACCCCTTGCCATGTTTTCTGATTTTCGGTAGACCCCCTGCTTAACTTATATTGCATTTTTGCACATTCATAAACTAATTTTTTAAACTAAATTCTAACTGCAGTGTACAAATTAATTAATTTGCCTTATGTATTATTGAAAAAGTTTTCGCAAAGAGCAGTTTCTTGTGTATTTCTTGAGCTTTCACATTTGGCTCAAATAATGTTCACGAGGAGCTGTTTTCACTAACAGGAGAAGAGGCAAAGGTGAGTTACTGGCGCCTAAACCAGTCAGCTTCGGGTAGGAGGGACCCATTAGCCTTGGCTTGCAGCCCACCTAGCCGAAGGAAAATAGAATTCAAACCTCTGCTGCTTTGCAGCTATACACCCAAACACGGGAAAGGCTTCGTGGGTCAGCCCTGGGGAAAAATATGGAGCTGAAGACCATTAGGTAGTTTGCAGTTTTAATGCTCATCCCAACGATGTGCCCTTGAACTGTAGTGTTACTAAAAGAAATTCGTTTCATAATATCAGATGAAGGTTTGTGTAAAACAGTTTTTAAAACTACTTCAAGGACTTGTAAAATCAATGTTTTATCTATAATGTTTTTCGGATTTGGCTATAGGTATAGAGTATAGAGATCTTGTAAGACGCTCACAAACCACCATCTTTTCTATATGATGTTGAAGAAAGATTTTGTGGATCTATTCTGACATTTTTTTCTCACTTTTCTCTTTTTATCAGGGTGGCACCGTCTCAAATAATGCTCAAGTTTAATTGATTTCATATAAAGACTCTTATTATAGACAACCGCTTATTTAACAAGGAAATAAATAATCAACGCTTTAAAATCAAGATTTCTTTTTGTTAAATATTAGTTACATGTAGACAAAATTAACTATTTAGATTAGTATTGTAATTAAATACGACTATTTTACTTTTGAATTTATAATAAAGAAATTGATATTTATAACTAAGGTACAAATCATTTATAAGTGTGAAAATTAAAGTCATAGACCCCCATGGACAGCTCATAGACCCCCAATTTACTTTTTCTCTTTCGTATACCCGTTGGAAGTCTTCGTAGACCCCTGGGGGTCTATATAGACCACTTTGGGAATCACTGCTCTAGACCACCGGAATGTCCAAAAAAAAATTCTTCTGATCCAGAGTCATTTCGCCCATATGCAAATTACCACCCCAGTGGTCAAAGGTCACAAGCCCCAGCTAGCCCCTCCCCCACCCTCGCAGCATCCGTTCACTAACAACTTCGATAGAGCCGACACAGACAGCCGTTAGGCATGTATTAGACAAACGATGGCTCTATCTAATTGTATATCTCTCACAAAGACAAGTGGACAACATAAACACATTACATATAGAAGCTTCAGTGGGTACGAGCAATAATGCTGTAAATGTAAACATAGAGTTGAAGCCAGGTGCTGAAACAAATGATACATACATATATTAGACATAAATGAATAACAGCACCAGGGACCAAGTTTTGAAGAGACTCGCTCTGTCTGGGTGGTACAACTCTTGTATACGTGATTTCTCCTATACCCAATCTCGGATAAGGTTGAAATTTTGCACAATTATTTGTTGAGCCTAACAAAACATTAATCAATTAAAAAATATTAACCTATTAATTTTTTTATTGATAGTTAATTATTGTGTTTGGTAGATGTCAGGGTTGTATTAAAAACCTTAGCTTGTTCGCCCGGGCCCCTGAAATTCAATAGGCACCTTCGTGCTTACAATGAACAATCGACTAGATATTAACAATATAAGTGTTTAATGGGATGAATGTACTTTATCATGACAACGGATGAAGTAATATTCTTGAAGCTAACAAATGTTATAATATAATTGTTATATTAATTAACTAATCATTCTATACTCTGCTGTCCCACAACTTAGCACGACAGTATGCACAATCACAACACAACGCACTGCTGACTCTAGTTTCTAGTGTAGACTTCCAATCCCATAACCAATTCCCTGTAGAGACATAAGTAAAGACAAACTAAAATAACCAGTCTAGTATACTATGGCATCGAAACAACTGCGAAATGCAGTCATGCCTTAGATACTCACCCTAAACAGGGGAACACAGAAGAATCTCAACAAACGTTACACCAGCATAATAACAAAACCACCCCATAAGCTTACAAGCAAGGCAACAAAGAAAGTGCGTTCAAAAATTGTGCACTTAATAAACATTGGTGCTAGAATGCCATAACCTACGCATCGACAGTAGCGAAAAGGGAAATAAATGCTACTTATTGAGGGTTGTGGCTGTATAAGTTGAGTTATTTCCCTTATAACGTTTTGTACACGTTTTTCTTTCTCCCACTTCCCTTTTTCGTATAGGTTGAAATTTCGCACAATTATTCATGATCGATTACAATACATGAATCCATAAAAAAAAATTAACCAATTAGTTAATCAATAAGTCGAAATTAATTAATTTTGTTTTATATATAAAAAGGAAGCTTAATACTGTAGCGATTGCCCCCCCCCACTCGGCCGACCCCCCCCCCCCCCCAAGCGGGCGAATTTTATTATAGAATTCACACAATTTGTATACGAATTTATTACTTATGTTAGTATGTTGGCCGATTTGGTGGGGTCGGGAGGGGGCGATGGTATCATTTCCGCCCCCCCCCATACACTTTCGAGTGGGTGGGGGGCGGTCCAATTTATTTGTAGAAATCACAGCTTGCTAACAGAATCAATTAAATATCCATATGACTAAAACTTGTTATTGATATTTTAACCAATCTTTATATTATGTCGTTCCCTGTTTGCTGATTGCTGGGGGGGGGGGGGGGGGCGAATACCTCTACTGCCCTTCCCACCTTAACCCTTTGAGTGGGGGGGGGGGGCGGTCCGTTTTTATGGAGAAATCGTTGTTTGTGAACAAAATTAGTTGAATTAATACATACATTTTATATTATGTCGCTCCCTTTTTGGTATTTTGGCCAATTCTGTGGGGTTGGGGGGAGGGCGATTGCATGTACTGCCCTCCCCAGTCTAGCTCTCTGAGTGCTGGGGGGGCGGTCCTATTTTGTGGAGAATCATAGTTTGTGAACAAAATTAGTTATATATATATATATAATATAAACTACGTATTGATATGTGACCCATTGTATATTATGTCGTACCATACTCTAATCTCAAATTGTATCATTAGTAAATTGAAATGAAAAAAGGTTGTACCAGGTGGGAGGGGCGATACATGCAATCGCATTTCCCCCATCGGACAAATCAATACTTTTTCTTTTTGTATTATAGTTTAGAAATTACAAAATTTAAAAAATCTGTCACTAATTATTTTAAGAAAGACTTTGCATTGGAAAAGTTAGAATTCAAACAAAATTTGTCAGTATAAGAGTCATGATTGAGATGAGTTCTAAACTCAAATAATGTTTTCATAGTCGCCTTTTCCCAAACTTTACTCAATCTGATATTTTTCTATTCAATAAATTTGGGACTATAACTCCCAATTTATACTATTTATCTAATAATTTTTTTTTCGGCGGCGATCCTCAAAGCCATAATCTAAATATGTGGGGTATCTTATCTTTTCAAGGAACAAATCGGTTTTATTTGCAATGTATTTAGGGCCTATAAATTCATATTAGAATATTTTTCAAGTACAACATTATTCAAAAGGTCCTTTTTTAATTCTAAGAATAATGAGCTTTAGGTCAGGAGAATGCGTTTCTGCATTGAAGAATGCGTGAAAACGCTTTTGGTGTCGGGGCTTCGCCCCGAACTCCATTGATGAATAATGAGCTGTAGATGTCAGGAGAATGCGTTTCTGCAGTGAAGAATGCAAGAAAATGCTTTGGCGTCTGGGCTTCGCCCCGAACTCCATTGGCGTATAATGAACTGTAGATGTCAGGAGAATGTGTTTCTGCAATGAAAAATGCAAGAAAACGCTTTTGGCGTCTGGGCTTCGCCCCGAACTACATTGGTGAATAATGAGCTGTAGATGTCAGGAGAATGCGTTTCTGCAATGAAGAATGCAAGAAAACTCTTTTGGCGTCGGGGCTTCGCCCCGAACTTAATTGGTGTATAATGAGCTGTAGATGTCAGGAGAATGCGTTTCAGCAGTGAAAAAAGCAAGAAAACGCTTTTGTGGTCGGGGCACCTTATAGCACTGCCCCAGTTGTTTTGTTTTTCGCCGAAGGTTGAGAAATGCTGCTTTTTTTATTTTCATATATATATATATATATATATATATATATGTGTGTGTTTGCTGTACGCACGTTTATGCATAGGGTTAGGGTTTACTTGGCGTTAGGGTTAGGGTTTGGGAAAAAATCGCCCCTCCCCACTCCAAAGTTCTGGATCCGCTAGTGCCTGGAGCAGACTATGACTGTGATGTATAGACACCCAGACAGAGACATTAAGTGAAACCAACACTACGAAGACTCGAGAGGAACAATAAACTTGCGAACAATAGGGCTCGAATACCACGGTCAGTAATACCGGCAGGACACATCGCGGATCTTTAGATTTATGTAGGGAAAATGTGGTACTAGCAGAGTCCGGGTGACAAGACAATAATTAGAGAATAAATTAGACATAGCTTAAGGACTATAAAGTCAGAAACAGTTTGAGATAAGGGGGAGACGTCTCAAATTGTGGAATACGGACATGTGTTGTATGCTGTAGAAGTTGATTGGGATATACGACTAAATGCATGACGCGTAGGACGTAATCATCTTCTTTTTTGAAGTAACGTCTGTATTATATAAGATAAGATAAGATACGACTTGTGTTGTGGTTGTTAGATACAGGAACAGTATCAGTGCTTTTCTCAAGGACACGCGGTAAAACGAAACTATTCATCATTTCTTTACTGCACGTAGGAAGTTATGAGTTGATTGGTTGATTAAGTACTCTGCTATTTGTAAGTGTCTGTCTACTTATATCTAGGTGACTGTCAGAGACCAGTACATATAACATATAACATCAAGACTATACGGACTATGACGTGGGCTCCAGGATCCGCGCTAAGACAAGAAAGAGAGAGAGAGAAACTGTCCGGTGCGGCTTGCTATTTGTACCCAGCATCGATTTATATGTAACCATGTTGTTTTAGCCTTTCATGATTTGATAACTCCGAATTTTTCGTACCATTATTCATTTCTATTATTCATTTCTTGTGTTTGTATTCATTACAATGTTTTATCTTAATTAATCAACCAAATTAATCACATTATTTCAATTATATCCAATTTTGGTGGTTAATATATCAATAATTTGTCACGTATTACGAATTGAATTCTACTTTTAAATGGCTTGCCTAGGGGAACGTGACAATAGAAAAGGAGTTGTGTCACTTATCTTAAGTCTGAATTTAATCAAAGACTTACAATGAATAACAAAAAAAAATGACACAAGAAATCGGAAGGTAAACTATCAACTTAATGTTTAATCAAATATAAAGTTACAAGAAAGAAAAATAAACATTTACTCAATACAGAATTAATGTGTTGACCAAAACCCTTTTACAAAAATGACATGTAAAAATATTACAATACAAGAGTTTGAAAATGTAATTACAAATACAAGCAAGCAAGGCCTTGTAAAAAAGAAAACAAAATCTTAACTTACACGATCAAGTGGTTAACCACGCACGGGTCACGCAATGTCTCCGCTATTTTGTCCCACGGCTGTCTCCGTATGTCTGTCCGTCAACGTCACGCGGGCGGTCTTTATATAATATACCGCGCGTCGATTTCAAGACAAATCTAGGAATCTCTCGAAACAAATACGTCATCAATTTCCCAGATCTAGAACGCTCTTCAAAGAGACAAAAAAAAACACCCTCCTTTCAACCAGAGGTACACACACAGGTCAAGGACCGGTCACTGTCTGTGTGGCTTGACGAATAAAAAAGAAAAAAAAACTTATTACACAAGGGGCAGACAACCCCCCCGTCTCTCGACCGCAACAGGTCAACGAAAGAAAAAAACAACGCCTAGATACGTAACACCTCCCCCCTAAAAATAAAAAGTTTACATTTCCACGAAATGGAAATCTTTTTAGAATTAAAAAAAAATATTTACATTACAGAATGTATTTATCATGATATATATATAAAAAAAATATACATCAAAATACTTTTTACAATCTAGATAAGGCATCGGCGATAACATTTTCGCTGCCTTTTATGTGTTTAAGATCTAGGTTGTACTCTTGTAAAAATAAACTCCACCTGAGAAGTCGTTGGTTCTTGCCAGACATTTTGTGGATAAATGTAAGAGGATTGTGGTCAGTAAATACAACCAGTGGCCATCTGGACCCACTGATATAAAAATCAAAGTGTTGTATAGAAAGAATCAACCCAAGACATTCTTTTTCCACAGTAGAATAATTTCTTTGATGTCTATTAAATTTCTTGGAAAAGAAACAAATAGGGTGCTCTACTTGGAAATTATCTTCTTGGTAAAGGACTGACCCAACACCTGTGTCACTGGCGTCAATAGCTAACCTAAAAGGTTTTCCGAAGTCAGGAGCCATTAAAATGGGGGAGCTAGATAATATCTGCTTGATTTGGTTAAAGGCTTTCTGACATTCATCCGTCCAAGTAAATCGGACGTTCTTTCTCAGGAGGTTTGTTAAAGGACTGGCAATGACAGAAAAATTTTCGCAAAATTTTCTATAATATCCAGACATTCCCAAAAATCTTCGGAGTTGTTTCCGATCAGCAGGGATAGGGAAAGCTTGGATAGCTTCTACTTTGGCCATTACAGGTTTCACCTGGCCTTGTCCTACAATATGGCCTAAGTATTGGATGGAAGCCTGGCAAAAATCACTCTTACTCAGGTTTACAGTAATTTTTGCATGTAAAAGTTTAGTAAAAAGACAATGCAGTTGTTTACAATGGCTAGAAAAATCTTGGCTAAAAATTACTACATCGTCTATGTATGCGTGGCAATTCTCCATGTCAGCAAGCAGAGCATTTATCATTCTCTGGAAAGTGGCAGGAGCATTCTTCATGCCAAATGGCATCACTTTGTATTGGTACAGACCATCAGGGGTGACAAAGGCGGAGATTTCCTTTGCCCTATCAGTCAGGGGAACCTGCCAATAACCTGAAAGTAGATCTATTTTGGTGATGTACTTAGCGTCACCAATACGATCTATGAGATCGTCTATCCTAGGGATAGGAAACGAATCGGTCTTTGTGACAGCATTTACCTTACGGTAGTCTGTACAAAAACGATAAGTCTTGTCCTGTTTAGGTATCAAGACACATGGGGAGCTCCAGCTACTGGAACTTGGTTCAATGAGGTCATTTTCAAGCATATACTTGATTTCTGACCTAAGTATGGCAAGTTTTTCAGGGTTAACCCTGTAAGGATGCTGCTTGACTGGAGTAGCCTCGCCAACATCTACATCATGCATTATAACATTAGTCTGTTTTGGTACATCAGAAAAAATGTCATTAAATTCATTAATGAGTTTCAGGATAACTGGCCTTTCTGTCGAAGACAGATGAGACAGTTTTACATCCAAATTCTGTAATACAAAAGAATTAGGTATTTTGTATTGTCCAAATTTCTCCTTTACAATATCATCATCAATAGGAGAAACATGGCTATTTGAACAACTTTTGACTGTATTTAAAACACAATTACTCTTATCTGAGTGATCTGGCCGAGATACATAAGGCTTCAGCATGTTTATATGACATAGCTGAGTCTTTTTCCTACGGTCAGGAGTTTTGATTGTGTAATTGAGGTCACTAATTTTGGTCTCAATTTCATAGGGACCAAAATATCTGGCTTGCAAGGGTTGACCTGGTATGGGCAAAAATACAAGCACCTTATCCCCGGGAGAAAATTCTCTAACACGGGCCTTTCTATCATACCAGCGTTTCATGCTGGATTGGGTGTTTTGTAAGTTATTTTTGGCCAGAACACAAGCATCATAAAGTCTAGTTTTAAACTCAATTACATATTCTAAAAGTCCTTCAGTGGCTGTTGGTGACAACAAAGTCTCTTTTATACATTTCAAGGGACCGCGCACCGAATGGCCAAAGACTAAGTCAAAAGGGCTGAATCCCAACGATTCCTGGACGGATTCACGGGTTGCAAACAGCAGCATGTGGATTCCTTCGTCCCAGTCTTTTTCGTGCTCAAAGCAATAGGTTCGGATCATGTTCTTGAGGGTCTGATGGAATCGCTCAAGAGCGCCTTGCGACTCGGCATGATACGCACTCGACATGCAGTGTTTGATGCCCAACTGAGTCATGACTTGCTTGAAAAGATTGGCCGTGAAATTCGTTCCTTGGTCCGATTGGATGGACTTTGGTAGACCAAATAGAGTAAAGAACTTGATTAAGGCCTTTACAATGTTTGATGCTTTTATGTTCCTTAGAGGAATAGCCTCAGGAAAACGAGTTGAAGCACACATAATGGTCAACAGGTATTGGTTGCCAGCTTTTGTCCTTGGGAGAGGACCAACACAGTCAATAAGTACTCTGCTGAAAGGTTCTTCAAAGGCTGGAATCGGCTTCAGAGGAGCAACAGGGATCTTTTGATTTGGCTTGCCAACCATCTGACAGACATGACAGGATCGGCAGTACTGGATGACATCTTTCTTCAAACGTGGCCAGAAGAAGTGTGACATAATCTTGTGGTATGTCTTGTGGATGCCGAGATGACCTGACATTGGTGTGTCATGAGCCAGATTCATGATGTACGCTCGGTATCTTTCTGGTAACACGATTTGATGGCATATTCTCCATTCTTCTTCGTTGGATGCGTCTGGAGGTTTCCATTTCCTGAAGAGCATATCATCTTGGATGTAGTAGCACGTTGATGCTAGCTCTGCCTCTTGTGATGTCATTGCGGTTTCTCGGAGTTTGGCGAGCTCTGGATCCTTCTTTTGGTCCACAATCAACTGTTTTCGAGTTGATGCCGGCTTTTCAGAATTTGGCGTTGGTTCTTCTTCAAGAGAAGCAAAGAATGTGGTGCTCAAGTCCACATCATCTTGGTAACTGTTGGCTTTGATGACGTTTTCTTCTTGAGATGCTTTCAACCTCATTGCCCTTGTTACTGCACACGCTGGATATAACTCTAGGTCTTCCTCGGGTGTGGCAGATAAGTCGGGTGTTTGAGTGACGATGGGTTCGGCTATCACCTTTCCACCTGCTAAGTCATTGCCTAACAGCAACGAGATGCCTTCCAATGGTAATGTTGGTCGGACACCTACAACAACCGGTCCAGTAATGAGATTTGACTTTATGTCGATTAGATGTAGAGGCACATCTATACATCCAAGCTCTACGCCTCGTAACAGGATGCTCTTCCCAGTCGATGATGATTTAGACAAGGGCAAGATACCCTCTAAAAGTAACGATTGTGAAGCACCTGTGTCTCTCAAAATGGTGATAGGTCGTAGACTTGTAGAATCACCGGGTAGTGATACGAATCCTTCCGAAATGAAAGGCTTAAAATCCTCTAATAAAACATCAATTTTGGTTGATGCAGACTGGACTTGGGTCGAACTCTCGCTGGAGTCATTGACATCTTTAGGAGACGCAGTGGAGAAACTCTTTCTTGAGTCAGTAGAACATCTTGTGGATGTATTTGGAGAACTCTTGATGGAGTCATGGGAACATCGGGATGATGTATTATGGGAACTCTGGATAGAGTCATTGAAACATCGGGATGATGTATTATGGGAACTCTGGATAGAGTCATTGGAACATCGGGGTGATGTATTATTGGAACTCTGGTTAGAGTCATTGGAACATCGGGGTGATGTATTATGGGAACTCTGGATAGAGTCATTGGAACATCGGTGTGATGTATTATGGGAACTCTGGATAGAGTCATTGGAACATCGGCTTGATGTATTTGAAAAACTCTGGTTTGAGTCATTGGAACATCGGCTTGATGTATTTGAAAAACTCTTGTTTGAGTCATTGGAACATCGGCTTGATGTATTTGAAAAACTCTTGGTTGAGTCATTGGAACATCGTAAAGATGAATTTGAAGAACTCACTGTTGAGTCATTTGAACACCGTGGAGACATTTTCGGAGAGTCTTGTACAGTCAATACATTTGAAACAGGTGGTGTCGAGGTATTCTTGATATGGCTTGATGATGAGGGAGTAAACCTCGACGACCACTGTACTGTGCAAGCGCTGACTTTTGAAGGAGCTTTTTCGTTTCTCTTCCTCAGTTTCCAACAATCGTCAACTTTATGGCCTTCTCGTTTGCAGTAGGAACAAGTAGCTTTACTTGTAGTAGGTTTTCTGTCATTTGTACTGCTGTTCTTGATGGAGTTGCTAGCAATGGACTCAGGCTGTTTGACTTGTTTTGGCTTGACATCCGTCGTATACTTGGCAAATTGATGTGATATTATATAATCGTCTGCCAACACTGCAGCCTTGTGCACATCTTCCTCGCCACGATCAGCTATATGCGTACGGACGTCCAGCCGCACACAACTCTTGAACTCTTCCATCAGCATTAGGTTCTTGAATTTTGCAAAGTCGGTGCCGATTTCCCTGGAAGTGAGCCATTTCTCAAAGCGTCGCTCCTTTTCCCGCAGGAATTCTACATGGGTTTGGCCATCCGATTTGCGACAATCCCTGAACTGCTTTCGGTAAGCTTCCGGAACAAGTTCATATGCCTTAAGAATTAAGGCCTTAACAACATTATAATCTTTTTGTTGTTCAATGGTCAAAGAACAAAATACCTCTGCAGCTCTACCAGTCAAAACTGTTTGCAGCAAAGTGGGCCACAAAGTTTCAGGTACATTAAAATTTTTCACAGCAAGTTCAAATTGTGGAAAATAATTGTCAATTGTGGCTTCATTAAAGCGTGGAATTATTTTCAAAAATTTTGTTGCTTCAGCAGTATGACTGGCAGGGGAAGAATCTGGTCTTACATTAGCAGCTAACTCTAATTTTTTTAACTCTATTTGTAATTTCATTTCCATTTCTTTCTGCTCTCTAGCCGCTGCAAGCTCTAATTCTTTTTGTTTCCCCAAGATAATTTCCTTCTCTTTTAAAGCTAACTGGGCTTCTATTTCCATTTGTTTTAATTTTATCTGAAGTTCTACATCTGATTTACCCTCATCGGGTCTAAGGGTTTCTAAAAGGTCTTCAGAAAACACTTCCTCGTCTACATAATGGACTACAATGTTATCTCTGATTTCTTGTTTAAGGGCATTTGATTTTATTTTTAACCCTAAATGTTTAGAAATAAGGACCAGTTCCTTCCTAGTAAAAGCATCAAGCTCTTCCACAGAGGGATTTGCAAGAAAAACCTGAATATCCATGACTAACTAGCAAACGATCAAGCAAAAATATGTATACAATGTAAATATACAGTACAAAATCAGTACAACAAAAAAAACCTTAAGAGAGTTTGGTCAATACTATTGATACTTTACTTCCGACTCTTTGACACAAAAAAAATTTTGTTAAAGTCAACTTCGCCTTTACAAAATTACTCAAGTAAGACGAAAATAGGTTCAGAAAAATATCCGGGACGAAAGCCCTCAAACTCCTTTTGTCACGTATTACGAATTGAATTCTACTTTTAAATGGCTTGCCTAGGGGAACGTGACAATAGAAAAGGAGTTGTGTCACTTATCTTAAGTCTGAATTTAATCAAAGACTTACAATGAATAACAAAAAAAAATGACACAAGAAATCGGAAGGTAAACTATCAACTTAATGTTTAATCAAATATAAAGTTACAAGAAAGAAAAATAAACATTTACTCAATACAGAATTAATGTGTTGACCAAAACCCTTTTACAAAAATGACATGTAAAAATATTACAATACAAGAGTTTGAAAATGTAATTACAAATACAAGCAAGCAAGGCCTTGTAAAAAAGAAAACAAAATCTTAACTTACACGATCAAGTGGTTAACCACGCACGGGTCACGCAATGTCTCCGCTATTTTGTCCCACGGCTGTCTCCGTATGTCTGTCCGTCAACGTCACGCGGGCGGTCTTTATATAATATACCGCGCGTCGATTTCAAGACAAATCTAGGAATCTCTCGAAACAAATACGTCATCAATTTCCCAGATCTAGAACGCTCTTCAAAGAGACAAAAAAAAACACCCTCCTTTCAACCAGAGGTACACACACAGGTCAAGGACCGGTCACTGTCTGTGTGGCTTGACGAATAAAAAAGAAAAAAAAACTTATTACACAAGGGGCAGACAACCCCCCCGTCTCTCGACCGCAACAGGTCAACGAAAGAAAAAAACAACGCCTAGATACGTAACAAATTAAACACCTGTTTGAATGACACTATTGTGTTTGGAGGTCCTAATTTGTCACATTAGACATTGTTGTGTTTGGAGGTCCTAATTTGTCACATTAGACATTGTTGTGTTATTCGTTTCATCGTCACCTTTTTGTACTAGTTTCAATCATTATAACTGGTTGGCTAGACACGGCGAAAATCATCCTAGTCATCTTGCCATCAAGAGCTGATAAGCTGATATTCAGTTTCTTGACATTGACAAAGTATAGCCCATCATGCACCGATTTGTGAGTCTGTGGTTAAGCTGTAACACCTAAGCTTTCCAATGTTTGTAAAATGTTCTGAATGTTTCCGATGTTCCTTCAGAGTTGAAGAAAATCTGCAACCTAGTCCAAACCTTCCGCAGGATGGCAGCGGGCTGGGTACTAACCCGGGACCATCAAGATGATCAAACTACTTTCAAGCGCGGATACCACACGACCTGGCAGTCATCTGTGGTGGCTCCATGGCTGAAATTTCAAAACTCAAAAAACTTCAGAATGTCCATTCAACTTTGATATCTACACAATGAATCAGTTGAAGAAGTAAATGTAACCAGTCTTTTGTCCTAGCAAGCTGTCGCCATCGTAAGACATAGTACATAGAATAGTTGTTGTCAACATACGCAGTCGGTTTTGGTTCAAAATAAGACGCACACGTGACCACAAAAATTGACGACACTGTCTTCGAATCAGTCAACTTAAATTGTACGTACAAGTTGTCTGTGAGCCAGTTGTCGGTGAGCGATATTTCATGTGAACGAATAGTCGTAAAAGATTTGTCGGGTGAACGAAATGTTAGTGAACAATTTGTCATGGAGTCTACAGAGCGTCGCATGAGGTTTGCGGGACATGTTCTACGACAAAATGAACTACGTATACCAAGAGTTGCGATGACATGGAGGCCAATACGAGGAAAGCGCAAACAGGGACGTCCTCGTATTACTTGGCGACACACCTTCATGGAGGACCTCAGAACAGTGGACACCAGGCGAGAGGAGGCTTCAGATTCAGACATTGCCAACGACAGATCTTTGTGGAGACAGCTTGCTGCCCAATGCGTCGTACGGCGCGGGAGGACCTAAGTCTAAGTAAGTCTACAATAAGCTAAGTGTTAGGAATTTTTACAATAAACAAAGCAATGTCAAGGACACTAGACTAAACCATGTCAAGGACACTAAACTAAACAATGTCAAGGACACTAAAGTAAATTATAAGGACACTAAACTAAAAAATGTTTATGCCACTCAACTAAACAATCTCAAGGGCAATGCCAAGGACACTAAACTAAACCATGTCAAGGACACTAAACTAAACCATGTCAAGGACACTAAAGTAAATTATAAGGACACTAAACTAAAAAAAAGTTTATGCCACTAAACTAAACAATGTCAAGGGCACAACTAAACAATGTCAAGGACACTAAACTAAACAATGTTAATGACACTAAAGTAAACAATAATAAGGACACTAAAGTAAACAATAATAAGGACACTAAAGTAAACAATAATAAGGACACTAAAGTAAACAATAATAAGGACACTAAAGTAAACAATAATAAGGACACTAAAGTAAACAATAATAAGGACAATAAAGTAAACAGTAATAAGGACACTAAAGTAAACAATAATAAGGACACTAAACTAGATTTCAATGTTGCCAACTAAATTTAAAAAAAAAAGCTAAAAAACGGAAGAGCTTCACAAATTTGATTCTTCAGAACTAAAAAAAAAGGCAAAGAAATACACAAATGTACTTAGCACTTCATTTATTCCGTCCATAGGATACACCAAAAGTCTAGCTATTTATATTGTTTTTCCGCCAGGGACTTGGAGCTACAGAGAGACACCTGGTGGTGTGTGTGAAGGGGGGAGGGAGAGGATAGGTGTAGATGGGCTGGTGGGGGGGATAAACAGAAAAAGTAAGCAATTATCTTGAATCAAATTTAAATTCAGAGCATAATAGCCATGCGTCAGTTAGAAAGATGGGTAACGTGGACAAAATGGAGAGGAGGGGAAATGTCGGGAGAGGCTGTTGCGATGTTGGTCTCTCACACTCTTTGTGAAGTTCGTTTCATCTACGGCCGCCTTCTTCATACTCTGTTGTAGAAATTTTTGAAGGCTTTTTCTCTCATCCTGCTCTCTTCTCTGTAACGTCTCTGTTGACTCTCTGTCTCTCTCTCTCTCTCTCTTCACATTTGGTCTCTCTGTACAAAGATGACGACCTGAACACGTGAAACATTTCTCATTCTCTCTCTCTTCTCACCCGCTCTCTCTCTCTCTGTACGACTTGCCTTTCAGTCTCCGTCTCTCTCTCTCTCTCTCTCTCTCTCTCTCACTCTCTCAATCGTTTTCATTCTCTCTCCCATTAACCTTTTAATGTTATCCCCCCCTGCCTCCCAACTGGAAGTCATCAGTGTCAAAAATGCATTAAAAGTACCCCACTACCCCCCCCCCCCCCCACTTAGTAGTACCAGCAATACAATTAGTTTGTTTTTTTTTGTTTTGTTTCTTAACATTTTTGTTTTCCTTTGAAACTCTATTGACAGTTGATGAAATACATTGACCAACAAACTCCCTACAAACAAAATGTATTTAGTATGACCTTTTTAAAGCGGCCCTTCTATGCTCTTATACTGGCCCTGGTCCGACCTCTTTTCAGGGCCGGCCTTAATCTTAGGCAAACTAGGCAGAAAAAAAAGGCAAAACTTGGATCAGATTTAAAAAAATAGTAGAGCACTATGACTCGATATTTTACTAGTGTAACTCTGTCTTTAGGCCTACTACGGAAGTAACGATATATCCTATATGGATTTCATTAATTTGTTGATTTAGTTCTAGATACACGCTTTAGACCTTTTTTTTAAAATCCATTGCGAAACTTTATTATTTTTTTTTTTGCTTTTTCTTTTCAGTTTTTTTTTAAATCTTATTCAGGGTCACCAAATTCACTTTGCCTAGGGCCTCCAATTATCAAAGGCAGGCCCTGCTCTTTTGATGGCATGTGATGGGGGGAGGGATGGATCTCTGGCAGAAAGTTTCCGATTTGCCTAGTCCACAGTAGGATTTGAACTCAAGCCACCTCAGTTAGGAAGCCAAGCGGTATATGCCATTCTTGATCCATTTTATCCAAGGAGGCAAACCTGCTTTCACACACACACTCCCACAAAAACACACTCACATACAGACTCAAACACTCAGCCACACACACGCACCATACCCTAAGCCACACACACACACACACACCTATATACACACTCATACACTCAGCCACACACACATAATAAACATATACAAACTTGAAACAATAACAACGATACCACATATATCTATTTACAGTAAGTACAATCGTCAAAGGGACAAAGCTGTATGCCATGCGATTGGAACTGTAGTTATGATGGTTCTGAGTTGTCTACCTGGATCACGGTATTACATAACACAAAGGAACGTAGCCGACGTACACTGTTCAATGAACCTGACCTCTAGTGACCTCTAGCGTAGTGCTTAAATAGACGACTACATTCTCCATAAGTTGACCATTGAGCAAAGACCAACCGCACTTTAAGCGATTTCTGACAACACCATTGCAACAAGTGGTTGGTTACTATAAGGCTTTTGGTCAAAGGCCCGGTGAGCCGGCACCAAAATGAGCCGAAAAAGTCGTCTGGAATTAAGAATAACTCAAAATACGGTAAAATAGTTTACAATTTTCTCCTACAAGGGAAGCCAGTATAACGTCACGACTGATTTAATCCGTTATACAGCTTGTGATGAGCTTACATTCCTTCCACCACCATATGGACTCTACTAAGTCTTTATATACCCTAAGTCTACATGTTCCTAAAACATTCTATTTCAAACATCAAAAACGAAAGACTCTAACAATACTATAAGCAGCTCTCTAGTAGTCCACCACGTCAGTCTATCTTGAAATTTCACCCCCCTTTTACAAGTCACTAACGTCTGACAGTATAGGCACTCCCGTATGTCTGCCACCAGTGCTGTTACAACAGCTGTTTTATTATGGTTTTAAAGTTACATTGTTTTATGAAAATACTATTCAAAAATAAATTTAAAAATAATATGTGGTCCTGGTGTGCATGTATCGAAAGCTTTACCGAGTCTGTGTTTGTCAAATTTCATTTCAATAAACTTAAATTTGGTCATATGCAATCTGTTTATTAGCGCCATGGGCCCTGATTGATTGACTAATTCTTCCACTTGCTGTGTGTCACGTCAGTTTTAGAACCCCTGTAATATTTTGTGACTAGTAATCACTGAACCATTCCGTGCTTGTTCGCACGAGATTTTGTTTTTTGGGCGGAAGCTGACCACGACATTCGCGTTATCAGCACGACAGTCAGTTGTTTTATAGACTCTGGTAAGAGAGGAGTGTTTTGGATATCTTGTCCAGTACAGTAATATATATTTATTAAGATTGATTTTGGAGTATATGTGATACCTGAAGTATTTTATTGGATTATAACTCACTATGTTTTGTGAATATTTCTTGATGGCTGGACTTGCCAATATCTGTTATTAATTATATTGTGTGTAATAAAAACCATGTCTGCTACCAGTGAGTCAATCCATTATTTTGAATATTGTGGTCAGAGAGTTCAGCATGTTAGTGTTCTCACGCACTAGCAAATCTAGTGCGCGAGAGAAAGTATTTAATTAAGAAGTTAAAAAATATCATAGTAGTACCAGTACAACACAGATACATTCGCGTCATCACGCCTACAACAAGAACTAGGCTGTGACATATGGTGGCCAGTATGTCTTAAATGACAGAACGAACCTACACTCTTTAACAAGTAAATCGTCGATCGTCTACATATA
Source organism: Biomphalaria sudanica (assembly GCA_036873155.1). NCBI lineage: Eukaryota > Metazoa > Mollusca > Gastropoda > Planorbidae > Biomphalaria > Biomphalaria sudanica. The sequence continues at coordinate 692,870 of JAZGLO010006649.1, forward strand.
ATCTGGCGTAGAAGTACAAAAGACTATTTTTCCAGTATGGCGGCAAAAACAATTGAAAGGAACTTAGAAGCCTAACAAACGTATCTGCAACAACAAGAAATAACTCAGGTGACCTGGCTCCAGCAGGATCTCAAATCGATTCCTAGATCTAATTACGTTACCATAGATCTAAAATATAACCAACTAGACTCATAATACAATATCAAGTTGAAGTTATGCCTGATGAGCCGCAATCTGGGTGAAAAACTACTGTAGCAATCTCAGAATCTGTCTGTGCTACAACCTGATGAGCCGCAATCTGGGTGAAAATCCGAAGCAACCTGTCTGTACTAATCAAGTCCGACGTCATTCAAGTCGACTATTCATCGTGGTGTACGTCATTTGTGACTCACCTAATTATTTGTTCACTGTTCCAGTAACAAATAGTGGTACACTTGGGCACGTGATACCACCATATCGTCTTAACTGACTCCTATCATCTTCTGTGAAGAACTTTTCCTGTCTTATACTGCTATTTGAGTCAGTCATTCACTGTTGGATTATTTTCTAGAAGCTCAAGCACTTTGGAGTATATATATATACTATTTGTCATTCTAGTCATTGTTGCCCATATGATTTGTACTAAGCCTTTATTGGATTACTAGTTACCAGTGTAATTAATTCTGTTTGGATTATTGAGCTCACTATTGGATATATTACCTTACTTATTTCAATGATTTCTTCGATGATTGGATTATCACTGGACAATGGATCTACACTAAGAGGATGGAACTTATCTACATCAGACTACACTAGAAAGCCCCTGTAAGTGTGAATAATTATTGTATGTATTTGTTATACATTGACATAATTTAAAGTATCCAATTAAGTGATGTTGACTATTGAAGATAGTCACTAGTAAGTAACCATTTACATTTTTCTAAGTATTTCTAAGGGTGGCTGGAGTGGGACTATTTTATGACTTTCATAATAATAGGATCTATTAGGGAATATCCTATCTGTTCTTTTACCTTCGATAAGACCCAACGCGTTTGAGGTCATCCTTGTTGGTAGGGAGGTACTAGATCATATTGGGAAATATTTATTAGCTGTTTTAGTCTTGTTTGTGTATTTTGTCAGAGTATTCTGTTTGTATTTATATTGTTGTTTGTGTAAATCTTTGTATCTACATATCTGTAATTCTCCTGTCCTATTTCTTCTTTTTATTGATTTCTTTTTATAGCAGACTGTGTCGTCATTCATATTGTTTCTGTGTTTGTTTTTCTTTATACATTGTACATATATTTTTTACTTCTTATTAATTTAATTTTTTTTTTTTCTATTATAACTGGCATAAACAATAGCCATACATACTTCATATTGAAACATACTTGAACTATTGCATTTGTGAAAAGTATTCATTTAATACATATAATTATTTGAATATATGATTATTAGGAGAGTTCATTGATCTTGTATTTATTTTGTAAAAATATAGTGCATCATAACACACTCATTCTCCCAGTGTAATATTTGTAACATATAATATAATACTTGTAACATATTTTTTTGTGCAACTGTATACTTGGATTTACTTCTTTAACTACTACATTGACAACCATGGCATCATATGATAAAATTTTGGAGCTTGTCAAAATAATGGAACTAGAAGGGGATGAGAAAAAGGAGTTTATCAAAAAAGAATTAGAAAAGGCTGAAAAGAAAGAAAAAGAGGAAAGAGATAGGGCTGAAAAGGAAAAAGATAGGATAGAAAAGGATAAAGATAGGGAAGAAAGAGCTGCAGAAAGAGCTCATCAAAAAGAACTAAAAGAACTAGAGACTAAACAAAAAGAAAGTCAGGACAAAGTAGAGTTAGCTAAATTAGAAGCAGCAAAAATTAATCCCAACATTATTACCCAGCAAACAACTAACAAACCATTCATCTCCAAATTTCATAAATTTAATATCAAGGAGGAGACATTAGAAAATTACCTAGTTCAGTTTGAACATATTTCATCCACTTACAACTTAAATAATGAGGATATGGCAAAACATCTACTGGCTAATTTATCTGGAGAACCTCTAAACATAATAAGCACACTTACAACTGAACAAAAAAAAGACTACCTTGCTGTTAAAACTAGACTTTTGGAACATTTTGGAAAAAGTGAAGACTATTATAGAAAACTCTTTAAAAAAATTAAACTAAATAAAGATGGAGACTTCAATAGAATTATATTTGACATGAAGGCAAATATGCTTAAGTGGTTAGAACTAGCTAAATGTGACATTAAAGATCCAATTCAAATTTTGGACATGATCCTAATTGACAATGTACTATCTAATGTAACAGACTTAGTGTTTACTTTTCTTAAAGAAAAGAAAGTAAAAACAGAAACTGATCTCATTACTAATTTAAATCTTTTTAAAGATAGCCATCCTGGTCATACCATGGATAAAAGAGACCTACATGAATTAGCCGCAACAGTCAGTACATCAAACAGTAATACTAATGATAGATTTAAATTTTCTAACTCTAAGACTTGCTTTAATTGTGGCAAGAAGGGCCATGTTAAAAGCCAATGCAGACAAACTAATACTAGTAACTTTAGATATAGAAGTTACACTAATTACCATAACCCTAGCAACTACAATCAAAATAATTACAACAATCCTAGGAACAATAATAACCAATATACAAACTACAGATCAAACCAGAGTGCAAGCCCTAGAGAAAGAAGGAGCCTTAGAAATAACAACTTCTATTACAATAATTATAATACTAACAGACAATCAAGGATGGACACATACAATCATCAGTCTAACTACAATACTAACTATCAAAACAGAAACAGAAATAGAGTTAATAACAGTAACAACAATGTCCAAAGAGAAGAAAATGTTGCTTACTTACAAGCAGACATGTCCAAAGTAAATGTATTTCCATCCTATGTAAATTCAGTAGAGATTAAGGCAATGAGAGATTCTGGTGCGACAACATCAATAGTAAAATCTAATCTAGTCAGACCAGAACAATATTTAAAAGAAACTGTTAAGGTGATCTATGCCAATGTACAAAAATTTGACATATGTAAAACTGCCAAGGTCTGGATTGAATCTCCCTGGATTACAGGCGAGATAAAAGTAGTTGTAATGGATACACCTGCCCAAGACCTCATAATAGGGAACTCACATGGTGTTAAAGATTTAACAATTAATCAACTAGATTCATGGATAAAAAATAGACAAAAAAAATTGGTATCTACATCAACATAAAATAGCAGCTGTACAAACTAGATCACACACAAAAATAGTACCAGAGATTGAATTGCCAAATATTCTATTTAATGAGTTAGGAACCACCAGACAAGAACTAATCAAAATGCAAAACAGTGACCCTATAGTACAAGATTTGTTAAGCAAAGACTATAACAAAATAAATTTAAACAACCATCATATCTTAGTCAACAACCTAGCCATAAGATGTAATAAAAGCAAAGATAGCACAAGAATTCAAATAATAATTCCACAAAGCCTAACACCCAAAATACTTAAAATGGCCCATGATGATCCAACAGCAGGCCACTTTGGCAAAAAGAAAACATATGCCAAAATTTCAGAAAAATTCTTTTGGCCCAAGATGAAAACTCAAATAAAAAACTATATAGATTCTTGTCCAGAATGTACTAAACAAAAAGTCATACTTAAGGCACCTCTACAAAAGTCAGATAAAGCCCATTGCTTCTGGGATAAAATAGCCATTGATATTATGGGCCCATTAAATACAAGTACCAAGGGAAATAAATATATATTGGGGATCATAGATATAGCAACCAGATGGGCAGAAGCTTTTCCTCTTCGGGATATTAAGGCAGAAGATATATGCACCTCACTAAGAACAATATTCCTAAAGTTTGGATTCCCAAATAAAATTCTATCAGATAATGCATCCAATTTTAAATCAAATTTAAATAAAGCCTTTGCAGAAATGACCAACATCAAACTAGTACACAGTACAATTTATTCGCCACAATCTAACGGTGTAATTGAAAGATGGAACAAGACAATCAAAGAAATAATTTATAAATTAGAAACAGAAGCAATGAATACTTGGGATCAGACTTTAAACTATGCTATTTTTGCTTACAACACTACTACTCATGAAACAACAAAATTCAGTCCATATGAATTAGTTTTTGATAGGAAACCTAAAGGTCCACTAGAACTATGGGCTGATAATATGTTAGACCTAGAGAACTATGAGAAATTCCATCCATGGATAACACAAACAAAACAAAATTTAAGACAGGGAATAAAGTTAGCTGATATAAACATGGATAAAAATTTAAATAGACATAGAGACATAAAAAACAAGAACAGAAAATTAAGGACATTAAACATAGGGGATCAAGTATATGTAAAGATAGAAAATAAGTATAGTAAAAACAAAAATGAAGGTCCATATAAGATAGTAGGCAAAATAAACAACAAAGTGTACAAAGTAGACAAAAATGGAAAAGAATGTAAACTAAGCATAGACAAACTAGTAAAATTTCCTAAAAGAAAATTTGAAGAGATAGAAGTAATTGATAGGGAAACAGATTCAATAGGAACTATACAAGAATATGCTGCTAACACTATAACTATTCATACTAACACCCAACACTCATGTAATGATAGGACCAATATAGATAACTTGATAGAGAAATACAATGATGTCATTACATTAAAACTAGGCTGCACTGATCTAATTCAGCATTCAATACACTTAAATAAGACATTACCATCTAAAACAAAGGCATATAACATCCCAAAGGCCTATGAGGAATTAGTAAAGGTAGAACTGAAGAAATTACTAAGTGAAAACAAGATAGAAAAATCAGAAGTATGCTCTTATGCATCACCTATGGTAATTGTTAAGAAAAAAGATAATAATGTAAGAATCTGTTGTGACTATAGAGAACTAAACAATTGTACTATTATAGATCCTGAACCTTTACCTGATACAGACACTATAATTAATATGTTAAGTAGAGCCTCACTGTTTACCACCATGGATCTAAATAGAGGATTCTGGCAAATAAAAATGGAAGAAATGTCTAAACAATATACAGCTTTCAAATGTATTTTACCTGGGTTTGAAGGGATATATGTATGGAATGTCATGCCATTTGGATTAGTTAACAGCACAGCCACTTTCCAAAAATGTATTAGTAAACTATTATCAGGAATAGACAATGTAATTTCATATGTGGATGACATTTGTGTTTTCACTAAGTCAGAAAAAGAACATCTAGACACACTTGAACAAATATTTGCTCGTTTAAAACAACATAAGATGACAATTGCTCCCAATAAACTAAATCTTGTAAAGGATGAAATTCAATTTTTAGGCTACAACATTGCTAATAACAGAATAACTCCTACCAAAGCAAACATAACTAAAATAAAAAATATTAAGGAACCTAAAACAAAAAAGGATGTAAGAGCACTATTAGGATTGTGTAACTTTTACAGGAAATTTATACCTCACTATGCCCAACTAATTCAGCCCTTAGTAGAGTTCACTAAGAAGAAACATTCAAATATAATAAACTTAGATGATATCAGCAGAGAAGCACTAACCAGATTAAAAGATAAGTTTAATGAGAAACTAGAATTAGGAAGTATTGATCCTATTTCACAACTCCTACTGTACACTGATGCATCTAATAATGGTATAGGAGCATGCCTACTGCAACAGAAAGAATCATATCTAAAACCTATAGTTCATATAAGCAGAACATTATCTAAGGCAGAGAGAAAATATTCAATAATAGAAAAAGAACTATTAGCTATAGTATGGAGCATAGTCAAACTGAAACACTATTTATTAGGAAGATTTTTTACAATTAAATGTGACCATAAACCATTATTAGCACTTAAAAGAAAAGAACTAAAGAATAACAGAATAAATAGATGGTCATTAATTTTATCTGATTACAAGTTTGACCTACAAAGTATACCTGGTCATGAAAATGTATTAGCTGATTTTTTGTCAAGACAGGTAGATCATGAAACAGATACCAATGAGGACAATGATATTGTACATATCAGTCAAAATATTTTAACTGAATAACTTCATAATACAATTAGAAACAACTTGACATTTTTCAATCAGGTCAAGCTGACATTTTTTTTTCTAGTTATCATGTAACTAGGTCATGACATATTTTTGTTACACTTGTATTATTTTATTGGGTCATAATGACATTTTTCCTTTCATTGATGCTATTGTACTATCATTTTTTATTAACTGTGCATTACATATTAATTTATCACAATTTGTTAATAACATAGAATATCACAATAACTAGATGTGCTAATAGTTTATATAGTTAGTAAACACAGTAATGTAAACAAACACATTGTAAACAGTAAACTACTTGAACTGTTGACCTAAAATTTTTTTTTTTGGAAACTCACAAATGTAAATATTGATTTTTTTACAAGTGGTACACATTTGAATGTTATCATTTTTATGCTATTCTACTTTAAATACCACATATGTGTGCTAGCAATAGCAATTATAGACAATGTCACGGTAACCTTGTATAATGGTGACAGAACTTAAAGTAATACTGAACATAAATATACTTGTATAGATGTATGTAAAAATTATTTTTTTCTTGAACTTCAATAAATTCACTTAGTGTGTCAAATGATACACATTGGTTGTGTTATATCATAGAAATAATTTAATGTAAAATGACTTTAAAATTTTATTTTTTTCTTCTCTTATAATTGAGATGTCAATGTATGTTAACAGGCGGACCACATAGCAATTAAACAATGCATTTGTTAGTTGGTATATGGAACCATTCATAGTTAGAATGAATGACATAACATTAATATTTATGTATAATTGAGTAAGCAGTATTGAGATGATTAATTAGATCATCTTCATATGATAGATTAAGCTAATAGACATATACATATATATATAGAACAATTATATCATATGTACTTTTGTAAAAGATTTTTTTCAAAAATCTTTTCTAGGGGAAGGGGCGTATGTCACGTCAGTTTTAGAACCCCTGTAATATTTTGTGACTAGTAATCACTGAACCATTCCGTGCTTGTTCGCACGAGATTTTGTTTTTTGGGCGGAAGCTGACCACGACATTCGCGTTATCAGCACGACAGTCAGTTGTTTTATAGACTCTGGTAAGAGAGGAGTGTTTTGGATATCTTGTCCAGTACAGTAATATATATTTATTAAGATTGATTTTGGAGTATATGTGATACCTGAAGTATTTTATTGGATTATAACTCACTATGTTTTGTGAATATTTCTTGATGGCTGGACTTGCCAATATCTGTTATTAATTATATTGTGTGTAATAAAAACCATGTCTGCTACCAGTGAGTCAATCCATTATTTTGAATATTGTGGTCAGAGAGTTCAGCATGTTAGTGTTCTCACGCACTAGCAAATCTAGTGCGCGAGAGAAAGTATTTAATTAAGAAGTTAAAAAATATCATAGTAGTACCAGTACAACACAGATACATTCGCGTCATCACGCCTACAACAAGAACTAGGCTGTGACACTGTGGACGAAAAAAGACGAAAATTTAATCACATTCCGTGTGTCTATAACAACTCAGCACATTTCACGATCGAAACCACTGCGGTAAATTTACCAAAAGAGATTCTTTATTCGCAATTTAGACCCAATATGATTTTTTAAAGCCAACATTTCAAAAAAGTACAAGATTAAACATTCTTACGATTTTAAGCATTATTTAAACTTTTTTTCTCTGTGCGTACGTTTCTCCCTGGCACGGAACTTGCTTTTGTAGACATTATATAAAATACATATTTTTTGTCTTATGAAGCCGACATTGACTGAATACATGTGTACAAATGTACAAAGACAAAACGAAATGCACGTGTATAAATGTATAGCTATGTATGTATGTACATCTATATAAATCATTGTGTTGAGGGGGGAGGTAACAAAAAGAGAATAAAATGTCTTGGGTGACTAATGTTATGACGCTAGAGTGATCACAAAGAAAGGGCTCTGCCCAATAGCAACATAAAGCTTCTGTAATACTTAAATATTGAATTAAGAAGAAAAGTCAGTCATTGTATGTCATTTTATTTGAATAGGGTGGGGGGGTAAAATAAAGTCCAATAAAGCGTATCACGCACTGGAATTTACTAGCCAAAAAAGGGGTATTGCTAAAATATGACAACTTTGATTGATAAAAGTGTAGAAAAATACAAGGAAATGTTTGAGGCTAGAACCAATGTATTATGTGAGCATTAGGCGATTTGCAGGATGTATAAAGTAAAAAAGGTTCAGGCCAAAAAAATGTCATAGAGCCTGCCTAAATCAAATATTTGGAAAATAATAAAAAAACAGAAGAATTGTCAGATAGTGTTGATAGGACTACTTAATCGGTACGTGACGTTTTGGCGCAGACGTTTTGACGCGAGACGTTTTGGCTCGGGAAACGTTTCGGCGCGAGATATAATTTCATGATAATTTAATAAGCACGTAGCTTTTATAACCATGTTTATTTCACTCTATTATAATATTGTGTGCATAATATGAATTCTAACAGCGTCCTGTGTAATTTGTGTATAAAATGTTTGCTTATTTCATGACTATAGGCCTATAATAAATCAGATTCTTGAATGGTAATGACATGCTATCCCCCCCCCCCTTTAATTATATGTGAGTTCTGCTAAGCGCGCTGGATGACATTCTTCGATTTCTTTCCAAAAGACATTTTAAAAAACAAATAATGGCATTAGTTTAATATCCGAGCACGCCCCCTAGGATACTCTTAAGAGATAGAGTTTGAGAAATTGAGTTAGAGTTAGGGGTGATTTGGGTGACCTTCCCTTGACGCTGGTCAAGTTATGAAGACAAAACCAGCACCGAGCACTGGTCATAGGCGTCATGCGTCTGGCGATAATATCCTTTGGATTGGTCATTATCTATGACACTATCCCGCCCCCTCTCTTCTGGGCACATTTCACTCATTGCATATACTCTTTCCTCCACCCCTTCCCTCTCTCGCGGGTAAGATGATAATCTGTTTCTAGCACTCCTCTTGACATCGTTTCATTTTGCTTGTAAATTAGTGTCATACCTTTAACAAACATTTTGAAAATAAAAAAGTGCCTCTTCATAAACAGACATACACTATTGTTGGAAAGTTATACTCGAATTTAAGTGCCGATCCAGGTTGAAATTAAGAAAAACAAAGGAAACATAGCCTGGGATACAATTATTGTGTGCTTACACTACTCGCCCTGCAGTCCTAGAGATATCACCTGATCATACCAGGTAGGAAAAATTTATTATTATTATTACTTTTACATATTGCCATTAAAGTTGCAAAAAAAAATAATTTTTTAAATAAAATTAAATAAAACTACATTATAGTTTCAAATACTTATTTTATGTAGTCACTAAAATATATTTATAATTTTTTTTTTCTTTTTTTATTTATTATATAATTTTAAAACCTTATTTTTATAATTTAAAGAAAAAAAATTGGACCTAGCATTAGAGTTACTAGATCAGTTAATTAATAGTTCTGTTTTCATGAAAATTATCTTTCTTTAAATGCCTAATTAGATATAATTAAAATAATTAAAATAAATAAATTTAAATCAGTATTTTGTATGAAAACTATAACACACACACAAAGAGAGAGAGAAAGAAAGAGAGAGAGAGAAAGAAAGAGAGAGAGAGAGAGAGAGAGAAAGAAAAGAGAGAGAAAGAGAAACTGGCACACAAACACCATAACCGCACATGAAAGTTTCTCTCACTGCTAAGACTATTACCCTACAACTAGCCAAGCCTTCAGACAGTACACTTAGGTCTCTCCACTTCTGTGTGGCCTTTGTTCCAGACGAAACTGATCAAATCTTGACTCTGTTTCCAATCCACAGTTAACTTCTGATCTCCCCCGCCTCTCTGGATCTACTCACGCATGAATCGCTCAGATACACCTGCACATTCACTCACGCATAAAGTTGGTGCGAACAATTAGCTCGTTACAAAACAATACATTTGAAGTCCCCCCCCCTCTCCTTTTTTATCCCTCCCCCATGAGCGCACACATTAAATAACTTGTCTCTGACTTGTTTAAGGCGATCGGCACATTAGCCCAGGACAGATAATTATTTTAATTGCGACCGAGTGAGCGTTCGATTCGTGTGACTGCTCACTCTGTTCAGAGGTCCTCGGCGATCAGACTCATTACGCAGATAATCATCTTATAGCTGGACGTGTCGGCTCACTCGTGCTTGATACGTTAGCACAACCTAGTGGACCTTGTGGATCTAGTGGACCTTGTGGATCTAGTGGACCTTGTGGATCTAGTGGACCTTGTGGATCTAGTGGATCTAGTGGACCTTTGCATCTAGTGAACCTTGTGGATCTAGTGGACCTAGTGGATCTAGTGAATCTAGTAGATCTAGTGGATCTAGTAGACCTTTGGATCTAGTGGACCTTTGCATCTAGTGAACCTTGTGGATCTAGTTTACCTAGTGGATCTAGTAGATCTAGTGGATCTAGTAGACCTTTGGATCTAGTGGACCTTGTGGATCTAGTGGGTCTAGTGAATCTAGTAGATCTTGTGGATCTAGTGGACCTTGTGGATCTAGTGGACCTAGTGGATCTAGTGGACCTAGTGGATGTAGTGGACCTAGTGGATCTAGTGGACCTAGAGGATCTAGTGGACACAGATATTTTACAAAGAGAATTAGATGAATTACAGAAATGGGAATCAAATTGGAGCATGTTTTTCCACCCAGAAAAATGTCAGTTGTTAAGAGTAACAAAAAAACTAAAACAAATTAATTCCACTTATCTTATTCATGGCAAACCAGTAACACAGACTAAAAACGCAAAATACCTAGGTGTTATAATAAATGAAAAACTGTCATGGAATCCACATATTTATGAAACTATAAAAAAATCCAACAAAGCATTAGGGTTTATTAAAAGAAATTTCTATAAATCAAATAAGAACATAAAACTAAAATGTTATTTAACCTTGGTTAGGCCAATAATAGAATATGCATCCACCGTGTGGGACCCCTCAACTCAAGAAAACATTAAGAAACTGGAACAAACACAAAATAGAGCAGTGAGATTCATAACAAACGAATATTCACATTTGACTAGAGTAACACCATTAGTAAAATCACTAAATTTAGAAAGCCTTCAGGACAGAAGACTCAAAAGTAAAGTAGCAATTATACATAAAACACTGAACCATAATCTTCAAATACAAAAACAAAATCTAATAAAATACTCTGAAAGACACAAAAATAAAGGCACATTCCTCGTCCCATATGCTAGGACAAATTTGTACAAATACTCCTTCTTCCCTAGTGCTATTAGAGCATGGAATGGGTTGCCTGAGCTAGCCAGAAAAACCAGTGACTTGGCAGAATTTAAGTCATTGGTTAATATGTATGACTAAATGCATGACGCGTAGGACGTAATCATCTTCTTTTTTGAAGTAACGTCTGTATTGTATAAGATAAGATAAGATCTAGTGGACTTGTGGATCTAGTGGACCTTGTAGAGCTAGCGACCTTGTGGATCTAATAGACCTAGTGGATCTAGTATCTAAGTAGTGCTAGGGGAAGGGAGGGAGAAACAGAAAGAGAGATGAAGTAAGAAAGAGGATGAGAGAGAGGGAGCTATGGAGAGAGAGAGAGAGGTGATAAAAAGTTAAAGAAGGAGGGAAGGATAGTAAGAAGAGATTGTGGGAGTAGAGAAGAAAGTGAAAAAAGAAGATAGAGAAAATGTGAGGGAGGCGGGCAGTGGCGTAGCTATGGTGGTGGAAGAGGAGGGGAGGATTTGAAAATCCCCCGTGAGGGCCCCCAGATAAAATATTAAATAATACGCCATTATCTCATATCATGACGTCAAATGTCAAAATGCAGGGCCCTTCAAGAGGTCAAGCCCCCAGGGCATATTCTAGCTACGCCACTGGAATTAAGGAAAGGTGAGACTGAGAAAAGAGAGAGCGCGGAGAGAGAGAGAGAGAGAGAGAAAAGAGAGAGAGAGAGAGAAAAGCGGACAGAAAGATAGAGATGTATACAAAGAAGAGTTATACGAGAGAAACAAAATAGGGTGAGGGAGTAAGAGAAAAATGAAAGAGAGAGAGACAGTGGAAGAATGGCAGAAAGAAAGAGAAAGTAGGAAAGAATGAGAGAGGGAGGGAGAGAGAGACTAGAAATATTTGAGAGAGGGAGAACCTAGGAAAGAATGAGAGAGGGAGGGAGAGAGAGACTAGAAATATTTGAGAGAGGGAGAACCTAGGAAAGAGTGAGAGAGGGAGAGAGAGACTAGAAATATTTGAGAGAGGGAGAACCTAGGAAAGAGTGAGAGGGGGAGAAAGAGGGACTAGGAAAGAGTGAAAGAGGGACTAGGAAAGAGTGAGAGAGGGAGAGGCTAGGAAAGAGGGAGAGAGGGAGAGAGATAAGGAAAGAGTGATAAAGGGAGAGAGAGACATGGAAAGAGTTAGAAATAGGGACTAGGAAAGACTGAGAGAGAGTGATAAAGACTAGGAAAAGGTGAGAGAGGGAGAGGATATAAAAGAGTGAGAGAGGTATAGAGAGACATGGGAGAAAGAGGGACTAGGAAAGACTGAGAGAGGGAGAAAGAGGGACTATGAAAGAGTGAATGAGGGAGAAAGAGACTAGGAAAGAGGAAGAGAGGGAGAGAGAGGCTAGGAAAGAGTGAGAGAGGGAGAGAGAGACATAGAAAGAGTGAGAGAGGAAGAGAGAGGCTAGGAAAGAGTGAGAGAGGGAGAGAGAGGCAAGGAACGAGTGAGAGAGGGAGAGAGAGGCTAGGAAAGAGTGAGAGTGGGGGAGAGACAAAGAAAGAGTGAAAGAAGGAGAGAGAGACTAGCGTCAAGACATCCTGGTCTTAGCACACAGTCGTATCTTTGTTTGTATAACAAATCTTTATTATAATAATAAGGCTTGTCTTCGCGTCTTTAATTACACGATAATTATTTTAATTTAAATTCGAATATCAATGCACCAATCTTAGATTTACTGATATTTTATGGATACACACGCTAAATACTATTAATATCTAAATCGATCACCGGCGGACAATTGTTATGCCTGTGCTGAATGTGGCAAAATATGTAGATCACAGCTGGGGCTGCGTAGCCACGAGAAATACTGCATTCGTCATTAATCTTCGGACTAGAAGACAAGCCTAATTTATTTCTATAGTAAATAGTATCCCTACAATAGTTGTTTCGAAGGGTAATTGAATCATTATTGGATTTTTAATAACAATTTCGATGCTCCGAACACAAATTCGTTAAATAGTTGTATTATTTAGGCCGTTGGAAGGTGTTTAGATTATATGTATGTATACCTGTAATAGTTAGTACTTATTTAAGTAAATGGTTACGAAGTTTCTAGCCAGATTATATTTTTTTATTGATAGTTAGAAAAAACAACATATGTCTCTGATGTATTCGGAATTGTCACAATAAATGTTTAACTCAGTAATTTACTTTGTTATAACAAAAGTTATAACAACTCACTCTGTCTGTATGTTAAAAAGTTTGTACACGTTATTTCTCTGACACCCAATCTTGGATCAAGCTGAAAATGTGCACAGTCATTTCTTTTATCTGACAACACAAGAGTCAATTAAAAAAAAAACAACTAATTATTTCAAACCACACAGGTTTATTGTTGTTGGTCTAATTCTATTACAAATTTAATTACAAATGCCTAAGCTTTGTTTAGTAATTATTTTCCAGTTTTTTCTTGTTTACTTTTCCATTTTTTAGATCCGGCCAAAGAAGAGAAAACGCTAAAGAGAAATGTGATGGTGATTTAAAGATATTTTATGAAATACTTGAACAGAAAAAGATGAAAAATACATAGCTTATTACCACTTCCTACATTCTGTACACCAAAAATATCCAAATAGCTCTTTATGCACATATACTGTACTTGTATACTGTTGAAGATGTTCATTCTAAATTTTATTAAGAGTAGCCTGGTCTTTGTTTGCATTAATATCATAATGTTATGACCCTACATTGTGCACTGTCATTACGTGCGAGACTGTGCACAATGAGACACAGGACAGAGACACGCTAAAAGATAGAGGAAGTCACAGATGGCCGATAATTAGATCTTGGATGTAAACAAGAATATAGTGTTGTTATTACTGAATACTCTAGTGAATTTTTCTTATCGAACTACTGTTGTTATATTATTAAACTAGTGTTTTTTTTAAATACAACCCTGATGCAGTCCCAGCTGCGATGGGCAGCACACGTCTGCAGAATGGAAGACCACCGCATCCCTAAACGACTCTTGTATGGCCAAGTAAGTGAAGGAAAGCGCTCGCAAGGTGGTCAAAGAAAGCACTTCAGGGACACCCTCAAAGCTTCTTTGAAGGCGTTCAGCATAGACCCAGCCACTTGGGAGACAGAGGCACATGACAGAGCATCATGGCGTCGCGCTGTGAAAACTGGCGCACAGGTTGCTGAGGAAAAGAAAACAACGCTGGCAGAAGAAAAACACCAGAGAAGAAAAGCAAGGCTCACGACACTAGCTCCAGCTGGAATAACCTGCCCAGTGTGCAGCCGAACATTCCGGGCTCACATAGGTCTCACCAGGCACATGAGGGGGCATAAAATCCCAGTGCAAAGCTCTTAGCCCCCTAGATGACAAAGTGGTCATCATCGAACCACGATGGACGAACTATAGTGTTGTTGTTTTTTAAATACTTCTTTCGTTGAGGTTCTTTGAGCTTGCTGTTGGCTAAGTTACAGCAATATCTTATCTTATTAAATACAGACGTTACTTCAAAAAAAAAAAAAAAAGAAAACGATTACGTCCAGTGCGTCATACATCTAGTCATTCATGTTAAATAATGACTTAAATTCTGCCAAGTCATTGGTTTTCCTGGCTGACTCAGGCAACCCATTCCATGCTCTAATAGCACTAATGAAGAAGGAGTTTGTACAACTTTGTCCTAGCATATGGAATGAGGAATGTGCCTTTATCTTCGTGTCTTTCTGGGTAGTTTATTAAGTTTTGTTTTGTGTATTTGAAGATGATGGTGTTAGGTTTAACACTGCTAAAAACGTTAACAAAATATTCTGTACACCGAACACACAAAAGGCTTGCTAATTATGGATTTGTCTCCCTTTAATGAAACTTTAAAAATTGTACACAACCTACTAGCCTATATATACGCGCAAATATCACTCATTGGTCACTAGATTGCTTAAACTATCGAACAGAATTGCATCAAATTCCGAACACAGGTTCCTTTTACCTAGGTCCTCACTAAGAACTGTTTTAACAGATTCGCAACCTGACGACCTCTACTCACGAAAAACCGCAAGCTCTATCAAACCTTTGAATTTTAGTTTCAGGATTTTCCCAAAAGGCCGCAGTCTGCATATGAAGTATTCATAGATATAAATAAATATAGACTAACCGATAAAAGAGTTTTATGAAACGAAAATTTGTAACTTGCAATTTTGTGCACTTTATTATACAGCATTTATGAGCAGTATAGTTTTGTTTAATCTCTAAGACTGAAGATCATGCAACTTTTCAGAATTCAGAAATTCGACAACAATAGATATACATGTTTTCAAGTTACATGAACTTATTTCCTGTTTCCAGTCAATATTTATTGATGTCTATGGAAGTATTTAAAAAAAAAATTCACACAAATTGCGTATTTGTTTTCTTTCTGCCTAGGTGTAATTATAGTTTTGATATGCCTCACGATCATTTCCGCCTCCTTTTAGATGGTGTCTAAATAAAAAAGAAAAAACAATACTAGATTAAAAGCATGAAAAAAAAATCTAATAGAGTTTGTTTTTTATGATTAAAGGATGCAAAATAAGGTTAAAACTAACATAGATGCTATTCATATAGATTTAAAAGCTGAAAATTATTTGTTGAAGGGTCGATCACTCGGGAGATTCTAAAAAAGTTAAAAGTTTATAATTTTAAAAAGGCCAAAGAGTGTGAAAGCGTGTGTGTTTGTGTGTGGCGGGGGGAGGGGGTACGGTCGAAAAGCAACACAGGGTAGGCCTATCTAAAATAATGAGTAGCTAAAGAAAAGTCAGAGGTTGTATGTAGGACTAAGTTAATTAAAAAAAGGAGGGGGGGCCTACTAGAATTCACGGGCTAAAAGCCTATGCTTCTTTGTGTGTCTGTAGGGGCGTTATAAAACGGGTCTTTCTAAATCGTCTATCACAAAGTCTACGGCAGAGAATTTACGATGCGCTGGGCGAAAAACTTAACAAAAATGTGAGTTCTGGATATAGAAACAAGGAGAGAATTAAAGAGAGGGGGCGTTAAATTTCATTATAACGGATCCACCACTTCACGGGATAAAAGTACGTTAAAATAAGGCCCGTTTATTGAAATTAAAAAAAAAAAAAAAAAAAATAAGGGGGGGGGGGTTCCTGCCATGGAAACAAATCAACGGGCGTAGCTGGTTGTATTGTGTCCTGCTAGCAGACGTATATATAGCGAGAATTCCATTTGTCTTTAATAGTAAACACGCGACGAATTCTTTCTTGTGTTTTCCATTTCATGACTCGGTTACACTACTCTCCAAATACTGTTGTTCTTCAGCATGTTTGTGCTTTTTATTATATAGGTTAAACAATTGTTTTCCCTGATTCCTAAAGAGACAAAACTGTATTTGGATTGGATGTTGTTTTTCATGCAAAACTAGCTAAGCTGTTTAAAGAATCATTGATGGGAAATATGTGTTACAAAAAAAGTTATTTGTATATGTAGTAGGGATTTTGTTGTAAACTAAAAACGCTAAAGCGGCAACGCTCCAGTTTTAGATACGCTCTGAGTGAAGTCGTAACTCTTCGTTGATCTTGCGTTTCTTCTATACCCCGTGTGCACCGGAGAGCGCTTCCTGGGGACTTTTGCTTAACCACCCGGATCGAGAATAACGATGCTTATAACACCCGCGTGAGCGGTAGGGTGTGTGGGAAATAACTCACCAGATAGCACCCGCTATCACAGCCTTCACGGGGAGGAAACACCGGGAGCCCTGGAAACGTGAAAAGGGAAGGGGGTTGCTGATGGTCTAGGGCGATTACCGCAGCACCAGATCAATGGCAGACGATTCAAGTTTCAAATTGTGGCAGAGAAAGAAACGAAACAAACAAACACAAAAAATGTTTCGCAGTTCACGTTCAAATGTTCTTCAGCTCTACAGAGTTATCTGGGTAAACTATGTTTTTTTATGGGACAATATTGTGCTCGATCTAGGTTGAAAACAAAACGGTTCTCGAACTGAATAAAAGAAAAAAAAGTGTTGTTGTTTGATCGATACGAAAGTTGGCATTTTGTGTAATTGTTTCTTTTTGAAGTGTGATCTAGTTTTTAAGTGATTTTGTTCTTCTTGTTTTCTTTATTAAAACTTGTGACTTACTTTGTTGTGTTTCTGTTACCTGTCTGTCTTAAAATGTTCATCATCTACACTGTGTTGACACTAAATTTTTATTAAAAGTCTTCTACCAAAATTGGTATGAGTACTTATTTGCGCACATGATCTGGTGACTGAGTAGTTTCACGTTTGATCATCGACCGAACATTTTTTTATTTGAGCACTGCGTGTTGAAAGTCAGTTTAATCTGAATTGTTTTTGTCTGGTTTATATGTTTAAACTATACCAGACATCGGTTGTGGAGAAAGAACTTTTAGGAAGCAAGTCATTGTGCTGGTCACATAACGCCATAGTGAACCACAGTGCTAGCAAAGTCACATGACTCAAAGAGCTTGCAGTGTGATCCGGAGGAATACACACACACACACACATACTTATGCGAGACATAAGGAAATAGAGAAAGATATACACACACACACGTATGATATATACACACACACACACGTATGATATACACACACGTATGATATACACCTCCACTCTGTAAAATAACCGATTCACCAGGTTATGAAGACATCTTAAGAAAATTCGAAAATAAATTCCCCACTTTTTTCTCTCTCCGCTCCGTTTAGTTTTAAATGTTAAAACCAGGGGCTGTAATTCATCCATGAAAGTAAGGAAAAAGAAAAAGTAAGACTGATCTAAAAGGATTATTTGTATTTCATTTTAAAAAAATGACATCAAGAGATGAGACACCCCTACCCCAACACACACACACACACACACATATACACACTTCACTTATTATCTTTCCCTTTTTCATTCTTTTAAACTCTTATGAAAGTGTGTCAAAAGGTTAGCGATATTTCACAATTATAAGAGCATAATAGAATATGTACCGTAATATAAAAGCAGCCAGTAGACAACAGTAGTACTCCACGACATCTTTGATTGCCACTATTGTTACATGCTCGTGTCTGAATGCACATAGAATGACGTGAGGATGTTCCATGACATGTTCTCTGGTGTAGGTGGATGAATGACAAACATCACAACACGATGAAATATTATCTGCAGTTTGTTTCAACTCAAAATTTTCGCTTGAAACTTACCGAGATTAGTTTTTAATTTGAAAAGACTCAATGTTAGTGTTGGTCTCACTAAAGAAAAGTAATTGTTGTGCTTATGCTTTCTGTCGGTTTGTCTGAAAGGAGCAGTTCACGGAAACAGATCTGAACATTTCCCTATCACCTTCATCACGCTGGAGACATTCAGCTCTTTGGAAACTTTCAACTTCATTCACTTCAAGCTTTTCCATTGCAGGATGAAGGGGGGAAAAGGATGGGGGACTTCTGGCAAAAAAAAAGAGCATATATGCCTCTTGTACTCACTATTTCAACATAACTAAGCACGTGTTCCAATCTTAAAAGAATTGGTTTCGAGGCATTGGAATATTCATACCATGGTATATGCCTTTTATGATAAATCAGGGAACAAATCAACGATCGTAACTAGTGGGTAATTCTAGCTTGTATATATCTCCAATGTTTTAATGCTATAGTAAAGACATGACTAAGTCTCTACCATAGCTATAGTAAAGACATGACTAAGTCTCTACCATAGCTATAGTAAAGACATGACTAAGTCTCTACCATAGCTTTAGTAAAGACATGACTAAGTCTCTACCATAGCTTTAGTAAAGACATGACTAAGTCTCTACCATAGCTGTAGTAAAGACATGACTAAGTCTCTAGCATAGCTGTAGTAAAGACATGACTAAGTCTCTAGCATAGCTGTAGTAAAGACATGACTAAGTCTCTACCATAGCTATAGTAAAGACATGACTAAGTCTCTACCATAGCTTTAGTAAAGACATGACTAAGTCTCTAGCATAGCTGTAGTAAAGACATGACTAAGTCTCTAGCATAGCTGTAGTAAAGACATGACTAAGTCTCTACCATAGCTGTAGTAAAGACATGACTAAGTCTCTAGCATAGCTGTAGTAAAGACATGACTAAGTCTCTACCATAGCTATAGTAAAGACATGACTAAGTCTCTACCATAGCTGTAGTAAAGACAGGACTAAGTCTCTAGCATAGCTGTTGTAAAGACAGGACTAAGTCTCTAGCATAGCTATAGTAAAGACATGACTAAGTCTCTACCATAGCTTTAGTAAAGACATGACTAAGTCTCTACCATAGCTTTAGTAAAGACATGACTAAGTCTCTACCATAGCTGTAGTAAAGACATGACTAAGTCTCTAGCATAGCTGTAGTAAAGACATGACTAAGTCTCTAGCATAGCTGTAGTAAAGACATGACTAAGTCTCTACCATAGCTATAGTAAAGACATGACTAAGTCTCTACCATAGCTTTAGTAAAGACATGACTAAGTCTCTAGCATAGCTGTAGTAAAGACATGACTAAGTCTCTAGCATAGCTGTAGTAAAGACAGGACTAAGTCTCTAGCATAGCTGTAGTAAAGACATGACTAAGTCTCTAGCATAGCTGTAGTAAAGACATGACTAAGTCTCTACCATAGCTGTAGTAAAGACAGGACTAAGTCTCTAGCATAGCTGTTGTAAAGACAGGACTAAGTCTCTAGTATAGCTGTAGTAAAGACAGGACTAAGTCTCTAGCATAGCTGTTGTAAAGACAGGACTAAGTCTCTACCATAGCTGTAGTAAAGACATGACTAAGTCTCTACCATAGCTGTAGTAAAGACATGACTAAGTCTCTACCATAGCTGTAGTAAAGACAGGACTAAGTCTCTACCATAGGTATAGTAAAGACAGCACTAAGTCTCTATCATAGCTGTAGTAAAGACAGGACTAAGTCTCTAGCATAGCTGTAGTAAAGACAAGACTAAGTCTCTAGCATAGCTGTAGTAAAGACAGGACTAAGTCTCTAGCATAGCTATAGTAAAGACAGGACTAAGTCTCTAGCATAGCTGTAGTAAAGACAGGACTAAGTCTCTACCATAGCTATAGTAAAGACAGGACTAAGTCTTTACCATAGCTATAGTAAAGACAGGACTAAGTCTCTAGCATAGCTATAGTAAAGACTGGACTAAGTCTCTACCATAGCTATAGTAAAGACAGGACTAAGTCTCTACCATAGCTGTAGTAAAGACATGACTAAGTCTCTAGCATAGCTGTAGTAAAGACAGGGCTAAGTCTCTAGTACAGCTGTAGTAAAGACAGGACTAAGTCTCTACCATAGCTATAGTAAAGACAGGATTAAGTCTCTAGCATAGCTGTAGTAAAGACAGGACTAAGTCTCTACCATAGCTATAGTAAAGATATGACTAAGTCTCTACCATAGCTGTAGTAAAGACAGGACTAAGTCTCTAGCAGAGCTGTAGTAAAGACAGGACTAAGTCTCTACCATAGCTGTAGTAAAGACAGGACTAAGTCTCTACCATAGCTATAGTAAAGACAGGACTAAGTCTCTACCATAGCTATAGTAAAGACAGGACTAAGTCTCTACCATAGCTGTAGTAAAGACATGACTAAGTCTCTAGCATAGCTATAGTAAAGACAGGACTAAGTCTCTACCATAGCTATAGTAAAGACAGGACTAAGTCTCTACCATACATCTTGGGGACAATTTACAAATGGTTGTCAACGTATTTTCCGATTCTTCATCGAATCTGACAAATTAGATCTCAAATAGAGCATGGATTTTGGACCCTAGGTAAAGCCTAATAATTTTTCTTAAATTATAAATAGAATATGATAAGTGCCTTTTGAAGCTCAAATCTTAAATTAGTGTTGTCAATAGAAAAAATATATTTCGGGTTGCTTTTCTTTTCTTTTTTTTATGTTACAAAATATTGAACAATAATTTAAAATTAAACAAAATTGGACCTAGACCTAAAATTAATTCATCCGTTTCTCTCCACAGTAACACTTTTTTTAAAACCAGACTTAAATAACTAATATATACATGTAAATTGATGTTTGTATCTGTAATATTGTAGCCACGGGAAACACCGCATTCCTCATGAATCTTCGGACTCGAAGACAGGATTTATTATTGCAGGATTAGTTAGATACAATAACAGATTTAACCGAGTAGAGACCCTGGAAAGGATTTCTGAGAAGTCCATCACTTTTAAATCTTTAATGAAACTTGAATACAGACTATAAGATTTCGTCCATTTCTTGAATATAGCTATGATATTTTGCCTACATTTTTGAATTTAGATTATGAGATTTCACCCATCTTTTTGACTATAGACCATGAGATTTCGCCCATCTTTTTGACTATAGACCATGAGATTTCGCCCATCTTTTTGACTATAGACCATGAGATTTCGTCCATCTTTTTGACTATAGACCATGAGATTTCGCCCATCTTTTTGACTATATACCATGAGATTTTGCCCATTTTTGTAAACATAAAAATGAATTAGTGTTCGGCTTCTGCTGCAAAAGGAGGGGGGGGGGGAGGCTTCAAATCTCATCGGTAGTAAATACATTTAAACGCTGTTACCTGCCCTTTGCTTTAAAGCCCCCAATTAATGTTTTCATAGTCATAGCAACAGATGTCCGAAAGGTCCTTACATGGAACGAGTGCTCCCTGGCTTAATTAATGACTAAATCCTGGCCGGCCAGACATGTAACGCAACGGTCAGTGCGATCGTCGTCTGGAGAAATGACCACTCCTGAAGGGTGAGAACAGCGGTAGACACCGCGAGACTGGTCATCCGTCCAGCTGCAAGGGACGGAGGGTAGTGATATATGTCCTGCTGTCCCCAAGGTTCATTTCCATGGACTTGTGTCACCTGAGGGAAACAATCTGTCATTCTTGACCTCAGTTCAACTGGACAAAGCAAAGAAAATGGATTTGTTTTCTCGTTGTTTCTTCTTGCCCTACGTCCTGGCCAGTCCGGTACTGGAAGGGTAGATGTATGATGTTGATTGTTCGGAAGAACTCAACCATTAGTACATAGTACACTTTTTAGGGTTATTATAGTGACTATAAGTAGTTTAGGTTCCATTAATCAACCGATACCGATTCAAAAACAAAATGTAATAAGATTCTCAGAAAGACACAAAGATAAAGGCACATTCCTCGTTCCATAAGCTAGGACAAATTTGTACTAATGCTCCTTCTTTCCTAGTGCTATTAGAGCATGGAATGGGTTGCCTGAGCCAGCCAGGAAAACCAATGACTCGGAAGAATTTAAGTTATTGTTTAACATGCATGAAGTAACGTCTGTATTACATATGTGCTCATAAACAGTAAAAGCTAATACATGTAATGATTCCATTTTTTTTTGCAATTTCCTGGAATAACCATGTTGATTTGACTGTTACATGTATGTAGTTGTAGGTAAAGCTTGACTTGACAGGCTTGAGATAGCCCAATTTCACGACAATGTATCGTTAGGGTTAATTGCCTTGTGTTGTTTTTATTTGAGAAAGCCCTTGTAACTTGTAATCACAGTGTATTTCCATGAGGATCCATAAAGCGGTCTAACCTAACTAACCAACTAACACACAGGGACATTATAAGACACGCCTGAATTACGCAAGGATCAGTAGCATACAATTATCAAAATTCAATCCAAGAAAAGAAAAATGCGTCCCATGTCAGTGTCAGTGAAATGACCTAAGTCCCAAAAATGCATAGAATGAATAAAAGTTTCTTGTAGCTCAAAGTCATCGTTACTTACGTTGAATTTGTGCTAATTACGTCCCTTTGTTATTTATTTATTTTTATTTCTCTAAATCAATGAGCTAATTCTAATCCAACCTATAACAATAAATGTATGTATGATTTTATGTATGTATGCATGTGCACACTCATTGTATCTCCAATGGATTAGTCTTACATGTGACAAGATATGGAGGTCACAGAGGGATCTGCCTTTCCACGTACTGTAAAAAAAAAAAAAAAAGAAGTCAAGTGCCCCTTTCAGACCTTGTGGTCTATAGGGCAGATGATGTAAAGGTCATCTGTTTCTGTGGCCTACGGTTAACGAGGGTGTCATGTGGCCAGCACAATGACCAACAGCCTTTACTTTTCCCCAACTAATGTCAGGTACCCATTAGAGCTGGGTAGACTCAGAGGCGCCCAAAGATCCATTCGAATCCAGGTGCTCGGTTCGGAAGCCAAGCGCTATAACGATCAGCCACCCGCCGCGCAAAGTAAATTACTATACTCTTCCTATATGCTAGGACTCTTAATATAATGGTTTAGCAGGCTTACACATGTGATATTATCTTACGTGTATTATTGGTATTAATACATTTGACTTCATGTTTCTATTTTTGCAAGTGTCATTATCTATGTTTGTATTATTCAAGATCATGTATCCATATGTGTTGACATGTATGTGTGTATTTATTAGGACTGTGAAAAAAAGTTCTAGTGTTAATGAATGTGTGTGTGACTTAGCCTATAATACGATTTGTCTCTTTTTACATGTGTGTGTGTTGGTGATAGCTATTCATTAACACTTGACTTACTTGTGCATAAGTTAGGTGTCCAGCCAATGTCATGACGCAATAAAAGGTGTCTCGTTAGACTCAAGGTTGATGAGCTCATGTCCTCTGGCTACCCAAAACACAGACGGAGATTTCTCTAATGAACTTTTCAGGCTTACGGTCTTCTGGTCAAGTTGCGCAAGTCGGGCATTAATCTCACCACAAATCCTCGAGCTAGCCGTGGTCAGCACTGGACAATGTGACACGAGACGCAACCGTCCATCATGTTCTGGACAGAGGAGTTTCCGCTGCAAGGCTAGCCAGAGAACGTGGGAGGTGGGAAAGAGCCGATTGCATTCTCCGCCTTATAACCTGAAGCAGTGGACAGAGGTATTCAGGAGTGACAAGGGAGATAAACATAATGTATGAAGTGACGATACTGTGTGTTACAGGGTCATCAGCTCCCTTCACTTGTATTGGTATGAAGAATAATTATAAGACTAGCTTTAGTATCATATTGCCTCTTTAGTTTTGGTCCTATTTCTTTTGTTGACTTTTGGAGGAAGGGGATATCTTGGCAAATATTTCCTTGTTGCTTTTAGACACTAAGCAAGGACAACTCGGATTGAGTTAAACTTAAAACTATAAATGACTGCCTGGCCGTGTGGTAAGCACTTCGGGCTGTCTTCATAATTGACATGAGTTAGAGCCTTATCTAACGCAATTACAGAAATAATCTTTCTATTTTGGAAAACAGTTTTAAAAATTCTTGTGTCTATTATTTGTCATCGGGATTCGAACTAGCACCTTACACCAAGGATAGGTAGCTACTCAGCCAAACCTCTTCGCACACGTCTCACAACAGACAATTTTCAAAGACTGGAATTTTTTTTTCACAAAGCATACATTAACTCACTCTGTCTGTCTGTCTTGTAAAAAGTGAGTACACGTTATTTCTCCCACACCCTTTCTCGGATCAAATTGAAACTTCGCTCAATTATTTATTGGTATAGACAAGACATGAATCAATTTTAAAAAATCACAGGCAATTAATAAATTTGCTTGAGGCCAACAATGGACATTAATTTTTCAGTATTCACATATACGGCTAAATATGTAGGGTTTCGCCCCCTTAGATAATTGAGCACGTTATTTCTCCTACAACTAACAAATCATGAATCTATTTAAACAAATTAACCAATTAGTCAATTAATTATTTTTGTTCACATCAAAATTCAAATAACTTCAAACTTCTACATTATTTCGAGATATAGTTGTAAGTGCGGAGTAATTTTCCTTAGAAATGTTTTTTTTTTTTTCAAAGTATTTTTTTTGTGTGTGCATGTTTCAAGTTTAATTTACTTACCACCTGGTTCAATTGACTAGTAATCTTTTAAGGCACTACAGGCGACTAACTAACCAGTTTCTTTCACCTCTTTTTGTTTTTACATTTGTGTCTCTCGACGATTCACTCCGAGTGTGGCCCTTGCCCTGTATCTTTCAGTCTATCTCAATCCTATCCTAATTCTGTACACCGAGCAGAAAGGTCTGTGTAAGTATTGAATCTCTTATAACGAGACTTAACATTTTGTTAACGGAACAATAGGATCAGCACTGTTATCTTATCTTATATAAAACAGACGTTTCTTAAAAAAAAATAATAATAATGATTTCGTCCTACGCGTCATGCATTTAGTCATGCATGTTAACCAATGACCTAAATTCTGTAAATTCTGTTATAACGGCAATGGGTGGTAGATATATTTCATGTTATCTCCATGGTTGGGGTTTTTATGTTGAAACTAAATGACTTGGGTTTTTCTTTTGAAAGTAAATGATTTGGGGTTTTCTCTTGGAACTAAAAGGACTCTGATTTATATGTATAAAGCAACAAGGCACAAATTATGTGTATTAACAACTCTAGTTATGTTGATACACGGTCGTTGGTTCAACAAAACCGTTATAGGATAGGCGTTATAATCTCTAAAAGCATAACTTCAATAAAACTTGAACAAACTTTGTTGAAACAAAAATTATTGTAACTTTTATTGACAATATATACAGCTTTGACTTCTTTGTAGATGTATGTAGAAACACGAAATAATTATATCTTTAAAAATATAAACAAATTACAATTCTTGTTCAAATACACGTCTCTCTGTCATTGAGCCTAATCCTCCCCTCTTCCACTTTTTATCCCCCAGACTTGTTCGAGGTTATTTCAGAATCTATTCAGTTGACAAAAACAAATTATCCGACATTGTTTTATATCAGAAAACCACACAGACTTCAGAATAGGCAAATGTCGTTGTACAAGTGTTCACCCAAAAAAGCGAACTAGAAGAAGAAAGAGAACTGAAAGAACTAGAAGCAGCAATATGAAGGCACACAACAAGGACAGGCAATCTTCCAAACAAAGCAAGAGAAAATGTGCAAAAATAAATCTAGATTTGTTTTTGTTTTGTTAAACATGTTTCGGATGTTCCTTCAGAAAAAAAAAATTACATCCTAGCCCAAACGTCCAGTGCAGGGTTGGAACCCGGGACCATTAAGACGACAGTCCACAGCACACGATAGGACACGATGATGCATTCATACTATTGGACAGAAGATCGGATGGTTTCAAGCAACAGCGTCACTTTCGCACCTTGCAAAACACAACAAAAAAACTTGAATAATTAAACCTTAATTAGTTTGATATTGCTCTCAGGTCATCATTATAATGATTAATTAGGCATATTATGATTTTTATTCAAAAGGATACTGGCGAAAATGTACTTTTTATTGTTAGTGGTTGCATCAGTTTAGTGATCCTTACCAATGAGTTATAGAAGCAAAGTAGGCTACCCCATTTAGACCTAGCGGTCCAAAGTGATACTTGTTTGAAATAAGTTTAAAAACCTAGCAGGTAACGTGTAGGACAAAATGACCAGCTTTCGTAGTTTCAATGTTGTTGTCTTTTTAAATCTAGATGATGTCACTTTGGCGACTTGCATTCAAATCATGAAAGCCAGTATCAGTGCATTAATTCTGAGTACTTCTTTTCTTCAACAAATCCAAAGTACGCGTATAGAGAGATGAAGAGAAAAAAGAAACATAGCCAACAAATAATAAATAGAGCAGCCTAAAGTGTCAGTGAAGCGTAGATTGTGTGCGCAATGGCCGCTAAACGAGCCAATATCCTCCAACAAGGCCCGTCCAGTCATGCATAGCGGTTTTGGTCATTGGCGCTTTATTTAAGGCGGAAGCACGCTAGCGGTAAGGTGTGTGTTGCAAGACAGAGAAACAAATGTCAAATTGATGATGATTAAATACGAAGCTTTTAATTAGATCTTCAAGTACAGAGTCATACTTCTCTTTCAGCTTCGAGCAACAAACAAATGTTTGCGTAACCAGACCTTTTAAAAATAAAAACATTACTGACCCGATCGATCGTGTTACAGCATACCTTTTGGGAGGTCCAGTTTCAGAAAGGCAAAAAGTGAAACCAAAAAAACTAGACGCTTTAAAATCTAAATGTGTCAAAAAAAATCTTGACCATTGATGTCTAGGTTTCTAGCATAAACAACAGCAAAAAGCCTGATACTGTGAAACTCTACGCTATCTTGATAAACAGTCAAGGGGAGATTATTCTAGTCTAGTCGATAAAAGGAGCCAACGTTTTCGGCGCGAACAGTTTTAAAGATAATTGTTTCAAATAACCCGTGAGAAAGAGGCCACTTGTGTTTTGTGCGCGTGGAGCACGAAATGTTAATTGTGAAAGAGAGTTAGGTATCGTATGAGTGGATAGAAGAGACGCTGTCATTTATTAAACTTTTCGTAAATAGAACGTAGCCCTTAATTGCAGGCCTTTGGCAACCAGTCAATCTCCTGGCTTTCACAAGTAGCTCAGATAATGGGCCCGACGGAACTGTTATCACGGACAGGAGAAAAATATTCTAATATGAATTTACAGCCCCTTTCTACATTGCAAATACAACCGATTTGTTCCTTGAAAAGATAAAATACCCCACATATTTAGATTATAATTTCGAGGATCTCCGCCGAAAAAAAAATATTCCAAAATTTATTTATATTTTAAAAAGGCTCACTTGTAAGTGATACATTTTGTTTAATAGGCATGTTTGTAACTTTGTTTTGTTACAGAACTAGAATTCAAAGCTCTAAACAACAAATTTCGGAAGTGGGAGGAGAAATTAAGTGGGCTTATGAGATTCTACTCTAAATTTTTTGCATTTTTAGGATTGAGAATAGGCTATATAGTGAATTATAGTCTCACATTTTTTATACAATAGAAAAATATCAGTAAAGGTTGGGAAAAGGTGACTAGGAAAATAATATTTGGGTTCAGAACTGATCTCAATTGTTTCTCTTATCATAATGAAAAAGTTCGTATAAATTCTAAATTTTCAAAAACAAAGTCTCTCTTAAAATTACTAAGATAAATTGGTGTGCAATTACATAAACTCTGTCGCCATATTTGCCATGATTTGACTATTCTGTTTTAAAACGTCATCTTTTCGTCTGGAAAGGGGAGAGGGCGGTAGAGTGAAAACGTTAATCTTCGCTCCTTTTTATAATTTCTGCTAATGATTGCATTGGGCATTAAAGAATAGGGGGTGCGGCGACTCGACATAAGAATTTAATTTATAGCATATATAAATTATATTAAATTATATTAGTGAGATTTTATTTTATTTTGTAATTTCATAACTAAAATACAAAAAGAAAAAGTATTGGTTTGTCCAACAGGTGGAAGGCGATTGGATGTATTGCCCCTCCCACCTGGTACAACCCTTTTTCATTTCATATTTACTAATGATAAAATTTGAGATCTGCGACATAATATACAAATAGGTTAAAACATCAATATGTACCTTATATAATATAGATATTCAACTACTTTTATTCACAAACTATGATTTCTCCATAAAAATAAGACTGCCCCCTCCCCCCCCCCCCCACTCAGAGAGTTAGATTGGGGAGGTCAGTAGAAGCAATCGCCCCCCCCCCTCACCGGCTAAGATACCAGAAGTGTGGCAATGTAATAGAAAAAATATATAGTAATTCAACTAATTTTGTTCACAAACTATGTCTTCTAAAAAAAAAAGTAGGACCGCCCACTCAAAGGGTTTAGGTGGGAAGGGCAGTAGATTTATTCGCCCCCCCCTCTTTTTGGCTAACAAGAGAAGGACATAATATAAAGACCGGTTAAAATATCAATAACAAGTTTTAATTATATAGCTATTTAATTGATACTGTTAACAAGCTGTGATTTCTACAAATAACTTGGACTGCCACCACCCCGTCGAAAGTTTATATAATCTAAAATTAGGTTGAAGTATAAATAATTAGTTTATATTATTAACTAATAAATTCATATACAAATTGTCTGATTTCTTTACTAAAATTCTAGGTTTGGTACTTAAGTCTGAGCAAGTGACGTATCATTGGAAATTTCATTATTAATTCAAGTCTGAAAAGAAAAGTAAACAATGTCAAAAGGAAAAGTTTTTCAAATACATGGTACTAGATATTTTGATATTTATTATTTCCCATAAAGTTTTTCTTTTACTGAAACAATGTGTAGCCCATAAAAAGTATTTGCTTCCTCCTGCAGTCCAGTAGGACCCCCCCCCCCCCTTTTCCCCACCTCTTTGTTTCATCTCTGGTCTTTAATAAAAAATTTTTTAGTTATCATAAGGAAAAAAAAAAACAACACTACTTGATAACACTGGTTCTCTTTTTTTTCTTTTACATTCTAATGGTCAACAAAATTGCAGTTCATTAACAAGTCTCAAATCAAACACTCATGTCTTCATAACCTCTTTTCAAACTCACAAACACACACACAATCTCTTAGCTCTGTCACAGACAGACATAATGAACATTTCCTTTTTTTTTAACTTTCTGATTTGATGATCATGTTAAAATTATTCATCTTCAGAAGGCTTCATAAAAGATTTTTTTGTTTGAGCTTGTGAGTCATCCACACCAGCCACATCACCCCCAGTTGTCCTCTTCCTTTTCTTTTCAAATTTCTTTGCTATCACGTGCATAAGTGTTGAGTACCTGTGGAAGTATTGAGCAGAGTGAGACCAAGACATCATTAGAGTGAGACACAATGAGACATTTTATATTTGAGTTAAGTAAAGGTGTGTCAGCAAATAATCCCTTGAGGCTGAGTAAGAAAGTAATGAACATATGACATAATGTAAGAAAGTAATAAACATATGATATAATGTAAGAAAGTAATGAACATATGGCATAATGTAAGAAAGTAATGAACATATGACATAATGTAAGAAAGTAATGAACATATGACATAATGTAAGAAAGTAATAAACATATGACATAATGTAAGAAAGTAATGAACATATGACATAATGTAAGAAAGTAATGAACATATGACATAATGTAAGAAAGTAATGAACATATGACATAATGTAAAAAAGTAATGAACATATGACATAATGTAAGAAAGTAATGAAGGCATAGAAAGGAGCAGGACATTAACCCTGACCCTGGCAGCATCACTGTAAAAAAAAAATGGAGCAAGGGACATAACCAAACAAAATCCACACACAACCCCGGTTAGTTTTTTATAATTGCATTTAAGACTTGCATGTACAACCCACCAATAAGTTTATAACAAACTTTCGTAAAATGGTGGTCTTGGAATTAGATACTCCTATTTACAGATAGAAAGTCAAAACCTGAAATCTCTCTAAATAATACGCACATATGAATGTCATTGAATGTAGAAAATAATGCAAATGTCATTGAATGTATGCTACAGTTTACTTCGTTCCTCATTAATCTTCGAACTCGAAGACAAGCCTTATTATTACACTTCACTCATTACTAGGACCTAAAAAAATAATTCTGATTCTAAGGAGGATCTTCAGTGACTAGGTGGATTAAGATCATCTTTAAATGTGAAGTAAAAGATCTACTATCCACCAAGAATTGAAGTTGAGACCTTCACCAGGTAGTCTATCTTTTTATCACTTGTCTGCCACCAAGCTCTAAATGTATTCCAACACTCACCAACTAAGTATCTACAGCACACATTCCCACAATGTGTTGATTTAGCTAAGTCATCTTTTCAACAAATAAAGTTATGATGGACATCGCAGACAACAATCAATAACAGGTAAAGTTTAAATTTTACAAATAAAGTCCTGTAAGCTAGATGTCAATATTGTTTGTATTTAAAAACAGTCAAAAAAAGATTTTTATTGTAGTATCAGTCCCCTCCTTGAGGAACTATGAGACACTACACAATTCAATTCAATTAATTTTTTGGAAATGTTATAATTAACTGCAGGTCAGGCATGGAAGTTGTTTGCTTGTTGGTAAAATGTTTTTGCGTGTTTCAAATGTTCCTTCAGAGTTGAAGATAATCTACATCCTAGACCAAATATCCTGCAGGACGTCGGGGATGGCAGCGAGCAGGTTATGTACCCATCGAGACAACAGAATGACAGCCCAGCGCGCTCACAGCATGACCAGGCAGCCATCCTGCTGCTTGTTGACAATGATTGCCTGCAAGCCAATCCATACATCACATAAAAACTGGCAGGTTTAGAGGCTGAATAAATGATACTAGCCAAAATTGTTAAAACTGTTTGACAGATTGGACTGAATGCATAGGAGGAAAAAAAAATAGAACTCATTTCCCATAATCCTTTTTTTTTTCTTGAGCACAAATAAAAGATGAGTAGAAGACATATTCAGTAGATGTTTCTATTTTAGTATTATGCTAACACTCTCACCTCTTGGCCATGTCTACATCACTAACACTATTGAGCTTCTCGTTCTCTGCTGATGCTTTCAACTGTTGCTCCTGTAGTTTCACTTTCATTATTTTCTGTAAGTATTCATTACAAGTACATTTTAATTATACGTTTTTATTTTTAGCATTAAAAATAATTACCAAAGAATAAACTTGTGAAATAAATAATAATATTGCTTAGATTTCTATAAATATATTTTTCAGAAAAGTAAACACAAATTAAATTCCGTTTTATTTGGGAAGAAATTATTTGGACAATGCTAAAATGTATTTCCAGAGTGCAACTGGACTGTAGAATGTTTTTTTTCTCATCAAAGGGATGTAACTTTGTTTATTACTGTCTTTTCAAGAGATTAATTATATAATTAACAATAAAAGAAAGGACAAAGAGAAAAAAACAAATAAAAATATTCATTCCATGAACGGCAAGTGAAGATGAAATAATTGAAATACAAATATGATATGTATTGTTTTTTTAGTACAGGCCTCCCGTACTCTTCTTTCTCTCAATATTTGAGGAATGGACTGAAGGTCTCTAAGATAAACCAGCTGAGAAAGATAACACTGTCTCAACTTTGAGAAAGATAAAAGATAGATTGGTCACACCAATCTAAACTGTTGTTCACAGAAACCAACTCTTGCCTTATGGGACCTTGAAAGTGGGTAATTAGTATTAAAATGCCAATTAATTAACACAATTGAAATACAAAATAACTTTTCAGATGAATATAATAGTCATAGAAATACAATTATAAAATATTAAAGTTTATTTTCCTTTCAATGTAAGGAGCCATGGGAAAGGTGAATAGTAATAAAAAAAAAAGGTTAGATTGTCAGTTCTCAGGGATAGGATGACAACAGCATAAACTTTTGTTAAAGCATATGACTGGAAATGGACCAAACATTTCTAACTAAGGTTAGATTGTCAGTTCTAAAGGGATAGGATGACAACAGCATGAACTTGTGTTAAAGCATCTGACTGGATATGGACGAAACATTTCGAAATATGCTATGTAAAAGAGCACACATATATTTTCTTACTTCTATGTCAGGGTTGCATCCCTTGAAAGACTGTCTACCATACTGTAACTGCTCACAAAATGTATAGCCCTGATCTTTCAAAAAAACTGATCTGGAAAAAAAAAAGTATTCAAGCATTTCATTTGAAATTTAAAAAAAATGAATTTGTAATAAGTTTAGTAAATAATTGTCCGTAGTCAATTTTATAAGAGTGAAAAAATGATTTAAAATGAATGATAAATTTCAACTATTTCAAAATCATTTTTGATTTTACAAGATTTGAATAAATAAGGCACGCTAGAACAAATGGTTCATTTGCTGCTTAGCATTTCATCTCTTACAAGGTATTGTATTAAAAGTTTCCAATAAACCACATTTTTTTTCCAGTAAAATTCCTTGTGTCAACAATATCTGTTGGAGAAATCAACCCAATGATTAAAAATAAAACAAACTGGCCAGGCTTCCATAAAAATCATCTCTAATACAAGAATTTATGTTACACATCAAAAAGCTCAGTACAAATTAACTGACATTTTTGTTCACCTCCAGCAAATTACTATAAAGTTAAAGAAGTTCCCCTTTCAGACCTTGTGGTCTGTAGGGCAGATGATGTAAAGGTCACCTGTTTCTGTGGCCTATGGTTAATGACCATGTCATGTCAACAGCACAACGACCAACCGTCTTTTCTTTTCCCCAACTAATGTCACATACTCATTAGAGCTGGGTGGACTCAAGGGCGCACAAAAATTCCGAAATTAAAAATCCCAGTCGTCACCAGGATTCATACCCGGGCCCCGGTTTGGAAGCCAAGCGCTTCACCGCTCAGCCATCGCGCCTCAGCAAATTACTATACCATACAGAAAGTGAAAGTAGGAGAGCTCTCACAAAGGCAGCGGGACTCATATTTGAGATCTAAAAAAAACAACCCCTATTGAAGACAGGAACAGAAAATGAAAAGAAAGCTTAAATAGACATCTGACGGACAATAGTTTTGTCTGCACGAGATGCAGAAAAAAAAAAAGCAGGCCACAACTGGGTTTGCTGGTCATGCGAAACACTGCACTCATCATTAATCTTTGGAACTGAAGAATCACCTTTATTATAATGCCACTTTTTATGGTGTCTTAATCACATACTATAATATTAAATAACCTAGACATTCACTATTTTCACATTGCAAGATTTTTGGAAATTAGCAAGACAGCTGAAAGTTCCATAAGAGGACAGACTTAGATTGAGTGGATTACAGCTTGTCACTATAATGAGATGAATGAATGAACAGACTTAGATCTGAGTGGATTACAGCTTGTCAAAATAATGAGATAGATGAATGAACAGACTTAGATTGAGTGGATTACAGCTTGTCAAAATAATGAGATAGATGAATGAACAGACTTAGATTGAGTGGATTACAGCTTGTCACAATAATGAGATGAATGAACAGAATTAGATTGCGTGGATTACAGCTAGCCACAATAATGAGATGAATGAATGAACAGAATTAGATTAAGTAGATTACAGCTAGTCACAATAATGAGATGAATGAATGAACAGACTTAGATTGAGTGGATTACAGCTTGTCACAATAATGAGATGAATGAATGAACAGGCTTATATTGAGTGGATTACAGCTTGTCACAATAATGAGATGAATAAACAGAATTAGATTGAGTGGATTACAGCTTGTCACAATAATAGATGAATGAATGAACATAATTAGATTGAGTGGATTACAGCTTGTCACAATTATGAGATAAATGAATGAACAGAATTAGATTGAGTGGATTACAGCTTGTCACAATAATGAGATAAATGAATGAACAGAATTAGATTGAGTGGATTACAGCTTGTCACAATAATGAGATGAATGAACAGACTTAGATTGAGGGGATTACAACTTGTCACAATAATGAGATGAATGAATGAACAGAATTAGATTGAGTGGATTACAGCTTGTCACAATAATGAGATGAATGAATGAACAGACTTAGATTGAGGGGATTACAACTTGTCACAATAATGAGATGAATGAATGAACAGAATTAGATTGAGTGGATTACAGCTAGTCACAATAATGAGATGAATGAATGAAAAGACTTAGATTGAGTGGATTACAGCTTGTCACAATAATAGATGAATGAATGAACAGAATTAGATTGAGTGGATTACAGCTTGTCACAATAATGAGATGAATGAAGGAACAGAATTAGATTGAGGGGATTACAGCTTGTCACAATAATGAGATGAATTAACAGAATTAGATTGAGTGGATTACAGCTTGTCACAACAATAGATGAATGAATGAACAGAATTAGATTGAGTGGATTACAGCTTGTCACAATAATGAGATGAATGAAGGAACAGAATTAGATTGAGTGGATTACAGCTTGTCACAACAATAGATGAATGAATGAACAGAATTAGATTGAGTGGATTACAGCTTGTCACAATAATGAGATGAATGAATGAACAGAATTAGATTGAGAGGATTACAGCTTGTCACAATAATGAGATGAATGAATGAACAGAATTAGATTGAGTGGATTACAGCTTGTCACAATAATGAGATGAATGAATGAACAGAATTAGATTGAGTGGATTACAGCTAGTCACAATAATGAGATGAACGAATGGAAGAAAAAAGAGAGAGGAAAAGAAATAAGAACAAAACAAAAGAAGCCATTGCACATCAACTGACGACAATGATAATAAAAAATGCAAAGGTCAAGGATGACTAAATAATAACTGCTACAGTATTTCAATACACAGAAGGAGCAGAAGATTGCAGTTAACAAGTTTTAGCTGATTGGTCCGACACCATGATGAAACTAAGCCAGAAATGCAATGCAGTCATTACAAAATTGATGACACAAGAGAAAAAGAAATAGCGGAGAAATCACAGAATGAAATAAACAGCAAGCATTTGGACAATGTAAATGAAGAAACTACAAAATGAAACAAAACAGCAGAAAGCACAAACAAACTTCGATTATCCAACAAGAAAGAATTTGGAAAAAAAAAAGGCTCTATCAAGGCCAGACAAGAAAGAATTTTAAAAATATTAATCCAGAAATAAACAATGAATCATATTTTTTTAATGGACTGCGTTTGAAAAGAATCCTCCAAAACAAAAAAATTGAAGGTGTAATTAAACAAACAAACTGCACAGATAAACAAACCTCATTTAGGACAATGAATTGTAAAAACATTAGGTCAGTTGAACAAGCCATATAAATATATATAATTTGTCTATTGTGGTTCGATGATGACCACTTTTGTCATCCAGGGGGCTGAGGGCTTTGCTTTTGGGGGGGGGGGGGGGGGGGGGGATTGACTAAGTGTCTTGCGCTGAAAATTTTGATCAAAGTGAGGAGGATTTGCGCAACTTGTTGACCTCACTCTCTCACCCTAAAAGCACACCCTTTTCCAGAAGCAATA
Source organism: Biomphalaria sudanica (assembly GCA_036873155.1). NCBI lineage: Eukaryota > Metazoa > Mollusca > Gastropoda > Planorbidae > Biomphalaria > Biomphalaria sudanica. The sequence continues at coordinate 728,985 of JAZGLO010006649.1, forward strand.
TTCAAGACGTCTGGGGATGAGTTTTGGTGCAGTGGATGAGCAGAGATTTTCTGTGTGTCTTGCCATAGATGAACTGTGAAACACACACTTCCTCTTAATACACTAACTGTAAAAACTCATCTTACTCTTTGGTTTTATAGTCTGGCAAATCTAAAGCCCAATGTTCATCATCAATGATTTTCTGTAAGTTTTCTTCATTTTGTTCTTGTTCTATTCTCAGGGCACTTCGTTGCATAAACTGAAATAAAAATCATATTACTACACAGATATTGAATAATATACTAGAGATAAATATACATTATATTTTATGAATGTACTCCTACTGACTCACAGTCTAGTTTGTAAATAGATTTACTCATTCAATGAGCTGCAATGATTTTCATTCAGATTGAAACTAGATCTAGTACCTTCATCTGCAAAACATTTTTGGACAATTGTGCTGATGATCGTTTTGTAGCCATTCTTAAGTACTTTCCCTTTGCGAGATTCTTATGCTGCTAAGTTGATTTCAGGATTGAAACCTTTAAAACAAAAAGAGTAAATATAGATTCTAGTCGCACATTAGCAAATATAAAGAATAAATTAGACTACTAACTGAGACCCAACTAACAGAAGTATGTAGAGATCTAGGATGGAGCATCTTTTTACAACACCTATTTAGAAATATATATAAGGATCTATAATCAAGAATACAAAATCATGGGTAAGAGTGACTATATTCTATATGTCTAGATCTAAAATCTATATAATAGTATCTAATATAGATCTAGAATCTATATTAACAGGGTTTCTGCTAGGGGTGCACCGGATAGTACTTTTTGATATCCAGCCGGAGCCGGATATAACCGGATAGTAAAATTAGATATTCGTCCGGAGCCGAATACCTACATGACTCAAACAGCTCGTTTTACTGATTGATAAATTAAAATCAACAGCATTTTTTTTTACAGATATGCTTATCATAAACTAATCTTTGTAACATGAGATGGTGTGTGCGTATGTATGAGGCCGCTAATTGTAAAGTAGAATGTGGGATAACTCATGCAGAATAAATAAACTTATATGTAACTAATGTAAATCTTTCAAAGGTAAAGTTCAATCTTGGTTTTATAGCGTAAATCTCTCTTAAGTACAATCTAAGTTGTATAGTGGGTAGATGTTTGTGTTCATGTATTTTACACCATCAACTTGTCATTAGGCTCGTGTTTTTAAGGCCACAAACTGCTTCTGGTTTGTACCTTATACAGATAGTGGCTTAGTAAATATCTTAAGTAATTCCAGTAATAACGAGGAGTTACTTGACACTCTTAAATTTTATTAAGAATATTGTGATTCAATCAAGCACACACATAAGACAAGCATTGCAAACTGCTTTAGAGTTGTCCATTGTTTTGACATTAAAGTAACGCCATATAAGTGATGACTTTTTATCAGACATTATTATTACTTTTCAATTTACTAAATGCCCTTGAAAGCCACTTTTATACCCGTGGCTTGTGTAACAAAATACTTGTAGGGGTGTGTCCTGTAGTTCAGCGCTCTAATTGACATTTCTATTCAAGTAAACAAACTTAGTGTCATCATCTAGTGACCTTCTTGACAGTGTCAATATGTCTTAACAATTTGCGTTAATCCATTCTGGCTTAAGAATGGTCAATGTCTATTTTCTCTATCAATACATTGTCATGGATTAAACAAATAAGAAGTTGGGGGTGTTGAGTCTCTTGAGCCCTCCCTTTAAAGATACCCTTGGTCAGTGTCTGTTTGGCTTGTAGTCCTGAACCATAATTGAGACTTAACTCAAAGTAAACAAACTTATTACCCGTCCAATAGTATAAAAGGTGTGGTTTGTGGTCCAGACCCTTGATTGACAACCTATCTCATAATAAACAAACTCATACCAAATTAACCTTATAGAGATTTGGCTTGTAGTCTACTCCAAGTAAACAAACTCAGTTCCCTCATAAGATGTGACCTCTAGACAGTGTCAACACGTTGACATCTGGCTTAATGTGGTCAGCTGCCTATCTGTGAACTCAATGTTATGGACTAAACAAACAAAAGGAGGTGGGGGTAGCTCATCTCTACCTCTGGAGATATACCCGCACATCTAGACAGATTATCAGCGTGACGTAGTTAAGGAATATGACATGTTTACTAGACCACTCAAAGGTAAAGACAAGCCAGTGTGCCAGACATCGCTGCTACGTATGTAATACGAATTTATAATGTAAAGTCTAGTCCCCCCCCCCCCCCCAATAACAAACCTAGTTCCCTCGTGTGACCTCTAGAGAGTGCTTACGTCCATCGTATCTGGCTTGGGGTCACCTGTCAATCAATGAACTCAATGTGATGGGCTAAACAAATAAAAGGGGGAGGGAGTTGTTCATCTAGAAATATACCTGGTTACCTTAGAGGTGTGGCTCTTGTAGTCCAGCCCCCCCCCCCCCCCCCAAATAAAGATTAACTACTAAGTAAACAAACTCAGTTCCCTCAAAAGGTGTGACCACTAGAGAGTGTCTATACGCTGACATTAAACCTACGTCCATCATATTTACCTTGTGGTTACCTGCCTATAAAAAACTCAATGTGATGGACTAAACAAATAAAAGGGGGTGGGAGTTGTTCATCTCTACCTCTGGAGATATACCCGCACAGCTAGACAGACGTCTGGTCAGCATGACGTAGTCAAGGAATGTAACATTTTAACATGTTAACTAACTTACTCAAAGGTCAAGACAAATTGAAAAAAGTGCCAGCCATTGCATCTCTGTATGCAGACATGCCTACCCCCAAGACCCAGAATGTGGAACACTCAAGTTGAAAATGTGGAATTTTGGGCCCCAATGTGGAACATAAACGCGTTTATGTTGGTCAGCCATACTGTACGCAATATAAATAAAACTTCAATTATATTAATTATTACTTTAATAACAATACTAGTTTGCTTCTTATAAATTAGATGTAAATAGTATAATTAAATGTAAGAAAACCTTTAATTCATAAATATGTCCTTTGTTTGAAATCAATAGTTCCTATATGATGAATTCTAAAAAAAAATGTATTCTAATGACTAGACTCAAATGTTACTAGTCTAGATATATTTTTATTTGTTACTACTACTAGATCTAAATCTAATGACTAGATCTAGATTATTCTAGATTTTAGATTACTTGATTATCTATCCTTTTCTAGGGCTTTACTCTAGTCACTCTAGATGTTGTCTCTAGTTCTAGATCTAAAATAATTTAAGAGTCTACTAGTCTAGACCTACATCTAATAAGTCCTCTAAGTCTAAAAACACAGATTATAATAATTATATTATAGATCTAAATATTTATGTATAGATCTAGAGACTTATTGAGAACTAAATTTATTACATAATGATACATAGAAATCTAGAGATCTATCACCTTCTAAGTCTATTTCTAGATTTAGTATCATCTAGTTAAAATCTAGTAACAGTTGTGCTAGTCCTAAACCTAGATACTAATTAAAACTATGTAATAAGTAGAGTAGATATATAGCCTTATTTAGGCCATAGCCTTACTGTGTCTAAGTTAATTAATTATATCTAGATCTTTAAATTTAATAACGTATTTTTTTTTTTAAATCCTTTTCTTAGATTACATTAGTCATAGAAACCTAAGCCTAACGTTCTAAGAAACTTTAGAAACCAGTTGAGTTAGTCAAGTTAGTGTTAGTTAGAACAGATTTAGTCTAGACTAGTAGAGCTATTGGGAAAAGAAAGGGATTTGAATGGAACATTGGGCTTATTAGCACTTTCTAGATTCTAAGAATAAATCTAGTACCTAGACCTAGCTCAACCATATCTTCGTAAATTTAGGGACACACCTGGTCCGAGTAGAGATGAAATGTAAACAATAAACACAGACCTATATATATTTTATTTTGTATTCAGTATTTTCATTTCGCACTATTAATAAATAATGAAAAATCGGCAATTTTTTTTTTTGTCGGAATTCAGACTTGGCGGAACAAAAAATCGTGAATGCGGAACGGCGGAACATGTGAGCATTTTTGATGCTTTTGCGGGACGGTTCCGCATAATGCGGGACTGTAGGCATGTCTGCTGTATGTAAAGCGCATTTATGATGTAAAGTTTCATCTCTATTTATATTAAGTTATTAACATGCCTTGTCTTTATAAAAAACGATGTTTGGTGCGTATTTATAATGGCTCTATTTTTAAGCATATTATTTTGTTTTCATATAAACATTAATACATTCTATAAAAGACAGTAATGGAACGAGGTCCACTTTATGCATATTAAATAGGTGTATTTTTTTACTATCTGGTTTACTATCCGGTAGTGATATCCGACTGGAGCCGGATAGCACCGGATAGTAAAAAATGCCGGATAATCGCCAGAAGCCGGAGGGACTATCCGGTGCACCCCTAGTTTCTGCACCAAAGTCAATCTGAAATTCCAGGAGTTTTCTAGGAGAAATGATAAAATTCCAGGACATAAAATTTGAGAAAAAATTATAACAACAGCCAAAGTTGGCATAATTTAGGTTGTCATTGCTGAAAGTTTAATGGTTATAAGCACTTCATTACCTATAAAATGCTTCCAATAGCAAGCGACTTAAGCTGACAACCAGTCCAACTCCTGGCCTTCACGTGTGGCTCAGGTATTCAGTCCGGCGGAACTGTTTTCACTAACAGGAGAGGTGGCAAAGGCCGGGAGTCAACCCTGAGGAAAAATCAGGAGCCAGCGCCTATAGAATTTTTTTCTACCCACACTGGCCCATCCTCTGATTTAAAGGTGCCAACTAACTTTTTAAAAAAATGTTGTTTTTTTCTTTTCGATCTGCAAAATTCCAGGACATAAGAGATATAATGATATATTTTAAAATTCTAGATTTCCAGGATTTTTTTTAGTTTTTTTTGAAATTCCAGGAGCTTTCCAGGACATCCTGGAATGTCAGGAGGCGTCAGAAACCCTGTATAAATATAAGAAGAATCTATAATCTAATCTAGATTATTCTAGATCTATATTAAAATTAAAACTATATATAGATTTTAATAGATCTAGATTCTAGAGCCTAACTAGTACTAGACTTTACTAGACTTAACTTACTATAGTCTAGATTTAATATAATATTTACTAGATCTTAGTATATACTATACTTACAAATACTATACTAGTGACTATACTACTAATACTAATATATAAATATAGTTTATATAAAGTATAGAGCAGGGGTCTCAAACTCATTTCAGCATGTGGGCTACAGTGGAAAGTAACAACCATTCAGCGGGCCGCACCACAAAAAGAGAACGTTTTTTCATTAAATTTTACGAACACTACTGTCACTGGAGTTAAATGCTAAAATAAAGTTTTTATAATTATTAATTACATTTAGTGTAGTTTATTACATGCACAGGCAGTATAGTTTACTAAAATAAGTTGACGTTGTCAACCGTAATGCTCTGTAGAAAAGACAAATGAGCCAGGTTTCCATCTGCCAGCTGAGTTGCCAACAAAATCAGCTTGCATCTGAATGATTTGATGTGTTCAAACATCACTGTAATCAGCTGCTTTGTGCCCTGTAGTTGTGAATTGAGTGCATTGAGATGTTGCGTGATGTCAGTAAGAAAAGCAAGATCCAACAAAACAATTGGGTCACTGAGCTGAGGTATGTCTCCGTCTTGCATTGCCATGAACAATGCTATTTCCTGTCTCAGTTCAAAGAATCTCTGCAGCACTTTTCCACGACTCAACCATCTGACTTCCATATGATAAAGCAACTCTCCGTATTCCGTTTTTAAATCAGCTAGAAATGACACAAACTGTCTGTGGTTGAGACCCTGTGCACGTATGAAGTTCACTGTCTTCACGACAACATCCATCACGTTCTTCATTTGTAGACTTTTGCCACAGTGTGCTTCTTGGTGCAGAATTCAGTGTATGGCTGCAAAAGGTCCCGCCAAGCTGAGCTGATACTATTTCTCTACCATTAATCCAAAAACACCAACCTTCTCTGCACACATTGCTGGTGCACCGTCCGTAGCCACTGAAACAAGTTTTTTCCCATGGTAGCCCACACACCTGTCAATACAAGCTTCCAGTTCTTGAAACATGTCGCGTCCAGTCGTCGTTCCTTTCATGGGTAGTAAGTCCGATTGCTCTTCAACAATGTTCAAGTTTTCGTCGACCCAACGAATGAATACGGCACAGTATGCGGTGTCTGTTACACCAGTAGACTCGTCCAGTGCAATGAAATATGCTACAAAGTTTTTTGCAGCGACAATCAGTTGCTGTTGAACATTTGTTGCTGACTCTGTGATCCTGCTTGCAACTGTGTTCACAGACAAACGTATGCCTTTGAAGAGTTTCTTTTTCTTGGGGCAGATAATTCCACACGCATGTAGCATACAATCTTTTACAAACTGGCCTTCAGTGAATGGTTGTGATGCCATCCCGTTTACAACAAAGCTTGCCTTCACAGAATCTTTGCTTGCAGTGGGCGGACACCTCATTTACTGATTTGTGCAGTTGTAAATCATTTCACGGCTTATATGTGGTAATTGTAAATTTTATCTATTTTTGTTTTAATTCGCGGAGGTGGCTGCGGGCCACACAAAATTGTTTCGCGGGTCACGTGATTGAGACCCCTGGTATAGAGTATAAATCTAGTCTAATCTATTAAATTAATTAAACTCAGTTTATAAACTTTATTTTTTTTTATTGCCATAGCCATAGATTGATAGAGACTATCATAATCATAGACTACAACACACTTACAGTTACAGTGACCTACTACTAGACTCTACTGGCTAATACTAATTATCTAATAACTTAATAAGTGTAGTATATAAGTATTATGTTATATGAATAGCCTGAATTATCAGTGAATAGGCTAACATTATAATAGTAAAGTAAGTAACAATTATAACAATAACATACTACTTACTACTATAATTCATAATGATAATGTAGATCTAGAACTAGAATCTAGATCTACTGATCTAGAGTTAGTAGAGTACTAGACTAGATCAAGATTATGAAGATATGATAGACTCCAGATCTCTTATATACTATAGTACTAGATCTACATTCTATACTAGATCTAGAGACTCTAGATATAGTCTAGATGTGTTAAAAACAAGCACGCCTAGATAAAAAGCGTACACACTCACGTAGCACACTAGATATTTATAATATGTTACATTGTAACCGGAAGCATAATATAAGGCCGAGCACTCTTGATTCAACCGATCATCAATGTGCAGAATCAGAATTTGCATTGAATCAATCAAGTAAAAAAACAAAACTAATCTAGATCTAGAACTAGTCTAGATATAGATTATAGATCCTAGTTAATTCTAGTTAGTAGATTTTAATAGATCTATCATCTAGATGAGAGGGTAGAGCTAGTTCTAGAATTATTATTTATATGAGAATCACTCAGAATCTATCTAGACTACTCGGACTCAGGTACTCTCTGAGACTCTCTCTGAACTCTCCCTGCCAGTGCCAATGCAATGGCAGTGCTACTCAATCGGAGTCAATGTGAATGTTACTCTGTCTCTTACTCATCATAAATTGTCATATAACATAATAATGATAATGTCACTTTATATCTAAATTTACATTAATACTAGATCTAGGTCTAGATATACAAAGCCTAAAACTTCTTTAAAAAACTCTTACCTTTTCAATTCTGTTTTGTTTTGAAAAAACTTTTTTGGAATTTCATAATTTATGTGCATAAATTATGCAAATTAGCGTGGCTTATTTTAATAAATGTTAATATTTCAGATACATTCCATAAGATTAAATTAGTTCATTCATTTTTCTTCAATAATATATATACTAATATAGTTTTGTGTATGTAAAGTAATTAGTTAATTTGTTAGGAATTTTTTTGTAAGAGAAGTGTTAAGGCTGGAAATAGTGCTCCTTCTTTTTGGCACAAGACATGCTAAAATGCTCCGTATTAAAAGGGTTAATGAGTATAAGTAATCAAGACTGACTGAGGGACTAGAGATCTAGATCTATATTGTCTATATGTATATAGACTAGATTATATAGGAATAGATCCAGATTATTGTAGATCTGTAATAATCCTTAGCTCGTCTTAGAATCTGAAGATAACAAGATTAAGGTTTAACTCTTTTTCTCCGAATCATCATTGATTTAACTCTATTCTGCAGCCTTATCCACGATATTATTTTAGATGCTTAGAAAGTCAGTTTGGTTTTCTTTCTTCCCTTTATGTAAATGTTTATAATTGCTCATAATTTAATCTTGAATAGTTTCCCTTAAAAAAAATAAAGATTTTTTTCATTTTTAATGTGTTTTTACTAAAATCAATGCTTTTAAAGAGTGGGGGCTTAAAGGCTATATTTTTCTATATTATATACATTTTTCATAGGGTGGTGACAGGGGATAGTGACCTCAAGACAATTAACTGAAATGTTTTATTTATGTTATAAATATTACGTTTTTTAAAAATATATAATAATAACTATCATAAAAAATACTTTTATTTCAATTTTGGTCATAAATATTGCCTAGATCTAGTTCTAAAATGACTTTTCCACAGTGGGTACATTTTTATTTTTAAATTCCATTATCCAGAATAAACTTTTATTTTCTTTTATCAATTTGTTTTACCTGTAAAGGGCCATGCATTCCCCTGTAATCCTTTACTAAATAGATCTATATCATTTTCTGATAACATGCAAAAAAGTTATTAAAGTTTAATCAGAACAGGGTAGTGAAATACATGAGCAAAATGAATGATTCTGTTGGAATGTTGACAATAATTACAGAGAGAAAGAGTTATTGAGTGCAATTTCTATTGAACCATTACTAGATTATTTTCTTCAATTTTATTGTTTGTTTATTTAATTATGGTAATAGCTGAGCACACACTTTAATTATGTTCAGATTAAAATTTCCACGTTACGTCCTTATGTGTGTGTGTGAGGAAAGAAATATTATTATTATTGTTTTTTTTGTTTTCTAATTTACCCTTTTAAGACATGATAATCTGGCAAGTGGAATTAACAAATATATCAAAATGCACAATTCAAAATTTATTAATTTTTTTTTTTTTTAAGGTGTACAAATTTCAACCATCTAATCAAAATGGAAAAACACATAAAGAAGATACAGATATTGAAGGTTAGTATTTTACTTTTGTTTAATTATTATCCAATATTAATTTTTTTTAAAGAATTTCTGGAATTCCAATCAGTCATACTAATTAAAAAATGATATGAATGCAGTCATGTTACTTTTATTTTGTAACCATCCTATGAAGCTATGCTTAGCTCCAGGGGTTATAATTGATATATTGTTGTAGATCGGTCATTAACTTGTAGCACCAGATTACTAGTGAACTACTAAAGCAATGTAGGGGCGTATGATATTTTAAATTTTATAGAACTTGAAATAACTTAAATAAACAAAACTAAACATAACTTTTATTAACAATATAGACTATTTGACTTTGAGATAAAGTGAAATTAACTGATATTTAAACTGAGTCCTTACAGTCTAACATCTTAGAGTCATCTCTCCTTTTTAACATAGATTACGACAGAGCTGCTTATCTTGTATCATTCTACAAGACTAACAATAAATGCTTCCTTTCTTCGTCATCTCCTTGGAAATGCATACACACACACACACACACTCCATTACAAGTATATACACATAAATACACATACTTAATCACTTGCCCTTACCATCAGTTACTCGGTATTCTAATTTCAGTGACTTGATTATGTCAGTTGTATGAAATATATTGTTTTATTAGCATTTTGAAATCAGAACAGGTCAAGATTTTTTATGTTTGATACTCAACTGCAGAATAGAGAATAGGCAGCATTTAATATTGTCTCATAAGATTTAATAATCATTTAGTCTTGATAGATTTTTAAGCAATAACAAGTTTGTACAGATTAGATAAAATGCATAAAACTGTTTATGTTAATAAGGCATTACTACAATTATATTTTTAAAAAATGTATAAAAGTGTATAGTGTTTAAATTATGTATTTATTCTTTGACTAGAAATACAATTAACATTTTACATTTCTACAGGTTATACATCCAGGGAATTTCTTAGTAAAAATATTGACCTATGAAGATGAAGATGCTGTTACTTTTTCCATGTTTGTCAGAGAAATGAACAGCTGTCTCAATGAACTGCAGAGTATTGGCATTACTTCTTACAGACCTGCTGAGGTACTTTAAATGCTGTTATCTCACTCCTAAATTCATGTCAAATGGGAGCAATATAATAACTTTGCTTTACTTACCTAGAATTGTTGTTTTTGACCAAACTGAATAGTACACTATAACTCTGATTTCAGAAAGACATATGTGCTGCATTGGGAGATGATGGAGTCTGGTATAGAGTGAGACTAACTTCAAGAGTAACAGACCACAGCTTTATGTGAGCATCACACTATTCTAGCAATATTGATTTTTTATTTCTAGAGTGTAATATAATATAATAATAAAATTGCAGTATGTTTTTTAAAAATTCATTACATTATTTTTTTTGCGTATCAGGTGCAGCAAAATAGATGACATTTCAGAGTTCCTCTGTAACTCACATAGGTAATTAAATTTGTTTATTCAATGATTTGGTTGATTGTGTGAGTATATTAGTATGGTGTGTGTTCGAAGGAGAAATATGGTCGATGGATCATAAGCTGTCCAACAGACTAAGTGATAGGTGAAGGTGGTTGGTGTTGAAGGTCTGTGCTTGGAGGGTTACACAATCATTTTCTTTTAACTAAAATTGATCATTTATAACTTTTTGTATGTTTCTAAATGATCTCTTAAAACTCTTTTTTGTCCTAGAAACTTTTACCTCCACTGATTTAAAAAAACAAAGAAATTTGCTTTTGCATTTTTCTTCTCTATGTTTCACTGTCCCATAAGGAAATAGAACACAAGCAAGTAAATTTCTTTGTTAGAGAGTAAATGCTTACAAATAATTGTAACTCTGAAATTATGTGATCGAAAAAGAAGTTAGAGAATAGAGAATACTAATCAACAAAGGCAATATGTTTGTAACAAACACATCTCTCCTTCATCGCTTGGCCCATACAGTCCCAGTAGGCATGATTAGCCCATTGAAGCATATTCCAAAAATGTCCAGTCTAGGTGGGGTGATGAAAATAGTTAATTAAAGACTCTCTTGGGGGTGTCCCTTATTTAAGTGTTACCTCCACTGTTATTATCCTATCAGTTCATTTCAAACATCACATTGGTATCTCTAATAGTATTACCGTTAGGTTAATGGCTTACTTTTAGGTTGATGACATTGCCACGCAAGTTTTTAGAATATCCACAACAAGTCCTTAAGTGCTGCCTTTGGGATGTTCATCCTATCACAATGACCATGGAGCTAGGGGACAAGGGCTACCAAGCTAAGCAAAGGTTGTATTTCTTAGCAGGATGTTGTTTAGTGATTGTTTCAAGCTATCTTTTCAATGTATATGCTAATCTTTAAATTAGAAATGACATTGTTTTTCATATTGTTATTGTTAAAGAAATTAATTAAAAATAAAGAACTTACAAAGTACTTGTCTCTCATTGTGTAGAGCCTGTGAAGAATGGGATGAGGCAGCCACACACTTCATGATTGACCAGATTTCAAGTAAGTCATTTGTTATCTCTGGTGTGTTTCATGATGTGCAGTAAAATATGAATTCATTATGCATATAAAATAAGGAAAAATGCTTAAAGTTTTGAAAGTTCATTCAGAATTGAAGATTATTACATTCTAGTCCAAATCTCCTGCGATTTTAGTGGGCAAGGTTTGAACTTGAGACTATAGACATGACAGTCCAAAGAATATACCATACAACCACACTTTCAATATTTAGATCTCATATTGCTTAATATTGTAGGGAAAAAAAGTTTTGCTATCTACTTAGTGGCTGAATGGTTAAGTGCTTGGTTTCCGAACCTAGCGTCCTTGGTTCGGATCTCAGTGAAGATTGGGATTTTGAATTTTGGGATTTTTAGGGCACCCCTAAGTCCACCCAGCTCTAATGGGTACCTGACTTTAGTTGGGTAAAGTAAAGGTAGTTGGTCATTGTGCTGGTCACATGACACCCTGCTCGTTAACTGTTGGCCTTAGAAACAGATGACCATAATATCATCTGCCCTATAGATCGCAAGGTCTAAAAGGGAACTTTTTTATTTACTTTTATCTACTGTTATGACAAATTAAGAACAAGCTTTGGATATATCATAATATCGAAAATTCGGATAACTTAACATATTTATTGTCATAGTATGAAGATATTGATTTTTCAATGGTAAATTTAAAATGCACAGATAGCATCGGATGTGGAGCTGAGATTATGAAAGAAGATAGTGATTCAGTTTTACACCTGAAATTGTATTTCATCACCACTGATGAGGAAATATATTTTAACCAAAAATTGCTGGAGGAAGGTTATGCTATTTCTTTACCAGGTATATTGTGTTTTGTGTTTGCAGCTTTTAGCTTTAAAATGTCTGATGATTTATTGTCACATTTTTCCTCATTAGTGTTTCCAAAACAAACAAAAATCAAGGAAAAAGGAAACAGCAGTGAAACTCTTCTATAAGTCTGTCATAGAAATACATATTGAGATTTTAAACTAAACAGGAAAAGTGTTAATTTAATGTTGTTTTGTCTGTGGCATTTTACGTCTCGAGAGATGATCTTTTCCCTTTGCAACTTCTTGTGTGAGGCCAATCCTTGATACACAGCTGCGATCGCAGGTTGGGCATATATAATCACCAGGCGCCGTTGCATTTTCACCCTTCTTTCTGCTTCTGCAATCTTTGACCCTTCCTTTATGCTCTCTCTCCATGAGGATCTATCCAGTGCCACCTTTTCCCAGTTGCCAGTGTCGATTTTGAAGAGCTTCATGTCGCGTTTGCATACATCCGTATAACGTAAAAGTGGGCGACCAGCGGCTCTCCTGCCTTCTATTAGATCGCCATACAGGATGTCCTGTGGAAGTCGACCTACTGGCATTCTACGAACGTGGCTAAGCCAGCCAAGGCGTCTGCTGCTGATAACAGAGCGGATGTCCTGGCACCCTGCTCTTTGTAGCACTTCCTCATTGGTTATCTTATCTTGCCACCTTATTTTAAAGATCCGCCTTAGGCATCGGAGGTGGAAAACATTCAGCTTTTTTTCCTGCCATGAGTAGGTTGACCATGTTTCACTTCCGTACAGCAAGGTGCTCAACACACAGGTCCGGTAGACTAGGGCTTTAGTACTGATAGTCAGCAATATGTTGTCCCAGACTCTTTTCTGCAGCAGTGACATGGTGGCCATTGCCTTGGCTATCCTGTTGTTTATGTCTTTATCCAGTAGAGTGTTGTTGGATATGATGGAGCCAAGGTAACAAAAGTGATCAACAATTTCTAGTGGTTGGCCATAAATGCTTACTTGAGGTGCAGTGTTTGTGTTGGATAAGTATCTTAGTCTTGCTTTGACTGATGTTTAAGCCGAACTTCTGGCAAGCAGCAGATAATTTGTCAACCAGGCACTGTAGCTGAATATCAGAATCAGCCACAATAGCTGCATCATCAGCACACAGAAGTTCCCTGACGAGTAGCTTCCTAACTTTGGTTTTTGCTCGCAGCCTTGAAACATTAAATAGTTTTCCAGAGGATCTTGTATGGAGAAACACACCTTCGTTTATGTCGTTGTACGCATAATGCAGTAGACAGGAGAAGAATATGCCAGAGTAGTTGTGAGCACACATCCCTGCTTGACACCACTGCAAACCTCAAAAGGTGCTGATTAGGCTCCATTGAATTTGACAGTGCATTTAGTTTCCTCGTGAAAACACTCAATGAACTGCAGTAGTTTGGGAGGGCAACCTATTTTCCTCAGGAGTTTGAAAAGGCCACTTCTGCTGACCATGTCAAAAGCTTTAGTCAGATCAACAAAAATGATGTAAAGGGGTCTGTCTCTCTCTCTGAATTTCTCCTGCAGTAGACGTAGAGAAGATATCATGTCTATAGTGGATCTACCACTCCTGAATCCACACTGAGACTCTGGGTAGACTCTAGAAGCTATCACTTGCAGCCTGGATAGTGCCCCTCTAGCAAAGATCTTGCCCACTATTCTGAGGAGAGAGATACCCCTGTAATTGTTGCAGTCACTCCGATCCCCTTTGTTCTTGTATATTGTGACTATAGTTGCGTCACGCATGTCCTGTGGGACCTGACCTGTTTCCCAACAGTGGCAGAGGAGAATATAGAGTTCAGGGAGCAAGAGTGATTCGTTGACTTTCACTACTTCCACTGGGATACCATCACTCCCAGGAGATTTTCTATTTTTTATGCAGTCAATTTCTTTTTTAAGGTCACTGAGGCTCGGAAGATCATCTAGGCATTCCAGTACTGGAAGATCTGGTAGAGAAGCCAGGGCGACATCGTCTACTGTATTCTGTGTGGCATAGACATCAAGGTAGTGTTCTGTCCAACGTTCTAGCTGCTTGGTTTGATCTGTAATTTTTTTCTCCTGATTTGGATAGAAGGGGGGCAGGCTTAGACACTGTTGGACCCAGGGTCGCTTTAATGCCATCAAATAGAGCTTTGCTATTTCCTGAGTGGAGACTGTCTTGGATTCTGTTGCAGGTATCCCTCCAAAAATTGTTAGCACATTTTCTAGCCATTTGTTTCACCTCTTTATTAGCACTTTTGAAGGCCTCCAAAGATCTTGGACTTGGCTTTGTCTTGTGAGCGAGGTGTGCAGATCGCTTTTTCTCGATGCAAGGTTCCATATGTGCTAGATTTGCCTCAAACCAGTCTACATTTTTGTGTTTTTGAGGCTCAAAGGCGGTGATTGCAGAACTATAGATTACATCTCTTAATTTCTCCCATCTGATAGAGATGTCTTCTTCATCACTTAACGAGGGGATGGTGTAAAAGGGAGGGAAATCAGAAGGGGGCGGAGATGTCAGGCAGAGATGAATGGGAAAAGGGGGTAGCATTAGTGCTCATCGCATATTAAATAAAAGTGTGTTGGTTGTTGATCAAGTGAGGTTGGATAGTGCCTGACATGTAGATATGTTTGTTTTTGATCTGCAGATGGGTGTTTTTGTCATTGCATTGTTGAATAGCAGTGAGTAGGAGATCAGTGTCTGGTGTACTTTTATTAACTCAAGTATTGTCACTTTCAGATGAAAGCTATTTTTGTTTATTTTTTTTTTATCTAACCAGATCTCTCTGTTACTTTTACAGATCTACCTCCTCTTATTTCTGAAAGTGCTGAGACCCAGCAGCCATTGGATAGATACCAAAAGTTACTAAACAGAAATAATAGCAGCAGTGGTCAAAGAGACAATTGTGAAAGAGTAGTTATGGATACTTTTAGGACTTATGGTAATTCTCCTGAGTCTAGCATTAAATGTACTAGTACTCCAAGAAAGTTTGACATTTCACCTCAACTACCAGGTTCAGCCAGGGTTCAATCTTTGCTTGACATTGGCTCACCACCTGCCCTAGTTCGCTGTGAACTGAGTCCCCAACATAAAGTTAGTGTTAATGGACATTTTTTAACCGAAAAACAGGTGGCTGGTAAGGGCAGGGGCTTGTCCAGTATTTTCTCAGAGAAAACTTTGGATTCCCCTAGTTATGGTCAAAGTCGATCAACTTTTGTGGCCAGGCCTGTGTCTCCCCAGCAGCAGTTTGACAAAGGCCTTAATTTCCTATCAGAAGGAGAGAGTTTTATCACATCTAATGGACATGATAAAAGGGACTTACTGACCAGTGATCATGACAGGTCATTGCTAAATCCCTCCCATGCAGAGCTTCAATTTGATACAAAACATTTCTTGCAGTCATCAGTCAGTTCTAGCTCATCTGGCGAGAAGAGTTTGACAAACATACATTCTTCTAGCATGAGTCATCAAAGATCAAATTTTGCGCCAAAACTGACTTCTTCAGAGATGCAGTTTGGGGACAGATGTACTCTGAACTCCTCAGAAAAGAGCTCCAGCTTTTCCAATGATCAGAGTGTAATAAACTTGAAGGTCTCTGATCCTAATTACTGCAAATCTTGGGTTGAGTCCAGTCCTATACCTGAAAGTCCTTCATTGGATCAGACTCAGAGACTTCAAGCATGCTCACCCAGCAGTAGTTCTAGCTCATCCTATCTTCTGAGCACTACAGATACTCAATACAAATCTCAGGGAGCTCGACCCAAACAGCCAAAAAGCTCAAGTAACAGATTATTGGAAATGCTGGTAAAGAAACATAATGGGTAAGCCTGTTTATAATCATGTAGATCAAAGTTTTTTGCAGCTGGTAAAATAAAATGAGGCATTTACAAGACGAGAGCAGTTTTTTTTTACTTAAATATGTAAATTTGTATTAGACATTCTGAGGTCTAATGAACTTTAAGCATTTAGCTTCATCATTACCTAGTGCTCAAGAAATGTTCTTAATACTTCTAAAAAAATAGTTTAAAATGCACATTTTTCAAAAGGTTTACTTGTGAGGATTAGAAATGATGGCTGAAAAGTATTTGTCTAGCTTATAAAATGTAGGATGAAATTTTGGGATGGCCACACCACCTCTTCAAATTATCAGCTAAACTTCTTATTTTTGATCCTAACGAGTTTAAACATATTCTTTCTAGAAAATTCTTGAAGAAGCTTCAAGGCAGTTGCAACCAGATAGATTCCAGGAAACAATTTTTTTGTTTATATTCATTTTTTTTTGTTCTATTATTAAATACAAATACATGTAAAAAAGAAATACTTTGATTAAAAAAATCTTGACCCAAATACAAAAGTAATATACAAAGACTTGAATGAAGTGAACATTTTTTGTATAATTGAATTTATTGGAAAGAGTTTTTTTTATTTTTTTTATATCTAATAAAATTAGAAAATCATCAAATTAAGAAAGTATGATGTCACATATACAGAAGAAGTATCCATCTTTATTTATTTATAAATGTTTCACACCCTGAATGATTGCATTGCTTCCAAAAAACTTCATTCTAATCAGTAATGGGTATACAATTTTACAAATTTCAGAAATAATTTCATCTGAGTCTTTTTTTTTTTTAAATCCTATTTTTCCTACTGATATTTCTCTGACAAAAAAAAAGGTTGTTTTAAGGGACTTTTTGTTTTAATGAAACAAAAAATCGATGTTATTATATTTCCATTTTCAGAATAAGGCAAATGGGCAGATCCGATATTGGTCTCTTTACATAAATCTAGATCTAAAACTATTGTTTTAAAAACCTAGTGTGGCAGTGATTCACGTTGCATTCCTTGGCATCTTGAATCACTGTAGAGACTTAGAGCTAAGCTAGCAAATGAGTCTTAGGAGTTCTGCTATGTTTTTCTCTAAATTTATTTTTTTTAGTCCTGGGCAAGGTCCCCCACCAATTGGAGGCCCTAGGCTATGCCTATGGTTATGCCTAAGGCTGGCTCTGTCTAGAGCCATAGAGGTCTAGAGATCTACTTCTTGCAAACTTCTTGCGTCTGCCAGGTTTGCTAGCAAGAATGTGTGTCACACTGGTTATAGTTCCTGTAAAACATTAATCTATTATTGAATGTTCACCAGATATAATAAGCTAGATGCTTAGAAGAAAAGCTGTTCTCCTCTAAATGTACAAACACTAGTGCCTATCAGGCATTTTGTGGGTATGTGTGCATTAAAGCTTATGTAGTGTAATTAGTTTGTAACATTATTTAAAGAAAATACTTAACATAGTTAATTTCTATATAATTTAGAAAGAATTCCACAACTTCTTATTTAGGTCGCCACAACATAGCAGTTCGCAAACGCAGATGTAGAAAATTTCCTAAAATTTGCAAGTCTGTTCCCATTACTATTGTATATAATTTTAACATAATTGTCATCATTGTTAAGCAGTGATTTTTAGTCTTTTTGTGGTCACAGGGCTATGTTAGGGAAACAAAAAGTGACCCATTGCATTGTAAGAAAGTTTCAAAATCTTCCTACCTTGAGTATCCTGTGAACCCGTTTCAACAGCTTTACAATAGTATACAGTGGAGCATTGATTATCCAAATTAATTGGGAACAGGGTCTTTCTAGATACTTGATTGTCTGGTTAACCAAATGCGGAACATTATAAACGGTCCATTGCATCAACAATGTAAAGAGCATTTGTTTGGAAACATAAAATATAATAAACTACATGTATACAGGGGAAGTCGTCGACTAGTTCAAGCATGTGTTTCAGAAACACTGACTACAATACAGCCAGAATGTACCAGATCAGGAAGCAATGCAATAGATGAATTCGCACATCAGCAATAGCACTTAGATACCATACTGTACTACAAAAAAAACAAACATAAAAGAGAGTCTGGATATTTGACATTCTGGATGACTGATGTCCAGATACAGAAGATTCTACTGTAAATGTTTTTACACACACACAAAATGTCTTAAAATAAAATACAAAATGCACATTTAATGATAAATATTTTAGTTTACACTCTAACCATGCAGGATTAAAGCACTTGGCTGCCAAATCAAAAGTCAGAGGTCACCATTCAGAGCATAGCTCTAAAACACAAGCTGTAGTCTTAATTAAATTAGACTTGGACTTAGTTCCTACTGCGCTGTTTGGCACATAAGGTGGCAAGCTCTGTCCACAGAGATAGGTCACAATCAACTTACAAAGCCTTTTCCTAATTACTGCATCTATAGGGACACTTGTGGACATCTCATGGGAAACATAAAGTTGGTTGGTCATTTTGCTTGCCAAACATCACCCTAATAAAACATTAACTGCAATAACAAGTAAAACCCTCTCTTATGGTGGGAATTGATCAATTAATATTTTCTATTTATTCTTTATAATTATTTTCCTATAGCATCACAAAGTTAGATGATACATGAGTTGTTTTTCTTTATTTATCATATTGTGTTTCTTTATTTATCATATTGTTTTTCTTTATTTAGAAAATTGTTTTTCTTTATTTATCATTGTTTTTCTTTATTTATCAGATGTTACAAAATGTCATGTGTTTTTCCTCTTTTCTTTATGTCTGTATACCCACCACATTAACATCTGATTATATTTATATTTAGGAATATGGTTCAGGGTTAGTACTGTGTATCCTATGATTATCTCTTTTTTTTCCCTGCTATCTAATTTGTGTGACAGACTGTTTTGAAGAGAGAAATTCCCTGTACAAGTCCTTTCTAAAAAGCTATAAGCACTTTCAAAGCAGTTTATATTTGTTAACTAAGAGTTATTTGTGCTGAATGTCTTAAGACTAGGCATGGAGATCAGCACTTTGTGATTGTGTTTTTTTAGAAATGAGCAGAGGCCCTCGTTGAATAGCTCTTGTGAAAGGGAAGACCTTTTGAAAGGAATATTGGAAACTGGGTAAGTCTTACCAATACTTTTCTTCACAGTGGTGGCTGTCTGTTGAAGCTTTTGTCTTGTTTAAAATCTCAGTAATAATGTAATCATAAACAGAAGGACAATTTTGTTTGTAGCTGTGAAGTAGATTAGATCATTTCTATGAGGCTGTGGTGTGGCCAGCAGAGAATCCCACTTTTATCGTTACCACAAGTAGACTATGGATTTTCTATTAATCTATTAATAGATTAGTCCAGATTTATTGGGTTGAAAAAAAAAAGAAAAAAAAATTCCTGTCTGTTGTGATTTTCTGAAAATTCTACTAGCACTAAGGCTGTCAGAATTTTTAAGAAACTCTATCACGGTAGCTGTTAAATTTTAATATTTGGATAAAAGATTGAGCAGCTTTGTTTTGTTTCTTTGATGATAATTATGACAGAAGAGATGCAGGATTGTATAAAAATATTATATTACAGATATATGTATTAAGGGACATGTCACATTTTATGTAGGCTTCTAAAATGATGTCCAGCAATTATAACCTTTGTGAAATTATTTATTTACCTTTTGTGAGTCACTTTATCCCCAGTAACTTAATCCTCAACACATAATCCCTGACATTTATTCCACATCATTTTTACACTCACATCTGTAACAGTCCTATCAGCTTTAATATATTTGTATGCTTACTGTATGTGATCAATAAGCTAATGTACTTGAGTACATAAGGAGATTCTGTAGAGGTTTTATGATTGTCATTGGCTAATGCAGCATAAATAATGTCTGTTCACCCAGCACCACCATCTGCTTTAAGCTAGTGCAGTTGTTCTCATATGCTTACATTACTGAAGAGAATGTATGAGTAGGTGTGACATGAGAAGAATGGCAGCCATGATACTACTCCTTGGAGTCATTTTTTTTTTGTGTGCAACAGTGTCAGCTACGTCTGGTTGTCTTCAACAGATTTTCATAACTGTTTAAAACTGCAGCTTTCTTTGCCTTATTGTAGTAGCAGCACCTAAAGAGAAGACATTAATCTGTGTTTTTTTTTGTTTTTGTTTTTATTAATTATTACCTGTATGTATTGTAGTGCCTCAGACATATAGCCCAAATATACACATATGTAAACTAACCATTGACTCTCATTCCGCTTGCTTTTTTTTGTACATTCTAAAGCTTTTGTTGTTGTTTTATGCATCTCTAATGATACTGTAAGGAAGTAGATGGCTTCATTTATCTATATAGATTTTTTTTAAATTGTGGGATGTGAGGCTGAGAAGCAAATACCACTTGGCTACCTATCAAGGGGGCTCAGGTTTTAAACCTAACTTAAGCTAAGTTATGTTTGCTGATCATCTAATGGAGGCATGGAAAATTTCCCCCCTTACTGGTCCTCAAAAGAGATTGGACCATAGTGCAGAGCATGCTGTAAGCATGGAAAAAAAAAGATGGGCAAATTTTTAAAAAAATTTAAAACCTTACCCTAAGTTTTGTCTTTGAAATTTTACTAAACCTTTTTTTTTTTTTTTGGCTTAAACTGTTCTTTATAAAATAAGTACCTGCAGTTTATGTTTATAAAATAAGTACCTGCAGTTTATGTTTATAAACTAAGTACTTCAGAACATTACCTCAACGGTGAGTCTCAAAAGCAATTTTAAAGCCTTTACTATTGGATTCATTCATAAAAAGAATTTTAATTTAGCTTTTAAATACCAAACAATGTAAAATAATCTAGGTTTTTAAATATTGAACTTTTACCTTAAAATCTGGGTTTTAAGACTAGTCTTAAGACTTGAGCATAGTTGTGCATACCAGTACTGGCTAGAGTTGATTTATCCCTCCCAGACTTGAGTGTTTCTTTGTTTTTAGTCCACAGGTAAGCAGCTCTTCTTCTCCAAGTAAAGAGTACCCTGAACAAAGTGTGGACCTAATGGCAAGTCCTTTGATTTAAATTAAATAGAAAGTACATGGAGAAAGCAATAATACATTTGATATTACCTCATATCCACTTAACTCAATTAATGACTACCTGGTTGTGTGGTATGCCTTGATGGAACCCTGCCCAACCCCTTCTCTCTCTGCCCTGTGGGAGGTTTAGGCTAGTAATAATTTTTTAATTCTGTAAAACAAATATAAACAAACATCATTGCCATAGCTTTATAAAATATTTTGTTTGAAGGTTTCCCATCATATTTTACATATTGATGCTCTGTTCAATTAGCTTTTAACTTTTGCATGTCCACCGATGAACAAATTTGTCCAAAATTAGTTGTTGTTTTTTTCCCCACATTCACCTCTTTTTTTAACTTTGTAATCTTATTTTTTCTGTCAAAGACAAATTAATCTTATTTTTACTGTCAAAAACACATTTACTATTTGTTTTTTTTTTAAAATTAGAATATGCAAGTGTAGTGCTTTGGAAACCAACCATCAGAGCCTAACATTTTTTCAAAATGACTTATGTCTTTCAATGTGGTAATGCTTTCTCTCATTGGTTTCTTTTTTCACAGACTGTACGCCAAGATCAGCCCATCTCACATCCATTCCTAGGAGTTGTTGCTCACGGCATTGGTTTAGTTCCCATGGCAATAGATTTAGCAGATTCTCATTTCCACGAAGATGTCAAGAAAGTAATGTAACATATTCTTTATGGTTACAAAATTAAACTTGTGTCTTCACTTTGTATGCAGATATAAGAATCTAATTGAAGTCATTCTTTGGTGAGAGGCATTGTGGCTAAGTGGTACAGCGCTTGGCTTATGAACCGAGGTCTCGCAGGTTGAATCTGGAATTTTTAATTTTGGAGTTTTAGGATACCCCTGCCTTCCCCCAGCTCCCGCCATCCTGCGTGAGGTTTGAAATCTTCTGACTTCCCCCAGCTCCTGCCATCCTGCGTGAGGTTTGAAATCTTCTGACTTCCCCCAGCTCCCGCCATCCTGCGTGAGGTTTGAAATCTTCTGACTTCCCCCAGCTCCTGCCATCCTCTGTGAGGTTTGAAATCTGACTTCCCCCAGCTCCTGCCATCCCGCGGGAGGTTTGAACTAGTCTGTAATACTAAAGGAACATCTGAAAAATAAATAAAAAAACTAAGAAATATTATTTGGTAGTTTCTATCAACAACTTAAATACTTTTACTGGTTTTTTAAAAAAAATAGTTTTTCTTTAATTAACCTGCCTTAATTTCAATCAGGCATGCAATTGAAATTTTATGACAAATTAGTACACAATCATGTATAACTTTTTTTTAGTTTATTGGCTAGTAACAATTTTCATGTTATTTCTTAAGTCTCATATACACTTCATTAATTTTAATCAGAACAATTAAGCTTTTTTTTTCTAAAAGTTTATTTTGGTATTCTGGCAGTCCTTTGCTAGATTACAAACATAATCTTAATTGAGAAGGATTTAGTTTTTCCTCTGGGAAAAACAAAAGTGGTTGGTTATTGCATAAGCGATGTCATCTTTTTAAACTGTTGTCAGTAAAACTTGATGCACTTTTTACAAAGCCTATATCAACTCACTCTGTTTGTACATGTTATTTCTCCCACACCCAATCTTGGATCAAACTGAAATTTTGCACTATCACTTCTTTTACCTGACAACACAAAAATCAATAAAAAAATTTACAAATTAGTTAATTGACTATTGGCAATAAATTATTTTGTTTAGTGTATCGAACAAGGGAAAGAAACTGCAATTGACTAAAGTGGTGGTATAAGCTAAAATAATCACCTTTACAGGTTGTTGTCTTAGTCTTGGTGAACACAAACCTGACAAATAGGTCGAGACTATAGAAACAATAGATAACTATACAATCTTCCATGTTCATAAGCTTTCCACTAGTTGAGTGGTTACTGTGTTGACTTAAGAAGCCTGACAAGGTTTGAGCCATGAGCTTGAATTCATGTCGTTTCCTGTTGTTTTTTTTTAAAGTTTTATAAATCTTTTTTTATTGTTAGTCTAGATCTACTACAAATTAAATTACATGACTGATTAAAACTAATTGATACAACTATGCTTATATAAGCTTTGTTTTAAAAAAAAGTATTTTAAAATATTTTCTTGTCTTAATGTTTGTTTAGGTGTTGATAGAAAATTTTGATCTCAATACTGCTACTGGTATTATGCCCTTTGTGTGGAAAGCCTCCCTTGGCCTCCGCCATGTTGTGGGTGTGTCTCCAAGTTGGATGGAGATGTGCTTGTCTTACTTACCTGGACTCTTGACTAAACTTTTGGATCCGTTGGACTACAGAGACTTGCCTCCTGGTATAGGGGTGAGTGCAGTATCACTTTTTATCATGCATTGTTTTGGGTAATAATATTTAATAATATAATAACATTTGGTTCACAAAATTATTTTTAAGAGTTTAAAAAAATTGTTCAGTTGTAATTTTAAAAATCTATAAATCGATCAGTTTATACATTTTCCCCAATAATGAACTTATCTAAAGAGTAGAAGAATCTAAACAGGATGACAGTGGCTATTGGGCCCCACGATGACCTGCTGACCACTGTAAAAAAAAATGCAAACTAAAACTTTATGGCCTTATCAGGGCTCACAAAGATCTTCCTTCAGGTAACTGTATCAGAAAAAAGAAGAGGCAGACAGAGAAAGCGAAGGGAAGACAAAAAAAAAAGGATAGGCCTGTCATTCAAAGAGATTCTATTCAAGGCAAAATACATAGAGTATTGGAGACAGATGGTTGACAGATCATCTGTGGTGAAAGTCCATTTTCACCAAACTCTAATTAGGCACAGCAGCTTCTTTTGGTCTTTTGAAAGAGAACTTTTTTTTTCTTTTTTTTTGCAAACTTTTTACAAGAATGTAAACAAAAAAATGGAAGTCTTATATAGTATATACATATAAATATTACTGTATAGGACACCTTTACTCAGGTGTACCTCAAGGAACAGTCTTGGGTCCACTACTATTTTTAATTTACATAAATGATTTACCAAATTGCATTAGTTCAGGAACAAAAGTCAGATTATTTGCAGACGATTGCATAATATATAGAACAATAAAAACAAAACAAGACACAGATATTTTACAAAGAGAATTAGATGAATTACAGAAATGGGAATCAAATTGGAGCATGTCTTTCCACCCAGAAAAATGTCAGTTGTTAAGAGTAACAAAAAAAATTAAACAAATTAATTCCACTTATCTTATTCATGGCAAACCAGTAACACAGACTAAAAACTCAAAATACCTAGGTGTTATAATAAATGAAAAACTGTCATGGAATCCACATATTGATGAAACTATAAAAAAATCCAACAAAGCATTAGGGTTTATTAAAAGAAATTTCTATAAATCAAATAAGAACATAAAACTAAAATGTTATTTAACCTTGGTTAGGCCAATAATAGAATATGCATCCACCGTGTGGGACCCCTCAACTCAAGAAAACATTAAGAAACTGGAACAAACACAAAATAGAGCAGTGAGATTCATAACAAACGAATATTCACATTTGACTAGGGTAACACCATTAGTAAAATCACTAAATTTAGAAAGCCTTCAGGACAGAAGACTCAAAAGTAAAGTAGCAATTATACATAAAACACTGAACCATAATCTTCAAATACAAAAACAAAATTTAATAAAATACTCTGAAAGACACAAAAATAAAGGCACATTCCTCGTCCCATATGCTAGGACAAATTTGTACAAATACTCCTTCTTCCCTAGTGCTATTAGAGCATGGAATGGGTTGCCTGAGCTAGCCAGAAAAACCAGTGACTTGGCAGAATTTAAGTCATTGGTTAATATGCATGACTAAATGCATGACGCGTAGGACGTAATCATCTTCTTTTTTGAAGTAACATCTGTATTATATAAGATAAGATAAGATACTCTTAAGAAGAAAGACCCCCACCTTTAATAATTTGTCTGCCTTTTCATTTCCCATGATGCCTATTTGCCCAGGAATCCATTGTAATTTTAAAATTCAACATGCATATAATATTAATGTTAATGTGCAGATTAATTAGGCATTGACTAGAGTAATCTGTTAGTTTAGGGAAAATGGTTTCATTTATTCACTTTATTAAGATGCTGTGCAAATTACCTAGATAAAGTGTATAAGCTACTATGCACTCGTTAAAGTAAAAAGAAAAGGATTTATGTCCAAATAACCTATTTAGTGTTGCAACTGTATTGGCAACATGATAGGGTTATATACGATCAGCTGATACATGTGACACAGGTCAGCATGCTACTTAGCAATTAACTGTGTCAATGGACCAGGGACAGAACTGGTATGAACGTTACACATAAATATGACTTGTGATATGATCATGCTATGGAAAGCCTTAGGGACCAGACAGAGTGTGTAAGAGAGGTAGTTCAAATCAGACAGTGATTCAGTCTGGTACTATTAGTTCGGACAGCAATTCAGTCTGGTGCTGTGACTCGTTGTGAAGCAGTATGAGTCCAGGAAGAGACAAAAAGAGACTTGTATAGGGCAGTATGCTTGCAAAAGCATTTGTAGTAAGTGTATCTTGTAGTCTATTATTTAGTATTGGCTGTTATTTTTTTGATATTAAACAATCACATTTTTTTGGAATTCTTGTTATCAAGTTCTTGAGAAGTGTTTACAGAGATTCTAATAGAGAAGATTGTACCAATATATATATATTGTTACGAATCTCACTATCCAGGCTCTCTGCAAACTGCACCATACACCACCAACTTAAAGAACTTGACAACTCAGGGCTCCAAAGTAACGTAACACTTTAATAGTTAAATAAATAACAGCCAATACTGTACAATTGGCAACACGTACACTGTACAAATATCTCTCCGATAACACTGTTTCGCCCTATCAATTCTTGCACTGGCCTCTCCCTCTCGTTTCGGGCTTCACACACTAGGCTCGTTGTGTCGGACGTGATCGCAGACCAAGATCAAGACGCCAGTCGTCTCAACTGTACTTGACAGTACTCCGCACTGAACCGTCGTAATGCTCCGTACAGAACCACACCGCTGAACTGTGCTGTAGTCGACCAGACTGTAGTGAACCGGGCTCTGAACCATCATGACTGCGACACTGCCGCTCTTTATATAGGGTCCTACTGGCCTTCTAGAACTGGACAGAACGCCGCTCAACGTTTCTAGGTGGTCAGATGACTAACTCTTGTGACGTCTCGGACGACCGTCGTAACTCGTCACGGTTGACCGCTCGTCTAGCGCTGGCCTATGGCGATTTGCGTCGGCTGACTACACTCACACCTCTATCCCCATCTGTGCCACCACCAGGTTTATAATAATATATACACTAATTATTTTCTTTCTCTTTCAGCCTCGTGCATTAATCTTGGCTCCATCTTGCATGAAGGTCAGGGACATATCTGACAAAGTTGAAAAGTTTTTAACAACTTTTCCATCTAATGTTTATCAAATTTGGAAGATTGTCTTATATGCAGGCGGATGTGAGGAGAGTGAACAAGTAGGACATGTTGTTTGTCTTTTTCTTTACAATAACAACATTTTATGACTTCTTATTTCAGTGTTGGCCATGTCTCTTAGCTCTTGGAAGGACAATGGAATGAAACATTTGTTGCCATGTCTGTCTTCCAGGCCATATAATACTAAAGCCTTGTTAATTGTTATTAATATTATCATCATCATGGCCTAGCTTGAGAATGGGTTCTTTGCTGACCCTACATTGGTTACCAGGTTATGTGGGTTAGACCTTGTAGGAGTAACCTAGTAGTTATCACTGCATGAAGATTAGCATCGTAAGGTTTCATTGCTGAAATCAACACACTTAAGCTGAGTACATCAGGAACTCTATTTTCTCCTTGGTGATGGTAATCCTGTAATCTGCATGTATTTAAGTAGCCCATTATTATTACTTTATTAAGTTCAGACTTGCTTCCAATTAAGAAATTGTGAATTTGCAACTAGTGGAGGTCAATTACTCTTGACTTGGAAACATAATATGGGTCAGAGTGTTACAAGATCAGCTGTCATCATTGAGAAGTACATAGAAGTCAAACTCATAAAGCGCTGGTTGTGAATGTGTATGTGTTTCGTGAGTGAATGTTGTTCAAATTTTTCATCCATATTGTTTTTGTAAAGATGTTATGCTGAGGTTGTCAATTGTAGTCAAACTGAATTTTCATTTGATTGGATCAATAAAATTATCTAATCTTATCTTATCTTATCTTATCTTAATATGAAATCATAAAGTACTTTATCTAAGGCTTTACAAGAGAGCTTTAGTGTCTTTCAGGTTCTGCTATGTTATTTCATTAACTTTGCCCCCCCCCCCCCCCAAAAAAAAAACACAAAAAAAAAACATTAATAAACTCTTTAATCCATGAATTTCTGAAAAAAAAATCATGTTCATAGTCACCAGTGTGATATGTTGGTTCCATTTAACTTGACTTTTGAATGTGAGGATATAATATTAATTTTTTACAGGTTCAGACAGCGCTGTTGAAAGGATGCGACCTTCTTATCTCGACACCGAGCAGTATGCTTCGGATGTTGGAAGCCAATTCCACAAGCTGCAAGCGTTTGTGTCATTTGGTAAGCTAACACAGTACCAAGCTCTGACCTAGCTTAAGCATGATTTGAATAGTAACAAAAATAAAATCTTTAACCGAGAAATTTAAGTTTAATATTTCTGTTTTAAAATGTCCAACTCCTAAGAAAGCAATAACTATAAAATTCTAAAACAAATATATACATATATTTTTACAATACATATATTTTTTTAATTAGATAAATAACACGTTTAGTTGAAAAGAAAGTATATATCTTCAATATCTTTTGAACAGAAAAGTCATTTCAAACACTCAATATGTGTAGCCTTATACACTGTAGTATCACTTTCATTTAAAAAAATTTTTGTGGAAAAAAAAGATCCACACACATCCGAGTTTCATATAAAAAAGAGTAGCTATCTGTATCTTCTCATACTGAACCAGACCTGAGATGTTCTTTTTATACTAATGTTTAAAAATATTTTGGTAACTGTGTACTCAGAAGTTTACTGTAACGTGTAACCACTGCATTCTATGGAAATAAAGAGTTATTATGTTTATTACATTTTGCTAATAATTTTTTCATATTTGAAAATTGTTAAGCTGCATTCAGTTTTTTATGAGTTAAGTTTTTTTCTTTTCTTTCAGATTTTAGATGATGCTAATATTTTGTCTGCCAGGTATCCAACTCAGGTAGAGTGGATTCAATTTACTTGAAATATTATACTAATATCTGTTCATGTTTTACTTCCATTTATAAAACTGGGATTCTTCTGGCTCTGTATACCTTCACTTTAGTGGTCTGTTGGGATTCGACAGTGTATTTGCAAGATTTGTTACTTTACCTGCTAAATAAGTAGTAGTTTTATCTACTTATACCTTACTTGATGATCAATCAATAGAGTCCTCAATTTATAGGAGGAATCTCCTAACTTCAAATATCAATGGTCCTGGGGAGAATTCTTTTTAACATTGCAAGCTTTTTTTTTTTCTTTTTCAAGTTTAGGAAATATTTTGAAGTGTTGTATTTGTTTCTTTTATATTTTGTTACCACCCTTGCAAACTAAATTTGTAACTTGCTAAAGGATTGTAATGATCAGAATGTCATTCACATTTCTTCTAATTTTGTGGATGAAAAAAATAAGACACATATTATAAACCACTTTTTCTCAAACTTTTTAACAAAAATATATATATGCACCCCCTTTGCCAGTTTGGGGGAGTGCTGTGTCTCCCTACATTTTGAAATTCAGAAATTATTCTACTGAATCTACTAGGCAACATTTTTCCTAGTAAGTAAAACACAGGTTTAATAATTAAGAAGTCATGCAACATAGATAGACAGTAGAACATGTATGTATGAAATAGGTTTAATCGCCCTAAGATGAATGAAATGATACTACTTAATTTATTTATAAACATTGGTAATAATAATAATGGATTAATACGTTCATATGGCTTATAACAACAATGCAAATTAAAACAATATTTAGTCCCATGTAAAAAGAAAGACATACTTTGCGCCCCTGGTACACCATAGTTTGATAAACGCTACTGTACCCTCTATGCAAGTATAATGGATGGATAACCATATGAGATCATTTTAAAAAAAATTGTCTTGAGGGAATGTCTGAGATTGATTAAATAAGCTGCTTGTTAAAACTCCTTAACTACACACTTCAACTGATGTCAGTTGTGCTTTATTGTTGTATTGACTGCACCAGGTGGAGGACATAATGACAAGATTCAAGCTTGTGTTCAGTGAACGTGAAAAGAAAACAATCCCAGCCCAGATCATGATATTTGCTAAGGAGTGGGACCAAAACATGAACCTGTTTGTGAAGAAGTATACCCTGGAGCCCTACATTGTCATCTCATCCAAACTGGAGGCAGCAGTTTATGGAGATGTGCATCAGGTTGGCTCTTACAGCTGTTAAACATATCTTCCTGGGATTATAGTCTGTTTTTTTTTTCTTTAATACTAACTTAAGATTAGTTTTACATTTACAGCACTCACCAAGTGTATCCACTCTCAGTTACACTGCTCTCTAAATCAATTCAATCAGATTCATTTGATTATCAATATTATAATTAGCCTGAAAAAAGTTTATTAAGTACTGGAGCTAACGATGCTTTGAAGCAGACACTCTTCACCCAAACTTCTTTCTGAAGGTTCTTTGATGGTTGAGACAATCTAGGCTTTCAGTCACATCATGCATTGAGGTCAGTTTTGCTCCTAGGGGTTAGGACTGAAAGCTGATTCTTCTAGTAGGGGACTGGCAAATTCTGTAGCAGAACTGCAGCTAATGGGACACTAAGGACAGTTCTCCCCCCCCCCCCCCCCCCCCCCCATGTTCAAGCAAGTTGTTTTTTTAGACTGGGCCATGTCTCAGAGACAGCTGCATTTAATGTTAAGCTCCCAGAATGCTGAGACAATCCACTGATGAAAAGGGGGCTCCATGTTGTTAACCTTAACCTACTAGTGTCCACTTCTAAATATTTCTACCAGTGTGCCATAGTGAGACCAAGAGAGCTGGTCCTTAAATAACCAGATCACTTAGTCCAATTCTCATTTAGAACATTTGTAAGCTAGAGATGGAATTATAATTATGCTGAACAATGAAATATAACTGTGCTAAGTGCTGCCTGCTACATAGTGCTAAGTAGTGTCAGTTTTCTTTCTGTTAAGTGCTCTCAATGAAGATTGGGCTATGTGATGATTGTGTATATTGATGTTTTATAAGCTGTAGTAATGACTATGATATGATAGTGCTAAATATTGTGGTATTGCTTGCTGACCAGGTTGTATTGATGACATTATCGACCAAAAAACTGATGACCTTCTGCAGTGTGATTGATAATCTGACCAGTACTTTGGAACGAGTGGTCACATTCACGTCTGACTTGTCTGAAGCCATTGAGCTGTCAAAGGTAACATTCAATTTAATGTGACTTTTATGCAAGTTAAAGTCTAACGCAGACTCTATTTACCGTATTTTTTGCCGTATAAGACGCCCCGGCATATAAGATGCACCCAATTTTAAAGGAGGAAAATCTAGAAAAAAAAGATTCTGAACCAAATACTGTACTAGTTGGTCCGCCTGATCACTTTCTCACATACACCATACACGTTGTCTGTGATCTACCCAGACGGCACATTATGACGTAGGGAGGGCGGTGTGTACCGGCAGTAAGCTCAGCATGATGCCCGTGCAACACATGGTTAGACTGTCGGGAGGGGGGCATGGCACGCTATAGGAGGGAGAGGGAAGCCCGAACACACACAGCCTGGCCGTGCAGGGAGGGTCACAGAAGTAACACAGCCCGCAGTACGTGCCCCAAATCCAGCCCGCAGCACACACTGCATAAGGAAAGGACTGCGAGTAAGCGCCACACAAAGTTGGGGGCAGTTTTAATGCATGTAAAATGTGTATTTGCCGTATAAGATGCACCAACTTTTCCCCCCCAGTTTTGGAGAAGAAAAAGTGCGTCTTATACGGCGAAAAATACGGTAGTCACAGAATATATAATACTTATGAAAGCATCAATCACCTTTTTGTTTGGTCTCCTTATAGTTGAATGTCATAAAGTCAAGTTAGTTTTAAAGATCTGGTTCTGATAGTATTTTTTGTATTTTTAAGAGAGAGAGATTGATGAAATAGTGCTGTTAAAATACTTTACTATGAATGCTAATCCATAAAGCTCTGATTAAATTTCTATTTTGAATTTCTATTTAGAAGGTTTGGGACCCTATAGGATAATTTTGAGGATCTCCTAAATAATAATTCACATTGCTTTTTGAATATTTGTGAAGCTTCCTATTTGTTTGTCACAGAACAAGCAATCTCTTCTTTGAACACACAGTCTTATTGGAGAAAATAATGTTTTCTAATTTATAACTGTTGTTCCTCCAGGCCTACTTGAATTTATGTTAAATAGGTACACGATAATTATGTTAGTAGTTATTATTCAAGTATTAATAAATCCTTTGATGAATAAATATGCTTTTATTGTAAACAGTAATTTTTATGATATATATATTCTTTTATTGTTAGAATTAAATTTTAATTATATTTTTTTTACATTTTGTGATCTTTTTCTATGCATAATATGTATCACCACAAAAACCTGCAAAACAGCAAATAGGCCAAATAAATATATGTTAATATTTTTGAAAATCTGTGAGTCTGCAATACAAGAGCTTCAAAACTGGAATTTTTCTTTTTTTTTTTTATTTTAAACCTTAATTGTTATTTTCATTTTTAGGCTGCTAAATCCAGGGGGGCTTACTGCTTGTTAATTCATGAAGATCTTTCATTTGATGAAAAGAATGAAGCCAGAGAACAGTGGTTGCGTTCATCTCATACAAAACAGTTTTTAGTTCTTGGTAAGGCTTGAGGTTAAGAATCTAAAGTTTCGCATTTTAATTTAACTATGATAACTCATCAATGCATAAAATATCTGTTAAAAAAATGAAGTGAATTTTCAAAATGCCATATTGAAGATTATGATTTTTTTAACAACTTTGATGGACTTAGAGGGTTGATTGGATATAATAAAAATTTATCTTTGTTATTCAGTTCACTTTACAGAGACATTTTTAATTTTTGAATAAATCAGTGTTCTATATAGATTTGGTATTATAAGCCCTTTTTTTTCACTGTCTTTCTATATATTTAGGCAAAGCTATTCATTTCAAAATATCTAAGCT
Organism: Biomphalaria sudanica; assembly: GCA_036873155.1. Classification (NCBI taxonomy): domain Eukaryota; kingdom Metazoa; phylum Mollusca; class Gastropoda; family Planorbidae; genus Biomphalaria; species Biomphalaria sudanica. The sequence goes on from JAZGLO010006649.1 coordinate 761,568, forward strand.
AATTGAAATCCTTAACACATTCAGATATTTTAAAAAGTACAAAAATCTCTAAAAGTTAGGAAGTCTGGTAGTAAATGAATACGTTTTTTTGTTCTGAATGTCAATGTTTGACCTTGTACCTAAAAATTAAACAAATGTGTATGAAGGACTAAAAGGAGATTTAATCTTAATGAATCTTATACTACAATCATGTTTACAGTATGCACAGACCAGTGTTACGAGGACTTAGCCATTACAAATGCTACAAGAGTCATCCACTATGGATTGCCCAACAGCAAGACAAAATTTGGTAACAGACTTGCATGTATGTTGGACTATTTCAGAGACAGGACTTCAGCCAAGGAGGTAAATAAAAATAAATTACATATTGGTGTCCTTTTTTTAAAAAATATGTCTTAATGGCTGCCTCCCTTTAAAAAGGTGATTAATTATTGAGATTAATAATTATTCACTAATCTTATTATTCTTGAAGGACAAGTTTTGTATTAGTTAGTCATTGAATTATCTCCCTTGATTTTCTCCTTTGAAAATGTCATATTGCAGTTCTTAATAAAGAGAACATTGCTCCAGTTTTGGATACAACTAATTGTCAATTTATGACATGTATCTCAGATGTCATGTCACATATTGTTAATTATCAGTGGCTCTTAACATAATTCTACAAAGAATCAGTAATCATAATAATATCCAATATTGCCACTTTGAAAACAGTTTAACTAACTCAAACCATTGTTTGCATTTGTTTAGCAGGCTTGGTAGACAGGATAATTTTAGTGAAATGAAAAATTGGGTTTGGGTTGAATTTTATTATTGATTTTATTGATAGTTATTAGTATTTGTACCTATTAGTATTTTAGACTAAATTAGAAACAAAAACGAAAGAGTATTTAGACAGTTATCAGGCATTTTCCTTGATTCAGAAGATTAATGTTGAGCTGATTGCTGGCTACACAGACCCAGTTGGAGCATGCAATGTTTGCCACACCTGATACAGATATAAAATCCATTATTCACCAGGGTCTTTTTAAGTTCTTTTTTCATCATAACTGTTGGGAAATTTGGTATAAAAAATGTTCCATTGTTTTTTAATCTAACATTCATTAGTTATTAAGAGAAAAACAATCACTCTATAAGTTGTTTAAAGGAGTTTTTGTTCGAAGTTTTCATCTATACTGTACAGTAGTTACGCTGATGTTGTCAATTGTAGTCAAACTGAATTTCCACTTGATTGGATCAATAAAATTATCTTATATCTTATCTTATCTTTAAGAAGTATTTTTTATGTTTTTCTTGTTTTAAGATATCTTTTAATTAAAATGTATTTATTTACCCCTGAATACTTGAAGATATTTTTGTTACACAAGTATATTTGTTCTTTTCAATAGCCAGCACTTCAGCCAATATCTCAAATCATTGTAACTGAAGAGTTTCCAGACAGAGCTGTTAGTTTGAAAGGCATATTAGACCGCTGTGGTTCAGAGAAGAATATCAAGTTTGACAACTTCATCGCTGGACATTTGTCTGTTAGTGACTTATTTTTATTTTCTTAACTTAGTTTTGATAAATTATGAAGTTTGTTGAAATTATGTAAACATTTAAGAAATATTGCTTTGAAGATAATAAACACAGTGACAAAAAAACAATGAAGTAGACAGTAAATTTCATGCAGGAAAATAATTTTATTGTCAAAGTTTTGTGAACCAATATCTACACTACCAGGAGGCATCCAGTTCACTATTTCAAAATATATTGTCATAAAATGATTTATTTTTCTTGAAATTTTATCTGCATTATAAATAGTAAAGCTAAAACTCTTTTTTTTTCTCTGTTGACTGTAACTTGATTAAATTTACTTTTAATTCAACAGAATCTAGAAAAAGATCCAGACAAGGAGTTGTGTCCCTTCTTAAAGTCATTTGGAAAGTGTGTGTAAGTGACTCAGTGCCTTACTTTCGCTTAAATTACATCATAGCTTATTATCTAGGTCCTCACATTTCAAAGGGTTTTTCGATTCATAAATATTTACAAAATAAAAAATATTCAAAAAATGTTTTACCTGAATGTTCAAAATGTAACAATAATTAAAGTTTAAAATATTAATAATTTGGAAAAAAAAATAGTTGCAGTTATTCTTGTCTGCTAACAAAATTTTTATTACTATATAATTTAATTCTCTAAGACAACTAGATTAAAAGGTAACGAGACAGATAAATTATACTAGTTGCGAACCAAGCTAATTCCCATTCTAATCCCACCTTGTATTTATTCAGCTTTTCTAATTGGATGGACTCATTGGACATTTTTGAGTACAATGTAAAAAAATGCCATAGTCATCTTGCCTGTGAAGATAGACATTTATTGCAGTGATGGGAATTTTCCAAAAATTTTAGGAATTCCGAAACTTTCTTCTGATCCGATTTTCTAACCAAAAAATCCAAAATTTTCCCCGACATTAAAAAAAAAATCCTTTTTTTTTTCAATTTTTTTTTCAATGAAAAATCCGATTTTATTATTTTTCCATTTTCGGAAGAATGCGAAATAAGATTTGATTTGTTTTGAAAATGCTCACATCCGGTCTTTTGACACAGTTAAAGTTGTATTTTTAAATAATCCAGTGTTATCGTTTTGTCTAAGTCTAGATCTAGGTCCAGAGTGACTAGAGTGGTTTGAATCATTTTAACCCTATTCTAGATTAGATATCTAGTTTCTTTAATTTGAATACTTTTGATCTAGATTATCTAGATCTTCTAGAGCGTCTATACTTCAATGGCTGCGTGCCAGCTTTTGAAAAGTATTGGAGTTGAGAGGATCATTATGCCCAGCCGCTATGCGCTTTGAATTTTTACTCTGTTGCTACGATGGCCCCTAGAATTTTTCTAATTTGAACCCTTCCTGCCAACTTCCATAAGTTCAAATGGGATTAGATTTAAACTTTAAACATCTAGATCTATTATAAGATATAGATGTAGTAGGCCTAGCGGCCATCTATATAGTATTAGTATTATTGATGTAGGCCTACTTTACATGACTATAGTGAGTTACTGAGTATAAGTCTGTTAGAATAGGCTATATTAATAATATATTGGATCGAGTCACCAGAGATCTAGATCCAAGTTATTAGATTTAAATAGATCTTGATTATAGATAGATCTAGATCTATAGTGAGAAATATATATTAAAGTTTTTTCTATATCTATTTTATAACTAATCATTACTAATGCCAATGCTTTAAAGCCCAGTGTGGTAGAGATCCACTTCTTGTAAACAACTTGTATCAGCATGAAAAAGAGTCACACAAGGAAGCCTCAATTTGCAGTTGTATTGCTAACCCTTCCCTTCCTCTAAGCATTGCTCCTCAACTGGTTGTTCTTGCTTGTCTTGCTTAAGAACTCAGCTGAGATTCAGCAGCTTTCTCTCAATTGCTTTTCAAGCATTTTTTTAGTGGACGTAATGTTTAATAAACAGTTTCTCCTGAATAAAATTTAATAATCAATGAAACAAAAGAGTAGCTCATATTTTTGAGGTATTTCCAAAACTCAAGCATGATTTTCAAACACTTTATAGTTGTTTGAGAGAGAAGTTGTTACAATACCAGTAAAGCAGTTATCTATTATAGAGTGCTCAGACTGTCTGGACCCAGATATAAAGCATCTGCAAAAAGCTTTCTCCTCTCATCTATATGTACAAACAATAGTGCCTTGCAAGCATTTTGTGTGCATGTGTGCAGTAAAGCTTATGGAGTGTAATTACATTATAATACAACATCATTTTAAGAAAATATTAAATAAAATGATTCTACATAATTTTATAAAAATTCAGCAACATCTTTTTTTTAAGTCGCCGCGACAGACCAGTTAAAAAACGTGGGTGTACAAAATTTCCTAAAAATTGTTTTCAAAGGCTGTTCACATCACTGTTATTGATATAGAAGAACTTTATTGATAATTAAACAAATATTTTCTTTTTATAATATGAACTTATTAGTTGACTGCCTTAATTATTATTAATTATAAAGAATAAATGAAGTGTGTGTAGTTGATATAATTGATACAATCTTCCTGAGAATGTACATTCTATTGGAAGAAATAAAAATACAAGTGTTTGTTAAGGAAAAAAGAGCAAAAAGCTTTTTCCCATAAAGACTTAAAGCAGTGTTGTTGTGTAGATATAAAGTAAATTTGACTTGTTGGTGTGGCCAGCAGTTGAAGAAGGGTTATGTGGCCAGCACAATATCTAATTGTGAATAGTTCTTTCCAATTAATCTTGAGAAACATTTTAAAGCTGAGTAGGCTTGGTTAATTCAGAATTGTAAACAGCCTTCACCAAGATTTCAATTTAAGATTCAGGAGGCAGTTACTTTCCTGTATGCTCATGTTTCATATTATACAGGTTTGACATTAAAATGATACTACTATTCTTTTCCTATAGAGAGCTCTAAGTCTTATTAAAATGCTTTCTTTTATTCAAAAGCGAGGCTTGTACAATAAAGGCATGCACATTTTTACAAAGCTTATATCAACTCACTCTGTCTTTCTCCCAAAACCCATTCTCTGATCAAGTTGTAACCTTGCACAATTATTCATTGGCTTAGACAAGACATAAAAAAAAAGTAACTAATTAGTCAATTAATTACTGGTATTTTTATTATTATGTTTGATATCATCAAGGGAAACTAATCCTTCAGTATTCACAGATATGGCTAAATTTGTTGGGTTTAGTCCGGTTAAATAAAATAATTGTTAAGGCTATTTATCGCTCACACATTCGTAAATCAAAAAGATACTTTCAACAATTCGCCTATTTATTGTGCCTAAAAAAATATGAAACAATGAAAAAAAAATACCCAATTAGTCAATTAATTATTTGTAATTAGTTATTTTGTTTGATATCAAATAATCGAAATAACTTGTACATTATTGATAGTTATAGTTTTACGGGTAGGGTTTTTCCCCTTTAGATAAGCCTTGTTTTTTTAAAAAGGATTTTTTATATTTTGCTTGTATAATTTAATTCTTATATTTCCTTTATTTCCTAGTTACCCAACTACTTGTAAGTGTCGTCACATCTTGCTACCTGATCAAGACTCAAAGAGTGGACTCCACTGTCACAACACACTACCATCATCTGGTGAAATTAAGGTGAGATTGGAAATGTCCATTGACAGACAGCAAATAGGATCAGACCAATGACTGACACTAAGTTTATTCAGAAACATTGATTCATTGAAGAACACATATGAGGTTTTAACTGAATAGAGAAAGTTCTGTTTTATGGATGTTCTAGCTAACTACTGCTTAGTCCTACACTGAGACTCATTCAGAACTTGTAACATGTGATCACAATCATTGTCTGGCTGTAGTAGAACTTTAGTTCAAGTGGTTTAAACATGGCTGCAGGGTTAGGAATACTAGTTGCAGTAGAGCTTAGGGCTAAGCTAAGTTGATTTAAAGGGGAATTTCTAAATTAATCTTGAAAATAATTTTGTTGGGAATTAGTTGTGTTTTGCTGTTATCTTTCTAGATTGTGTATTTGTTTGTCACTGACCTCTAAACACTTTAACTATTTTGATCTTAATTTGTCTTTAATTCTATTTTAATACTTGTTTGTTTGTTAATGTTTTTATATGTCTGATATTTTTGACCTGGTAATGCAAACAAGATTTCTGACTTTGATTTGTGTTCTCCTATTCTGCAAAATAGGTCTGTAGGACCCCATCAATATTTCTACCATTGTAAACTAAATGGCACTCTTTTACATTTAAAAGCATTACACCATGTTTTATAGGAGATACTGTTCTATTCTTTTTAAACAAAATGTGTTACTACAAAGTAGACATTGTTTAGAGGAAAAGAAAATAGATTGTACTAGTTCTCACATGAATGTAAGAGATCATACTAGATCTCAAATGAATGTAACATATCATACTAGATCTCAAGTGAATGTAACAGATCATACTAGATCTCAAATGAATGAACATATCATACTAGATCTCAAGTGAATGTAACAGATCATACTAGATCTCAAATGAATGTAACATACCATACTAGATCTCAAGTGAATATAACAGATCTATACTAGATCTTACATGAATGCATCAAGCAAGCTGGGTATGATTGATATTTGTGGGAATTAAAGAACTGCCCATGATCATTTCTGTATGATCATTTCTGTATGATCATTTCTGTATGATCATTTCTGTATGATCATTTCTGTATGATCATTTCTGTATGATCATTTCTGTATGATCATTTCTGTATGATCATTTCTGTATTATCATTTCTGTATGATCATTTCTGTATGATCATTTCTGTATGATCATTTCTGTATGATAATTTCTCCCTTTTTTTTATTTTTGCCTAGCATTAAATTAACAATATTTGAGACAAATCATTTAAATCTCAGTAACAGGATTGCTTTTTTTGTTCTATTGCTTTCAGATTTACTTCATTGCGATATAACTAATTGTAGGAAACTGTGATTGCAGTATTTGGTTTATATATTTTATTGTCTCCACTTAAATAATAGAGGGTTGAGCAGTGAAGTCCCTGGCTGCTCAATTGAATGTCTTGACCTAAAATTCTAATGGAGGAATGGATTTTTAATGGAATTTCACCAAGTTCTAATGGGTACACTCTGTCTGTGAAGGAGAGTTCAACGAATTGGGGTGTTGTGGTGGACTATTGTTGACTGTGGGCTATTTAATTGGGGTGTTGTGGTGGACTCTTGTTGACTGTGGGCTATTTAATTGGGGTGTTGTGGTGGACTCTTGTTGACTGTGGGCTATTTCAAAAAACAACTTTACTTTAAAGTCTTTGAACATCTTTTTGTGTTTTATTTGTCCACACAGATCAAGATCATCAATGTGAAGAATACCAGCCGCTACTACTGCCACTTGGTAGAGCACAGGTCTTACCTAGATGCAGTGCGCACTGACCTAAGAATACAGTATCAAAAACTTGTCCTGGATATGTTAATGTACTACAATAAGGAGAGCAACCATGCCCCTTTTGTGCCTGGTACATTTTCTGGTAAGTAAATGTTGATAGTGGGCAAGTATTTGGCTGTTTAGCTCAAAGTCTTAAGTGTAAATCCATCTAAAGCTAGGGATTTTATTTTGAGCTTTGAAGACATTTTTGAAACCACATTGTTGTCTAAAGCATCTCATCTATTTTGGTCATATAAAGGCCTTTGTCATTGAGCTGGCCTCGGCACTCTCTTCTACTAAGCTGGTGACTTGTAAAATTGGTGAGTTCACTTAAACAGATTTTTAGAGAAGATTGCTTAGAAGAGATTAAGCATTCAAATTCATTAGAATTTCTAGATAAGACTGTTAGGCTAGGCAGATGAAAAAGAAGTGCCAGTGTATTATTACCCTAATGTGTCATCCCTAAATCTGCTTTTGATGTCTTAGACTTTGTTTAAAAAAAAAAAGTAAAGTACCCCTTTCTGATTTGATGTAAAGCTCATCTGTTTTTATGTCAGACAGTGAACAAGGTCTTCATGAGGCCAGCCTTTACTTTTCCAAAACTATTAGTAGCACTCAGCCACCACTTTGTACTCAACATTTCTCTTCATTGTTTCTATGTCATGAAAACAAGTTGGAACAGTTTCTTTGGAGAGTTGAGATAGTTGTTTTATTAATTTGATTTGGTCTCTCAAAGTAGCTCCCTTACTTGCAAGTTCTGTTGAATGATACACTGAAGTGACACATTGTCTGAGTTAAGTTTAATGTTGTCCTTGAACTTAACTCTGACTATTCTTTGGAATGTGATTTATTTCTGGCCAGCATATTTGTATACAGAAGAACTTTCAAGGTCTAAACACAAAGTTGTGCTAGGCCTCCGATTTAGAATGTTCTTTTAGATTTTTTGATCTACAGTTTGGTTTATTTAACAATGTGCAGTCATGTGGGACACATGAAAATACTTTCTTTAATTTGCTATGATTAATAGCCTCCATTGTATTGGCTCACTTTACTTTCTGTACTGGCAGATGAACTGTGCACACTTCAAGATAAAGACCAAAATTATTACAGGTATTTTTTATGTTATTTATATATTTATAATTAGAAGTTTCACATTGGTATGAGTATTTAATATATTAGCTTTCATTGATGAAAAGTATATTTCAAAGACTATAAGACTTTGTCAATTATATCACACGTGCCTTTGTCCAATTTTTTTTATGGCTTTATAGAGTCTCTGAGCAAAAACTGCTATAGGTCTCTTGTCTTGCTGAGGCCACTTATCAGCTAAGTGTCTGATGCTCACAAAGAATTTGCCTTTTAAACTAATAGAAACAGACAGTGGTAAGGAAATGTCTCTGCTAGGTTTAAGCTTAAGGTTCTTGCCCTGAGTGTGAGATATTTCCTGGATTTGAAGATATTGCAGTGTTGCCCCAGCTCATTATGATGTGCTTAAAGATGTGTTTTGGGTATTCATTAGTTTGAAAGAGGTGAACTCTGTACACCATTCCTTGTAATTCTCATCAATCAAATTATTCATATCTGAGTTGACAAAATGTATCAATGTTTTTCTTTATATTTCATGACATTAAAAGACTTTAAATTTCCTTGCAAGGGTCAAGGTGCTAGAGATAGATTTGAAATCTCGTTATCGTCACCAGTACAAAGTTTGGTTGGTGGATGATGGTAGAGAAGAGAAAGTTACCCTGGACCAGCTCATGAAATTACCTCGTGAACTGGCAGAGATTCCTTTTCAGGTGGGTGTGAGGCAGAAATACCTCTTTTAGTTTTTTATTCTCTTCTACTTTGTTGAAACACTATAGCCAAAGATTTCATTAGAGCCTTCTCATAATAAATGTCAAAGGTTTTATTTGTAGCATAACAATTGTGTATTCTCTTCTCTCAACCAATTAGGCTGTGGAAGTCATATTGTGTAATATCAAGCCGATGGATGATGATTTCGAGTGGACTGTTGAGGTAGGCTCAATACAGGGTGGTAAGTAGTTAAATAAAAAAAACTATTTAAAAAAGAAAAACTCTTTTTCTGAAAGAAAATGGGCCATGAGAGATCAGTTTTACAGTCTAAGTTTTTGTTTGCCTGTGTGTTGGCGCATTCATTTTTTGTTTTAATAAGATAATGTTTCTGTTCTAAATGATTGTTGATTGTTATCTATGATGTGCTCTGGTTCTCAGGCAGACACATTTGTTGATGAACTGATCAATGGCAAGCAACTCATTGGACAGATCATGATGAGGTCAGATCAAAAGTCTTTTCTAGAAATTATTTTTAAGTTTCAGGATAAATTTGTCATTTAGTTGTTTAATGCAGTCACCATTTACACTGCCCTCCCCCCCCTCAATTCATAAACTTCTTTTGATCTTCCATTTAGATCCTATTTATTGATCCTATTTTACATTCATCTTTATCTGTAGGATTTATGTTGCCAAGCATGCCTGTTTAAATAATGATTTGGACTAGTAGTCCACTTGTATATTTGTACTCTCCAAGTTGTTTTTTTTGGATCATCTTTTTGTACAAGTTTATATATATAAGTGAATTCACAAGAACATTGGATTGTGTCACAGCATGGGGTCAACCGTTTGGCTGAGTCCTTTGGTCCACCAAATCCAAGTAGATGGTGTGGGCGCTGTTAATGATGTCAGCATCAGATCTTCACTCAAGGAGAAACATTTTGCCCAAACTAATCCAGAGGTATCAAAACTTTTATTGCATTAATGAATACAGCACTCTTTCTATTCAAATGGTTTCATTCACTGCTTTGTACAACAATACAAAATTTTAAAAAAATTATGTTTCTGAAGAAGACATTTGCTAGTGATTTGACAGTTGAAACATAAATTTTTCAAAAGAAAGTCTCATAAAAAATGTAAACAATTTCTCAGATGTGTTTTTGTATATTCACTTCCATCAGTGAATTGTTTACATTTCAGTGAGAACTCTACAAAGCGACAATCTGGTTGGGGTCAATTGTTAATTATTTTAGTAAACAATTAATGAAAACCTTTGAACTTTCAAATCTTCTTGTTTATACAAGCTTTTAGCGTTGTGTTCTCTTTTTTACAAGATTGTCTTTGAAATTCGAGTGACAATCCCTAATCATGAACTGTCCAATAGGAACCCCAGCAAAATTTGAAATATGATTTGAAAAAATAACTTTTGACTATTGTCACAGCCTTGTTTGAGACTCATTGTGACATGTAGTGATTTGTAGTCACTTATGATAGACCATGCCTTGTGCACGTGGAAAAAGCTCGGGGTGAAAGAGTGATAGTGAGATTTTAGTAGTTGTAACTTGGTCCTCAAAGAGAAAGGCTGTATATTTTCTAAGATAAGCATTTTGTTTTGAGTACTATATATTACTATAAGTATGTTCTGAACATGGAGATATAATTTAATTTAATCCTGATGTTATGTTTGTAAAATGTTTTACATGTTTCGGATGTTCCTTCAGAGTTGAAAATGGTTTACTTCCTAGTCCAAACCTCCCGCAGGACGACGGGGGATGGGAGCGGGCAGGATTTGAACCCTCGACCATCGATAAATCCGAACGACAGTCCAGCGAGCAAACCGCACGACCAGGTTATTATATAATAGTGTACAACATCTTCATGGCTGGATTACTTATCAAGTATTTGTTTCAATCAATAAATTCTTTGTCAATGCTCAGTGCATTTTATTGTTTGTCATAATACTTAGTTACGATTCAAACTCTATACAAGACTTCATAATAGAACCCAAAGTAACATCAAGAGAATTTAATGATAAAGGTGCGGCAACTATATTGAAGCTTGGTATATGTTACAGCAAGTATAGACTGTACGTAAAATTTGCTAATTTAGTTAACCTTACTCTTAGGAACTGAATGACACCCCATTTAAAATAAAAATTACAGTCTACTGAACACAACTAAAGCAGAAATGAGCACTTTGCTTTCCTTGTAGTATTCATTATTCGCAAATTTGACTTGTTCTGCATGTTTATTCAAATGTTCCTTCAGATTCTGAAGATAATTACATTCTAGCCCAAACCTCCTGCAAGTTGATAGCAGTAGGCAGGGTTCAAACCTGTGACCTTCAAGATCTTTGAAAGACAGTCCAAAACAGATACACCACCACCAGGCAGACTGTTATAATATAGGCTACAAAACTTGTATTAGTTTTTGTTTCTTCCTGTTTCTTGACATCTGAACTTTTTAACTGATTTCTTTTCAGCACATGAAAAGTTTGTATGGCATGTGCAGAGGACAACTTCAGATACCAGAACATCTTCTTGTCAAATACTTTGATTATTGTCTGTAAGTGAATTGATTTTTTTTTCAATGCAGCACATTGTATGTCATTTTTATTTACATAAATAATAATCAGAAAATAAACAGGCTACAAGATCAACTTTGTGTTCAATATAAACTATTATTCTAATTGTTTTAGCGTAGGATTACTTGGAAAACAAAAATGTTACGTTTTATTTTAAGACCTTGTATTTATTTTTTTTGGTTGGGGGGGGGCATATAATGTATAGCTTATTTTGTTTCTGTTAGGCAGAGAATGTAAAGCTCATTTTGTTTCTGTGGGGCAGAGAATGTAAATTTTATTTTGATGTGATCAGCACAATCACCATCTTGCCTTTTACCCTCTTTACCAAATGTGATGTACCTTATCCAGCTTGGTAAACATTTTAAAATTCTGTAATTAAAAGCCTTTTTTTTTAATCAAATGAGTCATCAGAGAACTGATGGTCTTTTGTTTTGTTTCTACTAATAGGCTGTGTGAATTAAAACAGGAGGTCCTTACCTCAGAATGTACGCCAGTGGCATTAGCCTTTGTGGATACTCCCAGCAACTTCTATGTTCAACGATGGGAAACATTAGACCAGTAAGTCATTTAAAAACAAATTTTAATAATTTGATCTGAACAAAATAGTTGGGTTTTTTTTAGGGAGGAATTCGGACAAAGAAATTTATCATGTGTATTTCTCTTTTCCATTTTTTGTGTGTTTAAAGTTGATAATTTTATTGTCCAAAAAAAGAATATTAACCTGCTACATTATGAATTAACTTGGAAATTATGAATGGTACAAAGCTATGTTTTTGATTACTTGTCTACACTTACCATTGGTAAATTGCTTATTTATTAATCAACCTTGTTTGCAAGTTAAACTTTACCTGAGTGTAAATCTTGAATTACTTACTAGTATTTCAAAACTGGTTATCTGTATTCACTGATCATATTGTTATCGTAAGAAAAGGAACAAACAATACCATTGAAGTTCTTTCAAAATTTAAATAGCCTGCCTGCTTATTTGTTGCATGTAATTTGTCTATTTCTCTAGTTGTTTTCAATGAAATGTTTGTTAATGTTTGTCTACTTGACTGAGTTTGTCATCAGTTGTTGGTGTGTTTGGTTTGGTTCAATGCCTTGTCAGTGTTTGTGTGTTGTGTTTATTTCAATGTGTCATCAATGTATATTTATTTGATTCAGTGTGCTGTTACAGTATGAATGTTAGATCTGTGTCAGTGTTTGTGTGTTGTGTTCATCCATTTATGTATACTGTTTCCACTCAGTCTCTCTATTACCTTTGACTTCTATGTAAGGTTGTCTGAACTAGAAGAACAGATGGAAGAAACGAAATCACAGTGGATCAAGTCAGAAAGTAGCAAAGAAACATTCCACTTGGAAGTTGGCAGCGTGTGCTTAGTACAGTCCACAGACAACCAGTTAGTCTAACAACTTAGTTACTTAGAACTGTTTATTTCTTTATTTATATCAAACTTAATTCTACAATAATTTTTTACTTTTAATTATTTTATATATGTACTTGAACTTTTGTAAAGCAGTAATTGTCTACAAGTGTTTGTAATTGTTGCCTAGCATTGGTTTAGTCGTGACATTATCTTTTCTTGTACATCTAGTTCTATGGTGAACTATAATAGATATTGAAATCTTCTGGTAAGAATACTAGAGATTTGCAAAATAAGATTTAGAAATATTATAAGATATGATTTTTTAAAAAAGGTATAGTAGTTACAACAGAAAACAAATCTCTAGTATTCATTAGATCCATGTTTAGATTGTTTTTGTTTGTCTTAATTTACAAGGAAGACTGACATTTTTACATTAAAATAATTCATGAAGAGGACATTTGGTTTGAAAACATATCATTTTGATTATTGCATAATACAATAGCCTATCTTTTTTTAATGCTTGGTGAAGATATCTAGAAAATATTGGTGTACTGTAGACAGAGTTGGAGTTCTAATCAGTGGATTTCCCTGGGATTTTTGTTCTGTTAGAGTGATATTTTCTTTTAGACTGGCATCACTGCCACTTATATTCTAAAAGACTGGCATTTATTTCCCAGGTGGTACAGGTGTACAGTTACAGCACAGTGTCAGGGTGACCTTTGGGAAGTGTTCATGCTGGACTATGGAGATTGTGAACAAGTTACGAGAGAGCGTCTGAGACCTATGCCCAGATACTTGGCACATCTTCCATGTCAGGCCATCCACTGTAGGCTGGCATATGTGGAACCAATAGGTATTAATAACTGTCAACCATAAGATCACACAGACACACACAAGTTGATCTTCATTTTAGCTCTTACGCAAAAACAGTCCTGTGTTCACAAAGTTTATTTTCTGATTTCTACTGTATTGAGATGAATTATTGAAACTCCATGTTGTCTTCTCCAGAAACTAGCTGGTCCCCCACTGCCAGAGACATCTTGTGTGACATAGCTTACTACCTGAATGAAACTGAGAAAAAATTATTTATAAAGGTGAGCTTCAACCACCAAGTACAAAACTTACTTAACAGGAGTATGGACCACATATTCTAAACACTTATAGCTGTATCAACAAGCTAGAAAAAACAAATTTTTTTAGATCATTTTTCAAATGTTTCAGTGCTTGCTAAATCAGTCACTTGATGAATTGTGCACATTGATTTTAATTCAAAATTTTTTTTTCATTGCCTCACCTGTGGCCTACAAATGATTTAATGATGGTCATAAAATTATTATTTTTTATGTCATGAACTGAATTTTATTCTCCCAGAGGTGGCCATTAATTGATTTAGGGTTGTAATCATCCAAAAACATAACCCTTTTGATTGAATGTTTTATGATGGAGTATGAATCTTGATTGGTTTACAGGTTATAGACAGTTCTATGACTGGCTCAGCCATCAATTATGCAGTAGACTTGTACAGTACCAACTATAAAGACACTAGTCTCAGTGAAGAACTCGTCTGGCGTCGTCAGGCTGTGTGTACAGGGCAAGACATGAACATTGAGGTATCTTGTTTTACTTTTAACAAATTTATTTACCATAATGATTAGGTTATAGATTTTTTTTATGTATTTGTCATTTTCACCATAAATTTCTAACATGGAAATCTCATTGTTTAGTCTCTATCTGTCTTTTAAAAAAGTGTATAAATATTAGCCTGAAACTTCACACAATTATTCATCTACATAGAAAAGACATAAATCAATAAAAAAAAAAGGAACCAATTAGACAATTAATTTACTGATAATTTAATATTTCGTTTAATAGCAACAAGGTAAACTTAATACTTCAGTATTCACAGATATGGTTACATTTGTCGGGTTTAGTCCCTTAATGCTATTTATCCCTGATGCATTATTCGATCAAGTTGATACTTTATACAATTAAATTATTTATTGCACCTAACAAAACATTAATCAATAAAATAATATAACAAATAACCCAATTAATTATTTGTAGTTATTTTGTTTGATATTGAATAAGGAAAATAACTTGTAGATTATTGGTAGATATGCTGCGTAGCCACGGGAAATACTGCATTCCTCATTAATCGTAACTCAAAGACAAGCCTTATTCTTCTTTTTCTTCTTCTTCTTCTTCTTATTGGTAGATATCGTTTTAAGGATGGAGTTCTTCCCTTTTAGATCAGCTTTTGTTCTTTTAAAAAAGGATTTTTTATATTTTGCTTGGTTAACATTATTTAACCAATAAAATACAGTAACTTGGAAAAGAGAAATGAATCTATTTTGTACATCAGAGAACACAACGGCTAGCTGTTTACATTTGTCATAGATGTGAATCTCCAATAGTAACATTATTCTCTAGCATTACTTGTCAATGTTTGACTCAACCATGAGACCAGTTGGTATTTGTGTCAGAACACTTAAATAGCTGCTACAAGCAGCCTTAAGAAGTTAAAAAAAAAGAGATTGTTGTATGACCATTATAAGAAATGTCTTCTACCAACTAAGAGTAAGTTTGAATGAAACATCAAGTTTTTTAGTGTTGATTACACTAACATATTCCAAGTTATGATCAGAATTAGCATCTGAGAGCCAATCGACCTGTCATGTTTCAACATTCTAAGTTTTGTATCTTTCAGCCTTTGTTTGCAAGCCCAGATGAGCAAAGTGTGGAATCCTTTGTAGACATCCTGGACAATGTGCCTTACTTCTGTGCCAGACTCTACCTAGGTCAGGTGAGAAGCTACTGATCAGTTTACTAAAGATGTTAACCTCATACTGAATATCTTGCACTTTTTGTAACAATTTTCTGACATGTTTGAGAATCAGACTTCAAAACAAAAAAATATATAGCTGCATCAAATTATTGATTTAGAATATTATTCTGTAGCACAGTGAGTCTCATGATCTTTTAGCAACATCAAGGTTGGGATGATATCTTCTGTTGGATTTGATTTGGGTTCAGTTTAAAAAATAAATATAAAAAACTTGTTGACTTTTTCAAAGAAAAAAGAAAAGAAAATGGAAAGCTTTGAGGACAAATGATTAAATGTCTAGCCATATTGAACAGCCTCTTTCTAAATAAGCATTGATATAACTTTGAAGAGTTTTTAAAATCCTCTTGAAACACTATTAGGGTTGTGGATGGGTAATGTCTAACTCTAAGGTGCTAGGAGTAGTTAGTTTTATGAATTAGATAGTAATATCTTTGATGTTTCAATCTTGGAACTGATTCTATCTAGGGAGATGTTGGCCTGCAATCTCTGGAGCTGGAGAACATACTTTCTTACAGGCACCCAGGGTATGTCCCATTGCACTGTTACAACAAACATTTGTTTATGCGTAGTAGCATGCTTACTCAATTATAGTCATTAAATAGATTGTAATTTTTAAACATTTTTGTTCACTATTCAGTTTGTGAATAAAGTTGTGTTATTTAGCGGCCCCAGAAAGGGGAAAAGACGCTATTAGTTTTGTGCGAAATGTCTGTCTGTCCGTCCCGTTTAGATCTCGTAAACTAGAAAAGATATTGAAAATCCGACATCACAATATTTTAGACCATTCAAAGTTCTGATGCAACGGCTACTTTTTTTTTTCTGAAAGCAAAAAATCTAATTTTTAAAATTAGTTATGCAAGCAGTTTTTTAAAGAGAAAAAGCTAATTAGTATGCATTATAAGTTAGACCTAAATTAACACTAATAGTAATCTTGTAAACGTCATTTTCGTGAACTTTTTTTTTATTGCGAAAATGTAATTTATTTATTTTTTTTTGAGCTTTTGAATAAGAGATTGAGCCTTTTCAAAACAATTATATCAATTATAAGACTTCAGTTAGGCCAGGAGAGGCGCGGTAGCTGAGCGGTAAAGCGCTTGGCTTCCAAACCAGGGCCCCGGGTTCGAATCCTGGTGAAGACTGGGATTTTCAACTTCGGAATCCTTAGGCGCCTCTGAGTCCACCCAGCTTGAATGGGTACCTGATATTAGTTGGGGAAAAGTAAAGGCGGTTGGTCGTTGTGCTGGCTACATGACAATCTCGTTAACCATAGGCCACAAAAACAGATGAACTTTACATCATCTGCCCTATAGACCACAAGGTCTGAAAGGGGAACTAGTTAGGTTCATATCTAACTTTGCATTCACTTGCACCTATCCTTTGATCTGCTGTACCATTGGGGCACTACACAGATCTGTCAACCTTCTTTCTCCATTCTTATCTCTCATTTGTCTTTGATATAATTTCATTTGGATGTTCTTTCCTGCGTGGGTGGACCACTTCGGGGGCTGATTTTGAGTTTGTTTCCACACAAACTGTCTTTGTAATCTTGTTTTACTTAGGTAGTTGAATTGAAAGAAATTAATAAGTATTTATAAATACTTTTCCCCCCTTTATGTTTCAAAAAATTTATAGGTGGGATTCATCTATTGAAGAAAGTTGTGTCGTTGCGAACTTGGTGAAGTGTATAGGCTACATCTCCAACGTTGATGCTCATGGCAAGGTGGTGTCCAGTCTGACAGCCTGCTGTAGAGACAGTGAAATGTAGGTGGTAGCCTATCACTATACTTAAATTGAAACAATTCTTGTGAACTAACACTTTAGTTAAGACTAAACAATTCTAATGAACTAGTGCTTGAGTTCAAAGAAGTAAAATACCACTTTCAGATCTTGTGATCTGTTGAGCAGATGAAGTAAAGGCTATCTGTTTCTATGGCAAATAAGGGTGTCATTTTGGCCAACCTATTATTGTGTTGTTTTTTTTCTTCTTTTACACATTAGATCACTTAACCCAATGGTGCTTGTTTTATTTTTGAACACCACTCTCATTTGCCTACCTTAAAAAAGATAACTGAATTTAAAAAAAAGAAAAAAATTTAATTGAAGAACAAAAATATTATTCAATAATCAATAAAATAATAAAACAATAATCAATAAACAACTTTTAAATATAGAAAAACCTCTCTGGTTTCAAATAATATATGCTTATAACACCTTTACAATAAAAGCAATGTTAAAACATATTCAATTTCCTGGATGGGGGCTTATATGTTGGGTCTAGGAGTACTTTCCTTTAAAAAATGAAAAAAAAAAAAATTAAAATTGCTAAACATATCTGGTTTTCACTAAAATAGAGCTCTTCTTATAGGAATGTTTAAAAAAATAATAATAGGGTCCCAACACATTGTACAGCTTTAGGTGTAAAATGTAACCACACATCCTAGCACAATAGGTACCAGTGGGTTAATTTTCAGATTATCTGATTTTTAATTTTAAAAAATGTATAAAAGTAAAAATAAAACAACTGTTAATTGAGTTCTCTAGCACCATGCCTTTATAGTCTAGTGACGAGTGTCACTAAAACAATGTTCACAATGACCTCATTATCTAACTGAAGGAAATATTTGAAATTCACTTTGTTTTCTTTCTCTTTGTTCTGTTCTCACACTAATGTTAAAATTCGTCTAAAAAGTATACTCATATTCAAGTATTTCATATTCAAAGCAAATAACAAAATAAATAATTCATAATAAATATTTGGAACTTCGTAACAACCAAATGAAAAAAATAAATGGATTTAGAATAAAATTTAGAAACTAGTTTTTGTCCTTTATTTTGCAAAGATAAGTGTTGAATTAGTTTGTGAATTAACATTTTAATTGGCAATAACATTTGTATCTAACTTGTTGTTTTTTGTGTAGACTTTGTGAGATGGCACTAGAAGAGAATCTAGAGTTTCATTTAATTTATTGTTTAGAACAGGTCAGTCCAATGATTCAATAATGATTACATAGGCAAGCTAGCATATAAAGAGTGTTCATCTCCTCAACTTGAAAGTGCTCATGTCAAGTCTTATATTTTCTTACATTATCTTAGGTGTCTCAGCCTGACATCCAGTGTCAAACAGCTGAAGCCTTGGCCAGTCTTGTCACAGTGAGCAGGTTAGTCTCTACACCTTTTTAGTTTTCAATTATGGTTGGTAGTCAAGATTAGTCATTGACATTTACTCATGTCTCTCCTCCTTACAGATTCTTGGAACATATTTTGCAGACAGGGTTGTTGATAGAAACTTTGTTGCATTTCTTTGATAGGTGCTCCAATAAAAATGTGGATACAAAGGTAACTAAATGTGTGTTGATTTCTTTCTTAAACAGTTGACTCAAAAGTAATCATATTGGTGTAGATTTCTTCTTAGTTTTTCTTGATCAAAGTAACTGATATTTCCATGTCAACTGATATTTCCATTTTAGCTCAAATTTTCATGTTAACTGATATTTTAAAATAAATTTCTTGCAGATCATTAAACTTCTAAGTCAGGCTGCTACACTCATTATAGAGACAGCTCCAGCAGACAGGTATAGTTTTTGGATAGGGTAGGGTTAGGTTTTATTTTTCTGTTTCATATTTGTTTACTCTTCCATACTTTTAGTTATATGGTGAAGCTGATCACATTATTGTTGTCCTCAAGGATAACTTTATGATGCTGCACTTTTTAGATTCTATGAGTATTCTTAATGTGAGACTGAGTAGATATATTAGGTATTACATATAGTTAAGTTGTTTTTTTTAATTTTGTAGATGTCTTTATTTTTTTATGTTATGTATATTAATTGAATATTTTAAAAAATCTATCCTCATTTAATGTCAGATGAAAAGCATGAAATTTAAGGGCCTACTAATTCTTTGATGTGAATCAACTACTGAAATAATTTGGTATACATTATTAGGTGAAATTAAAGGCCTTTCACTTTTCAGTTTGTCTGAGAAACTCATGACCCCTGACCTGATGCAGCTGTTGTGTTGTCAAATTCGCATGTCTGAGTGTGAGAGCTCACAGGAGCCATGGCTCCAACTGCTTGCTGCTGTTTCAACACAAGCCCAGTATGTTTGGACACAAACTGTATTTGTACATATATGTTAGATCTAAAAGGATTGTATTATATTTTTAGGTCTTAGGGTAAATAGATTAATATGATCTAAAGAAAACTTTAAATAAGTTATTTACAATGTGTTTTATAATAGAAACAAGACTTTGAAATAATCCATTTAATAAAGGTTAAAGTGAGGCTTAACAGTTGAAGTTTAATAAGCCCAACTTTATGATACTGGATGTCTGTCTGATCATGTGGTATGTGCTCTGGATTGTCATCACAATGGTTTTGGGTTCAAATCCTGATCATTCCATTTTCCTCTATCCTGCATTGAAGGAACAACTAAAACCTGCACAATAACAAACAATACTGGCCATTATAAGTTAATTCCTCCATTATGTGTGAACTAGAAAAATAAACACACCAAAGTTGAATGCTGTAGATGTTTAAGAAATAAAATAACTAGATACTTCTCTCAAGTAATGTGACAATATTTATGTTGAATTGCAGTAGTCAAGGAGACAACCATGGGCTGCTGAGTGTCCTGATGAGAAAAGTTCACCTGGACATGCTGTTGCAACTGTTGACTCAACTATCAAATGCGAAAGTAAGTTTAGATAAAATTACTTGACCTTAAAATAAGAGCTAACACTTGAACTTTGAGAAAAGTATAACAATTCTTGACTGTGGACATATTTCTGCAAGAAGAAATCCAGATATCCAAGTTGAGATCAATTTCTTTGTCTATGGCAGAAAAATATTGGAAAAATCTTGAAATCACCTGAATTGAAGTTTCAGTTCTACACACTTTCAATTTCACTTTTAATTATTAGGAGGAATGATTTATTTTTAAAATTCCCAGTGGTTTGTACATGTTAATATTCATTACTTAAGTGACATAGATACTTGCTATTTATATAAGCAAAGCTGGGTATATCATAGCTGGTCTAAGGCTGTGGGAACATCTAATGTGGTGGTAGCTTGTCTTGTTACCACAGTCGACTGTTCAAGGGGAGCAATTGGACAGTTAAATCAATACTAAGTTCAAACATTTATTGAATCTGAAGTTCTTTCAACATTGATCAGGTTACTCCGTTAAATTCCTTATTGATTGTGCCAACTAGAAACAGATGCAGGTAGAGTAACCATCAGGCTATCAGCTGTTTACAGTCTAAACCCTGACAAAGTATTGAAGTAAATAACCTAGCACTAAAATACACACTGAGTGTTAGGTCCTCTTTTTGTTTTGTTCTCAGTGTCAGTACTACCTTCTCAAAGTGTTTCAACAACTTGTGCTGGTTAGCAGAAAGTACAAACTGAAACTGCAGACCAAAAATTTGTTTTTAATGCTAGACAAGTAAGTACTAAAGTTTTATTAGAGATTCAAACGACCTAATTCTTCTGGTTTGCTATTGATAAAGAAGCCAAGTGTCCCATTGTACTCAGATTGAAAAAAAGATATTTCTTCTTACAACAAAAGGCTTTGTAAATATTATTATAATAAATTTGAGAATATGTTATCAATGTTTTGTCTTTAATTTTGTAAATATCAAAGGAAAGCTCTTTTATAAAAAGAAAACACTAATTATGGCTGAGTCAATCTAATACAACCCTAACCTACTTCTACAGTCTCCTAGATAAAGATCTAGAAAGTCCAGCTGTAGAAGTCTGCAGAGAGCTTCGCTCTGAACTGAATCTGAAACTTCCAAAGCCAGAGGCCCTGTCAGGGTTGCCAGTCCAAAAATGTTCAGTTCAGCAGAAGATGTAAGTTCATTACTTTGTGCTCCTCTCAGCAAGTTAGGTGTTGTAGTCACTACTCTATAGAATATTGTATTGCATTGAAGTCAATGAAAGTCAAGTAGTAATAGGTACATATAAGGTATATTGCTTTACTTACAGAACTTTCAGAAAAGATTTATTTTTTAAATGAAGCTATGGATACAATTAAAATAGGATTGATGATATGTTTATCTTAAGAGACTTGTCATGGTCCAATACATGAATGTATTCCAGTGTGTCGCCTGAAGTCAGGTGGTCCCAGACATGCTCAAGCTTACTTCTCAAGTTCATTGTGAAACAGGCCCAGCCTCAAGACTTCACCATCACAGAGGATAAGATAGTCTGCAGGTCAAGAACTAAGTTTATCTTTTTAATCAACATAAATTAAATATTTTGGGTACTAAAAAAATTGGGTTCTATAAAAAAAAAAAATAATTTAGAATTTTTCTTCATGTCAACAAAACAAAACAAAACATGATGTGGTCCAGATAATGTATTTTTCTAGTTTTCATTAGTCTATGCTTCTCTTTATCCTCATTTTGTATGGACATTGAGATCTGTAATATACTCTACATTCTCTGAATACTTTTTGACTTCATTCAAACCTCTCTATTCTCTACATTCTTTATGGACATTCAGCTGAAGGTACAGCAGAACCATTATCTCAGATGGCTAATAAAAAAAAATGTCTACCAAAGTCATGTTTGCATGAGCAAAGCTTCAAAAACAGCTTCCTGTAATGTGTCTGCATCTTTCTGTTGCAGAGTTGAAACTGAAGATACTCTTTATTCACTGGACTGGGATTTCTATGGCCAGCTCATCCCTCAGAGAAGCAACATAGTTACTCAGAAATCTATTGCTTACGTGAAGCTGGTGAAAAAAGACAAGGGTCACTGGAGCCGACTTCTCAAGTCCAAAAAAAAGGTAAGATTGAATTGTTTTTGTGAAGATGATATACTAGCAAAACTAAGTTGAAGCTGGAATATGAAAACAGGAATTACCACAAACATTATTGAAATGTGTTCGCCCTGTGTCACTAATACATTTGTTCTTAATTAATACACCATTTTCTTTTCAAACTAAAACAATTGATGCACATATGGGCATACAAAGTTATGAAAACTTTGAAAAATATTACTTGTAGAATCAAACAGTTTCTTAAAGTAATAGAATTCAGATTAAAGAATCACATTGCCAAAAAAGAAAAGAAAAAAAAAAGCTTTAAATGTTTATTTTGTTATGCCATTCTGTCTGCTACTTATTACCCTTGAATCTGTTTTGACCTTGTTTTCCATCCTGTTCTTTTGTTTAGCCTCCAACTTTGATCATTGACTTTGACCAGATCCAGAACAGTGATGAGGAGGATGATGACCTTGTTGATCCCAATCAAATCACATTCCAACAGCCCAAGACATGTAAACTATTTAGTATCACATTTGAAGTTAGGCTTATTTTTAAGCAACAAATAACATAGTGTAGACTATTATTTCTGAACCACCTAAGTGCATACAGACCGGTTGAGGTGCCCTAATGAAATGTTTGTGTAGTATAGGTCGTTCACACATTATGAGTCTAAGTAAAAAGTTACCAAATGTTGAGCGCTATATCAGAATGAATATTTGGCCATGGATATTATTAATTATTATATCTAACCCCAATATTAATTATGACTTCCCCTGGTCAACGAACCTAGAGAAAAAGGTGAACTGTTTCCTTATTTTGATCTGGGTGAAAAGAAAGATGACATCAGATTTTCAAATAAAAACAAATCTAAGTATTGTTTGTTTTATTGTTAAAAGAAAGTTTTTTAATAACAACATGAATTACTTAACACTTTTTGTTCAAGGCTCAGATTTTTTTTTTACTTTCTTAATTGTTTATTTGATTTCTTAATTGTTTATTTGCTTTCTTAATTGTTTATTTGATTGAACTTGTCTCTCCAGCTGGCTTCACAGAGAAGCTGTCAGTCGATGTTCATGAACGACGTCCCTCATTGTCTTCTGAGAGCGAGAGTGATGATGTCTCTAGCAATGAATTTAGTGACCACGAGTTTGAGTATGATTCTTCCAGTTAACACAGCGATAGAGACTACTAATGTGTATGATGTGCCTACCTTGTATGTATTACACTGGATGTACTGTTAACATAGACTCATTTTAAAGCTTGTGGCAGCTGTGATTCTTAATTTGCCTCCATGGTTTGTGCCAGTCATTTGATTTTATGCCATTATTTCAGAGATTTGAATGACTTGGCACACTGTTTATATATAAAGCTGTTTATATATATTGTTAATTTTGACATGTAAACAATCCGTCCCACTAAATCTACGCCTTGTATGATTAGCAAACAAAAAAATCTGAAAATAGCTCTATTTTGTTATTTTACTTTGATGTCTTCAGAAATATATTTTTTTATTTCACTTTATTAAAAAACAATGCACTGCCTAGACTGCCTAATTAAAGTAGATAGATGTGTAGAATGATGTTCAAAGTCATGTATTGATAACCAAACAATTGAATGTGTGACACATTTTTTTCTACAAATTATTGTGAGGATCTAAGTACAGTGCCAGTGCACATATTTTTTATTTTGAGATAAAATTAAAAAATACCCTCTTTCTCTGCAAGCATGGCATACGTTTATATCTATTAATATTAAAGAAGATAGAGACCTCAACAAAATTGCTACCCAGGACCTTCATTTAGGTCTACTAAAATTGGTACTTTTATACACATCAAATACAAGTATGCGCTATTTTGTCAGGTCACCGTAATGAGCATATTTTTAATTGTCTATATGTTACTCCAATTTTTATTAGAAATTCAAGTCAAGTTAGAACAAAACTGTTGCCAACATTAAGTTTACAAAAAACAATTTTGAAATCATTTTTTGTGTGAGCCATCAGCAACTCTATGGCTTTTATATTTGTTCACTTACACTTCACATTGTATATGTCAGTTCCACTAAGTCTGCTGCTGTTACATTCAGAACATGATTGTGTTGAAATCAGGTTACCTTCAACTTGATGTGTTTGTAAAACTGTTGAATTCCAAGTGAATTATTTAAATATTTTTTTTTGTCCATTTATTTGATATTATTGTTACTCTTTTATTTTAATGAGTTTGAAATGATGTGACATTATACAGGGTGGTTCAAAAGTAGCTGCACAGTTAAAAATATTTATTTGGATTTGTGTATACAGTTCTATTAACTAACACCATTCTATTGATTCACAGGTTTGTGAACAGTAAAATAATAAACACATTGTAATATCATAACCAGCATATAAACTCATTTCCAAATACCATCTCCCTAGCTACTTGTGAACCACCCTGTATGTTGTTATGTACTGATTCCATACTAGTTAACACTTTGAAGTATTATGTATATAGTTAATGCGAATATACTTTGATGAAAAATAACTTCAGGATATGTGTTTGTTTTACTTGTTTGAAAGGACACACTTTGACATTTTTTGTTGATGACTGTCAGTTGAGCATACTAGTAGATCATGGAGAGAAAACTATGAAGCTTTATATGTAACAAGTTAAAATAGTTTTATAAACTATTTTCTTTTCAAGTTTCATTGTTTAAAAAAATTACTTGAACTGGTAATCACTCTTAACATGGAATATACATTTTTTTTAATAGACTAACTTGTAAACAATTCTGTTAAGATAAAGGCCTTATTAAAATCTTTTTTTTTAGAAAATCTACCATGAATATCTTATACACATGAACCTTGAGTAATAGTTATACTATTAACTAATATCTCAGTAGAGTTTGCAACATATTGAATGATATCTTCAGTACTACTGATAATGTGGGTAAATGTGTAGCAGGTAACAGCTTGTCTGATAATATAAGCAATCAGTGATATTCTAGTTGTCATTTTTACATTGGTCTGTCAAGGTTTGCTAGATTTGATTTTATATAACCCAGTATCTTTTTCTTGGCTTTTTACCAGACAGACACTCAGTGTGTTTTGATATAAGCTTTGCAAAAATAAGATGACTATTGAGCTTTTTGTTATTGTGAGAATGTAATTCTTCCACTTTCAGTGTTGGCCTTAGGCATAAAAGTAGGCAGCCACCTTGGGCCTCCTATTGGTGGAGGGCTTTGCACAGAACTCATAACAATCATTTAGAGAAGAAATAGCCAAACATGTCCTCAATATCATTGTTGGAGGACCACTAGGTTTTCAATAAATTGTGTAATTTTAGTTTTATTTTCACCACCAAATTCACTTTTCATAAGGCCGACCCTGCCCCCAGGGTGTGTAATATGTAGTTTCTCCGTAATATATACATGTCAGTTCTTTTTCCTTTTCCTCTTCACAAGAATGTGAAATAGTCAAATGAATTACATTTTCACAATATCAAAAAGCATATAACAAAACAAAATATTCATCAAATATATATATATATATATATTGATATTATATCAAAACACAAAGTGTCTTTCTGGTAAAAAGTTTGTACACATTTTTTTCTCCCACACCCAATTTCGAATCAAGCTGCAATTTTCCCCAATCATTTCTTTTCCCTGAAAAGAATTAAATTTTAAAAAATTAAACAATTAGTTAATAACTATTGGCAAGCAATTATTTTGTTTCGCATCGAACAAGAGAAAGAAATTATACTTGATTGATGTGGTGGTACAAGTTGAATTAGTTCCCATTTAAACTATGTAGAAAGAAATTGGTGGCCGCTTAAGAGTTTGAAATTAACAATAGATAACTACAAAACCCTGACACAGTGTTAGAGGGGAGGCATAAATATACATTTACAAGCGATCACGACCAGATATCCCATAATTTCTCTACCCACATCCTTACCAACTGCTCCAGACAAGCGATAGGAGTATAGGGTGTTGAGAACGCCAAAAGCATGAAATTACGCTTAACAAAAACTATTGGTAAAACTATTTCTAATCCCACAGATTTATTATTGTTAGTCTAGAAAACTTGATCTATTACAAATTCGAACTCATGACGGATCCAAACTAATTGATACAATTAAAAGTATTATATTATATTTTCCTTGTTTCTAAAATGTGAGAGCTTCTCTTTTAGTATTAAGAAATTTGACCGAAATATGCCAACAATTGTCACAAAGAGATAGGCAAACGCAAATCTAGTACCCACAAAATACCTCCTAAGGATAGAAAGAATAGTTGATTTGTCATGACCTATCGCAGGGATTATGTTTAAAATCTCTTATCAGTTCTATCAAAACAAAAATCTCTTTTAACTGATCCTGTCTACTGTATATAACATAGTCCAAGAATGTACTTATATGTCCGTATATTTCCATTTGTGTCAATAACATAGTCTCTGTATGTCCAAGTGGTTCTGTTTAAGTCTCTACTGTATGTGTCTATAACATTGTCTCTGTATGTCCAAGTGGTTCTGTTTAAGTCTCTACTGTATGTGTCTATAACATAGTCTCTGTATGTCCATGTATATCCGTGCTACTACTGGTGATACTTTTCTGTCTATGAATCTCAACAGAGCAAGTGATCCTATTCTCTGGAGGAATGTCTACCAAGGGTCCAGAACCACAACACCCTTCAAGTCCGTTGGTCAGAACCGATCCTTTAACCCCGATATGGTGAGGGTTTTCTGGAAGCCTGTTGTTTTTCACAATGACAGTTTCCACGGGAGGAAGAGGCATGATGGGAATAGCCTCATGTCCAGAGCCCAAGAACGAGCTAGGGCTGGTGGGGTCTCTTTTATTTATGATTTGACCTTGCGTTGACCAATGGGCCTTGGACTTATCATTGGGTGAGATAGGGGAATGAAGATTGTAGGTTTTATTCCAGGAAGCACTAGCCGATAAGTCTCTTGGGGAAGTAGGTGACTGTGGATTGTATGCCCAGTGAGAGTTCACCTTTTCCAACGGAGAAGCAGGAGATCTCGGACTGTAGTTTGATGCCCAGTGAGAGTTCACCTTTTCCAACGGAGAAGCAGGAGATCTCGGACTGTAGTTTGATGCCCAGTTTTGATTGGCTGGCTTATCTCGAGGCGAAGCAGGCGACACGGGAGGGGTGACCACTGAAAGTTTTCTGTGTCTGCTGCCGCCGTTGTCTGGGTTTTCTGTAGAGACCGAGCAGGACGGCATCACCAGAGGGGGCGGAGCCAATTTTTCCATCCTAGAGGAAACATTGAGTTGGTGACCATTTTCATGCAGGTTTTTGCCGTTATTTCCTGGCCACTTCTGCTTCTCAATATAATCTTCCATGGAGTCATCGGGCTGCAGCATGTTGCACCTCACTGGAGTAATATGTCCGTTCGGACCTTTTAGCGTAGAGCTCGGCGTCTCGTTTCCGTTGTTGTCAATAATCGTCTGCTCGACCAGACTTTCTTGACATGTGTCAACATGACCACCAGTTTGAATCTCTTGGTCCAACCAGGATCTTTCTGGCAGATTTCTTACAAACGACACGTGATCTGAAAAAAAAAAGTATTTAATTAATTAAGAATTTATAACAAAATGACTAAAACTAAATAATTATCCTCATGTGGTCCTATCTGTACCATGGGCGGGGAGGGGGGGGGAGTTTCCCGTGGTATATATACCAGTTTCTTTCTTGACATTTCACAGTTTGAAATGTTCTTTATACGCATTAAACATTCTACTTAACGTTTCTTTATGGTTAAAGCAAAAATATAATTGCTCATTAGAACATGGGTTTCGACTTTAAAATTTAATGAAAAAATATTTTTCAGCATCAAGACAGGTGTGAGACAGAGGTAAATCTTATCTCCCTTCCTTTTCCTCCTAGCCATTGACTACATAATGAGGAGAGCAATGAATCAGACTGCCTTTGGTATTCCATGGCCTGAACAAAACCGAATGACGGACTTGGACTTTGCTGATAATGTTGCACTACTCGTGGCTACAAAAAAATGCATACAAGAAATAAAAGAGAGCCTAGACAGAGAGGCACCCAAAATTGGCCTCCGCATAAACTTGGATAAGACTAAAATTATGCGAGTTGGATATAAGGCAAATGGTGCCCCCGTCGGACTTGGCGAGTCAAAGCGTGAAGAGTCGGACAAGTTCACATACCTTGGCAGCATCATAAATGATGGAGATGCCTACCATGATGTAACGTGCCGAATAGGAATGACAGGGAGCATTTTCCAAAGGTTGCATCCTATTTGGACAAGCCAAGTCATTGTACGCGAGACAAAAATACACCTTCTTAACACAGTCTTCCTTCCCACAGCAACATATGCATGTGAGACATGGAAGTCATCTGTCAAAATTGAGAAAAGACTAAATGTGGCTCAATAAAAAAGGCTGAGACGGATTTTGGGAGTCAGTTACATAGATCGGGTCTCAAACAAGGAAATCCTATGCCGAACTGGAAGTCGAAGACTTAGTGAGGTTGTGACAGAGCGTCGCATGAGGTTTGCGGGACATGTTCTACGACAAAATGATCTACGCATACCAAGAGTTGCGATAACATGGAGGCCAATACAAGTAAAG
Organism: Biomphalaria sudanica; assembly: GCA_036873155.1. NCBI lineage: Eukaryota > Metazoa > Mollusca > Gastropoda > Planorbidae > Biomphalaria > Biomphalaria sudanica. The sequence continues at coordinate 790,442 of JAZGLO010006649.1, forward strand.
CGCAAACAGGGACGTCCTCGTATAACTTGGCGCCACACCTTCATGGAGGTTCTCAGAGCAGTGGACACCAGATGGGAGGAGGCTTCAGATTTTGCCAATGACAGATCGTTATGGAGACAGCTTTACCGCCCAATGCGCCGAACGGCGCGGGAGGACCTAAGTCTAAGTAAGATTCACTATTTGTGTTTTTTTAAAAATAGTATTTGTATCGGTAATAAAGAATTGTTCAAAGTTGTAACTTGATCTGAGAACGGAAAGAGGGACAAATGATATGTACACTATGTCCACCCAGACACGGAGTTACTACATGCTGGATGAAAAGCCTGTGAACAATAATTACCCAGAATTTGATCTGACTTTATTTTTGTTTTGAATAAAAATGTATGACACATCAAGAAATATTTTGTCGGAGTTATGGAATGTCACTTCATGAAGTCATCGTTTTAAGTGGAATTTTTTTTTAAGACAAGTAATTCAACAAACACACCAGACTCATTAACATTTTCACGGTTGGATGGTTCCATCTGCTGCTTGTTGACCCCTGGGCTGACCACTTCTCTTTTTCCTTCTTTCTCCTTTTCTTGTCTTTTGTCTTTCTCTCCATCCCAAATGTCCGTGGAGGAATTCGGCCTGTTCCTGTTCTTCTTGTAGTTGTCATTCATGAGCATGTCGTCATCATCCTCCTCATCCTCCTCAAAGCTGCTGTTGACTCCAGCATCATGCAGCACTTCTGACAGCGACACCTGGGGGGGGGAGGGGGAAGGGGAAAGTGAAATGTTTAATTTTTTTGTAAGCAACCAAATTGTCATAGGCAGAAACATTACGTCTTCAATAATGTAATAGAGAAAAAGAGTTTCGCTACTGCGTTTGGTAAGTATAATTTAAACTGTTATTAACAATATTTAAAGAGAGTTCATGTTTCACACGAACTCAGTTGCGGCCCCCATAAGGTCCACCCATGTGTTTCAATATTTTCAGCACGGATATCAGAAGCTATAAAGTACAAATTACCAATAACAACAATCCTACCTCCTTCAATACAAAATAGATGTGTGAGGGTGTTGCCGATGTATATTGTTTGCCCGGCTTACATTGTTGTTACTAGTATTATTTTGTTAAAATACAAAATTATTCATTGATTGCAATTATTCAAAATGATTCTGGCTTATGGATGTGACTGAATGATCATCTATTTGATGGTTGATCTATGGGAGGCTGGCTGCTTGGTCTTTTTGTAATGCACTCTGGACTGTCGTCCGGAGATCTCGTTAGTCCCGGACTTGTCTTGTTCTGAAGATAATTAACGTAGAACGACGGGGGATGGATGCTGTCAGAATTCGAACCCGGGACTAACGAGATCACCGGACGACAGTCCAGAGTGTATACCACACGATCGAGTAGCCAGCTTAATGTTAAGTTAGGTTTAAAGTTTCAACTTGATCCGTTAATGGGTGTGGGAGAAATAATGTGTACTTAATATATGGCCATATCTCCTGTAGAATTTACTTCCCTTGTCGGTATCAAATAAAAAAACTATTTACCAGTAATTAATTGACTAACTGATTAATTCTTTAAATGTTTCACGTACTGTCTTCGCTAATTCAGCTTGATTCGAGAAAGGGTTAGGGTGAAATAACGTGTACAAACTTTGTAACAGACAGACAGACAGAGTTGAAATAAGCTTTGTAAAATGAGCATCAAAGTTAAGTTCTAAAGTTAAGTTCTAAAGTTAAGTTCTAAAGTTAAGTTCTAAAGTTAAGTTCTAAAGTTAAGTTCTAAAGTTAAGTTCTAAAGTTAAGTTCTAAAGTTAAGTTCTAAAGTTAAGTTCTAAAGTTGAGTTCTAAAGTTGAGTTCTAAAGTTAAGTTCTAAAGTTAAGTTCTAAAGTTAAGTTCTAAAGTTAAGTTCTAAAGTTAAGTTCTAAAGTTGAGTTCTAAAGTTGAGTTCTAAAGTTGAGTTCTAAAGTTAAGTTCTAAAGTTGAGTTCTAAAGTTGAGTTCTAAAGTTAAGTTCTAAAGTTAAGTTCTAAAGTTAAGTTCTAAAGTTAAGTTCTAAAGTTAAGTTCTAAAGTTAAGTTCTAAAGTTAAGTTCTAAAGTTGAGTTCTAAAGTTGAGTTCTAAAGTTGAGTTCTAAAGTTAAGTTCTAAAGTTAAGTTCTAAAGTTAAGTTCTAAAGTTAAGTTCTAAAGTTAAGTTCTAAAGTTAAGTTCTAAAGTTGAGTTCTAAAGTTGAGTTCTAAAGTTAAGTTCTAAAGTTAAGTTCTAAAGTTAAGTTCTAAAGTTAAGTTCTAAAGTTGAGTTCTAAAGTTGAGTTCTAAAGTTGAGTTCTAAAGTTAAGTTCTAAAGTTAAGTTCTAAAGTTGAGTTCTAAAGTTAAGTTCTAAAGTTAAGTTCTAAAGTTAAGTTCTAAAGTTAAGTTCTAAAGTTAAGTTCTAAAGTTAAGTTCTAAAGTTAAGTTCTAAAGTAGCAGTCTTGAAGACACGAACTTTTAAAATTTCTAATGACTTTTAAAACAATTTTTATACTCCATTGAAAACTGAAACAGTTTTAAAATAAAAAGGGCTAAAACAAAATCTTTGGAACTAAATATTACGTCATCAGAGCTGTCCGCCACCATGGGCTCGTCAGTCTCTTCGTCCGTGTCGTAGCCATCTTTGTCCGGGCTGACGATAATCCTGTCATGGCCCAGAACCGGGGTCAAGATCTCACAGCTTGTTTTATTGGCCATCCTGTAACTGTGTGACCTTGGCGGGGTCAGGTGGTGAACGTTGGCCGTAGTAGGGCTCAGCCTGTAACTATGAGATCTGTAAACACACACATAGACAAAACAAAAACTGAAGATTGAAGACAAAATATCAAAAGCATGTTTTTTTTTTGTTGTTTTTTTCCTTCATGATAATCTGAAATCTAAGTAAAGATCTTGATATCATTTGATATCAGAAATAAGCTATAATCTAGCATTTGATATCAGAAATAAGCTATAATCTAGCATTTGATATCAGAAATAAGCTATAATCTAGCATTTGATATCAGAAATAAGCTATAATCTAGCATTTGATATCAGAAATAAGCTATAATCTAGCATTTGATATCAGAAATAAGCTATGATCTAGCTTATGATATCAGAAATAAGCTATAATCTAGCATTTGATGTCAGCAATAAGCTATGATCTAGCATTTGATATCAGAAATAAGCTATAATCTAGTATTTGATGTCAGAAATAAGCTATGATCTAACATTTGATATCAGAAATAAGCTATGATCTAGCATTTGATATCAGAAATAAGCTATAATCGAGCATTTGATATCAGAAATAAGCTATTATCCTCATTTAGTTAATTAGAGAGAAAAAAAGAATAGAGGAAGTCCATGGTTCCCTAGTCGTTAGGTATGCTCTCTGGACTTTCTTCTCGATGCCCATCCTAACCTCTCGCCGTACTGCGGGAAGTTTGAAATGAGATGCAATAATCCGAAACTTGTAAAACAAACACAAAGCAGCAAAGTTGAAGACAATGTGTATTTTACAGCCACGAATGTGGATAAGAACCCTTTCTTGTAACTATAATGGCGCCTTGTAGTTTTATTAGTTTCCCCAGTCAATTTAACATACCGCTGTGTGCTTGGGACTGTCCAATTCAAACTCTGCCTGCAGCTACACCCTCTCGTTGTGTAGGATCTACAAGAGGCTTTAGCAAAGACGTAATAGTCTTCATTTCTGAACCGTGACTTCTAAAACAAAATGTTAATACAGTCTTACAAAGACTTGCCTAGAATGAGGTCTTTTGAAACTCCTCTGACTTCTTCGCACGCTTGGAGTCAGTTGTTTCACAACATTGGAGTCTGGATCCATGATCTGGATCACAGTCTGCAGAAGTTTTGGTGTTTCCGGTGAGGATTTGATGATTTCTTCAGCTTCCACCTTTTTGTGTTTTTTCTCCATCTTGGCGTTGGCTTTCAAAAGTTTTCTGACATGATCAAGACAGAAATTAGACGCTAATGTGTAACATTCTAGAGAGCTAACTGTTTAACGCCACAACGTTAATGTAGGCTATTAGAACAATTTTTTAATTGCGTAACAAATTAACACGCCAGAGATTTAGCAAAAACAAACACACTCAATTTGTAAACATTAGAATAGCTTGCTGTCCTTTTGAGTTATAACCATCCAATGTAAAAAAAAAAAAAAAAAAAAAACTACAGGGAGCTTTATTGAAGGAGTTTTTATGGGCTTACAGAATTCCACATTTCAATATTTAAAAAAAACCCTGCTTTCTTCATTTTGCTAGTTGGTTATTGAATTTAGAGTTTCTTTTATTGTCCATGTAAATAATTGTTCCATAAATTTATATTATTACCTAAATTTACGTTGCTTTGTTAAATCGTTCAAGCTCCCTAGTGTGTGTCATGATAGTGTAGTAAAAATGCAATTAAATCCCTGAGAATAATGTGCTAACGCTATAGTTTACTAAATAAAGTGGACCATGTCCAGTGACATACTTTGCTCGCTTTTTGAGTACTGCCTGTGCGTCTGGGTACTCCGTCATGGCCATCTCAAAGTCATGTTTGGACAGCGTGAAGACGTTGGTATAACCTTTACTTCTCACGTCTGCTGTTCGGCGATTGCCTCGTCCTGACATCGCCAGGAGACTGACACAAAAGGAAAGAAAAAGGAAGTTATTTAAATAAGAAACACACACACTGAAACTGTATGAGTTACGGCTTGGTTTAACCAGTTTGGTCAATGCTGTTTTGTATCACAACACAACAAAGACCAGTGACAATTGACCTAAGATAATGCAATGAACTATAAAAGTTCTTTCCAAAACTTATTGGCCTAAGATAATGCAATGAACAATAAAAGTTCTTCCCAAAACTTATTGGCCTAAGATAATGCAATGAACAATAAAAGTTCTTCCCAAAACTTATTGGCCTAAGATAATGCAATGAACAATAAAAGTTCTTCCCAAAACTTATTGGCCTAAGATAATGCAATGAACTGTAAAAGTTATTCCCAAAACTTATTGGCCTAAGATAATGCAATGAACTGTAAAAGTTATTCCCAAAACTTATTGGCCTAAGATAATGCAATGAACTGTAAAAGTTATTCCCAAAACTTATTGGCCTAAGATAATGCAATGAACTATAAAAGTTATTCCCAAAACTTATTGGCCTGTGTAATTGTTCACAGTTTTGTACTTCCCTAAGAAAAACTTCAATTATTTTAATGAGTCACTGATTTAGATGAGAGGTACAAAGTAAAGTATTCCTTCCAAACCTTGCGATCTATAGATAGAATAGGATTAGAAAACTTCAGTTCACTCCAAGACTATATAACAACTTTTCTTAACTGATGTTGGGGTGTCAATATATATATATTACTTGTTACATAGCGTCTGGTCCAGAACCTCACTAATTATTGTAAAAACATAAAATTCGTATTACAACTATATCTGTAGTACTCCAAATTTAAAGACTGGATGGATGGCTGCAAGATATAACAAATATACCAGTAGAGAAACAAACTTTTGCTTTCCTTAAGAGAGATCTAAATGCATATAGCTCTGGAAGTTCAAACCTTATTTCTCCAAATACACTTCCTTCATGCAGAGTGGCCAGGACCGTGGTGTTGTTCTCTCCGCCCACTACCTCCACTTGACCTTGGGTCACTATATACATTTCTTTACCAACCTCACCCTGGAGGAAGAAAAACGTAAAAGCCATTTTGTTTTCTTGTCTCTGACTTCTTACTCTTGCTTCCCACCTCAAATGAAAATCATCTATACATATTTATTTTCAGGGCCGGATTAAGACTTGATAAGGTCCTAAGCTATTTTTGATCTGGGGGCCCTTTATACGCCAAGATACTAAATGTCCACCCAAATATAATTTTCTGAGACGGTTAAACTGATAAAGAATGAAGAAGTATGTAGATAGTAATGTAATACACCTTTGACGTAAACTTACTATTATCCATAAACGTACTGGGACAATCATGTTTACAACTAGAGATTGTGTAACCTTTACGGAAATCCTGAACTGTTTATTATTGATGACTTTACCATTGTTCAGCTAATTTGTTTTTGGTTAGAATATTTCATATTAAAGTGTTTGTAATGAAAAAACTTTTTAAGTTTAAAGTTACTCTTGAATGGTGGTCTCTACCTTTTGGCAGATGTAATCTCCAGGTAGGTAGAGAATAGGTTTCAGCTTCAAGACCAGGTCATACAGGAGGTTTCTCTCGCAGTCCTGAAATAACTGGACCTTGCTCAGCGTGTTGAAGTGCACGTTAATGGCCAGATCTGTTTGGAGCTTTTTAGGTAGCGAGACCACTAGAGATCTTTCATCTGGACAGAAAGAGGAATAGTACGTTTGTTTTGTTAGTACATATAAATAATAGAATCAAATATTTCGTTTAGGTCTTTTGAATAATCTATTTAAGGAAGTAAAATAAGGTGGCAAAAAAAAAAAAAAAAAACCAAAGAGGAAGTGCTGCGAAGAGCAGGGTGCCAGGATTTTCCCTCTGTTATTAAATGCAGATGCCTTGGCTGGCTTGGTCATGTTCACAGAATGCCACAAGGTGTACGCAAATGCAGCATGAAGCTTTTCAAAATCGATACTAACAGTTGGGAAAAAGAAGGACTGGATAGACTCACATGGAGAGCAGGCAGAAAGGAAGGTTCCTGGATTACAGATGGCATGCACACCAGAAGTAGAAAGAAGGATTAGTCACACGAGAAGTTGCAAAGGGACGAGATCGTCTCTCGAGACGTTCAGTGCCCCAGATTTAAGGAAGTGAAACGTTTATTTACCAAATTATAAAGCTACAGCCAAAAAGGTTAAATTAAAAAAGAAACTACGGATAAATTGCCAGTAACAATAGCCTACCAATAGTCTTTTGTTGATTCCAGTTATACAGAAACCACTGCCTGACCCTGTCTTTCATTTCTTTGGGTAAGTTAATAGACTGCATGTACCAGTGGCAGGCGTCCATTTTCTTCCTGTAGTTGTCTTTGACCATTCCGGCAGCCTCCACGATGTCTCGGATCTGTGGACATTTAAAAAGACTTAATGTATCGTATTAATTAGAACTACTGACTTCTGACTACTGACTATAAGACACTGAGTTTAGTTTAAAATCTGCATTTGAAACTTGGAGGTTAATAAAAGTTCATTGATTTCTGTAACCAATGGATGGCAAGTGTTTGGTGTGGTCAGCACAATGACCAACTACTTTAGTCTTCCCAACGAATTTCCCCACAAAGACCAATAGACTTCCTAAAACAAAATTTCTATAAAAAAAAATAGTAAAAATCCTCTTTAAGATCATGCGGTCTATAGGGAAGTTGATGTTGAGGCTAACTTAAATCACAAGAATTCAAACTTCACTCCTCTTGGTTCGGCCTCTAAAACATTGTGCAATCCCCAGAAGACTTCAGTTCTAGGGTCAAGCTAAAACACAAGACAACCAGCTAGACTTTACACTATTTGTTGCATGATTTCATCTTAATGCGAAAAGCCAGCGTTTACTAAAAGACCATTATCTAGATGGTGCTCAAAAGAAATGTTACAGATGCTTCAAAAAAATAAAATAAAATAGCTAATTATGTGTAGGCTGACAGTGAGTAAAAGTTGATAGAGGTAATAGAGCGCTGTTAAAGGTTGCTGGGCGAGACATGGGAAGTAATTCTGGAAATAGACCGCAGACATTCGGGATCGAGTTCTTAGAGACAATTTCTCTTCCTTTCCTTCTCATGGTGAAAGAGGATGAAGACGACGTTTTCTGGAACGTCATAATTTTATATCCCTTTCGTAAGTCGATATATTATTATTTTTATCATTATTATTAGACTGTATATGATGTATCCATTTATATTTTGATAAATATTGATTGTCGTGATACAAGCAAGTCCATAATGTACACACTTACCTGACCAATGAGCAGGGCGAAGACAAACACTCCCGACAACCAATAGAAAGTCATGAAAATATACTCCTTCTCATTGGTTGGATCTGGATTGTTTCCAATGGAAGTGGCCGTTTTGACTGCCAGATAAAAACACCGGATGTACCTGACAATAAACAACAAGAGATACTGACATTTTAAGTCGAACATAAAAAAAGATAATTGTCTTTTCTTACTGTACAAAGATATTTCTAGCTACACTACATCCAGACACACGAGACACATTAAGACACTGTAAAAAAACGTACGCTATACCGCGTCCATCGTAAACCCAGGCGTTAATTCCAATGCCTTCATGTATGGACATGGCGTAGTAGCCGCACGTTTCAATGTGGATCAGAAACAACATGTAACACATCGTCTTGATGATTCTGAAATGTTCATGAACAAAGAGTTTATTGCAGCACAAATGTTCATTCTTGGATTATATATATATATATATATATATATATATATATATATATATATATATATATATATATGTTTTACAAAGCTTATATTAACTCTGTTGTCTGGTAAAAAAGTTTGTACACGTTATTTCTCCGACATCATTTTCGGAGTAAGCTGAAATTTTACAAATTTATTTCTTTTACCTGACAACACAAGAATCAATTTTTAAAAATTTACCAATTAGTTAATTAAATATTGGTATTTAATTATTTTGTTTGGTATCTTGAAAAAGGAAAACAATCGTACTTGACTGATGTGGTGGTATAAGTTGCATTAGTCCCATTAAGGACTCGAGCCCCGAGTGAACATTTAAAAACAAATCGATCCTATAAAACATTCAGCAAGATACCCCCCCCCCTTCTCCCCCCTCCCACTATTCCCAACTGGTCCAGGCACCAAGTGAAAGGATCAGAGCGCACTGAGAAAGCTAAACAAAAACAATTGGTAAAAAATATTTTTAATCGCACAGATGTATTAGGTCTACGTCGATTATGCATATAATTACATGACTGATCCAAACCAATAGTTGCACTGTATATAACCTTCGAGTCTAAAACAAAAGTATTTTTTTTTATGTTTTTTTTTTAAATATTGTTTTCGCTTATAATGAAAAAACATTTTATGAAAAAAATATTTCTACTGGGTAATTGTAAGTTTCTAGCTTAAGAAGAAAGTAAAAAAATAGTTTTTTAAAATTTAATATTTTATCAGGAAATGTTAGAGATGTCATTTTTAATTGTTTCCTTCATTGTGAGCACAATAAAGTTTTTAATTGCTTATTCAAAGACCGCATGAAAGTTGATTTAAAAAAGATCATACTAAGGTCAATCGGAATCAAGTTCACGCATCAAATCGCAACATTAATGTAACAAGTTGAGCATTCAAAACTTCTGTTCAGCTAACGAGCAACAAAGTAGCACGTGCGTATCAGTTTCTAGACCGTATCGTATCCTACAGTGTCTAATAGACATATCAAGTCTGTAGTGTGACTTTCAATGACAGAAGGAAATGAATATTTCGTTTATAAGGCCATCTTGTAAGGTTCAGATGTCATCTAGAAAACGTCTGGGCACGAAATTGTTTTTTTCAAACCTTAAATTATTTCACTACGTCCGTATGTCTGTCTGGGTGGAACACATTCTTTCTCGCACTTCTAATTTTAGGATCAAGTTAAAATTGGGTACTATTATTGATCGTCGATGAAAGCACATGGATAAATCAATCAAATTAACCAATCAGTGGTAATTAATCTTGTTTTCCATACAAACTTGCAAAATTAAGAGATACAAAAGTAATTGAACGGTGCACTCCCTTCACTCAATAGAGGCTTTGTTTTTTTTTAACGTATTTTTGCTTGCTTATCATCTTACAAGAAGTTTGGTACACTAGTTGATGACTAAGTGACAAATATTTACTGATGACCCTACGAGGAGCCCCGAAACAGACGTCATATCTCAGACTTACTTTTGAGCTGCCACCTATTTGACTTCTCTTTTTTTTTTCATTATTTGTTGCCGCATCCAGGTTAAAACTTAAATTTTGAAAGATTTACTTTGATTAATTAGGAAGAACAGACTCTAACAGATACACGGAGTTTTCTTGAGCAACTGTCTAGTAGAAAGCTTCACCAAGCCACTCATCTCAGACTTGATACTTAAACAAGTATTTTTTGGCTGAAGTGAAGAGAAAGGAAAACTGACCTGATGGCATGAGCAGACGACCGGGAGGCCTGGTCACAGCGCTCGTAAAACTCCCAGTACGTTTGGATCTGGAACACAGTGATGACACAGTGATGACACAGTGATGACACAGTGATGACACAGAGATGACACAGTGATGACACAGGGATGACACAGTGATGACAGTTCATACAAAAGTGAAGCATTGACGAACGTTTTTAAAAACTTACTATAAAGTATATACATAGTTACTTTGAGTTTTAACTCCACAAACAATGAATGTCTCTCCTGTTTGTGTGACGTAGGACCAGGGTATCTGAACGTGACTTAGTAACGATAAACCTGATAAACTTTCAGGTGCACTAGTTCTCTGGGTGAGTGATTTGTTATGTTGATATGTGTGTGTGGGGGGGGGGGAAGGGGGCATCAGAGCGATATGCAGGTCGTCGTTATTGTTGACCTGAAATTTTAGTTTTATAAGTCCTAACATTTAAAATTCAATTTATTTTGATGTTCGGATACACTTAGAATATCGACTTAGATGACTTAACATCATGGATCCAATAGTATTACGACTCAGCACCCCTCCCCCCTCACCCCGCCGCCCTTTATTTATCATTCATCGTCATTATTATCATCGTCTTTTTCTTGACTCGTCGCAAAGGTGCTGTGACAGGTCACGTGACCACATCCCTCCACACGTCCCCTCAGCTGCTGAGCAGACTATCAAGAGAGGGGCCGGTCCTTCTTTCCCGTTGTAAGTCGTTGTCCAGCCAATTTTTCTTTGGACGACCATTTCTTCGTGCTCCCTCCACTGTACCTCGAAGGATGACCTCGACAATAAGCCACGTCTTACAATATGGACCAAACCAGTTCACCTTTCATCCACATTACTTCCCCTTTTAAACTGTTTCTTTAAAGGAAGTGAAATACTCTTCATACAGTTCTTTCAATTATTAATGTGAGTTCAGTGGTCATCTTTCTGACAAAGCTATGTCCTACTGGGTTTAACAGTAAGTATCCATCATGCAATATCCTCATAGGATTTTAAAACGTTATTATTTCTAGCTCAGGGGGCAACTGAAGGATAGAAGATTATTTTTCTCTAACCGTAACCAAACGTCATCAGATGTAAGTTTCAACGAATGGGTTTGGATTCAAATAAATTGGAAAGACAATAAGAAGACAATCATGTTTTAGTTTCGTAGGAGTAGCACAGCTGTCTAGTAATACAGTTATACAGTCATACAAAAGTAACAGTTGTCTATTAATACAGTCATACAAAAGTAACAGCTTTCTATTAATGCAATCATATAAAGTTTACACATGACAACAAAATCAAATAGTGAGAGAAAAAATGACATGACAACTTATCTTCACGACATACACATACACACAGGAGGGCTTACCTTCAAGACTCTGGGCAGTCGAAGCCAAGGATTGATACCAACACTGTCAATGAGGTAGAAGAAGTCAAGAGGTAGGAGGGACAGCAAGTCAAACTGTGAAGGTAACATCTTTCTTGAAACGTCATCCACATTTTTCAGTCTTAGTAAAGTACACACACAACTACTTCTACCGAATGCACGTTTTTTGTTGCTTTTTTATATTTTTATTTTGGGTTGGGGGGGATATAGATTGACAAAACAGCAAAGGGGGGGGGATATAGATTGACAAGAAAGCAAAACAGCAGGAGGGATGAAGGCCGGCTGGGTTCGATCTCGAGCCCATCAAATGACAGCTTTCACAGTCCAATTATTCCACCAATGACTCCACCAAAGACTCCATCAATGACTTCCACTATTTATGTCTCATTAGATGAAATAATAAACCGTAGAAATTATCCAAAGATCACAGAAATGAACAGAAATAAAGTCCTAGCAAAGCACTATTACATATTGACTTTATGAGAATCGTATCTTCCAAAACCAAAAGCAGAGCTCGAGTCGTTGACCAGTCTTCTCTACACTCCCGTGTCGCCCTCAGCACGCTTTCACCAGTTACCCACCAATAGTTTAAGTCAACAAACAAAACTCTAGCACGGTCCTGGGAGAATGTATGCAACTAAAGTGTTCTAAAACTGATAAACATGGGGTGCAGCAGAGATACTACATTAGAACCACTGACCTTAAACATCCACTTTTTAGTATAGTGTCTCTTGGTGGCATACCAATCAGTCTGGAGAAATAAAATACAGTATTAAACTATGTCCACTGCTTTTTTCTTACTACGAGGTTCACCCAAGCGTACGATGCATACCTGAAAACCCTGAACCAGTGGAGTCAAAACTACGGTCCGCGAATCATATGATGCTCGAAATGCGGAATAATCTGATCCTTGAGACCTCTGCCAAGAGTGCACACTGAAGCCCAACCATTGGATGGTACTCGTGACCGAAAATGTTTGGGCACCGCTATACACATACGCGTTGCATTAAAAGTTGTTTTTTTTAATGGCGCCTTTCAAAAAACACAGAAAAAAAAATCCACTTCCTGTCCTTAGTTTTTTTGAACGGTCCCCTTAGGGGAAAAGACGCTATTAGTTTTGTGTGGAATGTCTGTCCGTCCAGTCAACTAGAAAAGAGAGTGAAAATCCGACATCATAAAATTTTAGACCATTCAAAGTTCTGATGCAACGGCTTCATTTTTTCTTTTCTAAAAGTGAAAAATTAAATTGTTTAAAATCACTTATGCAAAGCAGTTTTTTTTATAAAAATACACCACTTTTTCAACTATTCACTATTAATAGTAACAAACACTTGAAGCTCTTTAGTAGGGGTGATGACGATTTACAATACTTGTAACACATTTATGCAAATGGTTTTAGATTTTTTGGCAATTTTTTTTTTTTTTTTACATTTTTATTGCTAAGTTACGTAAGTTCTGTCATACACGTTCTAGCCGGTGATACAGAAAAAAATGTTTGCTTTTTTTTTTAAAGAAAAAACATCTATCTAGTATGCATATAAGTTGGGCATAATTTAAAACAACAATTAATAAGTAGTCTAGCATACTATCGTGAACTGCAGCATCTGTTCCACTGTTTCAAAACATTAAACTATAGGAAATTATTTTTTTTTACTTGAGGATTTGAATAAGAGATTGACATCAGTTAGGCCAGGTTCACATCTAACTTCACTTTCACCTATCCTTTGATCTGCTGGACCGCTATGGCACCACACAAGATCAAATAACCTTCTTTCTCCATTCTTCTCTGTCATTGGTCTTTGATAGAATTTCATTCTGATGTTCTTTCTGAAAATATTGAAACCTTCCTCTTTACCTGCCTGGTTGGACCCCTTCAGGGGCCGATTTTGAGTTTGTGTTACACACAAACTGACTTTGAAACGTTGTTTATGTACGTATTTTGAAACAAACTTCCTACAAGTGAGGGATTGTTGATGTTTGAACTCTAGAATGTCATGTCGACAGCCTAAAGCGCAAACCTCGTGGCCATATAGTTAAATCTAGGTAAATGATTTAGAGATGTCTTCTAAAGTAAGATAATGATAACTTTTTGGTAGAGAATGAAAAAGTCAAGCCGGAGATTTCGTGATTTTTTGTTTGTTACTACTAGCAAGAGAAAAGTTAATTCAAAAGCTACACATGACCTACAGGCTACAGTCTACTGTAAGAAAGTTACATCTGACCTACAGGCTACAGTCTACTGTAAGCAAGTTACACCTGACCTACAAGCTACAGTCTACTGTAAGAAAGTTACACCTGACCTACAGGCTACAGTCTACTTTTAAAAAGTTACACCTGACCTACAGTCTACTGTAACAAAACTACACATGGCCTAGAGGCTACTGTAAGAAAGTTACACCTGACTTACAGTTTACTGTAAGAAAGTTACACCTGACCTACAGAATAGAGTCTAAGAAAGAAGTGATGTCAAATACGAACTATAGGTTTTTTCCGGACAGTGCAATCCGCAGCCTTGACCCTCACGCAGAGACTTGGTTTTATTTAACACTAGGACTTTTTATGTCGTTGTGGCCGGTGACACGTTGTGACCGGTGACACGTTTTGACCGGTGACACGTTGTGGCCTGTGAAGTTTGTAAGGCCTCCATTCTGAAAAAGTTTGGCCGCTACTGGAATAAAGAGAATATTTCAATAGGCCTTTTAATATTGGTAGCTACCTACTGATTGAAAACTGTAGAAAACCTTTACCACTGGACGTGTCAAATTAATTTTTTTTTAAATCTTAAAAATAAATAAATAAAAAATTGTATTGAAAAGCAATTTCTATAATGCAAAAAGCTTGTTTCTCACGACCTTATATGCCAAACAAGATAGCTAAAACAAATTGATAGGACATTTATTTTTCATTTATTGTAATTCTCTTTCAAATACAAAAACAAAAAATGTATGCGCGGTATAGTTCCAAGATTTATGTTAGTTGATCATGGAGACTTCCGGTGGCGGCCTTTTAAAAACTCTTCACCGGAAAAGAGAAATTTCCGTTCATATTAATCAAAAAGCAGTGATTCCCAAAGTGGTCTACGAAGACTTCCAAGGGGTCTAGGAAAGTGAAAAAAGTAAATTGGGGGTCTATGAGATGTCCATGGGGGTCTATAACTTCAATTTTCATTTTTTCAAACACTTATAAATGATTTATACCATAGTTATAATATTAATCTACTCTTTCAAAAGTAAAATAGTTGGATTTAATTTCAATACTAATCTAAATAGTTAATTTTGTCTACATGTAACTAATGTTTAACAAAAAAAAATCTTGATTTTAAAGCGTTGATTATTTATTTCCTTGTTAAATAAGCGATTGTCTATAATAAGAGCCTTTTTATGACCATATGAAACCAATTACACTGGAGAATTATTAGAGACGATGCCATCCTGATAAAAAGATAAAGGTGAGAAAACATTTCGGAATAGACCCACAAAATCTTTCTTCAACATCCTATAGAAAAAATGGTGGTTTGTGAGCGTCTTTACAAGATCTCTATACCTATTGCCAAATACGAAAAACATTATAGATAAAACATTGATTTTAATAGCCCTTGAAGTAGTTTTCAAAACTGTTTTACACAAACCTTTATCTGATATTATGAAACGAATTTCTTTTAGTAACACTACAGTTCAAGGGCACATCGGTGGGATGAGCATTAAAGCTGCATACTACCTAATGGTCTTCAGCTCCATATTTTTCCCCAGGGCTGACCCACGAAGCCTTTCCCGTGTTTGGGTGTATAGCTGCATAGCACCAGAGGTTTGAATTCTATTTTCCTTCGGCTAGGTGGGCTGCAAGCCAAGGCTAATGAGTCCCTCCTGCCCGAAGCTGACTGGTTTAGGCCTTTACCCCTTCTCCTGTTAGTGAAAACAGCTCCGCAGGCCCAATATTTGAGCCAAACGTGAAAGATCAAGAAAAACATGAGAAACTCTTTGTGAAAACTTTTACAATAATACATAAGGCAAATTAATAAATTAATATTTAATGTTTGAAGGACTACTACATAGAACAACGAATTCCTATAGGAAACAATATCCGTAAAAACGGATGATAAACATACAAAAAACACAACATTTCCAATGTGCATGGTGATTCCAGCAATACATATTAATTGTTATTTTAATAGATTTAAATTTGAATTATATCTGTAAAAAAAGATAGATCTCTCTATCTTATGATGTAGCTTTACATTACTTTTTCACTCTTCAACTCACAGCAGTTAGAAATTAGTTTAAAAAGTTAGTTTATAAATGTGCTAAAATGCAATATAAGTTTAGCAGGGGGTCTACCGAAAACCAGAAAACATGGCAAGGGGTCTACGAGACAAAAAAGTTTGGGAACCACTCATCTAAAGCGACTATTTGATTTACATGTTTATGCCCATTTGTTGTTTTTTTTTTATTTTATTTTTAAAGATCGGAAATGATTTCGATTTTTGTTCTCAATGTTCTCATCGACAAGTCAATTATTTGGTCTGCTGGAAAGTGATCATTCTACAGGGCGATAAAAAAACTCTGTCGGCTAGATTAGATTTTGTTATCTTTTCCAATATCGATGACACAGACAAGATCAAAGTTATTGAAACAATATGGAAGTTCAAAGTTGTAAGAACGAAAAAAAAAAAAAAACGGAAATGAGATGGATTCCATTTATCGTATTGATCTATGGCAGTGATGCCAACCATATTCAACCCTTGGGCCATTTTAATTTCCAACACTCGTCTTGCGGGCCACATGAGCGAAAAGTTACAAAAACGAAATGAAATTGTTCTGAAACAATTTTGGTAGAAACCTGTGGATTTAATAGCGAATTAATAGATTATTTGACAATTAAATTTTTTAACGCGTCAGAAAATAGTTTCATTTCTCTACTTAAAATGTAGGCAACAGTGTAGATAGCTTTACCAACGACTCATTTTGTAGTCTCTTTTTGGCAAATATTCCCATGGATCCTCCAACCTCTAGGCGTAGTTTGACAATTTTTTATTTGCACTCAAACCAAGAATGCCGCCATAGTTATGTTATAATACCGTTTTTATGTTGTTGTTTTATTAGACAGCCAGACACTTTCTTTATTAAAAAAATATTGGCTTATTATCATGTGCAACAAAAAGATATGTTCACTTTTCCTGGTAGATTCTACATTCATCCCATTTCATAAACACACAAATGTTAAAGATCATGGTACTAATTCATCAAAGAAAAAGTGAAGGTCCAAAAGTAGTTACAGATACATTTTTTTTTCTCCCGCGGGTCGTATTTTGGGAATCATTGATCTATGAGATACACAGGTTTCCCTCGTAGTGACATTATCTTTGTGTGACTATGTGTGTGTGTGAGTGTGCATATGTGAATAATTTCCAATTAACTTATACGAAGTTGTTATTAAAATGGGGAAAACAATTTGTTTCAACCAATATTCAATATGTTCAGTTATTAGCTAACTCACTCACTGAATCACTCATTTTAAAATATCCAATTGCTTTCCCACCAGTGGCGTAACTAGGGACTTTTGGTTGGGTTGACCTCTTTAGTGGCTCTGCATTTGACATCATGACATGAGATAATGGCGTAATATTAAATCTAAAAACAAATTTCGCCCCCCCCTCAAATGAAGCCTATGGGGGATTTTCATATTTGGACCCCACTGCCTCATCCTAGCTACGCCATTGTTTCTTGAGTACCCATTTTTTCACAAAGACATTTAATAAAATATTTCAGTAACGCTCTTTGTTGTTTGTTCATGTATTCAATAATTTATCACATTATTTAAAACTGCCGCGCTTTTTAAAACTTTTTGTTTCTTTGTTTAGTTCATGAGTAGGGCAGCTTTCCTTGTCCTCCTATTGAAGTGGTGGAGTTGTCAGGCCCTTGATGTTCAAACCTAGGAGCTTAACGCTCAAATCCCAGTGATCGCTGAGAACGGATGTCCGGGAGTCTTTCCATCAATCTACCGCAGCAAGTCGGCGGCACACGTAGAGGAAGTAATGAAAGGTTTGAGCGCCACCAAGGTTTTATTCTTTCCCTATTAACTCGAGTGGAACAGAACTATAAGGAAACTTCTCAGGCGGCTATAACCAAACATAATGTAGTGCCGTCGAACTGCTTTAAGGATACTGGCAGCGTTCAAAACTTTGTGAAAAACAAAACGTCTTTTACTTCAAAGTGAAGTTTTTTTTCCCGCCATCGTCATCAGATCTATTGCTTCTTTGAAACTAACAGCACACAGACTTATAATGACTTTGTCAGTGACCTCTACAGTGTCACGAATCTCTTTTGATCTCAATTGGCGCGTTTCATGTTTAATTAAAACTATTTTTTTTCCTTATCTATCATCAGATTTGTTTGAAGACTCGTAAAGAATGGGACAAGGAGGGGGCGGGGGGGGGGGGGTAAAACGAGAGCTCCCTATCAGTGTCCTGTTTCTTCTACATCTTTCTGCTCATGATAGTTTTGTATTTTATTTTGTATTCTATGCTAGATTGTCTCTTTTCTTTTCAAAACCATCAAATAAAAAAAAAAAAGATTCAGACTTTTTAAAATTAACAGCCGAAGAAATTGGGGAATCACTTTTTGATTTGAATAAAAGAAAGAACAAGGCAGTCTAGAAAACATTATATGGAGAGATACTTGAAAAAGACAAAGAGTTCTAAATGCACAAAGTTTGTCAGCTATCAGAGGCGTACCTAGGGTGGGGTGGAGAATTTGAAAATCCCCCCTGGTTCCCCACTTGAGGAGTCCCCCAAATTAGTGTTTTTTTAATTTAAATATTAAATATTACGCAAAATCCAGGGTCCTCCAAAGAGGTCAAGCCCCCGGGCCTCCAACTGATGGCTAATTCCTAGCTACGCCACTGTTAACTATATGTTTTGTTCGTGCAGTCTTGGGACGATCAGAGTATGTATGCGCACCTCCGTACCCAAATCCTTAATAAATCAAAGTGGATGTATTACCTCCACGATACCATTGTTAGCGAATCGTACTCGAACTTTGAAGACCAGGATGTCTACTATGTAGATCAAATCACAGATGTAATCGACTATCATCCAGTATCGAACATTGTCGTCCGTCTGATATGGGAAGACTCCTCGTAAGGGGATGACCACGGCATTGTACATGAATGCCAAGGCCACAAGAAAAAGCCAGGTGACATAAGTTTTACCTAGAAAAAAGATAAAGTTTATTGACATATGTTTTACCTGGAAAAAGATAAAGGTTATTGAGACAAGTTTTACAATGTATGAAAACAATTATAATTTTAAAGACTGGCACAAGCACACCAACAAACAAAATGAAAATAATAAATACTTTAACAAAAGTAAAGCTTATATAAAGGAAAGAGCTGTACATTTATAGTCAGATTTATTTTCCTTAATATCAAGCTAAATTTATTAATACCACTAATTTTATTAATTTATTCGGTAATTTTTTTTATTGATTTATATTTTATTATGGACAATGAATAATTGTGCAAAGTTTGAACTTGATACGAAAATGGGAAGTGGGAGAAATAATGTGTAAAAAACAAATTGTGCCAGACAGACAGACAGACAGACAGACAGACAGACAGACAGACGGAGTGATGAGTTGATAAAAGCTTTGCAAAAGTTAAAAAAAAAAGAAAAGAAAACAGTTACTTGCATGCGTTGAACAAATATTATCCAGTTATACTACATAAAAGAAAATATATGTGATGCCCGAGGTTTTCTCAATGGCAATCCTAATCAGTATAATACTATGTGAACTAGATGAAAAAAAAAGAATTATTACATAGACTCATCGTTAAAAGTAAGTTGTCTGTACAATTGAAAGAGTTAAACAGGACACCCCACAGCCATTAAACCCACTACACAACCATTGAGGAAATTGTCAACCATCACACAACCATTGCTGAACCTGTCAACCATCACACAATCATTGCTCAACCTGTCAACCATTACACAATCATTGCTGAACCTGTCAACTATCACACAACCAGTGCTGAACCTATCAACCATCACACAACCAGTGCTGAACCTGTCAACCATCCCACAACCATTGCTGAACCTATCAACCATCACTGAACCTGTCAACCATCACACAACCATTGCTGAACCTGTCAACCATCACACAACCATTGCTGAACCTGTCAACCATCACACAACCATTGCTGAACCTGTCAACCATCACACAACCATTGCTGAGCCTGTCAACCATCACACAACCATTGCTGAACCTGTCAACCATCATACAACCATTGCTGAACCTGTCAATCATCACACAACCATCACTGAACCTGTCAACCATCACACAACCATTGCTAAACCTGTCAACCATCACACAACCATTGCTGAACCTGTCAACCATCATACAACCATTGCTGAACCTGTCAACCATCACACAACCATTGCTGAACCTGTCAACCATCACACAACCATTGCTGAACCTGTCAACCATCATACAACCATTGCTGAACCTGTCAACCATCACACAGCCATTGCTGAACCTGTCAACCATCACATAACCATTGCTGAACCTGTCAACCATCACACAACCATTACATAATGGCTACAAAGATCATTACGCGGTGAACCACTTCTTTTCTTACAAAACTCGTAGAAAATTTTGACATTTCAAACATGAAGATTGTAGGATTTTGATTACAAAACAAAGAAAGATGGCAATAACAACATAAGGAAAGGAAAAAGATTGTGTCAATCAATTATTCATTGAGTCAATCATTAATGTCCAGACTTACTCTGAACATATTGACAATAGGAAGAGTCCAGAACAACTTGAAGTCTGAACTTAAAAGAAAACTTTTCAAAGAAATGCAATTAGGGACGTGTGCAAATGTTGGAGGGTGTCAAAAGTGGCCAGTTTTTTTGTTGTTGCTTTTTTTGTTTTCTTCGAAAGACTTAGTGCATTGGAGCCGGAATTTACCAGGACAATGAAGTTGAAAACTCTATCTGGCAACAAATGGACGTGCTTAATTCCTTCCTCTTGTTCCCCTCCACCTGGCACTCAAAGGACCCAAATGACGTCATCTTATTTTGGCGAATCGGCTTGCTGAAAATAGAAAATGAACTTTTACAATCCATTTTGGCTTCCGTTCGAGAGTGTGACTGTCTGGATGTATGGACGTCCGACTTGAACTGAGAAAGAGGGCCGAGAAAGGGGGATGGGGTGGCCTGGGTGTCAGTCAGCCGAGGGGCGATAATTGCAACGGGTGCTTGTTTTAGAGGCGTGGGTTTATTTTTTAATCGAATCACCAGAGACGTTTCCATGTTCTGTCTCTGAATGATAAAGTTAATTTGTCACAAGTTTCTGTCTCTTGGTCAGAATATTTTAGTTTAAAAAAGTCGTTAAAAAATTCTATAACATTTCTTTTTATCATTTTTTGTCTGCTTTTATCTGAATGATAGGTTAGAGTTTGATAGAGATAGCTGTTGTGAAAAAAGTTGTTATCTAGCTCCAGATAGTCTAGTCTTACATGGAGGCGTGTGTATAAAGTGAATGTACAAGCTCATTTGAAGTTCAGAATGCTTTTCTAAAATAAAATTAAAACGTATCCACAGATATCTATAGACTTTTCTTATTCGTATAGCAATATTCAAAGTACTATTTTAAATAAATAGGTTATAGAATTGTTTAAATGTTACTTATCAACTCATTTGAATCAACTTTTACTGTCGCCGCACTCAAGACTTTGTGTCCCCCTATTTTACAGCCTTTTTTTTTTTCGTTTTTCTAATCCCAGACAATACAGATGAAAAGAAAGTATATAAAATATTATACCTAAGAAAAGAGTATAATCTTGATTGATGCAATTACAGGAAAAGTAAAGTACCCATTTCAGACCTTGCTATCTAAAGGGCAGATGATTCAGATGTCCAAGCACGCCCCTTTTATGAACCATGTGACCCGAGAAAGGCTTTTATCCCCTGGCCAGGATGAAAAATTGGCTCTACACCGATCTCTCTGTCAGGAGGCCCCCGTTGACAAAGTGATCATTTATTCACACCCGTCTTGGCAGGTTGCACGTTCTTCCCAGCCTCTGCATGAATTCCTCCTTTCATGTGTGGTCGGACGCTCAAGCCCCACGTGGGGGCCATCCTTATGCCTATGCTGTCCCATCGTACCCGTGGGGGGACCATCACCACACGTATGGGCCCCTTTGGGAAACGGGCTGATGAGGGTTTCGGACTGGCTTAGCGAGCCTTTTTTCCATCCCTACCACGTGTAATGTACCCTCGCTAGAGTATATACGTGTGGTAGCCCACTGAGAGGTATGTTTGCTACCGTACTTACGGGCGGACGTTTCCACGGAGGCGCCACGCTGAGGCGACGGTAGCTGGAATTTCCTCCGAAATGGCAGATGAAGAAAAGGTTAACTGTTTCTATGGCCGAACATTAACTAGAGTGTCATGTGGCCAGTACAATGACCAACCGCCTCTAGTTTCCACAACTTATATCAGGTACCCATTCGAGATGGGTCGTCCTGAAAATCCAGACATTCAAAACCCCAGGGTTCCCCGAGATTTGAACCCGAGATCCTATACCACTCAGGAACCATGTGTGGGAAGCGTGGTCGAGGGTTGAGTACTCTTGAACTTGGCTTGGCTTGGCTACCTATGAAGGGGGCTCGAGGTTCGACACCCGAATCGAGCAGAGTTGTGTTTACTGAGCTTGCAAAGGCAGCACGGAAAACCTCCCAGATACCCCCTCCCCTACTGGTCCACAAATGAGATATGCTATAAGCATGAAAGTAGCGCTATATAAAAGCGATAATTATTATTATAAATGCTATTACATCATTCAAACCATTGTGTATAGCCTTGAAAACAATCATTCTTTGTGGTTATTCGTTGAATACGTAGTAGACCTAAATTTCAATTTTGTCCATGAATAGAAAAAATGGCGAATGCTGAAGTAGAATTAGATTGATTAACTATGAAGTTTTACTCAGACCTACAAAGCGAATTCCCTGGATTGGATCATGTCCATTGAATAGAGCCAAATTGGAGAATGGAAACCACATAAATACACAAGAAGAGGTTGAATTTGAAGCTTTCACAAACAGAAATTAAAATAGTGCAAGTCAGTGATGCCCAACCTAATTCAATCTGCGGGCCGTTTTAATTTCTAACTCTAGTGTCGCGGGCCACATGATCGAAAAGATGCAAAAACTTAATGATATTGTCCTGAAACTTATTTTATTTGAGACCCGACGATCTAGTACTTACATTAATTAGGGGAATATTTAAGTTTTCTTTGTACGCGTCAGAAAACGTGCGTAAGTTTTGTTTATGTGTTTTGGTGTTTTTGTTAAACAGCCACAGTTTCTGTATAAAACAAACATGTTGGAATATTATTATGTCATACGAAAAAGTAAAGATCCGTTCACTTTTCCTGGTAGATTCTATATTCTGAGTTCTATTTCATAAACGCACTTGGTAGTATTCCATTAGAAAAAAGTGAGGGCCCTAAAGTAGGTAAAGATACATTTTAAACATTTTTTTAGGGGGAAGGGGTATATTTTGTGCCGACGTTTTGGTGGGCCGGATGGAAGCACGTTGTGGGCCGGATCTGGCCCGCGGGCCGTATTTTGGGCATCACTGGTGTAAGTCATGTAAAAGCTTTCTTGTCGAGGATTTTAAACGCAAAAGACAGACAGAAAATCTTACAAAACATATTGAAGATTTCATAACCATCGATGGAATGTGGGGACGGCGTGAGAGGTCTGTTGTCTAGTATAAGACTCCTATTAGACACGAGGTCTTTGGGCTGTTGTCTAGTATAAGACTCATCAGACACGAGGTCTTTGGGCTGTTGTCTAGTATGACTCCTATCAGACACGAGGTCTTTGGGCTGTTGTCTAGTATAAGACTCATCAGACACGAGGTCTTTAAGCTGTTGTCTAGTATAAGACTCATCAGACACGAGTTCTTTGGGCTGTTTTCTAGTATGACTCCTATCAGACACGAGGTCTTTGGGCTGTTGTCTAGTATGACTCCTATCAGACACGAGGTCTTTGGGCTGTTGTCTAGTATAAAAATCATATCAGACAAAAGGTCTTTGGTCTGTTGTTTAGTATAAGACTCCTATCAGACACGAGATCTTTGGGCGGCTGTTGTCTAGTATAAGACTCATCAGACACAAGGTCTTTGGGCTGTTGTCTAGTAGAAGACTCCTATCCGAAACGAGATCTTTGGGCTGTTGTTTAGTATGACTCCTATCAGACAAGAGGTCTTTGGGCTGTTGTCTAGTATAAAACTCCTATCAGACAAAGGGTCTTTGGTCTGTTGTTAAGAATAAGACTGCTATCAGATACGAGGTCTTTGGGCGGCTGTTGTCTAGTATAGGACTCCTATAAGACTCGAGGTCTTTGGGCTGTTGTCTAGTATAAGACTCATCAGACACGAGGTCTTTGGGCTGTTGTCTAGTATGACTCCTATCAGACACGAGGTCTTTGGGCTGTTGTCTAGTATAAGACTCATCAGACACGAGGTCTTTGGACTGTTATCTAGTATAAAACTCCTATAAGACTCGAGGTCTTTGGGCTGTTGTCTAGTATAAGACTCATCAGACACGAGGTCTTTGGGCTGTTGTCTAGTATGACTCCTATCAGACACGAGGTCTTTGGGCTGTTGTCTAGTATAAGACTCATCAGACACGAGGTCTTTGGACTGTTGTCTAGTATAAAACTCCTATCAGACACGAGGTCTTTGGACTGTTGTCTAGTATAAAACTCCTATCAGACACGAGGTCTTTGGGCTGTTGGTGCTGAATCAGGACAGTGTGTAAATAGGTTGTACATTACATTATTGGAACACGTGACATAACATTAAATCACAAAGTATTGAAAAACTGCTGAAGTAACTTTTTGTTTTAAAGAAGGGAAATCCACTATATTAAGTAAAACATTGCACGCACACATACACATTGTACACTTCTTAAGCAAACACATAGGTGTAATATTTCTTTTCTTTTTTACCAGTGCTTTATTAGCTTTGTTTAGTCATATGAAGACAGCTCAGAAAGGAAACTTAATACTAATGGTATTTGAAAACGGATTCTGCTACTTGCTGTAACCATAGCAACTGTTCTAATAAGGTACATAGATAAGATAGACTTCTGCTGTGCCCCCCCCCCCCCCTGTTCCATAACATCTATTAATGCTTAGAGTGAAATGTATGATGATAGATTCTAAATGGAACCATTTCAAGACCACTAACTCTTGTATATTGCTCAAATCTTGTCTGCCCTAAAATGTAAAGGTCTGAGAAATTTTGGGGCATAATCAGCTTGGCTTTGAATCATAAAACTATTGACATAAACTATTATAATTTAAAGGTTTGACTCGAGTCACGGAAATCTCCTCTCATATACACCCTCCCACCAAAAGTCTACAGTGGGGCAACACTGAGGATCATGGCAGCACACAAGAACGTCAATGAACACGTTATTCAATCAATGTGTAAGCTTAGCAGACGTGAACTTTTAACACACAAAAAAAACGTGTTTCAAAGTTATCACAGTAATTCTCCCTCCCCCCCCCTTTTTAAGAACAGAGATCTATTCTATATTTGTTTAAAAAAGAGTAAATAATAACATTATTAAGTAATATTTTGATAATCATTTCAATGGACCTCATTCACCAATCGTAAACAAACAACATTTAGCCACGTGATAATATTGCCCAAAGACCTCGTGCCTTTATGGATTACGTAATTTGAATAGAAGAGATAGAGAACCACGTGGATAGATGTTGTTACGGTTGATTTGATTTCCTGTTCTTGACACATTCTTATGAGATCTAGATCTAAAACGAAAGTGAGGTGTAGGTGATGTAATTTAAAAAAAAAATCTTTGTGTCCTGATACAAGAGACGACGTCACGTGACCAGCACTATGGCCACTACTTTCCCTAACATCAGGTACTCATCAGAGCATATAGCCGTTAACCCCCCCCCCCCCCAACCATCTTTAATCTCTATGGTAAGAGTACAATGACAGAGTAGGTATGAAATTAGGGGCCTCTAGAAAGTTTGTGTATGAAACAAATTTGAAGACAATTCTATTTGATATGAGATGCAATATTCAGCGCCTAGTTTATTTCCCTTTCTGGAGAAGGAAGTACGTATTTGTTGTTCGTTAATCTAAGCTGGTGTGTAAGTGTGTGTATGTATGTGTATGTGTCTGTATGTGTAAGTATCTGTATGTGTATGTATCTGTATGTGTATGTGTCTGTATGTGTATGTATGTGTATGTGTATGTGTGTGTATGTGTCTGTATGTGTATGTGTGTGTATGTGTATGTGTGTGTATGTGTCTGTATGTGTATGTATCTGTATGTGTATGTGTGTGTATGTGTCTGTATGTGTATGTATCTGTATGTGTATGTGTGTGTATGTGTATGTATGTGTATGTGTCTGTATGTGTAAGTATCTGTATGTGTATGTATCTGTATGTGTATGTGTCTGTATGTGTATGTATGTGTATGTGTATGTGTGTGTGTATGTGTCTGTATGTGTATGTGTGTGTATGTGTATGTGTGTGTATGTGTCTGTATGTGTATGTATCTGTATGTGTATGTGTGTGTATGTGTCTGTATGTGTATGTATCTGTATGTGTATGTATCTGTATATGTATGTGTCTGTATGTGTATGTATCTGTATGTGTATGTGTGTGTATGTGTCTGTATGTGTATGTATCTGTATGTGTATGTATCTGTATATGTATGTGTCTGTATGTGTATGTGTGTGTATGTGTCTGTATGTGTATGTGTCTGTATGTGTCTGTATGTGTATGTGTATGTGCATATGTGTATATGTGAATGTATGTGTGTGTATAAATTGGCCATGTACTTGGGCATTTATTCCTATATTTCGGAGTTTAATTATAAGGGGCAGTCCATATTTATCATCTATTATTTCTGTCTAAAAAATGATGGTAGGAGAAGAACAGTATTAAAAAATTGTACTGCGCCTCATTAAGATGTATTGTTTTTTTGTTTGTTTTCATTTATTTGAGAACCACTGTAATATGGAGTCTCGACTCCTGTCCAGTGTGTAAATATGCTTCATATAATTATGTACAGAAGGGTTATAGATTTTCATGTCATATGTCTATATCGTATATCTGAGTGTGGGCGAGCTGATGTAATATTTATAAAGGTCAGTATCTGGACTAGCTATGGCCTCATAATATTTCAGCGTACAGCCTCTTGCCTGAGTTTTGTTTAATCTTTGTTTAAACAGAAGTATTTTTTTTTAATGTGTTTGCGTCTTTTGTGTTAACAGTGGGTAGAGTTCCACTAGATCTAGAATTCTCTCTTACAAGGGCTTTAAAGGTTTGTCGCTGGCAGTGAGGCTACATTCAATCAGCCAGAGACGACGTTATGAAGTTGAGTGTCCTAAATAAGGACAGTTTTTTTTAAAAAAAGAGTTGAAGTTAAAGATGAGAACATCATAGCAGAATGGTCGTTTGTAATGACACGATTTGTAAACCAAATACACAAAAGTCTACCAAAAAAAATGGTCTATCGTTGACAAAACTTCGAGATAGTTATTTTCCTCTGAACAGAAACTGGCATTGCCTTTTTTTCTCTGTCGGAGATGTGCAGACTAAAAGTTATTCACAGCAATCTGTTATTTGTTAAGAAATGTGATTAATAATTTGTTTCTACTGGTCTGAATTACTACATGGTTGTAAATGTGTATAGTTTTTCAAGACTTGCGTGTTGTGTACCTAATCTTTGAACCGGATACACCAAAAAGCTGGCATTTATGGATTGGCCTCAATTTGAAACATTTCTTTAACTTTGAATTAAATATAAAACATATTGCTAAGTGAGAATAATTCCCTATCTAATTATGAACATTTAAATGACAAATAGACCAAGAGGATCATGTCTTCAGAGACATCAACCGATATGATTTGTTTTTCAAATGATTCTATTTCCCAGCGAGACCAAATTTGCGTAAGAATTTCCATTGCATAAGGAAAACTGTTATCAATGTTCCTCCTAAGATTTACATGACAATGGCCGTTGCTTGCTTTGGAGTTGGGGAAACAGAAAGTTTGGATCACTGTATAGCATTAGGGTTTTGTTTTCTTATTGAAATTGTTGTAGAACATAAGAGTTATGTCCCTTTTTTTGTTAAAAAAATAAAAACTGTGGCCGTCTTGTGGTTAATGAGTTGATTACGCACAAAATATAGAAATAAAATGTGTGTCTAACATAATATTTTTGGTTGTTAAGATTTGACATGTCTAGGATATATACATTGTGGCTAGTGTCACAGGCATCACTAGGGTCGGTGCCACCCGGTGCGGTTGGCTAATAGTACCCCTCTCCCAATAATGTCTTTTTGTAACTGATAATGTTAAGTTTCTGTAAAAATCTGTTAGTTTGGCAACCTATGCAATGGGAGACATTGGCAACATCCCTACAAGTTATATTTCTAAACGTCCCTCAGCAGTAATGACCGAGTCACCAACTGAGATCGGATCCCCAATAAAGAAATTCATTGCCGAACGAACACTCGGTCCGCTATTAAAGATATAACTGAACGTTAAATAAGATGCACTGGACTTTTCTAAAGAGCCTAAAAAGACCGACATGACATCAAGGCTGACATGACATGAAGGCCGATATGACATGAAGAGCGACATGACATGAAGGCCGACATGACATGGAGGCCGACATGACATGAAGAGCGACATGACATGAAGGCCGACATGGCATGAAGGCCGACATGACATGAAAAGCGACATGACATGAAAACCGACATGACATGAAGACGGACATGACATGAAGGCTGACATGACAAAAACGGACACAAACAACCAAGGTCCATCATGGCAGTTGATGTGTTGAGGTAAACATTGGAATATGCAGAAACAAATAGTCCAAATAAATAAAACGTTTACCTTGAAAAATATTAAGAAACAAACAGTCGAGCTAAATGTTTAGACTGGTAAATAGAAAGAAACAGTCGAGCTAAATGTTAAGATTGCCAAATAGAAAGAAACAGTCGAGATAAATATTTAGATTGCCAAATAGAAAGAAACAGTCGAGATAAATATTTAGATTGCCAAAGAAAAAGAAACAGTCGAGATAAATATTTAGACTGGTAAATAGAAATAAACAGACGAGCTAAATGTTTAGATTTCCAAATAGAAAGAAACAGTAAAGATAAATATTTAGATTTCCAAATAGAAAGAAACAGTCAAGATAAATATTTAGATTACCAAAAAAAAAAAAAAAGAAACAGTCGAAATAAATATTTAGATTACCAAAAAAAGAAACAGTCGAGATAACTATTTAGGCTGGTAAATAGAAAGAGACAGTCGAGATAAATATTTAGACTGATAAGTAGAAATAAACAGTTGAGCTAAATGTTCAGATTGCTAAATAGAAAGAAACAGTCGAGATAAATATTTAGATTGCCAAATAGAAAGAAACAGTCGAGATAAATATTTAGATTGTCAAATAAAAAGAAACAGTCGAGATAAATATTTAGACTGGTAAATAGAAATAAACAGTCGAGCTAAATGTTTAGATTTCCAAATAGAAAGAAACAGTAAAGATAAATATTTAGATTTCCAAATAGAAAGAAACAGTCAAGATAAATATTTAGATTACCAAAAAAAAAAAAAAAAGAAACAGTCGAAATAAATATTTAGATTACCAAAAAAGAAACAGTCGAGATAACTATTTAGGCTGGTAAATAGAAAGAGACAGTCGAGATATATATTTAGACTGATAAGTAGAAATAAACAGTCGAGCTAAATGTTCAGATTGCCAAATAGAAAGAAACAGTCGAGATAAATATTTAGATTGCCAAATAGAAAGAAACAGTCGAGATAAATATTTAGATTGTCAAATAAAAAGAAACAGTCGAGATAAATATTTAGACTGGTAAATAGAAATAAACAGTCGAGCTAAATGTTTAGATTGCCAAATAGAAAGAAACAGTAGAGATAAATATTTAGATTGCCAAATAGAAAGAAACAGTCGAGATGAATGTTTCGATTGCCGAATAGAAAGAAACAGTCGAGATAAATATTTAGATTGTCTAATAGAAAGAAACAGTCGAGATAAATATTTAGATTGTCTAATAGAAAGAAACAGTCGAGATAAATATTTAGATTGCCTAATAGAAAGAAACAGTTGAGATAAATATTTAGATTGCCAAATAGAAAGAAACAGACGAGATAAATATTTAGACTGGTAAATAGAAAGAAACAGTCGAGCTAAATGTTTAGACTGGTAAATAGAAAGAAATAGTCGAGATAAATGTTAACAAACAAAAAAACTTACTATGTGGCTCGAAGGTGGATGGGAACCTCATTCGCTTGAGAAATTTGGGAGTTTTAAACCTGCAGTGCCAGACTCCTACAAAATGGTCGTGGTTGTCATCTGAGAAGGCGTCGCTGGTTCTAGACCCCATGGGCAGAAAGGAGCCCAGTCGAATGTTTCTTGGAGCTTGAGGCTCATCAGTGCCGGATATAGCTGGGGAACGAGAAAGACGAAATGTATAGACATACAAAGAGACAAGAGAGAGAGAAAGTGAGAGTGAAAGACAGAGATAAATAGAGAGAGATAGAGAGAGAAACAAAATAGAGAGAGAGAGAAGGAGAAGGAGAGAGTGAGATGCAGAGAGAGAGAGACAGAGAAAGAGAGATACAGAGAAAGAG
The DNA here is from genome assembly GCA_036873155.1 of Biomphalaria sudanica. Taxonomy (NCBI): domain Eukaryota; kingdom Metazoa; phylum Mollusca; class Gastropoda; family Planorbidae; genus Biomphalaria; species Biomphalaria sudanica. Next base: position 820,684 of record JAZGLO010006649.1, read on the forward strand.
ATAGAGAAAGAGAGCGAGAAGGAGAGAGAGAGTGGGAGAGAGAAAGAGAGAGATAGAGACAGAGAAATATTTTAAGAATTAAGAAATGTAGAGAAAGAAACATGAAAAATGATTTTACTTGTGAATAGATTTTAGAAAATTAAAGATACACAGGTTTAACTAAACAACAAGAACAGGAAGAAAGAATTAAGAGAGAAGAAAATATCTTACAAAATTCTTGCAAGTTTTAGGAAAATCTAGTAAAAAAAGGAATTAATTATTTTTCATCATCATTTAATAATATCCCAAGGGAAGCAATACGACGGAAGTTCTGCCTCTTATTTCAATAAACTAAATTAACGGACATAAATTATGTTCTACGTAAAGATAAGTATGTAGGCCTCCTTGAGCCCTCACAGAATAGTGTTTTCCACTGCTGAATTTCTTGGAGCAAGTCTCTCGGGAAACTCGCCTGTTTTAATACGGATGTTCGCGGCAATAACACGAACGACAATTCCTCGCTGGCAACATTTACAACTGATTAAGGTTCTTGTTCTTTATGGCTACCTCGGGACACTAGTTTATATGAACTTTATCCTTTCACTGATGTAAAGCGAACAAATAGATTTCTATAGAAGTAAAGAAACGGAACTATCGAGGAAGTCTGGCAGGGTGTTTGGGTAGATTTAAAGATTTGTTAAACAACGGAAACTCGCTATTGTGGAGGATGTCAGAAGGCTTAGAAAAAACCCAGTAGGTCTTATACCTGTGAATTATTTGTCATTGCTCCAGTGTGAATGTGTCAGAAGATCGTTGCTAATTGCCCTACTGGTGAAATGTTTAAAAACAAATGTGCTGCAGAGGATGTCTAGCTGACTACTACTACAATTGTAGTTTGATACTTTTACTGTTTTTTTGTTTGTTTTTTTCTGTTGATTTTGTTTTGCTCTTTGGCTTTTGCTGTTGGTGTTTTCGTTCTGGTGACTGTTGTTGTCATTGGTTCCATAAGTTCAGTCAACTTCAAATATTAGTCGAAGTATAAGAATAGGATTCAAGCAACATAGAATTACGTGAATCTAAATAACTTTCCGGCCTGCAGATATTTAAAACAAGAAAATATTAAACAAATCTGCTTTTTTTTTACATAGGATTTTTCAAAATAGCTTCCAAATATCGCTCATTTTATGTTTTTCTTATAAAAGATTTAGACAGACCCCCCCCCCCCCCCATAATTTGATGACAATCAATGAACAACTTAAAACAATGTGGAAAGACAAAGGCTTAACCCTCAGCATCACAATCAGACTGATGCGCTCGCTGGTCATGGCCACATTTGTATATGCTTGTGAGTCTTGGAAGCTGACTGCAGAGCTAGAGAGGAGGATCCTACCAATGGAATTGAGATGGATCCTTTTAAAGACCGCCTCACAAACCAAGAGATTAGAGACAGGGCTACTGCAGCGATCGGACCCCATGATGACCTGATAACTATTGTAAAATAACGCAAGCTTAAAATCTATGGCCATATTACAAGATCTTCGGGGCTCGCAAAGACCTTTCTCCAGGGAATAGTACCATAAGAAGAGTCAGACAGAGAAAGCGATGGGAGGACAACATAAAAGAATGGGATGGGCCTACCATTGATAGAGGTTCTAAACAAGGCAAAAGACAGGGGAGGGAATGGAGAAAGACGCCAGACAAGACATAAGTTGTTGAACTGCAGACAGTTTTATGGAAAATGGAAATAAAAATTTAAAAAAATAAAACTAAAGGTGGAGTGTACGGCCAAAGTATTGTGTGTGGAGTGTACGGCCAAAGTATTGTGTGTGGAGTGTACGGCCAAAGTATTGTGTGTGGAGTGTACGGCCAAAGTATTGCGTGTGGAGTTTACGGCCAAAGTATTGCGTGTGGAGTGTACGGCCAAAGTATTGTGTGTGGAGTGTACGGCCAAAGTATTGTGTGTGGAGTTTACGGCCAAAGTATTGCGTGTGGAATGTACGGCCAAAGTATTGTGTGTGGAGTGTACGGCCAAAGTATTGTGTGTGGAGTGTACGGCCAAAGTATTGCGTGTGGAGTTTACGGCCAAAGTATTGCGTGTGGAGTGTACGGCCAAAGTATTGTGTGTGGAGTGTACGGCCAAAGTATTGCGTGTGGAGTGTACGGCCAAAGTATTGTGTGTGGAGTTTACGGCCAAAGTATTGCGTGTGGAGTGTACGGCCAAAGTATTGCGTGTGGAGTGTACGGCCAAAGTATTGCGTGTGGAGTGTACGGCCAAAGTATTGCCTGTGGAGTGTACGGCCAAAGTATTGCCTGTGGAGTGTACGGCCAAAGTATTGTGTGTGGAGTGTACGGCCAAAGTATTGTGTGTGGAGTTTACGGCCAAAGTATTGTGTGTGGAGTGTACGGCCAAAGTATTGTGTGTGGAGTGTACTGCCAAAGTATTGTGTGTGGAGTGTAAGGCCAAAGTATTGTGTGTGGAGTGTACTGCCAAAGTATTGTGTGTGGAGTGTACGGCCAAAGTATTGTGTGTGGAGTGTACGGCCAAAGTATTGTGTGTGGAGTGTACGGCCAAAGTATTGCGTGTGGAGTTTACGGCCAAAGTATTGTGTGTGGAGTGTACGGCCAAAGTATTGTGTGTGGAGTGTACGGCCAAAGTATTGTGTGTGGAGTGTACGGCCAAAGTATTGTGTGTGGAGTTTACGGCCAAAGTATTGTGTGTGGAGTGTACGGCCAAAGTATTGTGTGTGGAGTGTACGGCCAAAGTATTGCGTGTGGAGTGTACGGCCAAAGTATTGTGTGTGGAGTGTACGGCCAAAGTATTGTGTGTGGAGTGTACGGCCAAAGTATTGTGTGTGGAGTGTACGGCCAAAGTATTGTGTGTGGAGTGTACGGCCAAAGTATTGTGTGTGTGACGTAGTTGCACAATGTGAGATGAAAATAGGGTCAAGGCCATAAACACGATAATGCCTATGGACATATTTCGATTACAAACTAAAATTCAGAAGAATAGTCAGATTGTGTATATAACACTAGGCCCTATTTATTAAGGAGGAGAGTAGGGGGGAGGGAGAATGTACGGGCTGGTCCAATTGAATGTTATAGAGACTAGAATTACTTTATAGCATCATAAACAAGAACAATGGAAGAAGGGAAATATAATATATAGCCCAATCAACGGGTGAAGCCGGCGGTGAATGCTACCTAATATAGATATATATATAAAATATATACAAAGGTTATAAACTAGAACAACATCAAATATTCATTGGGGTTTTCTTTTATGTAGATACATTTTACAGTGTCTTCACCCTTAACGCTTTTAGACCTAATGAGATGAATGCAAGATGAAATAGCGACGATTGGGCGGAGGAATGGGGAGGGGGGGGGGAATGACAAAATTTGTGACCCACTTGTACGTCATGATTTTAGTTCTATATCCCCCCCTTTATTTTTTTAAACTCTACTATACTAAACTAAACATTTAGATGTACACTCTAATACCTCTAAGAAACATTTAGATGTACACTCTAATACCTCTAAGAAACATTTAGATATACACTCTAATACCTCTAAGAAACATTTAGATATACACGCTTAAACCTCTAAGAAACATTTAGATATACACTCTAATACCTCTAAGAAACATTTAGATATACACGCTAAAACCTCTAAGAAACATTTAGATACACACGCTAAAACCTCTAAGAAACATTTAGATATACACGCTAAAACCTCTAAGAAACATTTAGATATACACGCTAAAACCTCTAAGAAACATTTAGATTTACACGCTAAAACCTCTAAGAAACATTTAGATATACACGCTAAAACCTCCAAGAAACATTTAGATATACACGCTAAAACCTCTAAGAAACATTTAGATATACACGCTAAAACCTCTAAGAAACATTTAGATATACACGCTAAAACCTCTAAGAAACATTTAGATATACACGCTAAAACCTCTAAGAAACATTTAGATATACACGCTAAAACCTCTAAGAAACATTTAGATATACACGCTAAAACCTCTAAGAAACATTTAGATATACACGCTAAAACCTCTAAGAAACATTTAGATATACACGCTAAAACCTCTAAGAAACATTTAGATATACACGCTAAAACCTCTAAGAAACATTTAGATATACACGCTAAAACCTCTAAGAAACATTTAGATATACACGCTAAAACCTCTAAGAAACATTTAGATATACACGCTAAAACCTCTAAGAAACATTTAGATATACAGGGTGATACCTCTAAGAAACCTCAAAATCAATCTTGAGTGAGTGTGTGTGTGTGTGTGTGTGTTTGAGGTGCATGTATGTGAAACGTTTTCTTCCTGACATGTCCTAATGTCCTGACAGGTCCTAATGTCCTCTAAGATCATGGATTATTTTGTGTCAGCGAGACGAATATTTCAAACGCGTCCAGTGAATTAGAAACGGCTACAGTGAGTGGACACGTCTGCTGTGGATGTAACAAATCACATGACCACTTGACCTGCATCTACTGAAACGCTTCCTCATCTATATTTAATGTCAGCGGATGGAGTCTGTGCTAAGTGCAGAGAGCTATAACTCAATGCCCTTTTTATGTATTCTTCTGACTTGTGGGTGACCTGCTGGGCTACATAAGGGTCAATATGCAAGTGAAAAGAGAATTTTCATCTTTAATTGGAAATCAATGTTTCAAACGTACACGACTGTCGATGTGTAGTGTTATGACATGATTTAGTTATTTGTTTCGGGAACAAGGGGAAAGTTTTACTTAGCGACAAGTCACGTGACAGATCTTAAAAAAAACAAGAACGCTCAAAGTGACGCTACAAAGAAGACGCTTCGTGTAGAGCAGTACAATAGATATACGGATTTACGGACATAGCTGACATCGGACGATTCCCTTCGTGATTATTAAATATATTTGTAGAACAACATCAGCGTCGACTACATATTTGATTGTTTCGGCCTTTCGCCGGTGTTACTGAAGTAGTTTGAGTTCATCATTACTTCCAGTCAGACGTAGATCTACACTAGTTATATTTCAAAGAATCAACACCGCGCGGAAGCCTTAACAGTAGATTTCTTGAATGACCTATTTATTTTGCTTCAACTGCATCGTACAAAGTGGATAGCAAGTGAAATGATTCTCTTAGCATTAATTGCCAGTCTAGTTTTGTTGTGTTAAAACTTGAAACAAATTGAATGTTAATACATGAGCTCTAGTTCTTCTCAAAACAGACATTTGCATATTCTTATCTGGACATTTGACAGACAAAATGTCTAATCAAAATACTAAACATTAGAGACTACTAAGATACCTTAGGTGAACATTGTTAGAATTGGTTAGCATCTATTAGCTTTGGCATATTTGTTAGTAGTTGTTATCATAGCCAAGCACAAAAGGCAGGAGAGCCGCTGGTCGCCCACTTTTACGTTATACAGATGTATGCAAACACGACATGAAGCTCTTCAAAATCCACACTAGCAGCTGGGGAAAAGTAGCAATGGATAGATCTACATGGAGAGAGAGCATAAAGGAAGGGTCTTGGATTGCAGATGCCATACACTACAGAAGCAGAAAGAAGGGTGATAATGCAACGGCGCCTGGTGATCACAGATGCCCAACCTGGGACTGCAGCTGTGTATCAAAGATTGGCCTCTTTAGTCACACCAGAATTTGCAAAAGAGAAAAGATCGTCTCTCGAGACGTAAAATGCCACTGAGGCAAGCATTAGTTAGCATTGTCTAACATTGTTTAGCATTGTTTAGCATTGTTTAGCACTTCTAAGCATCGATGCTATTAGAGCGTGGAATGGGTTTCCTGAGCTAGCCATTGACTTGGCAGAATTTAGGTCAATGGTTAATATGCACGACTAAATGCATGAAGCGTAGGACGTAATCATCTTCTTTTTTGAAGTTACGTCTGTATCATATAAGATAAAATAAGATAAGATGCTGAAACACATTCGGACTTATTATATGAAAAAGCTAAAAACCTCGCCCTTAAGAAAACAGAAATAATCTCAGGGCTGTTTTAATGTCTAAGAAAGTAAAAATTAATTTCCCCTTTCAGACCATGCGATGGGCACATGATTTATGTTTCTCTGGCCCGCGGTAAACAAGGGAGTCAGCACAACGATCAACTGCCTTTAGTTTTCCCCAACTTATGTCAGGTATCCATAAGTGAGGCGCCCTAAAGATCTGCATAGTGTTAAGTCCTCTCTCTTTGTCCAGACCAAGAAACGAAATTGCTATTTTTTAGCGACCCCCGAAAGTGAAAAAGACGCTATTAGTTTTGTGTGGAACGTCTGTCCGTCGTCCCGTTTAGATCTCGTAAACTAGAAAAGATAGGGGAAATCTGACACCATAATATTTTAGACCATTCAAAGTACTGATGCAACGGCTACTTTGTTTCTATCCTGAAAGAGAAAAATCTAATATTTAAATCACTTATGCAAGCAGTTTTTTCATAAAAATACACCACTTTTACAACTATTCACTATTAATAGTAACAAATACGGGAGGCTCTATAGAACGGGAGATTACAATTTACAATATGTTTTTACATAATTATGCAAATGGTGTTAGATTTTGAGTCGAAATTTTTTCAAATTACTTTTGTATTGCTAAATCAAGTAAGTTCTGTCATACTAGCTACTATATTTACACACAATAAAGTTTTCTTTTTTTAAAGAGAAAAAATCTATTTAGTATGCATATAAGTTGGGCATAATTTAAAACAACAATAAATAAGTCGTTTTTTTCATATTCTCGCAATTACTGCAATTCCGGTACATAATGATGGTATACCTAACTTTTTTAATACCGAAATTTAGGATACCTCAGCTTTTTAGCTTTTGACTTCAGCTCGACAACTTAGGTATCCTAAACAAAAAAAAAAAACGAAATGTTTTATTATTCAGGATTTGAATAAGAGATTGACCATTTACAAAACAATTAGATCGATTAGATATTCATTATAAGACATCAGTTAGGCCAGGTTCACACTTATCTTCACATTCACCTATCTTTTGGTCTGCTGGGGCACCACACAAGATCTGTCAACCTTCTTTCTCCATTCTTCTCTGTCGTTTTTCTTTGATAGAATTTCATTGTGATATTCTTTCTGAATATATAGAAACCTGCCTTTTTACCTGCCTGGGTTGACCACTTCGGAGGCCGATTTTGAGTTTGTGTTTCCACACAAACTGTCTTTGTAACCCTTTTTAACATGATTTCGGCCTCAGCAGACATGGAGAGTGTATCTGGCTAGTCGCTTGACTCCTTGCCTTTGAGGCCTGAATGGCTACGTGACGTGACAAAGTCATTGTTTAGAAGTAAATACCTAGCTGTTTGAAGAACGGCAACTGCTTTTGCGTAAACAATGAAATTAGCTAGTTGTCCACTCCTAAATGCTGTATCGCTCAATTCTGTAAGTGATAACTAAGTGACTGGAAAGTTATATTTAATGAATTTTTTTTTTCTAAATTATTTCCACAATCAGCCCGTGATGCAAAGAATAGGAAAGCACGGTGGAAACATTTCTATTTCTACTTATCTGCAACAGGACTTCCTCTAATGCTACTGTCCAATATATTATTATTATTATTATAAAACAAATCATGTAGATAATGTTGGAGTTATTGCTTATACTATCGTTTGTTACTTTCTGTGCTGTCATTTTTCTTTGTATAGAAGTCTAGTGTAGAACAAGGCAAAAATAGAAAGATGTCTTCTCAAGACCAGAAACTAAAAGATTGTATCTCCCAATAGAGGCGCGACACATTTTACAAATATTTATCTAAAAATAATTAGTTCTAAAACAATTCATATGTTTGGTCAATCTTCTCTCTGTCTCTCTTTCTCTCTCTCTCTCTATTTCTTTCTCTCTCTCTCACTATTTCTTTCTCTCTCTCTCACTATTTCTTTCTCTCTCTCTCACTATTTCTTTCTCTCTCTCTCATTCTCTCTTTTTCTTTCTCTCTCTTTCTCTTCCTCGTTAACTTTTAACTTTGATGCCTGAACCACGGGGACAAAAGGAACTATCTCTCTGCCTGGATGTTCTGCTGTAAGAGCCAATTAGTTCCACTGAAGTTCAAAGTAATGATACAGGATCTAGATCTTGTTACAGACTTCAAATTTAGTCAATGGTCCTCGCGTTACTGGAGTCTTCAGCTAACAAAAACGACAGTTTTTAGGATTTTTTAAACTTTTTAACAATATTGCCTGTCAAATTCTGACTAAGATTTCAGTATTGACCGTTTGTGTATGGAGTTTCTCTACACATTATCTTTTTAATTAGACTAATTATTTTGATGAGGATGAAGCAAAGAGTCAATGGTAAGAGAAGATAGGGAGAAAGTTTGAAAGTAGAAGACAGAGACTAAAAGAGAGCAAGGAAGAAATGAATCAGAAAGAAAAAGAGAAGTGAAGAGATATATTATGTAAAAATACATAAAGCAGTTTGTATGCCCCAAGTGGTGCTATAATAACATTCTCTATTGATCACAATAAAACTGTAATAAAGATGCTCATTTGTTTCGTGTCCTGATTTAATTGAAATATTTTCCCCCCATTTTATCTTCCTCTCTCCCCAGTCCACTCTACCTCATCTACATTTCCAAACTGATTTTCTCATTTCGTTGAAATCTCTTCCTCTCTCACTCATTCTTCCTCTCTCACTCTTTCTTTTACTCTCTATTTCTCTCTCTTACTCTTTCTTTCTCTTTCATTCTCTCTCTCTCTTTCATTCTCCTTCTTTCTCTCTCTATTTCTCTATCTCTCTTTTCCCACATCCTCTTTCTCTCTCTCTCTCTCCATATCTCTTTAATCTTTCTCTAACTATTTTTGGATTATTATTTTACAACTTTCTGAATACACACACTCATACACACAGAACATGAACACTTATACTAATATATATTTACCAAACTAATTTCTATGTAACTTTTCTTTTTACCTTTAGAACTTTTACCCTGAACACAGACACATCAATGATAGAGAATATTAAATATCCACTTAGAACATGATTTAATCTTCAAGAAATCAAGTTTTTCACATGACCAAATATTTCAGTTTTTACTAGTCAAGAAAACAACTAGTCCTCATTATAATCTAATTAATTTATTTTTTTAAAAGTTTTAATCTCCAGTAGAATATATTTATTCAGAGTTATACACAATGTTTATGCAGCTTTCTACACAAATTGTTAATTGTCCACTATATATAAAGGCTCACACAAATCTCAAGCCTACTTTAAGTTGTATGTCCACACGCAGCTGTCTACTCAGATGTTAATTGCCCAGTATGTCTAAAGGCTCACACACATCTCAAGCCTACTTTAAGTTGTATGTCCAGCAGTGATCTGCCACTAAAAGGCTTCATGTCTTATGAGGTGAGTACTCCATTCAGTGCTACTCACGTTTAAGTAACTTTAAAAGCTGATCGCTAATGGTAGCTACCCCACCTCAGTACATTGCTACGACTGAGTAGAGCGAAAGAGAGAAAAACTGTGTGTGTGTGTGAGAAAAAGAGAGAGAGAGAGAGATTGACAAAGATTAAGGGAGGTGTGCCGATAGCGCCACCAAGTGGATCTGGTGACATAAACTGTCACACACCGACGTTCAGCGTGAGCTACACCCAGCTCCTGCCACGTCCCCCCAGCGCCCTCGCCCTCTAAAATAAGCACCCAGTGTCTTCCTTACAGCTGTCCTCTCTCCTTGAAACCAGATACTTTGATTTACAGATACAGACATACAGGAACGTGCGCGCACACACACAGACACATTATAAATATTAACTCTGAACACGCACACACACACACACATAGACATATAAATATTAGCTCTAAACTCTAAACACACAAACACACAGACATATTATAAATATTAGCTCTGAGAACACACACACATAGACACATTATAAATATTAGCTCTGAACACACACACATAGACACATTATAAAAATTAGCTCTGAACACACACACATAGACACATTATAAATATTAGCTCTGAACACATAAACAGTTTAAAGCTCTGACTCGAAACGAATTTTATAAAAGTTCAAAATGATAAAGAAAGTTAATTTTTTTGTAAAGCTATACGATAACTTTTGTGCACAGAATCAGTATTTCTAAGTCCTTCCATTTCTAGCATAAAATTAACTCGTAATGGAGGAATCTTTAGAATTTTACCCTTTGATAGTGGTACAACTCAATACTTATTTAAAAACAAATGGGCAACTTACTAGCGGTAGTAGTCAGCCACAGTTGATACGTAAATCAACTGGGTTCAAACGAAAACTTCTCAGGCATGTAAAAGTTAGTTTAATAATTGTGTTAACAAACTAGAATTAGATATAGATCTAAACTAAGTAGATACAAACTAAACAATGCATGTTACACACACACAAAATGAGTCAGTCAAAGGTTACGTCATTCGAACACAAAATCTGATCCCAAAAGATCTTAAACAAAAGCAATTATTGATTTGTCCAGAAAGCGCAATGACTTTCGCCGTGACGCACTTTGTTCTATGCAGCGCGACGGTTAACGCAAATATTGTCGCAAGAGCTTCAAAGGTCAAAGGCAATCTGTGCAGAAAATGAACTTTCTATTTAAATGTCCCGTCAGGGGGATTGGAACTTTTCAAAATAAACGTTAATGCATAAAACATCATTTATCAATAATTTGCTGAATTACATTTTGCTCCATTAATCAAAGGGAGGCGTACAGATTCCCCTGCAAATGCCTGGGCTATTGGCCAGATCAATAATTAATTCACAAAACACGATTGAGACGATTGACTAGTTTTTGAATTTTGCAGGTTGCTGTCATTTGTTAAGTTTAGTGTTACGAAATAAACAGAATAAATATTTAAAGTGCAGACAATTCCAAGAGCTGGATTGATGTCGTGAGAAAGGGTTGAGGGAGAGATGTGGCGGAATAATGCAGTCACCTCGGGATATATCTTTGTGTTCACTTATAGGAACAGAACAGTGTGATTGCGTCTCCTTAAGTTCCTTCACAGAAGACACTTTTTAAAGATGCATTCATATAATATAAACATTTTCTTCTACCCGTGCTCTGTTGTAGATCTTTGGGACACCAATGATGATTCTCTCACAACTACGTATGTCTTAATCGAGCAAAGCCTATATTTTGTTTTCTTTTCGGTCAAGGCGACATATAATTTCCAAGTCTATACTTTGAACTTCCGTTTTATTTGGTCTAATGTCAAACTATATGTTTATGTTTGAACTTTTGTAGCATAACCCTTTAGCTAGGTTGTTAGAGCGTCCTGCTAATAAACTGAACTTCGTGGGTTTCATCCATATATTGACCTATTCTTTATTTTTCTTAATTTCTTAATGACAAAAAATATGAATATTTAGTAAACTTAATTATTTGAACGTAAAGTAGGAATACATTTTTCGCTGCCCATGAAAGTTTTGTGTGATCCGTCTGTCCTTCCGTACGTTCGCCTGTCAAGTTTAGATCGCAAAAACCTTAGAAAAGATGGAAAATTTGAAATAATGATTTCTTAAATCATTCAAAGTTTTGTTGTGCAACTTTTTTTTCTGAACGCGAACCGTTTAATTTTTTAAATTAAATATGCGAGCGTTTTTTTTTTCATAAAAATACACTACATTTTTTAATAAATACTTTAAAAAGATCACATACTCCTTGAGTAAAAACTCTGCCCCTATACATAAATTCGATTTAGGTTAAAAATGAATAAAAGATTATAATCGACAAAATATTAATGGTTCGTTATTAAATATTTTTTCCATTTAACTAGCTTTTTAAATAAAATACTAATTCTAATGTTTTTTGTTTTTTTTCGAGATTTAACGATTTTTAGTTGTAAGTCTTTAAAATATTTTTAACTTGCCGACCTGACATGCCCAGTAGATACTTCTGACGTCACTCTTAATTAGACTAAAAAGAGCCCAGATTTAGATTTAAGTTAATAATTTGAAAACAATTTATAAATGATTAAACTTAAGTATTTCACAATTTGAAGACACTGTAAGAGACGATAGGATGTTCGGTTTTATCAATTCATCTCATGATTCTCTATAGATCTGACAAGTTAAACATATTTCTTTTTATTTTACTTTAAATAAATATTTTTCAAATAATGATCGCTCATGACAGCTTGGTATTGGCTAAAAATCATAATGTTTTGCAGCCTCTGATAACTCTTTGTAGATTGTTTCGGTGTCTGAGTTTGAGTGCTATATTTTTTAACAAAGCCTGGCACACTATCAATAGCGAGTAATGAATCGTGTTAAACCACAGCTCAGCCAGCAATTAGACGCACAATTTCCCATTACAGCAATTACATCGGAAAATGTCATTTTGGAACATGGCCTCAGATTTCTTTTCTATGAATTCCGGAAGTGAAAGGTGATCAATAACCAATGTCCTCAATTGTTCTTTCCAGGCACTGAAGCAATCAATATCTAATGTCCTCAATTGTCTCCCTTGATACCAAAGGGATCAATGTAGGCTGATTGAAGAGATTGTTTGTGGTGGTTTTGGCAACGTTTACATTTGGACAATCAGTTTTCTGTATTGACATGTTTCATTCAAAGATTATTTGAGATATTGTTTTGTTCTAAAATTAACTTTTATTTTTCAAATGAAGGATTAATTACAATAACATATTATACAAAATGCATTTTTAATCCACCAGTTGATAGTTGTCATATTGATTGATGTAACAAAACTGAATGATATATACAAAAGCATCCACCGTATATAATACCGAAATGCTTTCCTGAATGTTTTTATTTTATCTATTGAACTTTATTTCCATTGTATTAGATTGTCCTTATTAAAAAATGCACTTATATAGCGGCATTATAGCCTGTCACTTTCATATAGGCCTAGTAGCGAGTAAACAGACTGGAAACCAACTAAATATATTTTCTTTGTTTCCTATGGGAAAGAAATGATGGACCTCTGCCCCTTTTCTGATTTTGACCCTCATTTTTTTACAAGTCCCCTCGTGTCAATGATTCCATTTTCAGCGAAGGACTCACATATTTGAGTAATTTACTCTTTAATGGTTGGTGTTACCAGAATTACGATTATTCTGGTTTTTTTTTTTTCGCTATGTAAGGGACCTGTTATTCACCCTTTCGTTGGCTGAGTCAAGAACCCAGACAAAAGGGTTTTCGAATCTATAAAGAGAAACCACTTCGTCCTAAGTAAGGCCCAAATTGGTTATGAGGCTTGCCATTGTGACCTTCAATGTGGCTCTGACAGCCCCATGGCCAGCTAATTTGAGGAAAGCTCCTGAAGAGTGGGCTAGGTCACCTTGTAAATCATTCTACTCAATCAAGAATTTTTAAATTGACATTATAGAACTTTTTTAGATTAGTTTGTCATTGTAGCTGTCGTGATTATGTTTCTAATGTGATCACAGCGCCTTGAGCTTACATTTTGTTTGTTAACAGCGCTCTATAAATACATTTAGGGATTCGGCGGTCTTCCACCCTAAACGACTTCTGTATGGCCAATTAAGGGAAGAAAAGCGCTCGCAAGGCTGACAAAGAAAACGCTCCAGGGATACCCTTAAAGCTTCTCTAAAGGCGTTCAGCATAGACCCAGCCACCTGGGTGACAGAGGCACATGACAAAGCCCTCAGCCCCTTGGATGATAAAAGTGGTCATCATCGAACCACGATGGACGAACTATAAATAAATAAATTATCATTATATATGTGAAGAAAATAAAATAAAATGAGGAAAAAAAATTGGAAAGAACAATCACAAACTACATTCTCGCCTTCCTCACCACGTCACACAATACAATCCAAAAATATTGAAAAAACAACAACACAGAAATCCAAAACGAAAAAGGGCACAAAACAAAAATCCTTTAAAAAAATAAAACTCATCAAGGGAAAGAACTGCTCACTTACAACTATATCGATAATGTAGAGCAGTGATGCCCAACATAAATCGAACTGCGGCCATTTTAATTTCAGACACTGGTGCTGCGGGCCACATGACCGAAAGGTACAAAAAAACTAATGAAATTGACCTGAAACTATTTGATTAGATACCTGTGGATCTACAACTTACATTAATTAATGGCAAATTATGATCTATTCTTTTTATGCGTCAAAACACGGCTTCATTTCTCTATCAAAAATATGAGCAACAGTGAAGCTACCTTTACCAACGACTCATTTTCTTATTTCTTTTTCGTAAATATTCTCATCAATCCTCCTGTCTCTAGACATAGTTTACCATACTTTTTATGCATGGTTCAAACCAAAGCCGTCAACTTTGTTTTAAAAAGCCGTTTATATGTTGTTCTTTTTGTTTAATCAGCCACACTTTCTTTACAAATCAAATATGTTGGCGATTATCATGTTTCACAAAAAAATTAAAGATCCTTTCCCTTTTCCTAGTAGATTCTACATTAAAAGTCCAATTTCATAAAGGCACAAATGTTAATACTTAAATAGTCATGGTACCAATCAATTGGAGAAAGTTTAGGTCCCTAACGTAGGTGTCACGTACACAGTATCTATTTTTAGCTCGTCAAGTACCTCGGGTTTTTTCTCATGTGGAGATATGTTAATTAGTGTAACTTGGGCTGCATTTATTGGTTGGCACTGCAATGAGCTGCCTGGGAGACGTGACGTAGCTGGAGCCCGGGAAAAGTTCTGGTTTTTTAGTCAGTCATTGTATGGAAGTGGAAACATCTACTAATGTCTGGTATTAGAACTCAATTATATTACTGTATAGATCTATCATTTTATTCAAGTACGTTTAACCATTGTAATTATTTGTGAATAGCTTTTTCAAGTTCTGAATTAAAGTAATTGTTTTAGACGAAGAGAAGTTTCTTCATTGAATATAGTAACATACTTAGATCGACTTAGCGAATGACAACTTCTAGATGATCAACTGGCAACATTTTGAATGATCGTATTATCAACTAGATCTAGCTACTTCTATACGATCATCTTATTAAAAGAAGATTTCAAGATCCTCGGCAATCACGATCATCGTTAGTGTGATACAGGTCAAGATAATCTTCAACGTGGCATCTATCTTTGCATCTTCATAGATCTTGACATCAGACATCCACATTAATTGATGATCGTGATATCTGGCACCTCCGACCTTCGATAAAGATCATCAAAAAGATCATCAAAAAAAAATAATTTTTTTTTCAAGATCTAAGGAAAAAATTTCAAAACTTCGTCAATTACAAAACTTCGATTTTCTTCAACTTGAGAATAGTACTACTGTGTTCAAAGGTCAGTTTGGTTATCGATATCTTATCTTATCATAGATATAGATCTACGATCGAGTTTTCACTATAAATCTCGACATCTAATATTATTATTTTGTATTGGCATTGGCAATAAGACCAATATCATTTAACTGGCACGATACATAAGCCCAGTAATATTTAGCTGGCATAACATAAGCCCAGTATTATTTAACTGACACAGTAGATAAGCCCAGTATCATTTAACTGGCATTAGTATTATAGATAAGCCCAGTAGCAATTACCTGGCACTATAATCTATCAAGTAGACATTTCTACTATTTGATATCAAGTCAATCGTACACAACGACGACTTTAATACTACAAGTTCTACTAGATCTACAATCTCAAGAGAGAGAAAGTTCATAGCCTTGCACGGCTCAGCAATATTTCATTAACCTGATACGGTTGAATAAATCTACACTTCCTACAACGACTCCAGTAGTAGACATAATCCTACTGTTCAAGATTATTAGCCAGTGACGGCATAACTAACATTATTACATTCAAAAAGTACTATATTAATATATTCAAGTTCATATATTATAAAACACAAGAACTATACAATGGATTCAAAGCCTAGAGATAGAACACAAAGAATGTCAGAATATCTTGACAAAGGAAAAATATTGAAATTACTGCCACATGAATTAATGGCCTGGGCAAAAGAGCAAACAGATATAGACGAAGAAAAAGAAGAAAAACGTGAAGAAAAACGAAGACAAGAAGAAGAAAAACGTGAAGAAAAACGAAGACAAGAAGCAGAAAGACAAAGAGAATATGAGACGAAGAAACGGCAAGAAGATAAAGAAGCTGCTGAAAGACAAAGAGAACATGAAAGAGCACAAATGGAATTTGAAAAATTGAAAATGCAACATGAAGAAAATAAACTAAAGTCAGACTCAAAATCAACAGAAGCCAACACTAATCAAGCAAGTTCCAATGTCTTTGATCGATATAAACTCATATCAAAGATTCATTCATACAATGAGTCTACAGACAACATGGACTCATACCTTACTAGATTCGAGGAATTAGCAACAACGTCTGGTTTACCAGAAGACCAGTGGTCAAGTTCCCTCCTTAGTTTACTGACAGGAAAAGCAGTTGACATTTGTTCGCAGTTGTCGGTCAACGAGCGCAGTGATTACCATGATATCAAGGAAGCCTTATTACGCCAGTACGGTGCAACGTCAGACAACTATAGAAAGAAATTCTATAGCTCAAGACCAAAACAAGATGATGATCCTCAAATTTTCGTTTCCAACATGACCATGAGGTTCGACAGGTGGATATCTCTTGCTAAAGTGGAAAACACTTATCAAGCTATCAGACAACATCTTATCATTGACAATATCACGCATGCTCATTCAGAAGACCTCCAATCTTATATAATTGAAAGAAGTCCTTCTGATATTCCAACGTTAACCAAAATCATCAGACAATATAAAGCTGCTTATCCAAACAAGCCAGTCAAACCAGCAGCAGATGAAAACTTTGTCTGTTTTTCAGAAGACAAACGAAATTCACAGTATACAAAATATGACAAAATAATTTGCAATAAATGCAACAACATAGGACATTTTGCTTCTCAATGCCGCACCAGGGTTATTGAATGTTCATATTGTCATATGAAAAGTCATCAAGCCCATGAATGCAGAAGAAAGCAGTTCAGCACCAGCAATCCACACCATGGCAAACAAGCTACAAGAAATCAAAAATATACTGAAAGACCTCGTTACAGAAGCCACTCTCAAGACTCTAGACCACGACATGTATATAAGAAGAACTTTTCTAACAGAAATGATAGAGATGAACATTCAACCATGACTGTCATAGCGAAAACAAATGGTCTTAAATTCTATCCAGGTTGGGTAGGAAATCAAAAAGTACAGGTGCTACGTGACACCGGAAGCACATCTATATTAATCAAGAAACGTTTTGTCAAGTCAAACTAACTAACAGGCAAATCAGTTCAAGCCACAGCATTCAATGGCACTGTCAGCAGTCTACAAGAAGCCATAATACACATAAAGACGCCATTCTTTAGTGGTCCAACCGAAGCCTTAGTTGTCCGCGACTTACCAGTTGACTTAATCATCGGTAACATTGAAGGAGTCAGAGACTGCACACCACAAGAACTTTTAGAGTGGGCAAATAACATTGAACGAAATCAAGATTGTTATGCAGTAGTAACCAGATCAATGACCAAACCCAAAGAACAATTTTCATCTGAACGAGCAAGCCAAAATGAAACAATACCTAAGACTCAAGGACAGATCATTCAAAAGGAGACAGAACCAGTAATCAGAACATTACCTGAAAATGACGATGTACTGCCACAATTCCAACATGATGAATTCAAACATGAACAGAAGATCGATTCATCATTGCAAAGACTTTATAAGAAGGCGCAAGCAAACAAACAATCAAAATTCACAGATGAACCATATTTTCAGAATGGCATTCTTATGAAGAACAGTCACAATAAGAACGAAACAATACAACAAGTACTTGTACCTCAAAGATACAGAAGAGAGATATTGGCAACAGGACATAATCTTCCACATGCAGGTCATATGGGTGTAACCAGAACGAAGAAAAGAATCCTTCAAGAATTTTATTGGCCTAGCATGACCAAAGATGTCAAGAAATATGTTAATAATTGTCCAGATTGTAAAAGAGACAATCTTAAAAAGAAGCAAAGTCAAAAGCAATCTAAATCAATCAAAACAAAGAATGAACCAGACTTCAAAGTCAGAACCGACAGCAATGAATATATACATCATGACTCAAGTAAATCTACAGGGACATCACTGCCCACTGCATGTCCATCCCTACCTGTTACTACATGTCCACCCATACTAAGTACTTTCCCATCCTTAACCACTGATGATAACTTCATACATCAAGACTTGAACAAGACTGCATTTGCATCATTATCTACCAATACTATGGTATGCATTGAAAATTCCTGCTACAACCAAGACAAGTCTCATGAACCAGAAACAGATAACAAAGAAACTTTTATTCAATCAACTTTGGCTATACCAGACAAAAGAAAAACTATTCAATCTGACTCTACCACTCATACAAGTATTCCTCATTTGAAAGAATGTGAGTCAACTAAAGAAGCCATTACAACCATGAACTTTGAAAGTCAAAGAATAGTACCTGAACACATAAAATCAAGACAGTTTGCTCAAGGAGATAAAGTCAATTTACTGTTACCAGATTTGAGAAACAAGCTGTTCTACAAATGGCAAGGTCCATTTCACATCACCAGAAAGATTTCCAACCTGCTTTATGAAATCAATGTCAACAAGGTTACCAAAGTATTTCATGTTCATATGTTTGAACATTACCATGAAACAGATGATGAAGACATCAAAGCAGAAGTTGAACATTTTCCAAGCTTAGCAACTATCACTGAAGAAGAAGAAGAAACGTCATCAACACCCATTCCTGAGATAGATGTTTCATTACCAGCATCAAATCTAATTAACACTCCCAAGGTCATCACTCTGGATGACATAGCACTACAGAAAGTGAAGAACATTAAAGTGTTTACAGACCATGCAGATTTCTTTACTAGTGTTTCTGAAACATTTCCAGTACTGCAATTTGAAAGCAACTCAGAGAGCAATAACATTGACAACACCAAGTTTCATCCTCCATCCACTCAAAGGGCAACTTTTCTTCAGAAAGGAACAAATGAACTTCAACATTGCTGTATTGACCGATTGAACTCAGACCTGTTCAGACATTGCTCTATCGAACATTCTAACGCAAAGCATTCTGCTACCATTGTTCTACAGCGTCAACGTTCATCAACCAGAAAATTGAGTTTTGGTTTCGGACAGTTCTTATTTTCACCAAACTCAAACGCGGTTCAATCAGACATTATCTGTATGATCAATATGACATGGAAACTACAGCTTCATAAACTGAAAGACCTTTTCTTCAAGTTTAGAAAACGGACATGCACAACCATGACAGCAACTCAGAAGGGTTCCGAACTTCACACTTACATTCTACATATGTACTGTAGCATATTTAGTGTCACTTGATCCATTATCATTCATACTCGTCAAGGAAGAACGATATTCAGTTGTACTTAATTAATTAATTAAGTTATCTACTCATTTTTTCCACAGGTGTTCTATATCAGATTTTGTTACATTTGTTTCAGCACCAAGCAACCCATTGAGCCAGGTCACTCATCCAAGATATATTTAATCAATTACTTTGTTTATTATGGTTCAGCACCTTTGCATATGACATGCATTAATCATCTTAATTTTTATATCATGTGTATTTTATTTCAGGTATAATATTATTGCATATATCCTATTATAATGGTACAGATACATGACATATAATTGGAATTTTCATTGCTTTACACACATTGAGATTTGTATAACATTTAGTGTCATTAATCAGTAGATTGTCATGTACTATCAATCATTTTATTGTCAATTTTTCATACGTAATATATTTTTTCATGCACACATTTTCACGAGTATTATTACCCAAATGAGCTACACATATACAGTTAACATTTATCTTGTATTATTTTATATGCATTTCTATTATCATACAAATGCTTAAGAAAGCGGGGGGTAATATGTCACGTACACAGTATCTATTTTTAGCTCGTCAAGTACCTCGGGTTTTTTCTCACGTGGAGATATGTTAATTAGTGTAACTTGGGCTGCATTTATTGGTTGGCACTGCAATGAGCTGCCTGGGAGACGTGACGTAGCTGGAGCCCGGGAAAAGTTCTGGTTTTTTAGTCAGTCATTGTATGGAACTTGGAAGTGGAAACATCTACTAATGTCTGGTATTAGAACTCAATTATATTACTGTGTAGATCTATCATTTTATTCAAGTACGTTTAACCATTGTAATTATTTGTGAATAGCTTTTTCAAGTTCTGAATTAAAGTAATTGTTTTAGTCGAAAAGAAGTTTCTTCATTGAATATAGTAACATACTTAGATCGACTTAGCGAATGACAACTTCTAGATGATCAACTGGCAACATTTTGAATGATCGTATTATCAACTAGATCTAGCTACTTCTATACGATCATCTTATTAAAAGAATATTTCAAGATCCTCGGCAATCACGATCATCGTTAGTGTGATACAGGTCAAGATAATCTTCAACGTGGCATCTATCTTTGCATCTTCATAGATCTTGACATCAGACATTAACATTAATTGATGATTGTGATAGTAGGTAAATAGACATTTTTCAACCTTTTTTTGGGGAAGGGGGGCGGAGTTGGTAGAGGATTTTCTACACTTTGTGCCGACATTTCGGCGGACCGAATGGAACTAGGTCGCGGTCATTGGTCAACTTTCTCTCTCTGTATTCGCTACTAACTATAACTAATAAATACTACTACAAGAAATAAAAGTGACACTGACATTAGTAAAATCACTGATTGAGTTATTAGTAAATCACTTACTTTTTTAGGAAAAAATATACACCATATCGAGTTTTGTAATCTTTATCTAAACTGTTTATTTTTTTAAAAGGTTTATTTTTATTTTTTTTATTTAAATGAGTATTAAAAAACTAGAATAATAACACACATTTTACAGATATAAGGATCTAATAATTATACACTTTTTTCATGATAAATAGAATCCCATGCTATCTAAAAGTAGACTTTTTGGTCTCTACAACTCTAAGAATGAGTAGGCAAGTCATCACTATCTGTTGAGAACGTAGTTGTTAAAAGCTACTTATGAAATTAAACTGTTCTCTTTTCCTCAGCAATCTGTGCGTCAGCTTTCAACAAAGGAAAATGACAGAACCTGTTTTCAATTGCTCGACTTACGAAATGGGAAAGCTTTGTTTGAAAAGATTTAACATGCACATATATTTCATATGGAAACAACCCACTGCAATACTCCCGATATAAAAAGTAAAGTCTGTCTTCCACTTTACATTAGAAATATTTGTCACAGTCAATGTCTTTCTAGGAACATAGTTTCTTCCTTGAATTTCATATTCTTCTCAATACAATCTTGCCCATGCTAGGCCAGCGGATGCTACTGTGAAACCAAACATCAGAATGTATTGTTTCCAAATCTTTAAGTACTTCTAGAAATTACTCTAGTTAATTCCCTAAGCTCTGATACGTTTGATTACTGATATATACTATAACAAGTTTAATATTCAATGCAGCTTTGCGCAAACTTTCCCGTTAAGAGTTTATGGTTGGGATATGTTCTATTTTTCTCATTAAAAGCACGGGCTTCATCAATTTTTACACAAGTCATCTTGTTCCAAGTAAACCCAACACAATTCTTCATAACATTGAATGAATGCTGGCCTGAGTTTGTGTCTTTGGCTGAATGTTTAGATTCGTTTACTTTAAACTTTTCAGAATGATATAGAGAGACAATGTTTCTTTAGCCTCTTCCTCATAAGTGATAAGAATCACAACTTTCTAAAATGTGTATAGATATTTAGAATTATTTATTTTTCAATATATTTGCATTTTTGTATATGTTTAACCTGTGGGAACACCTGATTTCTTAAGGTGTCTGCGGGCCACATTTCAGACTCTGGCAGGCCGCATGTGGCCCGCAGGCCGTACTTTGCCCAGCACTGGAGTAGTGAGATTAACAAACGAAATTTAACTAGATTGTAGAAGATATTTTCCTTATTCAATATCAAACAAATAATGAATGACCAATAATTAATTGACTAATTGGAATTTTTGTATTCATTCATGTTTTCTACAATGAACAATTGCAACAAAAATAGAAGAGAAGGTGGAGAGAGAATGTTCAATCCAAATTATTCTGAACCCAACAAAAACTAACAAAAATATTCAAATGTTTGTCTTCAACTTCTTTGTTTCATGAATAGCTTCACATGAGGTCGAGCCCGAAATAGACTAATGGTAAAGTAATCGAACAAGTTCAGAGACTAGCCCTTGAGATTAATGAGGTGCTTAAGGAAGCTGTATGTCCAGGTTGAAGTTGTGCTAGACAGCGGTTTAGAGAGTGGAGAAATGATCATCGTCTGCTAAGGCTCATGATAAAAGAGCAAACGTGGGAAGGACGATAATCACAAGATCCGGACATCTTACAAATAGCTGGCTAGCAGGAGCGGTGAAGTTATTGCATTGTATTTTCATGTGTACAGGTTGAACGTCAAACTCTCACAATTTATTTGGAAACATACACAAACATTAAAACGATAACAGCAGAAATAGTTCAAATTTGTAAAATCTTGCGCAGGAGAATAACAAAGGATTTGAGAGATATCTGGAGAATGCTGGAAAGAGAGAGAGAGGCAGAGTGAGAGTTTTGAAAGATATCTGGAGAAAGTTGAAAAGAAAGAGAGAGAGGCAGAGTGAGAGTTTTGAAAGATATCTGGAGAAAGTTGAAAAGAAAGAGAGAGGCAGAGTGAGAGCTTTGAGAAAGATCTGGAGAAAGTTGAAAAGAGAGAGAGAGGCAGAGTGAGAGTTTTGAAAGATATCTGGAGAAAGTTGAAAAGAAAGAGAGAGAGGCAGAGTGAGAGTTTTGAAAGATATCTGGAGAAAGTTGAAAAGAAAGAGAGAGAGGCAGAGTGAGAGCTTTGAGAGAGATCTGGAGAAAGTTGAAAAGAAAGAGAGAGAGGCAGAGTGAGAGCTTTGAGAGAGATCTGGAGAAAGTTGAAAAGAGAGAGAGAGGTAGAGTGAGAGTTTTGAGAGAGATCTGGAGAAAGTTGAAAAGAGAGAGAGAGGCAGAGTGAGAGTTTTGAGAGAGATCTGGAGAAAGTTGAAAAGAAAGAGAGAGAGGCAGAGTGAGAGTTTTGAAAGATATCTGAAGAAAGTTGAAAAGAAAGAGAGAGAGGCAGAGTGAGAGTTTTGAGAGAGATCTGGAGAAAGTTGAAAAGAAAGAGAGAGAGAGGCAGAGTGAGAGTTTTGAAAGATATCTGGAGAAAGTTGAAAAGAAAGAGAGAGAGGCAGAGTGAGAGCTTTGAGAGAGATCTGGAGAAAGTTGAAAAGAAAGAGAGAGAGGCAGAGTGAGAGTTTTGAGAGAGATCTGGAGAAAGTTGAAAAGAAAGAGAGAGAGGCAGAGTGAGAGTTTTGAAAGATATCTCGAGAAAGTTGAAAAGAAAGAGAGAGGCAGAGTGAGAGTTTTGAAAGATATCTGGAGAAAGTTGAAAAGAAAGAGAGAGAGGCAGAGTGAGAGTTTTGAAAGATATCTCGAGAAAGTTGAAAAGAAAGAGAGAGGCAGAGTGAGAGTTTTGAAAGATATCTGGAGAAAGTTGAAAAGAAAGAGAGAGAGGCAGAGTGAGAGTTTTGAGAGAGATCTGGAGAAAGTTGAAAAGAAAGAGAGAGGCAGAGTGAGAGTTTTGAAAGATATCTGGAGAAAGTTGAAAAGAAAGAGAGAGGCAGAGTGAGAGTTTTGAAAGATATCTGGAGAAAGTTGAAAAGAGAGAGAGAGAGGCAGAGTGAGAGCTTTGAGAGAGATCTATATATTGTCACGTGCCATATCCATACCTGTAAAGCACGGAATTTCCTATGACGTAAGCAGACACCTGTTTATTACTTGTATGACATGCATGACACTTGACAGGAAATTATTTGATTGGTTGAAAGAAATGATTTCATTAGTTAAGCTAAGTGTCATAATTGAAGGTTAGAAAAGCGCGCAAAGAGAAAGTCAGTCTGGATGTAAATATTTGTAGAGATAAGACGTATTTGAGTTTTGAGTTAGAATTTCTAGAGATCAGTCTTGTATTTGTATTCCATCTAGTAGTAAACTTGAATATTTTTATTGAACTTGGAAACAAAGTTTTTATCAGATACAGTTCTATTTCTGTACACAGTGATTCCAAGTTTTGAATTAAAGTTCTGTTTTTCAATTGAAAAGTATCTTCATTTATTGAATCTCTAAGATAATATTTAGATCTAGAGATAGACATCTAAAGAGTCCTCGGCATCACAATTACAAGATATCAACGCCTCTGACCAAAGATCAACAACGAATTCAACGAACAAGAAAGAAACGTACAAACAGTTGATTGGTTTTTACCGATTTGCTTGATGAGAAAGTCCTTAATTTATGACTTCTATCTCCTAGCCTTCACCTTCAATAGAAATACCGGAAATGACTTTCGGAGTATGTGATCAGCTTTCATTTAATAAAAATATAATAATGAGGCAAATTTTAACCAAAGCAAGAAGTTCAAATAATTAATTAACTTTTATAGTTTCTGGCATACAATTATAGATCTAAATCTATTTCGACCTCTTAAAAAAGACAAAAGCGATATATTGCTAGTGGATAATAAATCTAAACTGCCGATCTAAATGTTTATCGGCTTTTTGTTGGAAAACTGTCATCTACTGTAGATGGCTCGTAAAGTTAATTGGACAGTGATTTCGTACTTAGTAAAGTGTGAATAAAATGCAAAGACGAATTTATTTTCTAACACAAAATCTTAATTTTCACTTATCCTTATCACAACCAAGAATGAGCCCCGCGCAATCCGTTACGCATAGGGCCCCGCAATATGCCATGTGTCAGCAAATAGGTGTAAAAGAATCTGGTCATTCCTCGACCAGGTTGTTTACTTATACAGTAACTTACTTAAAGCAAGTTTGAGTCGATCAAATAAGTATGCTGTTAAATCTAGCAGTAAAAAGTATTAGCAGCAAAGTTGATGGACTCTAGATCCAGTCCCCAAATGAGTTGATCGACTCTAGATAGTCACCAAATGAGTTGATGAACTCAAGATCCTGTCAATAAATAAGTTGATGGACTTAAGATCCAGTCACCAAATGAGTTGATGGACTCTAGATCCTGTCAATAAATGAGTTGATGGACTCTACATCCTGTAAACAAATGAGTTGATGGACTCTAGATCCTGTCAATAAATGAGTTGATGGACTCTAGATCCTGTCAATAAATGAGTTGATGGACTCTAGATCCTGTCGATAAATGAGTTGATGGACTCTACATCCTGTCAATAAATGAGTTGATGGACTCTACATCCTGTCAATAAATGAGTTGATGGACTCTAGATCCTGTCCCCAAATGAGTTGATGGACTCTAGATCCTGTCAACAAATGAGTTGATGGACTCTACATCCTGTCAATAAATGAGTTGATGGACTCTAGATCCTGTCAACAAATGAGTTGATGGACTCTAGATCCTGTCAACAAATGAGTTGATGGACTCTACATCCTGTCAATAAATGAGTTGATGGACTCTAGATCCTGTCAACAAATGAGTTGATGGACTCTAGATCCTGTCAACAAATTAGGACGTAATGTGTTAAGCGAGGCATGCTATACGAGCACAAACTTTTGAAACTAACGAATACCTGACCTAAAGCAGCACCAAACTTAACACCACTGGCCCTAAAAAAATAAATGTTTTACAAGTTAAAACTGCTGGTTTGGCTGGTTATATCGCACTATTTTCTAATCTAAAAGCTTTGAAAACACAATATTTCTTTTAAAGCAAACGTTGGGTTCCCTGTGGACCAGACTTATTAATTTTCTTATTAATTGTGTATGTGTGTGAATGTCGTGAGCTAGCTGATCATGTTTACAAATTCCTGGCTTGGAAACAGAAAACAAGATTACATTATGACAAGATTACATTGATTAAGACAAGATTAAATTGATTAAGACAAGATTACATAGATTACACGTTGGTTACACAATTACATGTAATACGATGTAGATATCCTTTGAAAATGATAATAGTGAAGCTTATGCATAATACTATAATAATAATTTTTAATCCTAAAAAAGTGAATAAAAAGCTCATTGTTCAAGATATTTTTTTAACGTAACTAGATTTAGGTTTTAATCGATGTCTTTAAATAAACCTTAAAAATATTACCAAAAAGATTCCGGTTTGATAACGACCTTGTCTTCTTTTAATGTAACAAACATACTTGGCGAAATTTTGAGTCTTAAGACATGACCTTATGTCCCACATCCATAGTACCATGTATATGAGCCTGTGAAACATGGTGAACCTACTCGTGGCAGGAAAAAAAGCTGAATGTCTTCCACCTCCGATGCCTAAGGCGGATCTCTAAAATAAGGTGGCAAGATAAAATAACCAATGAGGAAGTGCTACGAAGAGCAGGGTGCCAGGACTTTCGCTCTGTTATCAGCAGCAGACGCCTTGGCTGGCTTGGCCACGTTCGTAGAATGCCAGTAGGTCGACTTCTACAAGACATTCTGTATGGCGATCTAATAGAATGCAGGAGAGCCGCTGGTCGCCCACTTATACGTTATACGGATATATGCGGGCGCGAGATGAAGCTCTTCAAAATCGACACTGATAGCTGAGAGGAGGTGGCACTGGATAGATCCACATGGAGAGAGAGCATAAAGGAATGGTCTCGTATGCAGGTGCCATACACAACAGAAGCAGAAAGAATGGCGAAAAAGCAACGGCGCCTGGTGATTACATATGCCCAACCTGTGACTGCAGCTGTGTATCAAGGATTGGCCTCTTTATTCACACAAGAAGTTGCAGAGGGAAAAGATCGTCTCTCGAGACGTAAAATGCCACAGACGAGCCTGTATCCACAGTCACGGGTGCATCAGTCCAATGCCAGGCCATTCGATCTGGATTCCCCCTTGCATCCAAGCCTTGAAACAGAAGCAGCTGAGTGGACTCAGGGGCGTCCTAAAAATCAATTCGAAATCTCAAGTATTCACCAAGATTTGAACCTGAGATGCCTCGGTTAGAAAGTCATGCGCTACTCGGCCACCGAGCCGCAAATGAGACTCAAAGCCCCACTGAATCGTCAAGCATGTTTTGTTTGCTTTACACATCTTGTCATTCTAATAATCTACCGGTCTCACGGCTTGTGTAATTCACCTGTGTACTGGAATCACTGGTGGATCCTGGAGGGGGGCGGTAGGGGCGATCGACCCCCCCCCCCCGGCCGAATTTTAGTATAGAAATGACACAATTTGTATGTGAAGCTATTACTTATGTTAATATATATATATATATATATATATATATTTATATATATAATTATAATTATATAATGATTTATAATTCAACTTCTTTTAGATTATTTCGCCCCTCCTCTAGTATGTTGGCCGATTTGGTGGGGTGGGGGGGATGGCATCATATCCGCCCCCCCCCTAAACTTTCGAGTGGGGGGACGGTCCAATTGATTTGAATTAAGCACATCTTGTTAACAGAATCCATCTACATGATTAAAACTTGTTATTGATATTTTAACCGATCTTTATATTATGTCGTTTCCCTGTTGGTCGATTGTGTGGGGTGATTGGAGGCGAATACATCTACTGCCCTTCCCACCTAAACCATTTGAGTGTGTGGGATGGGGCGGTTCTACTTTTAAGGAGAAATCATAGTTTCTGATTAAAATTATTTGAATTACTATATAATATTTAATTTATGTCGCTCCCCTTCTGGTATTTTGGCCGATTCGGTTGGGTGGGTGGGTGGGGGGGGGGGCGATTGCATCTACTGCCCTCCCCACTCTAGCCCTATGAGTGGGGGGGGGCGGTCCTATTTTTATGGAGAAATCAAAGTTTGTGAATAAAATTAGTTGAATATCTATATAATATAAGCTACATATTGATATATAAACCCCTTTGTATATTATGTCGAACCACACTCTAATCTTACTTTTTATCATTAGTAAATATAAAATAAAAAAGGGTTGTACAAGGTGGGAGGGGCGATACATGCAATCGCTTTCCCCCCCCCCTCCATCGGACAAACCAATACTTTTTCTTTTTGTATTTTACAACTTACAAAATTAAAAAAAATTCTGTCACTAATATAATTTATATATGTTATAAATCAAATTATTACATTTATTGCCCCACCCCCTATTCTTTAATGCCAAATGCAATCATTAGCAGAAATTATAAAATAGGAGCGTGGATTAATAGTTTTCAGTCTACCGCCCTCTCCCCTTTCCAGAAGACATGACGTTTTAAAACAGAATAGTCAAATATGGAGAGTTGATGTCATTGCACATGAATTTATCTGAATTATTTTAAGAAAGACTTTGTTTTGAACAATTTGGAATTCATACGAAATTTCTCAGTATTAGAATAACAATTAAGATGAGTTCTAAACCCAAATATTCTTTTCCTAGTCGCATTTTCCAAACCTTTACCCAATCTGATATTTGCTAGTTAAATAAATTTGGGATTATATATCACAATTTATGTTTTTTACCCTAAAAATGCAAAAAAAATTTAGAGCAGAATCTAATTGGTCTACTTAATTTCTCCTCCCACTTCCGAAATTTTTGTTTAGAACTTTGAATTCTAGTTCTGTAACAAAATAAAGTTACAAACATGCCTATTGATCAAAATGTATTAGTTACAAATTAGTTTTTTTTTTTAATATTATTTTTCGAATAATTTTTTGCTTTTTATCCTCTCTCTCTCTCTCTCTCTCTCACACACACACACAAACACATAAACACACACACACACACACACACACACACACGCACACGCACACGCACACACACACACACAGAGATAGATATAGATATATATGCGCTTTTATGCATAGGGTTAGGGTTTACTGGGCGTTAGGGTTAGGGTTTGGAAAAAAAATCGCCCTCCCCCCCACCAACACTCCAAAATTCTGGATCCGCTAGTGACTGGAACCAGTAGAAACAGCTATTCCTAAACAAAGTGTATGTAGCAAGTAACATGTCTCAGCCCTCGCCATAATTTTATCCAGGCCTGGAGTGCAACTAAGTCACTGATGACGGGGGGGGGGATGTAACACCATTAGTTAAATCTCTAAATATAGAGACACTTCAGGACAAAGCACTAAAAAGTAAAGTAACTATAATACATCAAACAATGAACTATAATTTACAAATACAAAAACAAAACCTAATAAAATACTCAGAAAGACACAAAGATAGAGTCACATTCTTTGTTCCATATACTAGGACAAACTTCTACAAGTACTTCTACTCTACTAGTGGTATCAGAGCAAGTAATGGGTTGCCTGACTCAGCCAGGAAAACTTTGCAGACTTTAAGTCACTGTTTAACATGCTTAACTAGAATGACACAGGGATACGCGAAGGACGTAATTATCTTCTCTTTTGAAGTCACGTCTGTAATTTATAAGATAAGATCAGTGCTATCTCATTGATATGTGTGACGGAATGATGCAGACAAAAAAATTTGGTGTCAGGCTTATAACAAGAGATTAAAAAAAATTATCTTCAAATGTCAAATTTCACAGATCGAATTAAAAAAAAAATCTTCAAATGTCAAACTTCACAGATCGAATTAAAAATAATCTTCAAATGTCAAACTTCACAGATCGAATTTAAAAAATAATCTTCAAATGTCAAACTTCACAAATCGAATTAAAAAAATAATCTTCAAATGTCAAACTTCACAGATCGAATTAAAAAAAAACTATAAGTGGCTATTGGACATTTTCATACATTGGGGAAAAACTATAAATAGCAAATTTTTGGTGTATCAGGTGTACAAAATAAAGGGGTGTTGTTCAGTTTTGTTTCTTGAAAGATTGATGAGAATTGAATTGTCTGAGCTGTTCACATTCTAGCACTAACTGTCACTAAATTAGTTCACAGTAAAGGAGGCATTAGATTTTCACACCATGACGTGAAACTTAGTTCAAAACAAATGGGCAACTAACTAGCGGTAATAAGGGAGATACTAAGATTTGAAATGACACGCACTGTGACACGCAGTGTTCAATGCTAGATCTCAAACTTTTTAAAATTGAGTTTGCAACAGTGACCGTCATTGACATTAATTCATTTTTCTTCAAAATCTGCAATAACATTTCGAGATATCTTCACAGCACTGAACTTTTTTCAATAGAGACCATGTTTTTATTTTGAAAAGCAAAGATATATATATATATATATATATATATATATATATATATATAAACAGATAAAGTGATGTTGATATAGATACTGATATAACCTCATAGATAAATATATATATGCAGATAAAGAAAAAGATAAATATGTAGACAGATATAGATACAGATACTTTTTACATACGGTTAGATAGACAGACAGACAGTCAGACAGACAGATAGACAGACGGACAGACAGGCAGAGATAGACAGATAGATAGACAGATAGATGGACGGACAGACAGATAGATAAATATATATATATATATATATATATATATATATATATATATAGATAGATAGATAGATAGATAGATAGATAGATAGATAGATAGATAGATAGATAGATAGATAGATAGATAGATAGATAGGCCTCTGCTGCCTTGCAACTAGATCTATACCAAATCATGGGGAAAGCGTTAAGAATCAATCCTTAGGAAACATCATGGGTTGGAGACCCTTAGGCAGCATGCAGCACACAGAGCTACACACTAGATTAGACTGTTATGCCGCTGACCCCAAACTGTATTGACACTTTCTGTTTCTTCGAAGACATCAGCTGTATAGAGGAGGACCTGCTGTGTGGGTGACATCATTTCAACTTACTTTACTCATTTTTTTTATGATATGATCCATAGTGGCTTCGGGACTTTATATTAGAGATAGAGAGAGAGAGAGAGAGAGAGGGAGAGAGAGAGAGAGAGAGAGAGGGAGGTAATTTGGAATGTAACTCCAAGAATAACTTGAACGCTCCACTGTAATTTGTTAGTGGGGGCATTGCTAGGGACGTTTAAAGGGATATTATGTTCTCGTAGAGCTGAGACTTAAATCATCACAAATCTGCACTAGATCTCAACATGCAAATAATAAAAACCACTGCATAGACTTCTGGGGAGGCGCGGTGGCTGGTAAAGTGCTTGGCTACCGAACCGGGGTTCGAATCCTAGTGAAGACTGGGATTTTTAATTTCAGGATCTTCTGGCGCCTCTGAGTCCACTCAGCTCTAATGGATACCTGACGTTAGTTGGGCAAAAGTAAAGGCGGCTGGTCGTTGTGCTGGCCACATGGCACCCTCGTAGGCCACAGAATCAGATGAATCAGACTTCTAGAATCCTTAGCTTTTATTAAAGGGAAGGACTGGCACAAATGGTTGAGTCACTCTCTTTAACCCCAAACAGAAGTGCACTTACTCTAAGAGCTGTCCACACGAACTGATTGCTTGAATGCTTTATGTCATTGAGCTGTTCATTTATCCTTTGTTATGGCCCGTTAGCTGTCTGTTGTGGCCATCATATAGTCAATTCAACGATATGTGTACTGGGGAGCCCTAATTAAAAAATGTGATTCCTCCAAAAACTAAAACTCGAAAGGAGCCAAAATAAAAATTAGATTTTTTGTGGTAATGCTCTATAAACACTTTGCGCACAGACACACACACAAGCACATTTAACACACATACAAACCCGTCACTTACACAGAAACACACACAAAAATCCTTCTCTGATAGTTTAAAGAAACAAAAAAAAAACAACGTTAAAAACATTCCGCTTGGTCCAATCTCAGCAGACGACACAAATAAAGAAATAGTTGCCAGCGGCACAAGTCTGGGAAGATGTTCTTGTGACGGAATCGGTTAGCTCATTTACCCCCCAGGCAGGACCGAATTGAGTGTTGTGCAGAGGGGTTTGATACATGTAAAATTAAAGACATCACTAGTTTAACCCAGTTTAGAAATATAATGCACCATTTAAAAGTTTTATTATTTTGGGATAAACAATATTGTTTTCAATACATTTGAACCTACTCTAGTTAATATTACTAAATAAATACACTATTAAACAAATAAATTAATTAAGAGAGTTTATGTAATTTCCCACAAACTCGCATTTGGCCCCTTTGGAACCTTTTTTTTTGTCAAGTAAAGGAATGTTAAAAGGCAGCTTTCGCTATTTTGAAGCACGACGAGCATAAAGGAGACATTGGATTTCAATAGTGCTATTTTCTTTTTGGTAGGTAAGCATGTCAATACTAATTATTGTAATAGTATAATATGTATTAAACATAAAAAACGTAATGTTAAAAGTAACTAGGTACTATATTAGGATCACCTATATTAAACATATAGAGCTAAGTACAACTTTGGGTGAACTACAACGATACATATATAGGAAACTTTGACATGTGGATATCAGAAAATAAGGAATACGAACTATTAGGAACCACTAAGGCCGGTCCTACAGATTGCGGGGCCCTATGCGAAACGGATTGCACGGGACCCAGTCTGGGTAAGGATAATGATAGTAAGTGAAAATTAAGATTTTGTATTAGAAACTAAATTCGTCTTTGCGTTTTATTCACCTACTTTACTAAGTACAAAATCACTGTCAAATTAATTTTACGAGCCATTTACAGTAGACAATAGTTACCCAACCAAAGGCGATAAATATTCCGATCTGCCTTTTAGATTTACTATCGACTAGCAAAATATGGCTTTTGTTGTTGTTGTTGTTGTTCTTTGCTTTTTTTAAGAGGTCGAGATAGATTTAGATCTATATTTATATGTCAGTGACTATTAAATCAAATAAAGTATTTGAACTTCTTATTTTGGCTAAAATTTGCCTTATTATATTTTTTATTAAATGAAAGTTGACAATGTAGTAGGATTGGCGTTGTCCATATTGAAATGATAATTTTGTCTGCTTTTTAAGGAGATTTTTCTGAAGATTTTAATAATTTCCGATTTTCATGAATTTTTCGTATACTTTGCTATTTCGGGAGAATTCCAGGAACCCTTTAATTATAAGATAAAATCGTAAATTTAATAATTTACACCTAGAATTCGCACGGGGCCTATGAAAGTGCGGGGCCCATGCGTCGCATAGGTTGTAGTGGCCTAAGACCGGCCCCGAGAACCACAATTCTATCTACCTCAATACAAAGTGCACGTTTAAAGCAGGGTTACCAGCATTCATCCAAATCCAACGTCCTGTTAGTCGCCTATATGAATACGACAGGCAGGGCATTGCAAAAGAAACTATTGGACTGCTTAATCAGTTAGAGAAAGTAAATATTGGGCTAAAAGTACAAACCAAAAAAACACAAATCCAGAAAAAATATAAATTCGTATAAATATACGTCATTCAGGGCTGGATTGAAAGGCGGGCAGGAGTCACTACAGCCCTGGGGTATGGCGGTCAGGAGTCACTACAGCCCTGGGGTATGGCGGGCAGGAATCACTACAGCCCTGGGGTATGGCGGGCAGGAGTCACTACAGCCCTGGGATATGGCGGGCAGGAGTCACTACAGCCCTGGGGTATGGCGGGCAGGAGTCACTACAGCCCTGGGGTATGGCGGGCAGGAGTCACTACTGCCCTGGGGTATCCACAAGAGAGCAGACAGACAACAGATAAAAAAAT
Organism: Biomphalaria sudanica; assembly: GCA_036873155.1. Lineage (NCBI taxonomy): Eukaryota > Metazoa > Mollusca > Gastropoda > Planorbidae > Biomphalaria > Biomphalaria sudanica. The sequence goes on from JAZGLO010006649.1 coordinate 854,292, forward strand.
CCTTTTTCGACAGGTCATCAACTTTGTTTTTTTTTAAACCGACATTCTTTTAAATTTTACAGTTGGTAGCATTGTCGTGGTTTCCAAGTGTCCGCGTGTAGTGTGCTCCAATATAATCCGGATATACAGCCACGTGTAAAACCTACACATTTACATTTGGTGTTAATAAATATGCGTTCTAAATAATCTTGCTTTATTTTTGTTCAAATGTACACTTTTTATCTTGAAATATATGGCATGCTTTTAGATATTTTTAGGCCTGGGCCTTTTTTTTTTTCAAAGTATAGGGACCTCCACAAACATTTTGTCCCGGGGCTTCCACATAGTTAAACCGGCCCTGACGTCAAGTAGTTAAGCCCCCCCCCCTCCCTTAAAGTACCATTTTCACGTCTTGAGACCTATAGAGCGGAATAATATAAAGGTCATTTGTTTGTAATGGCCTTCGGCTAATGTGGCCAACACAACGATCACGCACCTATAAATGTATGTCAGGTACCCATCAGTGCTGTGTGGATTCAAGGGCGTAAAAAAATCTCGAAATTTTAGATCCCAGGCTTCACCGATATTCCAACCCGAGACCCCTCGTTTCAGAAGCCAAACGCTTGACCAATTAGTCACCCAGTATTGTTTTACTGTGACAATGCAACTTAATATGTCTGAGCGGAATCAGTAAATGTTTGTATAATGTTTTACATGTTTAGGATGTTCCTTCAGAGTTGAAGATAATTTACTTCCAAACCCTCCACCCCCCTCCCACACCGACCATCGATAAGTCCGAACGACACAGTCTAGCTCGCAGTTCGCAGGCCAGTAAACACCAAGATAGCTAATGAAATATATGAAGTTGCCAACTCACCTGATTTTGCGTCGTAGTCCGAGTCAGAGGATGGAGTAGGGGGCTGGGATATTTTCTCTTTGGCCCTCTGGGTCCGGCCAGAGAAAGCTCGGACCAGTTCGTGCATCCTATCGCCAAGACTCCCGCTGACGTTTGACAAACTGTTGGTGCCGATGCTGGAAGAGAATGCAATTACAGAGTTACCTACGCTGTACAAAAGGGCCTTTGGCAATTCGAACATCATACGCCTTTAATATCCAAACTACGGCCCGTGGACCATATTCGGGCCGTAATCCCAAAAGTGAAGGCTCCGATGAAACCTCTGCCCCTATTGCATAACTAAGCATTTGAATGGGCGATTTGTATTAGCGGTAATGCGACTTGTATTACATTTGTTTGAAATATATGATGACATGTCGATTTAAGAATTGGGGACCCCTGTCATGGGTCTTCATTTATGGGCCTGTTCCTTGTTGATATCCTCTGCGTTAAAGAAAACTCATAAATACAATTAAAAAATAAAAAATAATAAATGAATAATCCCCAAGCAATGTCTCAAGCAATGTCCCCAAGCAATGTCTCAAGCAATGTCCCCAAGCAATGTCTCAAGCAATGTCCCCAAGCAATGTCTCGTACATAGACATAAAATATGACTTTTTTGTTGACAAAGAAATCTCTCTTGAGCTGTAGGAAGGAGACTCTTTCATTGCTGATCATTGCTTTGACAGCAGTTTTTCATCTATGATACTTCTTTGGTTGGTTACAGATTCTACTGTCTCATCCAGAGTAATAGATTGTGTGTTAGTAACCTTGTTTTTATAATTTCATCAATTATAAGAAGCCTAATAGCCCAATTTTAGATTAAATGTCTTTTTTTATGAAACAGTGTGATGTCATCAAAAAATTCAGTCCTCAAAGTTTAATCTATTTGGTGATTTTTTCAGCAGAATGCCCAAATAAGCTAAATTTAAAACAGTTTTAGAACAAAAAATGAACACTATGAAATGATTATGCCTGATATAGGCTCGCTTAGAGATTTAAAATAACAATAGTGAAAATATTGTAATACTTATATAGGTTATGGCTGAAATAAGTATAAATACTTTTACTTTTAAACTGTTCATAACTGCTGCATAATAAAATACAAAAAATTGCCAGTCATAAATTTTCGTTTCATAAATCTCTTGTATTATCCAGTCTATATATTTTATGTCTATATTCTCGTATTAGAGAATGTAAGTCAAACAGAAGACCATGGTGACCACTGTTCAGTTTTAGTTTTAAATATCTTAATGATATTTGTGAATCTCACCAAAAAGAAATGGAGAAAGGAAAAACCAAAGGGAATTAACTTAGGTAAATAATTTATTGTTTTAGATTTTGTACAGTTGCTTCTCTTTGCTTCAAAGAAAATGAAAACAACTAATTCTAAAAATATTAAAAACATTTTGTTCATTTACTCTTCATTGACATCTAAACAAAGCAACAGCGAAGTTCGTGATTTCTGATACGAGAAAGACTCGAGATCTGGTTAGTTCTTGTCTTAAAAGTGACAAAATGATAAGATAATTAATAACGACAGCAGTGATAGATCTATATAGAACCTACTGTGATATGGTGTCTGGTTCTTGTTTCTGCGCTGGTGCCGGATATCGGAGATCGCTGGTACTCCACATGGAGGCAGTGCTATGTAGGCCTGGACTCCTGGTGGCATTTCCATGTTCGCCGCTGGACACTCCGGGCAGGTCATCAATACTCAGGGAGGCCAATGATTTCAGACGACGGCTTTGACATACAGCGAGGTTCAAGGCCGACTCCCTGGACGAAGAGGACGTGAAACTTGACCGCCGAGTAGCTGGGAAAAGAGAATCACATGATCTTTATACTCTATTGTCTAAGGGAGAGAGAGAGAGAGAAGGCATAATAGAAAGACAAGCACACAGCTTAATAGACAAGAGAGTGAAGAAGTGACAGAGAGAGAGACAGACAGAAAAGAAAGAAAAGCAGAGAGTGATAGAAACATAGAAGAAAAAGAGAAATAAAACGAGAAAAGAGAATGGAAAGGGAAGGGCATAAGAGAGAGAGAGAGAGAGTGAGAGAGAGAGAGAGTGAGAGAGAGTGAGAGAGCACAATAATGTGTACTTGTGTTTCTAAGTAAACCAACTGCACTGGTATAAGAACATGTAACCTAAACTAAATATAAAACTTAAAAACACATCAATCAATATTAACTGTTTGAACTTTCTCAAAGAAGATGTATTTATGTATACTATACAGCTTATTAGGTTTAAACAGAATTCCCCAATATTAGCGGAAGGAGTGTATCCAATATTTCTAATTCAAATACCGACTGCTTTGTTTTATTTTCTAATCTCAATGTGTATTCTGACTTTCGCGCACCTAGATTTTAAACTCATCTTTTAGGATAAGATCATCTCATTTTGAAAACGTGGCAATCAGCAGCGGAAAGAAGCCGTCTTACTATTTTGGTCTCTCACTAAAGCGAGTTTTACTTACTTTTTTTTTCAATTATCATGCTTTTACATAGTCAAACCACACAAATAACGAGGTCTGCTTAATGTATATATCTAATTTATAGCAAGAAAAAAAAAGTTCCCACTTTGGACCTTCCGATCCATGCGGTAGATGATGGTCGTCTGTTTCTATGGGCCACGGTGACACCCACATGTAGTCAGCACAACGACCAACATATTTTACTAACGTCAAGTACCCATCAGAGCTGGGTGGGCTCAGAAGCCCTAAAGATCCCCAAATTAAAAATCCCAGTCAGTCATCACCAAGATTCGAACCCTGGACCCCTCGGTTCAGAAGCCAAGCGCTTTACCACTAAGCCACCGTACCATTTATAAAGACAGAGTAAATGTATGCTATATTTATAATGAGACAAAGTAGACATTAGGTCCATGTATTAAGTAATCTAGACAATAGAGCCATGTCTCAAATATCAAGACCTATTGTCAATGTATTAAGTAATCTGGACATAAGGTCCACTGTATACACACCCTTAGGTTTTCTCTTGGCCTTGGAAGACTTTGGACACTCTCCGTAAGGGATGAGTGGACAGCTAACATCACATACATGGGAGTCGAGACTGCTGGATTCCGCCTCTGCCCCATCGCTCTCGTCTAGGGTAATCCTCCTCTCAATTTCCCGCCTCTGAAACCTCTCGCCTCTCCTTTTCTCACTCTCGCTGCCAAAGCTCCGCCTTTTCCTTCGAAAGTTGAAGCCAATGATGTCCTCCTGGAGCTCCACGTTCAAATCCGTGAAATTATCGTAGTGGCATTCTTTCTCGTGATGAGAATGTGAATGACCAACGGTCAGTTTGTTGTCCTGCCCAGAGTCTCTCTTCACGCCGTGATCTTCTTTCTGCTTATGCCCGTCTTTCCGGGTCTCGCCGCCATCTTTCTTTTTCAGAGCCGCTTCCGTTTCCCTCACGTCACGTCCGGGGTCGGAGTCACTCTCGTGTTGAGGAACAGGCGTAAACTCTGCACGCATGCGCCGACTTATTCGCATGCGAAAGGACGACCTCTTGTGCGACCTCTGCCTTTCCATCGTCTGCCACTCGCCAAATTGTAAAGCTGGATTGGATGTGAGATTTTCTTTGCTTCTTCTGCAAGAAGATCGACTTCCGATATGGAAGCGCGAACGAAAAGCTCTTCTGAAAGCGATATCGCCTCTCAAAGAACTCGGTCTGCTGATGAGGGATCTGGTGAAAAAATGTAACACTGTCTTTGTGCGTTTGGCGAGTTTCTTTCTTTGGTGGGTATTTCGTTGTCTTCTTATCGTTGTGGGCCATAACTTTGCCAGCCACTGCCAGATCATTGAGTCATACAAGCCATGTGATCTAGTGACAGTCTGAGAGAACGCGAGCGTACCAGCATAAGATGTCAGTGTTAGTTATTCGTCCTAAAACAGATTTGCTTATGCTGGCGTGTCTTAAGACTTAAATGACGGGTGAACTTAGAATACTAAGTCCAATAAGAACAGGTCAAAATATAGCAATGAGAACATGTTGTGTATGGAATTTTTAAAAATAATAACGTTACAATTGATGAAACCATAGGTCAACTTTCTAGTCTTAATTAAAATAAATAAGAAATTCCACAGTATAAACTAAAAACAAACGATAATTTGCCAAGTTTACAAAGATAAACGGATCAAACTGTCAAGTGTAGATGACTACATGATGTCGGTGAGTCAAACAATTTTTTCCATATAAAGTGTCTTTGCGTTACGAAGGGACTAAACTATGTATAAAAAGTAAATATATAAATAATCTTGTTACGCCCCTTTAAAAACTTAATTGCTCTAATAGTGATGCGATCCTTTTTTTTTCAATACCTCTATTCAAGTCATAACTTCATGGAGGGCGGAACCTGGACGCTGATTTCAAAAACGGCTGTCTCTCTCTATATATATTTATACTTTAGCTCAAACGTGAAAAGTTCAAGAGCACTTGGATATGCCAAATGTAGACCTTGTATTTGTGTTTATATACATGTATTATGTCTGGGACTCAATTGACCTACGTGTCAATTACATATCAATTACATCTCATGTAAATTTTAAATTACATGTCAGTTCCATTTTCTTGACATGAATTATCCTTTACTTAAATTTAATATTTATCTCCCAAACCTTTGAATACTGTTATGAAAATTGTATTCTGTATCGGTTGTCGTTCTTATGTTTACATGTGCTTGTAACTCGTCCGTGAGAATGTGTTCACGAAATGTGTGTTGTGTTGTCATTCAGTGTATTAAAGCCATACTATACAGACATGGTTTTTGACTCTCTTATCTTTATGTTCGTAACAATTTAATACACTGAATCCAAAACTGTGAAGTTGTAAAAATTTCGAAATGGATTAGATATTTTGCCCAGAGAAGTTTGACATTGAGCGCACAGCACCTCAAGCAGCAGAGAATTGGCAGCACTGGTATGAAACTTTTAAAATTTTATATCAGCAGTATCAGTAGATAATCTTGATACTAAGATATTACTGATAAACTATATCTCTCCTGCTGTATATCAAATGATACTTGATAAAGAGACATTTGATGAAGCTATCCAGACTCTAAATGGCATCTACATTCAACCAAAGAATGAGGTGTTTGCTAGGCACAGGTTAGCTACTTGCAAACAAGAGCAAGGTCAAACTATAGACGCCTACATGCAGAAAATAAGAATTCTATCCAAAGATTGCAACTTCAGGGCGGTGACTGCTGAACAACACAGAGAAGAGGCTATTAGAGATTCGTTTATCAATGGACTAGTGTCCAACAGCATTCGAAAACGTCTACTTGAAAAGACTGTTTTGAGTTTAAAGGACGCCTTCGAGGAGGCTCGCTTACTAGAACATGCTTATCATCACTCATTACAGTATGAATCATCACAGCCGGAAACGAATTGCGCGGCAACTACTCCCACCAATTCTTCGGCCTCACCCTTGCCAAATGTAACGATTCCTCAAAATGCATTAGCTAGCAAGTGCTACTTTTGCGGCAGGATTAAACATCCCCGCTCTCAATGCCCTGCAAGGGAAGCCACATGCAATCAGTGCTCCAAAAAGGGCCATTTTCAGAAAGTTTGTAAATCTAGGGCTTCAACAGTTTCGGCTATCGCTACTGTACAGCATATGAACCTAAACAAATCTACAATACCTATTTGCATCAACAATGTGCAATTGAAGGCCCTAGTAGACACTGGGAGCTGTGAAAGCTATATTTCGACGCACATCGCTAAGAAGCACTAATGGCAGACATGTTCCTCAGGCAACAGAATCTTTATGGCTTCCACCCATCTGTCTCGGATCACTCAAGGACATATCTACGCTAACATACGCCTCAAAAATAAACGATTCGAGGGAGTTAGACTTTCTCTACTAGACAATTTATGCTCTGACGTAATACTTGGACTTGACTTTATAAGTTTGCACCAAAACTTGTTTATTCCTTTCGATGGTCAGAAACCATCGTTGTGCCTGAATACTCTCCAGCCAGCGAAGGTAGAAGCTCCTAGCCTATTTAGTAATCTGTCACCAAACTGTACCGCAGTGGCAACAATGTCTCGCAGATACTCAATGCCAGATAGAAAGTTTATAGAGAAGGAAATTCAACAACTAATAAAGGATGAAATTATTGAACCATCTAAATCTCCCTGGCGTGCACAAGTCCTAGTCACAACAAATGACAGACATAAGAAAAGAATGGTTATAGACTACAGCCAAACCATAAACCGGTTCACTCAACTAAACGCCTACCCTATGCCCAGAATTGACGAACTAGCAGAAAAGATTTCACAGTACTCTGTATATAGCACTTTAGACCTGAAAAGTGCATACTATCAGATTCCTATAAAAGAAGAGGAAAGGCCGTTCACAGCCTTCAAAGCATGTGGGAAACTGTATCAATTCCGTCGGATTCCGTTTGGCGTTACGAATGGAGTCGCCTGTTTTCAGTGTCCGATTGACAAAATCATCGAAGACGAACGACTCACTGACACTTTTGCTTATGTGGACAATGTGACCATCTGCGGTATGGACTCTGAATCACACGACCGAAACCTACAGCGATTTCTTGATAGTGCTCAAAAGTGTGGAATCACTCTTAATGAAACAAAAAGTGAAATTTGCACTGCTAAAGTGAGACTGTTAGGATACGAGATTTCCAGAGGACAAGTTAAGCCGGATCCTGAGAGATTTCGCGCTCTAAGGGAATTACCCGTACCAGTGAACATGCGTGAACAGAAACGAGTAGTGTGTCTTCTGGCTTACTACTCACAATGGATACCCAACTTTTCAACAAAAATTAGCCTGTTAACAAGAAATCAACAATTCCCTGTCTCCGAAGAAGTCAAAAGAACATTTGAAAGTTTGAAAAATGAGATTGAAAAAGCCGCCGTATATACTATTGATCCGAATCGCCCTTTAACCGTTGAGACGGATGCTTCTGATATAGTCATTGCGGCAACCCTCAACCAAGATGACCGGCCCGTTGCTTTCTTCTCTCGCTCATTAACAAAAAGTGAAAGAAAACATTCTTCAGTTGAGAAAGAAGCATATGCCATTGTTGAGTCGTTGAGGAAATGGAAACATTTCTTAGTTGGTAAAGCGTTCACACTTGTTACGGATCAGCGATCTGTCTCTTTCATGTATAACAGGTCAAACAAGGGAAAAAAAAAAAAAAAAACAGAGGTGGAAACTTGAACTCTCGTGTTTCCACTATGACGTCATCTATCGCCCTGGCAAGCAGAACACTGTAGCTGATACATTTACCAGAAACTATCTATCTGCCATCACTCGCAATGACCTTAAATTGCTGCATACTAGTCTTTGCCACCCGGGCGTTACTCGACTATTGCACTACGTAAGGACTAAAAATCTTCCATTTTCCTGTGATGACGTCAGAACTGTGATAAAACAATGTCAAACTTGTGCAGAACTAAAGCCCAGTTTTTTTCGACAGCCGACCGGAGAACTGATTAAAGCAACTCAACCTTTTGAGAGAATTTGTATGGATTTCAAGGGACCTCTCCCTACTGTTTCAAGAAATAGATATCTACTTACCATTATAGGTGAATTCTCTAGATTCCCATTTGCATGTCCCGATATGTCTACCTATACGGTCGTTACATGTCTCAATGAACTATTCGCCTTATTTGGATTTCCAGCGTACGTCCACACTGACAGGGGAACTTCGTTTATGTCTACAGAGGTGCAGCATTTCCTCCACGATAGAGGAATTGCAACCAGTAGAACGACCCCTTACAGTCCGAGAGGAAACGGACAAATAGAGAAACTTAACGGGACTTTATGGAAAGCCATCACCTTGGCTCTACATTCTAAGGAATTGGACATAGTTGCAGTGCATAGTAATGACCGGATGGATTGCAGAGCATCATTTAGTACTAGTTCCCATTTGGCTATGTCCAACAGGGCACCACATGAACGACGTCTTGGGTTCAATCGAAGAAGTTGTTCCGGGACATCCTTGCCAACATGGTTGACCAGTCCTGGTCCGGTCCTGCTGAAGAAGAACGTTAGATCATCTAAATACGATCCCATAACAGAGGAAGTTGATTTGGTAACATGCAACCCTCAGTACGCTGTTATCCGAACACCAAACGGCCGAGAGGAATCTGTCTCATTACGAATGTTAGCCCCTAGGGAGGAACAACAAGTTATAGAAAATGAGAATCGGAGTAGAACAGAGCTTGATATTGGCTGCCCCGTCCAAAGCTCACCTCCCAGGAATCAACCGACTGATTCTGTCATGCATGAAGAAACCACCAGCACCACCGAAGGCATAGCCAGACCGTCCGAAACTCAAGCAGATGAAACTACACATACATACAATCTTAGAGTAAGGAGAACTAGGCCCAACTACAAAGTGTAAAAGCTCATCAGCTTACTAGAACTATTATTTTGTTTATTATACTACTTTCATTTGGCTTTGTTGACTTTAATGTGATATTTGATCTATCATGATATATTTTAATAAGCTATTTGATTTACCATGTTATATCAACATGTTACATTATGCCATGCTATTCTACATTGTTTGTTTACTTGAATCTCTATTATTATTCTACACTTACTTAATTGTTTTATTGTTTATAATACTAGTTAGCATAATTTGAACCGGGGGTGAATGTTATGAAAATTGTATTCTGTATCGGTTGTCGTTCTTATGTTTACATGTGCTTGTAACTCGTCCGTGAGAATGTGTTCACGAAATGTGTGTTGTGTAGTTATACAGTGTATTAAAGCCATACTATACAGACATGGTTTTTGACTCTCTTGTCTTGATGTTCGTAACAAACACTAAACACAATCTAATTACTAATTGGTAAAATTAATTTCCATGAACGTCAACAGAATAACGATTTATAATCAAGCACACTTTTAAATATAGCAGGCATCGTATACACGGAATGGAAGATTCTTTTAATGCTAAAGTTATTGTTATTGAGTGTGTGGGTGTTGCTATGGTGACGGTGGGAAGAGGTTAGCGATTGGTTGTGAATGATGCGACATAGGTGGCATTGTCGTCACTTGGTCTTAGTTAGAAGAGACGACTCCAGACCGTGAGACTAAAAGGTTGTGTTATTGTAGTGAGTTAGTTTTTGGTAAGAAATATTATAACTAAAGTCTACTACATTTATTTCATTTGATCACAAGTTGATTTTGTCTTATATTATGAATAAATTTCTATTTAGTTTTGTTCACAAAAGGAAGTTATTCAAGTTATTTGACGTTATATTAGCTGAAATACATAAGTTGTCTACCAGAAGTTTGGTGCTACAAGTCAACGACAACAACGTGTACAGCAAACCAAGAAGACTAACACGAACACGACGATAAAACGACACTGATTAGAAGACAAGTCAGAATACAAGGAACACTTCTGTCTCTAGAAGACAAGTCAGAAGACAAGGAACACTTCTGTCTCTAGAAGACAAGTCAGAAGACAAGGAACACTTCTGTCTCTAGAAGACAAGTCAGAAGACAAGGAACACTTCTGTCTCTAGAAGACAAGTCAGAAGACAAGGAACACTTCTGTCTCTAGAAGACAAGTCAGAAGACAAGGAACACTTCTGTCTCTAGAAGACAAGTCAGAAGACAAGGAACACTTCTGTCTCTAGAAGACAAGTCAGAAGACAAGGAACACTTCTGTCTCTAGATGACAAGTCAGAAGACAAGGAACACTTCTGTCTCTAGAAGACAAGTCAGAAGACAAGGAACACTTCTGTCTCTAGAAGACAAGTCAGAATACAAGGAACACTTCTGTCTCTAGAAGACAAGTAACACTTCTGTCTCTAGAAGACAAGTCAGAAGACAAGGAACACTTCTGTCTCTAGAAGACAACAAAGCATTTAATGTCCCGAATTAGAATTGTTTGTGGGCCATTTAACCTTTGTACCACTCAACTCTGAACCAGTTCAACATGAAAACAAAAAGTACAGGATATGATTGGATAATTTCATGGATGAGCTCAACTATCCCTAACTAACTCTTATCCTTCCCATATTTATACAAACAGCAGACAACCGAGTCAGAAAAGTCGTAGAGTTAGCAGCAGTGCCCCCAACCATCTCGCTTCTTTATCTCCACGGTCATTACGACATAGTCAGGTCAAGGTTAGCCTGTATATTCCTAAACGCTTAGTTATCACTGATGATAAAAATAGCATTAATTTTTAAAAAAATGAACACATATTTTTACATTTTAAAAAAGTTATTACGACCAATCAATACCATGTATTAAAGTGTCTGCTGCATGCTATATTTAGATACAATCGATATTTTTCTATTTATCAGCAGCATAAATTATTTACATCCTTCTTTTTTTAATTACTGCAATTCTTTTTCCAGTTTTCCGACCGGAACAACATTATTTTCTACTTAGATGCCGAAGAAAAATACAAACAAGGTAGCCATGTAGTATTGACAAAAAAGTAGCCATGTAGTATTGACAAACAGGGTAGCCATGTGTCACAGTCTCAGTTGACATTGCCTGATTTAATGTAAAAGACTCGTGAATTCCTGATGTAGAAAACAGGAAGTAGAATGAATAAAATTGACTTTTGAGTTCAGTCAGTCAAGTCAGTTCAGTCAGAAAGTATCCTCTGAACGAGGCAGTCATGTATTATAAAGGTAGCAGCGACTTTGTCAGTCGAGTTGTAACTTTGAGTCAAGTAGTATCTTTTGTTCCAGTACGGACTTAAGTATTTTGATAGTTTTTCTCTGGATTTAGAGAGTAAAGTAGTAACTGTGTATTATTATTGTTACCTGGTGTGTTGCGGACGTTACTTGTGATTTATTCTGTAACTAATGGTCTTGAATATTCAATATCACTGATATGCGAATGTAATTATGTTTCCAATCGGAAGTCTTGATGTAACTGCCAATAAGGTGCAGTAGTGTTATCGTCAATAAATAAACGTTATATTTGTCTGCCAAAGAGAACTTGAATCTGTAATGTCTGTGTCTGTCACGTGTCAAGTGTTACTCCATGAAGCACGAACCCAGCAGTCTACGCATTCGCGACATTAATAGTAACCAGCCTCATGTGTAATAGTAAAATACTACGTCAACGCACATAGAACCTTTACAGTATTGACATACAAGGTAGCCATATAGTATTGACAAACAGGCTAGCCATGTAGTACTGACAAACAAGGTAGCCATGTATTACTGACAAACAAGTACAGTATTGACTAACAAGGTAGCTATGTAGTATTGACAAACAAGGTAGCCATGTAGTACTGACAAACAAGGTAGCCATGTAGTATTGACAAACAAGGTAGCCATGTAGTACTGACAAACAAGGTAGCCATGTAGTATTGACAAACAAGGTAGCCATGTAGTATTGACAAACAAGGTAGCCATGTAGTACTAACAACTGAGACAAGATAATAATTGGAGCTTTTTGATACTTATAGCATGCTCCGTGCGATAATGGTGCAATACCTTCTGGGGATTAGTGGTGCAAGGAGTAGCAGCCTAGCGAGGGGGCTTGAGTTCGAATGACGACTCGTGTTGCATTGTGTTTGTTAAGTGCCTAGGGGCATCACGAAAGCGTTCCCCAAGAGACCCCCCCTCGCCCCTATATGTCCATTTAAAGATTGGACCATAGAGCAGTGAGCATGCTATAGGCATCTCGCCCCTAGATGTCGACTAACGAGACTGGACCATAGTGCACTGAGCATGTTATAGGCATCTCGCCCCTAGATGTCCACTAAAGAGACTGGACCATTGTGCAGTGAGCATGATATAGGCATCTCGCCCCTAGATGTCCACTAAGGGACTGGACCATTTTGCAGTGAGCATGTTATAGGCATCTCGCCCCTAGATGTCCACTAAAGAGACTGGACCATCGTGCACTGAGCATGATATAGGCATCTCGCCCCTAGATGTCCACTAAAGAGACTGGACCATCGTGCAGTGAGCATGTTATAGGCATCTCGCCCCTAGATGTCCACTAAAGAGACTGGACCATTTTGCAGTGAGCATGCTATAGGCATGAAAGATGCACTACATAAAAGCTATTTCGTTGGAAAAAAGATTGACACAAATGCATATCCTTTTTTTGTACACTGTGCGTTTATCAACCAAAAGCCTTTTCAATTTTTTGCGAAAAGCCCAAAGTTTGCAAAAAGAAACAATAATACAGTTAGTAATTTTATGTAACATAGAAACATGCTGAACAGTCCAGTCTGAACAAACACATGTTGAACAGCATGAACATACAAACACATGTTGAACAGCCTTCAACAAACAAACACACGCTGAACAATTTAGAACATACAAACACACGTTGATCAGTTTTGGGCATACAAACACATGTTGAACATTTTTTATTATACAAACACATGTTTAAGAGCCTTAAACATATAAACACAGGTTCAGGAAAAATGTTATCAAAAAACCTGTCATATTTCTGCAAGTTTCAGTGATACAACCAGAAGATGGCAAGGATTGAGGCCGATTACAGCGAGAAAGCCGGACATTTTGGTCATTGTTTGTCGGACGGAGGAAAACAAAGTAGGACATGTCCACCTTTTGCCGGACGCCTGGTAACACATAAAATACTTTGAGGAGATCTAACTGGACCGCTGTGTAACACAGAAACTGACCCTCGTTATGAATTGTTCTGTAGATCCCTGGTCCACTAATGGCGTCCACTGTGTACTCTGAAAGCTGATAAATGTGAAGTTTAACACAGAATGACGAAATGTTTCTATTGGCTCGGCTCACACAGCTCGAGTCACGATGGAGGGGGACGGAAGGGCAGTAACTCGGTTTATTGAAAGAGAGGAATCAATAATTTAGGGAATGTGAGCCTGAGAGGGAGAGAGAGAAAATAGAGAGGGAGAGAGAGAAAATAGAGAGGGAGAGAGAGAGAGAGATGAATTAGAGAAAATCCTAGCGTATCGAAAATGTGAGCGTGTGTGAGAGAGAAGAACGTATTGCCATACCCTAGAAGCTAACATTGATGAATGCAATACATTACACTCGAACATTGTTAATTACACTGAAATTTATCATCTTTCGAAAAACAATGTCGTCTAAATTTCATATTTCATTTGAATGGTACCGTTGGTCTATCGTTTTTACAGCGAGTTAACAAACGTATAGACAGTTTCAATTGAATGACTTGTTATAAGTTTAAGCGTCGTAAAACTAACTTTACATGTGTTGACTCCTCCTTCTTTTAGAGACTGTTGGAATCTGAAACACATATCTTCATTTGTTTCCCATTTGTTATCTATAATAATATTCCCTTCAATAGGTACACTACAAATGTCCATAAGCCTTTATAACAAAGTTTATTGGTCCACGAGAAAATGGATACAAAAATAACTTATCTAGACCTGAATTCTTGACTCTGTGTCACCCGTTCACTATTAGCACGTCGAAATGTTTAGTGCCCCTTCTGTAGACATGTTATCTCGGATTTGGGATAGACTAGTATTGATCTTTAGAAGGAGGAGAGGAGTGTCCAAATGAGATGGCCAGTTATCGATTTCTCGAAGTTTTCTCCTTGACTTCAACCTCTGAATTGAACAGAACTAGAGACTTGTGTCTAAATACTTGCTTGCTTTGACCACAGTCAGGGCCGGCATTAGGTCATTGGAGGCCCTAGGCGAAGTGAATTCGGTGGGTCCCAAATGAAATATAAAGTCGATGCAAACCGAAAATATAGAATTAAGACGGAAAAATAATTACGCAAATTAATTTTTTGCAATAAGCCTAACCTGTATGATCTAGAGTAAATTCTAGAGCTTACAGCCATAAAGGTCTCCTCTGAGATTTGAAAGAGACTATGAGCTAGACTAGTAGACATAGAGCCATAAAGCTCTCCTATGTTTGAGATTTGAAATAGACAGAGCTAGACTAGTAGACATAGAGAGATAAAGCTCTGCTATGTTTAAGATTTATAAGAGACAGAGCTATACTTGGAGACATAGAGCCATAGAGCTCTTCTATGTTTGAGATTCGATCCAAGTTTCGCAATTTGTTTCTCTAAATATTTTTTTGATTCTTGTGCGAGTCCCCTATCAATCGGAGGCCCTAAGCTGCTGCCTATTTAGCCTATGCCTAAGGCCGGCCCTGCCACAGTGCACCAACAATTGTAGGGATGTGGTCTGAATACTTAGTGAGTTTAATTAAAGATCGTCTCACATAAAAGTTCATTTTAGAAATAGTTAAAGGAATGAGACTCCTAAGACACTTCTATTAAGGCGTTGTCTTTAAGTAGAACAAATAAAGAAGAAACCATTTTTTAAACAATTCCTCTTAGCAGCTTGAAAATTCTTCAAAAAGTGTAAATACAACAACCTGGGTTGGTGGACACGGATCTCGAAAACGGCTGTAAATTTTCTTTCATGAAATTAGAAAGTTTATGTATGTTTTAGCATGAAAAAAAAACTTGCTAATTGGCCACACTGGGAAAACTCTGGTTTGACATTATAATTTTTCAAAATAGACCTATAATAAGATAATAAATAAATTGGATCTGGAGGTCTAGAACATCTTTAACTTGAACAGACATACGTCTTCGGGTATTTCCGCATGGCTGCCTGGTCGTGCGGTTTGCGCGCTGGACTGTCGTTCGGATTTATCCTGCCCGCTCCCATCCCCCGTCGTCCTGTGGGAGGTTTGGACTAGGAAGTAAACTATCTTTAACTCTGAAGGAACATCCGAAAACATGAAAAAACAAGACAAAGAGTTGAAAACAGGCGTTCAGAAACATTTTGTACACCGTGTTCTAAGTCTGGATCTATAGGCCTATCACCAAACTAGAATATTCTATATAGTGTATCTAGATCTAGTATTCTAGTCTAGATGATTATCTTTTAGCGTTGCCATATTAAAAGAGAAGTAGTTGCTCTTAAAAAAAAATCATCAGCTTCTTGAAGGAAGAATCAACTTAAAAAAAAGGCTTTGCATGACCTACAATTTTTGTCACACTCTACGCAGACAAAGCCATTATTTGCCATGGATGCCCTAGATCTAGTGCTAATGATTAGGACATAATATACATTTTAGACTTCAGCCTTTCAAATACTTCATTGAAATGGTATACAGTAAGATATTCTTTGAATTAACGGTCGAATGGTCCACAGTCTGTCAAGCATATCACTATTTGTGAATGAATGTCAATAATAGATTATAACTGCGTATCAAGAACGATGATTTATGGACATATAAGGAACATTTCCGGTAAAGTACAAACAGGACTACAATTTATTTTTACGTTCCTATAACATCACATGAAACTCACAACAAAGTCGGGAAAACAATCATAAAAACTTTCTCATTAATGTCCAAATTAGAAACTTAGATACTTTGGCGACATGGCAAGATGCAGCAGAAAGAACAATCTTATAGGGCACCGTAATAAGTCGAAGCCTTATCAACAAATTGATGGGTTACATTAAAATTGAGAAAATGTTAGAAAACCCTTAAAATAATGGAAAGTTCTGAAAGAGTAAGAAGTGGTGCCAATTAAACTTCTGTCACATCTTCACTATCTTAAAAGTAACTGGATAACCTGACTTTTCTGCTGTGCATGTGTTAACAGTGTACATCTGGTCGACTTATTCAACCTTAAGTGATATCTGCTGGGACACAGCCAACAAATGTTTCAGATGACCAGCCTTGACATTTCATCATGATATCTTCTACAGCTTCTGGGACTTAAAAACTCATGTCCAACTTTTTGGGCTCCATCGATTTCTAAACAAGAAAAGAAGTGCACATTTAACTCTAGTTCAGCTACTCTGTCACTTCGAGTAGAAGTCTAAACTCACTTGTGGCTGACATTGAAATATCAAACAGTATTTAGAATCCAGACCATCCTGACGTCTCTATGATTCACTTTATCGCCGCCCCCACACCCTCACCATCTCTCCCTGGACCACACGACGGACAGGATAAAATCCAGGGCATTCTCACCTCAACCGGAAGTGGCTACATCTGACTGGAAGTTATTATCTGTTCAATGACCGGAAGCAAGTGGCCACGGAAACCCAGCCCTTTTGTACGAATTTATAAAAGAATATAGCATTTTATATTGTAGTGACCTAGTTTAGTTTAGAGATTATGTTAGTTGTAAATAAATAGATTGTTTATTGTTTTTAGCGACGGTAAAAGTAGTGAGGTAGCCAGACAGACGAATGACGTTTCAGAATACTGGCACTTGATTGGAGAGAGAATATGGCTAGGCTGAAGAAATAAAGTACAGTGGAAAAAACGACAACTGCTAATTAAAACGATGGATAGATGGACAAGACTATCATCCCCATTTGTGAATAAACATCAGTTGAAGTCTCCACAGGTTTTATTAAGTATATATATATATAATGTTGTGTCCGTTGGATGTGTTTGGTCTCGCGTTTAGAATACGTTAAATAGTATCAAAATCAAAGCCAGACCAAATTGTTCATCTCTTATATTCTCAAGGGACTTCTAGGGTATGAATATGTCTTAGTCGTATCTATATATATATGTTATTTGTACTATACATATATTATGTGTATATGTTTGCAAGGTGCTCTTAGTTGAAGCATGCGTTTTCTTTTCAAACATAGTTCCCTTTTCAAAAATGTTAATATTAGCCGACTGACATGATTGCCTTTATTTGACAAAGCTCCAAGTAAAATTGTTGATTATCATGTTCTCGGAGAATGTCGTGTATTTCAAACAAGTCTCTGGAGTGGGGCGGGGGGGGGGGGGGGACAGACAGCAGAAGATCTGAACCGAAATAAAAAATCAATAAATTCTGACATAAAGATTTGATGTGTCCAGATATTGATGTTTTCATCATGACATTCTTTAGCATTGTTCATTTTGAGCCTGAACATAAGATAGGAGCAGGTTGTTGTTGTTGTCGTTGTTGTTGTTTGTTTCTTATGCGTCATCGTCGTCGTCGCTGTTACTGTTACTGCTTCTGCTGTTACTGTTACTGCTTCTGCTGTTTATTTCTTATTTGTTCAATTATTTTGGTCAATAGCGGAACGAATAAAGTATCACACAATTTTTGTATTTCAGGACAATTCCTCCTTTATGCAGCTGATAATGTTTGTCACAGCGAATATTTTGATGAATGGTAGAAAGAAAGGAAACATCTACTCATAGTATATAAAGTTCTAATGATAGGCCTTTAGATCAACAATTAAAAGACTAATAAATCTCTATTTTAAATTAATCATTAACACATGCAGGAATACCTCCTGGCGTTTTTGTGTTAAAGATAAAGAATATCTTTAACACAAGACCAAATATAAAATAGAAGATTATTATATTTGAAAAAAAATATTAACGGTCAAACCAGATTTTTTCCTGTATGGCCAATTAGCTAGTAATACTTTTCTCAAAGATATACATAAAAAGTCAAACTTCTCGAGATTTGTATCCACCCACCCACGAAGAGCTTGCAAGCTGAAAAGAGGAATTGTAAAATGAACTGAAATAATTTTTTAACAGATATAACTAAAATGGACGTTCACATAAAAACTGAAGTATCTGAAATTCGAAGAAGACATAGCCTTATTATCACACAGACTACAGGATACGCAAGAAAAGGTCAAAGCTTTAAGCGAAGTAGGAAAAAGAGTAGGCCTCAAAATAAACCACCAAAAAACAAAAAGTACTGAAAGTTATAACAACAACAAAAAATGGAGACATAGATTCTCAGACCATAGACCAAGTAGATAGATTTATACATCTATGGAAGTGTAGTAAGTGTATCAGGTGGAACAGATGAAGACATTAAACGTCGTATAAGTTTAGCGCCAGACATTTACACAGCTAAAACAAACCTGGAAATCTCCCCACATCTCTAACAAGACTAAAAAAAGAATCTTTCACTCATAATGTCAAGACGGTCCTACTGTATGGTTCTGAAACATGGAGAACAACTGCACAGCAACAAAAAAAGTACAGACCTTCATCAACAGATGTCTGAGAAATATTTTTAAAATTCACTGGTATGACAAAATAGAAACATCAAACTGTGGGAGATTGGTGGACAGAGAAACATAGAGTTGCAGATCTTAGAGAGAAAGTGGAGATGAATAGTTCACATCCTTAGAAAAGAAACCAACAACAGAGCTAGACAGGCCTTAAAGTGGAACCCCCAGGGCACAAAAAGCAAAGAAGACCAAAACAATGAGGCGGCGCAGTGTACTAGATGAAGCAGAGAGTTCTGAGTCGAAAAATTATGCGTTGGTCATGTCGAGATAGCTTATAAAAGGGGTTCTTTTTCTTGTAATTGGGATGTGAGCTGGTCCAATTCTCATTTAGTCTACAGTCTAGTATTTTCATCGATCCCTCTCTATCCAGAAGAAATGACCAACGCATTATTTTTCGACTCGAACCGAACACAACAGAATTAGACAACATATGACGCGGTAGCTTAAACTCGGGACGAGCGAAACCTGGCCTTGTAGAGCGTCACCAGAGACGGCTGACCATGTCCTTCAAAGCTGCATACTATATCAAGAGGCCCGAACAAGACTCTGGCCCCAAAACCTTCCTATTGAACAATAACTATACAGAAAACTGCCTGATCTTGAAACCACTGCGCGGTTCATCTCAGATATTGGATTACTGATCTGAACCCTCCGACATGTAAAATGAGAACGAGGAAGAAGAAACTTAGTATCCTTTGATAGCGCACTTCACAGATGAAGGTTCAAAGAGGAAATCGTTTGGAAATAAGAGTTATACTTAGCTACATTCAACCCCTTTATTTCGGTCTTGTTCAGCAGCGATTCTCAAACAATGGCATATGGGCATAATGCGGACTTTGGCGAGATGAAATCCTACCCTTTAAAACGTATGCCCACAGCTCATAATGTGAGAGAATCAGTTTTATTGCACTGGCTGAAAGTTTAAGAGAAGCTACTTTCTTTTTATTAAAGTATTTCACAAACTGTATACTAGTGCTGGAATGAAGACTTACAATATACAAGCGATTCCGCACAGCTGCTCGGCTTCAGTAAACCTTTAAAACGCTAATTTTCAGGGAAAAAATGATGATCGAGTCTTCGACTTTAAGTGTCTCTATTGTCACTTCGTCTGGCGTCTCTAAACATGGGCGTATTTCCTGTTAAATGTTTATCTTTTAATACTCAAAAGACTATAAATATATATAACATCAACATACTATGACCCAAAAAGGCCATGCTACAGTATTCAACTATTCCTTTGAAAATGAAATATTTATATGCAAAAGCTTTAAAACAAAACAAAAATTTGATTTTTGACATTTCCTATTGTTTCAAAACTGGAGGATAATAAAAATATGATTTCTCAGCATTAAAAAATACAATGACCTCGTTCGAAGAAAATTTTTTACATGCTGTTTTTTTTTTTTTAATTCTATCTATGCATGTTTGTGTGAGAGCGGCCATGTGTGTTTTAGCATGGGATGTCAGTCTTATCAAGGTGAGATTGTGTCTTAGCGACGGATGATTGTAAGTTGTGATTGTGATAAAGATTGTTAAAAGCATCCGTCATTGAATGTGTTGGAAGGAGTTAACATTATTTTTAGTAGGCCTATACCAACAGATTGAGTTAAAACTATATTATATCTGTGATTATTTACATGCTTATTTTAAACTTGATGCTAGCATTTCCATCATTCCAAAACAACATTATTGCAATTTTAATTTATTTAAACAAATATATTTGTTCATTTTAGTTTGATTTTTAGCGGCCCCGAAAGGGAAATAGACGCTATTCGTCTGTCCGTCCGTCCGTCCCATTTAGATCTCGTAAACTAAAAAAGATATTGAAAATCCTACAAAGTTCAAAGTTCTGATCCAGCGGCTACTTTTTTCTTTTCTGAAAACGGAAAATTTATTTTTTTTAAATCAACTATGCAAGCAGTTTTTTCATAAACATTTACACCATTTTTACAACTATTCGCTGTTAATAGTAAAAAAAACACGTGAGCCTACGTAGTAAAGATACGCTCTGTCCACCATATTTTTAACACATTTATGCCAAGGTTTTAGATTTTTTGTCCAACAAAAATATTTTACAATTGTATTGCAAATTTAAATAAGTTCTGTCATACTAGTCATTACTACATTTACAAAAAAAATGTTTACATTTATTTAAAGAGAAAAAATCTATTTAGTATGAATATAAGTGGAACATAATTTAAAATAACAATTAATAAGTAGTGTTTTATATCATCGCGTTATTTCACAGTTGAAAGGCAGTCATAAAACACTTAACTAAAGGAGACTTCACTGTCACCTATCCCTTGGTCTGCTTGACCGTTAGGACACCACAGAAGATATGTCAACCTTCTTTCTCCATTCTTCTCTGTCATTTGATTTAGAATTTCATTCTGATGATCTTTCTGAAAATATCGAGACCTGCCTTTTTACCTGCCTGGGTGGACCACTTACAGGGCCAATTTTGAGTTTGTGTTTCCACAAAAACTGTCTTTGTAACCTTGTTTAATTATTAAATTAATATATTTGATATTTATTGCCTTTTGATTGTTATACATTATTATTTTTTTGATTCAGTGCAACAACATATATATATAATTATTATTTTTCATTAATCAAGAGTAATATTGGGTCAATGGTTAAGGTATTTGAAACTCTTTGATAAAGAATTGTACAGCAACTATCTACAGACTGACCTATATCAATACACATTATCCCACATATACTGTGACACACGAACACACACTCATCTTTTCCCCCTTTTGTATTAACGACTCCCCCCCCCCCTTTCTTAATTCTTAATCACAGTTGTATACTTCAAATAGTTGTGATATTAAAACAAATAAAATAGCTTCTTTAGTACTACAGTCTTCCTATCTTCTTACGAGAAACCGCTCGATAGAACGTAGCATGGGGAGGACTTCTTTTCCACGGGACTCGAGAGTTTCTAATGAGACATGCAATACAAACAGAAATTGGTCTTAAGGAGTAGGATTCAATTCAGAGGAGAAAAAATCAATGCAGATTTCAAGTGAATTTGAAGTTTGTCTTTAGACTTAGTTCTACCTCAATAGGAGATGGCTGAATTGAAGGATTTATTAAGGGCTCTGGGATATAAGATGTATGTAGAGCTGTGTGACATACATTAGTTGTATGTGTGCTGTCAAGGAGCATAAAGGCTCTGGGATATAAGATGAATGTAGAGCTTTGTGACATACAATAGTTGTATGTGTGCTGTCAAGGAGCATAAAGCTCTGGGATATAAGATGAATGTAGAGCTTTGTGACATACAATAGTTGTATGTGTGCTGTCAAGGAGCATAAAGGCTCTGGGATATAAGATGAATGTAGAGCTTTGTGACATACATTAGTTGTATGTGTGCTGTCAAGGAGCTAGACATAACAAATTAACTGTAGATCTATTTGAAAAAGAAAATTTACATTTTATTAATTAGGTCCACACAAACACACTAAATAACAATCAAAATGTTTTTTTAAAAACTTTTTTTTTTAAATAGCAAAGTGTTTTTTTGTTTAATTAGCGGGAACTTCGCATTTACAGCTATATCTCTCAAAAAGGTAGAATATATTTCCCTTTTTCTATATAAAACAAAATAATTAATTACTTATAACTAATTGACTAATTGATTATATTCCTTAATTGATTTATGTTTTGTTAGGTATAATATTTAATTCCACTTGATCCGAGAATGGGCGTGGGAGAACTAACGTGTACAATTATCTAATAGGACTAAACCAACAGATAATCATATCGCTTTAAACTGGATGATTTATTTCAATTGTTGATATAAAAAAGTAACTACCAGCAGTTACTTGTCTATTGAATTTTCTATTGACTCGTGTTTTGTTGGGTGCAATACATAATACTACCGTATAGTTAATAAATAAATCTGCATCCCTAAGTGGCCATCAGCTATTGCCTTAATAATTTATAGATTTAAATTTTGATCAAATCATTAATAGGCTACATTTAAATCTAAATGAAGATCTAGATCTGGGCTGTATTCAAACTGATTTAGATTGTGCTCAGATGTATAATATAAATATGACAAGATTACACCTGATAAAATAGTCCTTTGAAAAAAAAATTACAACTGAAGTGTAGTTGTTATAAAAAATCTATTTTAAAAACAAAATTAATATCAGTATTTCAGTGAATGAGTTAGTTAATAAATGGAAAATGTATTCTGAAATGGGTCTTTGATACTTTTAACATTTTTCCCTTAATGTGTTCATTGAAAAGTGGTGTACATTTATGGAAAAAAAACTGCTTGCATAGTTGCTTTTAAAAATTAATTTTTTCGCTTTCAGAAACGAAAAAAAATAGCCGTTGCATTAGAACTTTAAATGATCTTAAATATTGTTATGTCGGATTTTCACTATAAATGTCTAGTTACCAGTCGATGACCTCTGGAATTTCATTAAAAACCATCTTAAAAGCATTATAGAAAATCATATACCAACTAAATACACATCAAACAAAATAAATAAATGCTGGTTTAATAATAGACTAAAGAAGCTTTGTAAACAGAAGGAAAACCTATATAGAAAATTTAAAGAAACTAAGGCAGAAAGAGTTTACAAAAAGTATATAAAATTAAACACTTAACCCAAAAAAGTAAGCAGACAGCTGCAGAGTGAATACACAAACAATGTAATATCTAAAGATAACAACAAAAACCTATGGTCATACATTAAGTCTGAGAAAATGGAAACAACAGGCATAGCGCCATTAAAAGATGAACATAACATAAAACATTATGATAATGAAACTAAAGCAAACATCCTAAACAAATACTTTGCATCAGCATTCTCAGCTCCAGGAGACAAAGACATATTACTGAATTTGAACCAAGTAGACAACATAGAAGATATAGTAGTACAAGAAAATGGAATTCAAAAACTATTAGCCAACACCAAACCAAATAAAGCGTCTGGACCTGCTGGTATTCCAGCTAGATTACTCAAAGAACTAAGCAATAAGCTAGCCCCATTGTTCAAAATACTCTTTCAGGCATCGCTTAACCAGGGAAAAGTACCAAAGGACTGGAAAGAAGCTAATGTCACCCCCCTATTTAAAAAAGGAGAAAATATGACCCAGGAAACTACAGACCAGTATCACTTACCAGCATCACATGTAAAATCCTAGAACACATAATATGTAGCAACATCATAAACCACTTAGACAAACATAATGTCTTCACCCCATACCAACATGGCTTTAGGAAATATAGATCATGTAAAACACAACTAATAGGACTAATTGATGATTTTTCAAAACGTTTAGATGATAGTGAACAAATAGATGCTATCTTACTAGATTTTTCTAAGGCTTTTGCAAAGTTCACCACCATAGTTTGCTTAAAAAATTACAATATTTTGGCATTAATGGTCCACTGCATCAGTGGATTAAAGATTTTCTGATAGGGAGAGAACAAACTGTAATAATAAATGGCTCTAAATCAACACCGATAACAGTAAACTCAGGTGTACCTCAAGTAACTACTATTTTTAATTTACATAATGATTTACCAAATAGCATGACTTCAGGAACAAAAGTTAGATTATTTGCAGACGATTGCATAATATATAGAACAATAAAAACAACACAAGACACAGATATTTTACAAAGAGAATTAGATGAATTACTGAAATGGGAATCTAATTGGAGCATGTCTTTCCACTCAGAAAAATGTCAGTTGTTAAGAGTAACAAAAAAAACTAAAACAAATTAATTCCACTTATCTTATTCATGGCAAACCAGTAACACAGACTAAAAAAAACAAAATACCTAGGTGTTATAATAAATGAAAAACTGTCATGGAATCCACATATTGATGAAACTATAAAAAAATCAAACAAAGCATTAGGATTTATTAAAAGAAATTTCTATAAATCAAATAAGAACATAAAACTAAAATGTTATTTAACCTTGGTTAGGCCAATAATAGAATATGCATCCTCCGTTTGGGACCCCTCAACTCAAGAAAACATTAAGAAACTGGAACAGACACAAAATAGAGCAGTGAGATTCATAACAAATGAATATTCACATTTAACTAGAGTAACACCTTTAGTAAAATCACTAAATTTAGGAAGCCTTCAGGACAGAAGACTCAAAAGTAAAGTAGCAATTATATATAAAACACTGAACCATAATCTTCAAATACAAAAACAAAATTTAATAAAAGACTCTGAAAGACACAAAGATAAAGGTGCATTCCTCGTCCCATATGCTAGGACAAATTTGTACAAATACTCCTTCTTCCCTAGTGCTATTAGAGCATGGAATGGGTTGCCTGAGCTAGCCAGGAAAACCAGTGACTTGGCAGAATTTAAGTCATTGGTTAATATGCATGACTAAATGCATGACGCGTAGGACGTAATCATCTTCTTTTTTGAAGTAACGTCTGTATTATATAAGATAAGATAAGATAACAAGATCTAAACGGTACGGAACAACAGACAAACTAATAGCGTTTATAGAGCTACAGGATACAGATCTTTAGGATATAGAACTATAAGATATATAGCTTTAAGATATTGAGATTTAAGATACAGATTCTAAGAGAAATGGCTAAAAGATAGAATTGATTGATTCATATCCAGTAGTAAAATGTTAACAACCAAACAGACAGCTCTGTCTACACATTTATAGGCGTGCCTAAGAGAAACTCCCAAAGGGCCATCCATCTTGATATGTCCACACAACTCTGTGTACTGACTACTTAGTAATCAACCTGACATAAAGGGAAATAAATCGATGGTACCGACTTCACTTCATGACAATGGCTATGAGCTGGTCTCCCTTATGTATAATGTCATTAAATTGAAGAAGACAGAGAGACAGTGCACTAAGGAAAAAGAATCTTGTCAACCACTACAAGAGCCTGGGTCGCACAATGTACTTAACAGAATGGTAGAATATTTGAACATAAGTAAATACCGTTTGTGACGGAGCACTATATCCACAATTTATAACCTTTACAAAATGATCCTTACATAATGACAGAAAGATTTCGTTTTATTATAAAACAAGTCCCAAAAAGACCATAGAGTCTGGTGCACACGAGGCGCCCTAACCGTGCCTTCCTGAGGTGGAGGTTGCCCAAACCCGAGCAAGGTATTATAGCACAGGGGAGAATGATCCTTTGTTTGATTGGCACATCCTTCACATGTCTCAGGCTTAACTTTGACTAACAGTGCTCTGCTGTGGGTGAAGTAGAGCAATTCATCTCTCATACTCTCTCAGATGTTCTTTTGCTCTAAGGAAAAATTTTTTTACATTTTTCCCGTTTGAGTGAGGTCTTGGCAGGTTCAAATTCTCTCTTGCAATAGCCCTGGACAGAAACCCTGCGTAGAGAATGGATGTCACCATACAGAGCATGAACTTGTGGTTTCCTAGCCCTGTTAAGACGGAGGTCAGCAAGTCTAGAGTTTAGCCTGATGCTTGCGAAATTTAAGGCCCGTCCAGCACTGTGCTATGCTATAATAGCTTGTAAAGGTATGAGCATCCTCCACCATGGGCATAGAGGCCAACAGAACGACCTAACCTTTTACTCTGAGTGCTTCCAGTCCAAAGAGTTTAACTCGTACGTTATTACACTGTCACTTACTTGGGAACGGGCTTTGCCCGGATAATCCATCGTCCAGAAAACCGATTGCGGAATATTATAAACGGTCCTTTTCACCAACACTATAAAGAAAATACATATGGGCGTAAAGCGCCGTACGTAAACATAACATTCCAACAAAAAATGCAGGGGAACAAAGCGTTATACGTAGTAGACTTCCATTATTGAGAGAAATAATCTTGTCACAGGTTTCTTGTTGTTGTTGATTGTAGTGCTAATTCATTGATAGTGCTGAGAAGTGCTATTAGTTGTAGACTCTTTCTTGAGATGTCAGATGTTACACGAAGTTACTGTGACGTGCCGGGGATTCTATAGATGTAAACCTTTAGATCTAAATACTATCTTAGAGATTC
Organism: Biomphalaria sudanica; assembly: GCA_036873155.1. NCBI lineage: Eukaryota > Metazoa > Mollusca > Gastropoda > Planorbidae > Biomphalaria > Biomphalaria sudanica. The sequence goes on from JAZGLO010006649.1 coordinate 881,133, forward strand.
AATAAATGAAAACAAAAAACAAATACAGAACTTTAATTCAAAACTTGGAATCACTATATTCAGAAATAAAACTGTATCAGATAAATAGCTTTGTTTCAAAGTCCAATAATACAAATATTCAAATTTACCACTAGATTGAATACAATACAAGACTGATCTCTATAAATTCTAACTCAAAACTAAAATACGTCTTATCTCTACAAATATTTACATCCAGACTGAAGGTTCTAGATGGCGACCTTTTTGACCTTGTTTTTGACATTTGGCTTAAATGTATTTCTTCAACCAATCAAAATCACTTCCTGTAAGGTGTCACCTACTTGACTGACGTTTGTCATGGGTATTTCCGACACCTTGCAGTCGGTTATCCCGTACTTGACATAAATTATTTTAAATTTTACTTTGGGTTATTAAATTGATACGTGACAAAGCTCTTATCTTTCACTGCTCATCGGCAAAATATAAAAAAAAAAAAAGCAAGGAATAAAGGAATTCAGGATATTTTGACGTTTCTGATAACTGACGTCAGTGTACAAGGCGTTCGACCGTATTTTGTATCACAAAGATAAAGGCTTAGTTCTTATTCCGTATGCTAGCACTAATTCTTTCAAGTGCTCCTTCTTCTCTAGTGCTATTAGAGCATGGAATGGGTTGCCTGGATCAGCCGGGGAAAACCATGAACAACAGAGTTTTGAAGTCTCTAATTAACGTGTAGTCAAAGACGCTGTGCGTGGGAGGGGGAGGGGGTTCTAGGACATAAAAACACTTTCACTTCTGAACAAAAGTCCGAAACAAATGAAACAAAACCAAAAAGTCACCCTAGACTCTCAGCTTTATCCGCAGACGTTATTAGTAACAAACTTGCTAAATGATTCCAACTTTATGGAACACCTTCCTGAAGAACCCATGTGTGTTTGTACAATACAACAGGATAGAAATACACTTAAATGACGTATTTCACTTGTAAAGTCCGAGACAAGTGTCGTCCACTGTGCACTTTGACCCACATCGCACTAAGGATAAAAAGCAACTTTAATTATATGAAAGCAAAAATTCCAATGTGACTGAATGAGCTATATGTGTTGCAGTGTAGACAGTAAATAAAGTTTTTAAAAAATAGCAATACAAATTAGGTTTTTATATCCTAACATAAAAATTAATTAACCAGCTGGAAAAAAAAAAGAGCAAGAAGATGTAATGTTACGATCAATAGCATCAGCTGTGGTTGAACTTCTTTCCTTCTGCTACACTTCTAGCAAGAATATGAATGCAATATATTCCAAACATCTTAACACATTATCCAACTTTTGAATTTAGCACACGCTAATTTGTGTATCACGACTATTTCAAGAGCATACAATTAACTCTATCACTTCCATTACACAGGTTTAACATTCAACGGGAGCTCTTGCGCATGTAATCCCAACAGAATAATACCACACTATCTATGAGGGCATTTTTAAACTCTAGTCCTGCTGTCGATTTTGATGTCGAAAGTTATGAACGCGAAGCACAGAGCTGGTGGTAGCCCTAAGGTTAAATAACTGAGTTGGTGTCAGCCCTGAGGTCGAGGAAATCAATGTCCGAAAGTAAGGACGCGATGAGGCCCTCTGTTTTAAGGGAGTCGCTGACTGGAGACTATTGGGATACAGAGACAGAGCAGTAGAACGCACGCGCGTTGATGCTGGGAGAGGTATCTATCTATAGTGGATCACAGTTGAACTAACGCATGTGTGCACATGTCCGTATCAAAGGGTGAGCGGGGTAAGGACGGGGGGGGGGGGGGGTGAAACAGCTGTCCACGTAGATCAGGGCTTGATATGCAGCCAGGACTGACTTTGAAAATCTTGTCTCACTGAGACCTTGAAGCACGCTACAAAATAGCAAGAGGGAGGGGGGGGAGGACAGAGAAAAAAGCAAGGGTACAGAAGGAAAGGGAGAGCGGGTGGGGAACCGCATGGGAAGTGGAGAGAGGGGGGGGGGAGTGGTAAAACATATGACCAAGTAGCCGTCGAGTTCGGGCGTGCGTGTATTGGGATCGATAGCTCTGCGCACGTGCGACAAGGGCGAGTAATCACACACACACTATCAGAAAACGAACGTCGTTTAAATTGTATGTAATTATCGTTCTTAGTAACTGTTTTGTTATTGATCAGGAATTTGTATTAATTGAATGACATGGCCCAGATAGACAGGAGCTAACACTTTCATTTCAAAATGTGCACAGAGTTTCTACAAATATTTCAGCTGGCTGACCACTTCGTAACCAATTGTGTCACCAGAAGAGTAGAGATATGTAATGTCAAGCACCTTACTAGTCAGTAGAGTTGAGACATGTAATGTAGCACCTCGCTAGTTAGTAGAGTAGAGATGTGTAATGTAGCACCTCGCTAGTCAGTAGAGTAGAGATATGTAATGTAGCACCTCGCTAGTCAATAGAGTAGAGATATGTAATGTAGCACCACTATACTGACGATTGTCAAATGTTGCCTTAATATTCTCTCTGTCAATCTCTCACATAGTCGGTATACAATCTCTCACCTAGTCGGTATACAATCTCTCACATAGTCGGCATACAATCTCTCACATAGTCGGCATACAATCTCTCACATAGTCGGTATACAATCTCTCACATAGTCGGTATACAATCTCTCACCTAGTCGGTATACAATCTCTCACATAGTCGGTATACAATCTCTCACCTAGTCGGTATACAATCTCTCACATAGTCGGTATACAATCTCTCACCTAGTCGGTATACAATCTCTCACATAGTCGGTATACAATCTCTCACCTAGTCGGTATACAAGTTAAACACACATAGAAAAGCACACAGTAGCTGCAAAGACATTTGAGAGTTCAAAGTTCAGGTCTTTAATTAACTTTTTTTTACAAAGCTTATATTAACTCATTCTGTCCCTCTGACAAGTAAAAAGTTTTTAAAAGTATTTTCTCCCACATCCCATCTCGTATCAAGCTGAAATTCTGCATAGTTTTTTTCCTTTACCTGACAAAACAATTAGTTAATAAACTATAAATAATTTTTTTGTTATCAAACAAGAGAAAGAAATCGTACTTGCCTAATGTGATGTTATAAGTTATATTAGTCCCTTTAATGCTTTGTTGGGAGATATTGGTGGCCGCTTTAAAGTTCTAAACCAACAATAGATAACTATAGAACTTTTATTTTCATAAGCAATTCCCTGGCACAGTGGTTAGTATGTGTGCTTGAGAAGGTTTAGCCCTCAATGTCTAATTCAGGTCTAGCCACTAATACTTTTGTGTGGTCTGTCTCTCCATCCGTCCGTCCGACGGTCCGTCCGGTTTAGATCTCATAAACAAAAACAGGTATTTAAATTTTGATACAATATTTTAGATCTGTCAAAGTTCTGATGCTACGGCTACTTTTTTTCTCTTCTGAAAGGGAAGAATTTAATTTTTAAAATCAACTATGCAGTAGTTGTTTTTTCTTTCATAAAAATACACCATTTTTACAACTGTTCACTATTAATAGTACAAATGACACGGGAGACTATTTAGTAATAGAGATTATTATTACCAAATTTTTAACACATTTACATTTGGTATTTTTATTATTATTATTTAAGGTCTAACATAATGGACAAGTCTTTCATGTTATAAACTTTTAGTCATAATCTCATATATATCTCTTCAATGAAATAAATCTCTTTAATGCCACATATGTCTTTAATGTCATACATTTCTTTAATGTCCTTAGTCTTTTATGTTATAACCTCTTCGTAACAATCTCTTTGCTGTAGGCATTTATTACTTTGTCATATATGTTCACATTACGTTGAAGCCCATTGTCTTCTAAAATCAAGTACTTAATTAAAGGGTACACCTTTAACGTGTTAAATATCTCAACTATTTTGTATCTTTGTCAACCCTATAGTTTATCATCCTGCTGCTATCAGCACTATATTACGTTGTTAACACGGTATACCTTACTTCAGATATCTGCCAAGAGAATCTACTTAGCCCCACAGAACATCGCCAATGGCCACTCCATCAAAGGGATTGACACTTTACAAATATGGGCAGCCTGATGTCCTATCAGCGCTAGAGAGAGATAACGCTTTGGACGCCTTCCAATGAGAGTGTTCCGACATACATCCTTCCTTTGGCCAACAAATATCAGTGTGTATGAAGCAGGGGTTTTTCCCAATCCTTCTGTAGAGATCTGAGACCTTAGTGCTGTACAGAAAACAATACTTCTAATATCTCCATCATTCGCCACATCAGGGTACAATCAATTATTTTCTAGCCTATGCCAATGTAGACAGAGTTAGCTGCGCTGGTCATGGGCTGGAACGTACACTAAAGACAATCTCTTCTTGTGGGGCTAATGGAAGAGGCGTAACATGCGTCTCCAGGGAGACAATTCTTAAAATTCAGCTCAGGCGGTAGATAATGATTACCATACCGATTTTTTAGACAGCGTGATAATTACACATCTCCAGTACAAAGGTAATGACATGGATTGACGGCGTAAAAGGAACTTTAACGGTTTTCTCTGCATAGGGTTTGGCAAGATATGTAGGTCACAGTTAGGTGTGCCTGAAACGTGAAACACTGCACTCATCAATATTCGAACTTGAAGGCAATCTTTATTATATATCATGGGCGTAGACAGAATTATTTTCGGTTTGGGGGTGGGAATTGTTTTTCTTCCCCCCTCCCTCAGGGCTAAGGTCATGGAGTTTGGTTTAGAGTTTATCTTCAAAACCATCTGTTTTGGTGAGGGTAGAGATTAAACTTAAAACCATCGTGGGGAGGGGGGAATAAACTAAAAACACCCATATAGCTACACTCATAGAATTTGGTAACTGTAGTTAATTTCTTTACTTTTATGTAACTGTAGTTAATTTCTTTACTTTTATATTGAAGAAGGTTTTCTCTGCATATATATATATATATATAAATAATGCACCTCCTAACATTATCAACTCAATACGTAGGTCTGTAACACTCTCTAGTAGACTGAAACCGTGATGTTTTGATAGACGATAACCTTGTCATGATTAAACTTATTTGATTGATTCTTGTTGTTTAATATTCAGCACATTATAAGCTCACTAAATAACCCATTTTTTTAAAAATACATTTTCCTTCTTAACTCTGTTCTTGTTCTAAAATCAATCAGCCCCGTCATAAATAGGACTAATGAGGTCACTTTGACATTTGGACAGAACGTTGAGACATTCATTTACACGTCTGCTAACATAAAGTTGCGTGCCTGGACTAGTGTATACACAAGAAGATTTACGCCCACTGAATGAGAGCGTACATTTACACGTCTGCTAACATAAAGTTGCGTGCCTGGACTAGTGTATACACAAGAAGATTTACGCCCACTGAATGAGAGCTTACATTTACACGTCTGCTAACATAAAGTTGCGTGCCTGGACTAGTGTATACACAAGAAGATTTACGCCCACTGAATGAGAGCGTACATTTACACGTCTGCTAACATAAAGTTGCGTGCCTGGACTAGTGTATACACAAGAAGATTTACGCCCACTGAATGAGAGCTTACATTTACACGTCTGCTAACATAAAGTTGCGTGCCTGGACTAGTGTATACACAAGAAGATTTACGCCCACTGAATGAGAGCGTACATTTACACGTCTGCTAACATAAAGTTGCGTGCCTGGACTAGTGTATACACAAGAAGATTTACGCCCACTGAATGAGAGCGTACATTTACACGTCTGCTAACATAAAGTTGCGTGCCTGGACTAGTGTATACACAAGAAGATTTACGCCCACTGAATGAGAGCTTACATTTACACGTCTGCTAACATAAAGTTGCGTGCCTGGACTAGTGTATACACAAGAAGATTTACGCCCACTGAATGAGAGCGTACATTTACACGTCTGCTAACATAAAGTTGCGTGCCTGGACTAGTGTATACACAAGAAGATTTACGCCCACTGAATGAGAGCGTACATTTACACGTCTGCTAACATAAAGTTGCGTGCCTGGACTAGTGTATACACAAGAAGATTTACGCCCACTGAATGAGAGCGTACATTTACACGTCTGCTAACATAAAGTTGCGTGCCTGGACTAGTGTATACACAAGAAGATTTACGCCCACTGAATGAGAGCGTACATTTACACGTCTGCTAACATAAAGTTGCGTGCCTGGACTAGTGTATACACAAGAAGATTTACGCCCACTGAATGAGAGCGTACATTTACACGTCTGCTAACATAAAGTTGCGTGCCTGGACTAGTGTATACACAAGAAGATTTACGCCCACTGAATGAGAGCGTACATTTACACGTCTGCTAACATAAAGTTGCGTGCCTGGACTAGTGTATACACAAGAAGATTTACGCCCACTGAATGAGAGCTTACATTTACACGTCTGCTAACATAAAGTTGCGTGCCTGGACTAGTGTATACACAAGAAGATTTACGCCCACTGAATGAGAGCGTACATTTACACGTCTGCTAACATAAAGTTGCGTGCCTGGACTAGTGTATACACAAGAAGATTTACGCCCACTGAATGAGAGCGTACATTTACACGTCTGCTAACATAAAGTTGCGTGCCTGGACTAGTGTATACACAAGAAGATTTACGCCCACTGAATGAGAGCGTACATTTACACGTCTGCTAACATAAAGTTGCGTGCCTGGACTAGTGTATACACAAGAAGATTTACGCCCACTGAATGAGAGCGTACATTTACACGTCTGCTAACATAAAGTTGCGTGCCTGGACTAGTGTATACACAAGAAGATTTACGCCCACTGAATGAGAGCGTACATTTACACGTCTGCTAACATAAAGTTGCGTGCCTGGACTAGTGTATACACAAGAAGATTTACGCCCACTGAATGAGAGCGTACATTTACACGTCTGCTAACATAAAGTTGCGTGCCTGGACTAGTGTATACACAAGAAGATTTACGCCCACTGAATGAGAGCTTACATTTACACGTCTGCTAACATAAAGTTGCGTGCCTGGACTAGTGTATACACAAGAAGATTTACGCCCACTGAATGAGAGCGTACATTTACACGTCTGCTAACATAAAGTTGCGTGCCTGGACTAGTGTATACACAAGAAGATTTACGCCCACTGAATGAGAGCGTACATTTACACGTCTGCTAACATAAAGTTGCGTGCCTGGACTAGTGTATACACAAGAAGATTTACGCCCACTGAATGAGAGCGTACATTTACACGTCTGCTAACATAAAGTTGCGTGCCTGGACTAGTGTATACACAAGAAGATTTACGCCCACTGAATGAGAGCGTACATTTACACGTCTGCTAACATAAAGTTGCGTGCCTGGACTAGTGTATACACAAGAAGATTTACGCCCACTGAATGAGAGCGTACATTTACACGTCTGCTAACATAAAGTTGCGTGCCTGGACTAGTGTATACACAAGAAGATTTACGCCCACTGAATGAGAGCGTACATTTACACGTCTGCTAACATAAAGTTGCGTGCCTGGACTAGTGTATACACAAGAAGATTTACGCCCACTGAATGAGAGCGTACATTTACACGTCTGCTAACATAAAGTTGCGTGCCTGGACTAGTGTATACACAAGAAGATTTACGCCCACTGAATGAGAGCGTACATTTACACGTCTGCTAACATAAAGTTGCGTGCCTGGACTAGTGTATACACAAGAAGATTTACGCCCACTGAATGAGAGCGTACATTTACACGTCTGCTAACATAAAGTTGCGTGCCTGGACTAGTGTATACACAAGAAGATTTACGCCCACTGAATGAGAGCGTACATTTACACGTCTGCTAGAAGGTGGCGGGAAATGTATTTATTTATTTTTTTGAAATTTGGCAAACGTCTGCTCTAATGATGTGATTTCAACTTTCCTCAGCCTGAAGCTGCTTAAGGATCGAACATTCCAGACACAATCGAACTGTGTGACCGTGACGTAATTGGTTCTACGACAAAAAGGTACACAGGAAGCTGCGGGTTTAATGGCTACACAACATCGCAAGCACTCTGGTCCATTAAGTCTGTGTGTGTGTGAGACGGAGAGAGAGAGAGAGAGAGAGAGAGAGTAATGGATAATAGAAAGAAATGAATCTAAGACAATCCCACAATGAGTAAACTGACAGCATCAAGCAAAAGAAAAGAGAATACTTAGTAAAAACAAAGCTTATCTGAGGGAAAGAACCGCTTATTACTGTCATTTATCTCAGGCTCCCTTTCTGCTATATAAAACAAAATTAATTTAATAACTCTAATTGATTAACTAATTGGTGGATTTTTTTTTTATTGTCATCGACTATGAATATTTAATTTCAAATAGATCCGAGAATAAGAAGGGAGAGAAAAAAACGTATCAAAACGTAATTAGGGGATTAAATCCATGAATACATCCACATATCTTATTAAGTAGCATTTATTCCCCTTATTTCGATATCAAACAAAATAGTCAATTACTAATAAATAATTCACCAATTTTAACCTTTTATTTGATTCATGTTTTGTCAGGTACAATGTATTAATTGTGCAAAGTTTCAACTTGATCTGTGAATGGGAAGTGGGAGAAACAACCATGTTCGAACTTGTCACCAGACAGAGTGAGTTCATGTCAGCTTTGCACACACACAAAAAAAAAGAAAATATTTTTCTACCTAATCAGAACCCACATAAGCAAGTCATGCGGTTAATTATTACCCTCAAAAGCGTGAAATTTCCCAATGAAAGGGACATATTTATATTTTTTGTTTTTATTTTCTACTTCTATGGAATGTAATACAAACCTTTCAGTAAACATTCATTCTAAATGTATTTACCTTTAAAAAAAGTAGCAAAAGGCTTCCGCCTATTGGGACGAATAATTAAACAAGAGGGAGTGGTACATGTCGCAATCAAACGTTCAATTTCATACATCATGAAAGTTTCATTGAGAGCTTGGCCGTCAATAATACATCACCAATTAGGAGAACGAAATAATGGCGCCATTTTCATTTTTGGCCAAAAGATTCACGATTGGCTAGTGATTCAAAACAACAACAGATAGAGGCAGTTAAACGGGTGGACACGACGATATTCAGACATACTAGGACAGGTAGATGGGCTGATAGAATGGTAAACAGATCGGGTCAGGTAGACATATTGACAGAATGAACCTAGACTTGGGCACATAAACGCGTAGACAAAATGACACCCCGACAGACTGGGGCGCGTAAAAGCGTAGACAGAATGACACCCAGACACATTTTGGCAGATAAACGCTTGTACATTATGACTTGCATGAAGGTAGGGACATGTAAATGCTAGACAAATTGACATACAGGCGTTAACCTACTTTTATTTGTTGACTAGGTCTCATTAGCCAGCTATCTATTAATCCACATTCCAAATAGTTTCCACTTTCTTTCCAAAACTAATTCTCGATATTACCTCCAAGCCTAATTCTCGATATTACCTCCAAGCCTAATTCTCCTGTAAGGAGGCATAGTATGACCGCCGGCAGGATTCAAACTCTATATTATAGTAAGAACTGTCTGATGAAAATAGGCAACTAAACGAACAACCAATTTAAATTAAATTCCCCTTTTCTTACAAAGCTTATATCGAACCACTATGTCAGTCTGGTAAAAAGTCTGTTAAAAAGTTTGTACACGTTATTTCTTCGACACCCAATCTCGGATCAAGTTGAAATTTTAGCACAAGTATTTCTTGTACATGACAACACAAGAATCAATAAACACAATTTAACCAATTAGCTAAATAACAATAGGTAATTAACTATTTTGTTTGGTAGCTCGAACAAGGGAAAGAAATTGTACCTGACTGAGTTGTTGGTATAAGCTGAATTAGTCCCCTTTACAGGTCGCGGCTCAAAATTGAAACAAACAATATATAACTATACAATATACTCTAGTCATAAGTACCCCACTAGCAGCGTGGCTAGCTCATTTGGCAATTGATTTCAAATTCAGGTCGTCACCTCCCCTTTTTGTTAAAAACGCTTTTGAAAACCAATTACGATAAAATCCATCAACATATCCCTCCCCCCCTTCTCCCATGTTCCCAACTGGCCCAGATAATTGATAGGATCATAGTGTAGTGAGACAAGTGATAGGATCATAGTGTAGTGAGACAAGTGATAGGATCATAGTGTAGTGAGACAAGTGATAGGATCATAGCGTAGTGAGACAAGTGATAGGATCATAGTGTAGTGAGACAAGTGATAGGATCATAGCGTAGTGAGACAAGTGATAGGATCATAGTGTAGTGAGACAAGTGATAGGATCATAGCGTAGTGAGACAAGTGATAGGATCATAGTGTAGTGAGACAAGTGATAGGATCATAGTGTAGTGAGACAAGTGATAGGATCATAGTGTAGTGAGACAAGTGATAGGATCATAGCGTAGTGAGACAAGTGATAGGATCATAGTGTAGTGAGACAAGTGATAGGATCATAGCGTAGTGAGACAAGTGATAGGATCATAGTGTAGTGAGAAAGCTAAAAGCATGAAATTGGTAAAAATATGGCACTGATTTATTATTGTTGGTCTAGCGTCTAGCGTCTTTACAAATTTAATTAGATAGAATGATTCAAACTAATTGATACAACTACGTTTAACATAATTTTTTTAAAAGTATTTCTATTTGTTTTTTTTTGTTTGTTTTTGTTTAAATGGATTTCCTTGAAGACGATTGCTACCTATTCATCTGAGAACCCGTCTATCTACTAGAAATTGTCAAAGAATTGTTGCCTTGTTTATCGACACTCAATTAAAATCTTTAATGGCTACTAAACGCTCAAATATTTTGTTTGATGGCTGTGTCTGGAGCTTAGATAGAAAATCTTAGCAGTCCTTTCAACAGAAAGAAAAAATCTGTTAATGTCAGCTATGAAAGACTATTCTGACAATCTCCTGTTTAAATTTGTCTTATTTTCCTAATTTCCAACGCGAACAAACTAGCCAACGAACAAAATAAGAAACAAAAACCTAAAAAAAGACAACAAACTCTTGGGACTTTTTTCGGCCGGTTACAGAAAATCAATGAATGATCGCTGACAACCATCTGATCTAGTGGTTTCAAAATAAACAAGATTGTTAGATCCGTTGAGCTATGTAGGTTTACTGATGAGATTCTAGGATTTTGTTGATAATGGCAAGATACGTTCTCCGTGTCAGTGGGGATGTAACTCACTGTCCGAGACTTCGTTTCTTTGAGTGGTCAGTGGTGATGTAACTCACTGTCCGAGACTTCATTTCTCTGAGTGGTCAGTAGGGATGTAACTCACTGTCCGAGACTTCATTTCTCTGAGTGGTCAGTGGTGATGTAACTCACTGTCCGAGACTTCATATCTATGAGTGGTCAGTGGTGATGTAACTCACAATCTGAGACTTAATTTCTCTGAGTGGTCAGTGGTGATGTAACTCACTGTCCGAGACTTCATTTCTCTGAGTGGTCAGTGGTGATGTAACTCACTGTCCGAGACTTCATTTCTCTGAGTGGTCAGTGGTGATGTAACTCACTGTACGAGACTTCATTTCTATGAGTGGTCAGTAGGAATGTAACTCACTGTACGAGACTTCATTTCCATGAGTGGTCAATTGGATGTAACTCACTGTCTGAGACTTCATTTCTCTGAGTGGTCAGTGGTGATGTAACTCACTGTCCGAGACTTCATTTCTATGAGTGGTCAGTGGTGACGCAGCTCACTGGGGGAGAGAACCGATACTCGAATTTACGAGTTGGTCCAATGCAACATAATAGCTTGAATCAACTGGCTTACGGAATGTATTGGGGAGAGTTTAACGTTATAGCATCAAAGTGTTATAAGAAAGAAAAAAAAAGGAGGGGGGGGGGTTCTATTATTAGTTATAAGTAAAAAAGAATGGAAGGGTTCCATGGCAATAGAGACGACCACCAAATAAACAAGATCTAGCTGGACGAAGCGGGGGGGGGGGGTAATGTCAGTTTGACCATATTCCCACAATATATACACATTTATGGAGAAAAAAGAACCAAATTATGTTACAAAATAAAAACTTGTAACAGCAATACTAATTAAATTGAAAATAATACCACCCACACACAACAGTTTAAAACAGTTGTATCGGCAGACATCATCTACTATCTTCGGAAGAAGCAATTTATTGAGGAACTTGGTCATTCCAAAACTAGTGTGTGTATGTGTGGCATGGATTATGGACACTGGCTATCTAGTCAAAGTCTTTACTTCATTGAGAAACAGGAAATGTAGAAGAGCCATTGACGACAGAATTGTTCATTATCTGTATGAGTTGTGTGCCCCTGTCCTTGTGTTTAGAGATGCTATTTCTGTTTTCTATCTTGCATGTACATTGTACACTTGTATATTTTCAAAGCAATTCATTTATGAAATATAACGACATGTTTATTAGCTCATCTGGTTAATTCTTTGGATTAATCAATATATGTACTCATTGAAAATAGCTCTCTGATGAAAGAAAGACATGCGAGTTAATGTCACCTACGAGGTATTCTATTTATATATATGTTTAGACAAGGCTTTTTTCTGACGGTACGCACCGGTACGGCGTACCGGCACCTTTTTGAATGTGGGGGAAAATATTACTTTTCTTGTATTTTAACGTTTATTATTAATTTATTAGTACTTAAAAGTTAGGCAATCCATCACTGAGTACCGGCACCTATTTTTTTTGTTTACAATAAAAGCACTGTGTTTAGATACACGCTGAATGAAGGATAAATAAACATAATTAAATGTTAGTGTATGAATGTATGCATATTAAATCAAAACTGTTTCTTGATCTTGATAAAACTTGGTATAAATAAATGTTCCTTAGATCACTGTGAAGACCGTAGTGTATATTCAATATCCTTCCCATAATAATTTTTTAAATAAATATCTAAATTTATCTCTAGTAAAGAATGAAACCCTTTAGCAAATCAGTTAAACCTTTTTTCACATTCTGCTTTTATTTGTGGCAAAATTAATCTTGGTTGGCCTCCTTAAGTCGTAGACTTTTTCACTTTTTCATGTGTCTGTGGTGTCCTATTTTGGAGATACACTCCCGTCCACAAATATCGAAGATTAAGGTGGCTTTCGCTTTGGTGGTAGATAGAGCTGGCCATTTTTCGCATGGTACGCTTTTCTTCCAGAGTTGAGGCCCATGTTTTTTCTTTGTCCATAGCTTTTTTGTTCACAGTCTGTCTCCGTCTAGTGCGGTCTAGAGCTATGTCTTCCCACTGGCCAGTATCAATGTTCACTGATGTGAGGTCCCGTTTTATTACATCCATGTAACGGAGGTGGTAGCGACCAGTTTTTCTTGAGCCAGTCGCGAGATGTTCGTAGAGGATAACATGTCTAGATCTAAATCAAATGAATTTGAACAGTAATACCCAAAAGAAGGCCGCGGGTCATATCAGTGTAATATATATATATACTAGTCGACCGGCGGCATAGCATACACCGCTATTTTGCAGGGCCGGCCTTAGGCCACTGCAACCTATGCGACCGCAGTAGGCCCACACTTTTAAAGAATCCGCACTTTCATAGGACCCGCGCTAGATCAAGGTGTATAAATTATTAAATTAAATCATTTTATAACTTAAAATAGATTTCCCGCGCCCTCCTATCGATTTACCAGGAGATCCTGGAAATCTCCCGAAGTTGCAAAAGATACGAAAAAGTCCTTAAAATATACGGAATATATAGACAAAAATTGTCCTTTTGGTGTGTCATTCAATTTATCGCCAATCCTACGCGCGATAAATAAAAACGACATTATGCATTAGCCGTAATTGTGTAATCTGGTGAAAGAAGCATCTCGCGCCTCAAACTAATGAAGAATTACTTGAGGTCAACAATTCTCAAAGAAAGATTGAAACATTTGGTAATTCTTGCTATTGAGGGGGATCTATGTAGGAAACAGAATTATTATAATATACTGTATGACTTTGCTACACGCAAGACTCGTAAAGTAATTCTGTACGTAGTAAAGAATGAATAAAATGCATAGACGAATTTATTTTCTAATACAAACTCTTAAATTTCATTTATTATCCGCTTCTCTACCCAAACTTGTCCCGCGAAATCCGTTTCGCATAGAGTCCCACAATGGTTAATTCCAGCCCTGCTATTTAGTGACGGGTGAATATACATTATACATAGTAGATTACTTGTTCTTTTTACATGACTTCTTGGTCACAATGGTTAAGTCCGGCGCTGCTATTTAGTGTTTGTAAAATGTTTATTTGTAAAAGTTTCGGATGTTCCTTCAGAGTTGAAGGACAAAGGGGGATGGGAGCGGCCGGGTTTGATAAATCCAAACGACAGTCCAGCGCGCAAACCACATGACCGGGCAGCCCATCCGTAGTGACCGGTAAGTAATAGTTCTCCCACCCCTCTCTTGTTTTTTCGTGGGGTGATTATCCGCAGAAATAAGAGAGTGATCTTTCCTTAACTTCTCCTTTTCGTCCAAACTGTTGAGCGACGAAGAGAATTATATATATATAAATTTGTTTGTATGTAAGTGAAGGTATGTGTATGTAAGTGAAGGTATGTGTATGTAAATGAAGGTATGTGTATGTAAGTGAAGGTATGTGTATGTAAGTGAAGGTATGTGTATGTAAGTGAAGGTATGTGTATGTAAATGAAGGTATGTGTATGTAAGTGAAGGTATGTGTATGTAAATGAAGGTATGTGTATGTAAGTGAAGGTATGTGTATATAAGTGAAGGTATGTGTATGTAAGTGAAGGTATGTGTATGTAAGTGAAGGTATGTGTATGTAAGTGAAGGTATGTGTATGTAAGTGAAGGTATGTGTATGTAAGTGAAGGTATGTTTATGTAAGTGAAGGTATGTGTATGTAAGTGAAGGTATGCGTATGTAAGTGAAGGTATGTGTATGTAAGTGAAGGTATGTGAATGTAAGTGAAGGTATGTGTATGTAAGTGAAGGTATGTGTATGTAAGTGAAGGTATGTGTATGTAAGTGAAGGTATGTGTATGTAAGTGAAGGTATGTGTATGTAAGTGAATGTATGTGTATGTAAGTGAAGGTATGTGTATGTAAGTGAAGGTATGTGTATGTAAATGAAGGTATGTGTATGTAGGAGTATCCAGAGCTTCACAAGACGTTCAAAGTTATAAACTTACTTAATGATCCCTATAGAAAGATAGATAGATAGATAGATAGATAGATAGACAGTTAGATAGATAGATAGATAGACAGTTAGATAGATAGATAGATAGACAGTAAGATAGATAGATAGATAGATAAATAGATAGACAGTTAGATAGATAGATAGATAGATAGATAGATAGATAGATAGATAGACAGTTAGATAGATAGATAGATAGATAGATAGATTAGAAAGATTAGATAAATAGATAGTTAGATAGATATATTAGATAGATTAGATAGATTAGATAGATAGATAGATAGATAGATAGATAGATTAGATAGATAGATAGATAGATAGATAGATAGATAGATAGATTAAATAGATAGATAGATAGATAGATAGATAGATAGATAGATAGATAGATAGATAGACAGTTAGATAGATAGATATTTAGATAGATAGATAGATTAGATATATTAGATAGATAAATAGATAGATAGATTAGATAGATTAGATAGATTAGATAGATTAGATATATAGATAGATAGATAGATAGATAGATATAGATAGATAGATAGATAGATAGTTAGTTAGATAGACAGATAGATAGATAGATAGATAGATAGTTAGATAGATAGATAGATAGATAGATAGATAGATAGTTAGATAGACAGATAGATAGATAGATAGATAGATAGATAGATAGATAGATAGATAGATAGATAGATAGATAGACAGTTAGATAGATAGTTAGTTTGATAGATAGATAGATAGATAGATAGATAGTTAGATAGTTAGATAGATAGATAGACAGTTAGATAGATAGTTAGTTAGATAGATAGATAGATATATAGATAGATAGATAGATAGATAGATAGATAGATAGATAGTTAGTTAGATAGATAGATAGATAGATAGATAGATAGATAGATAGATAGATAGATAGACAGTTAGATAGATAGTTAGTTAGATAGATAGATAGATAGATAGATAGATAGATAGATAGATAGATAGATAGATAGTTAGTTAGATAGATAGATAGATAGATAGATAGATAGATAGATAGATAGATAGATAGATAGATAGATAGATAAAGAGAGAGAGTGAGATCACTATTGTGTATGTGTTGATGAAAGCCTATGTGTTTGCATATAAACAATTACTCTTGAACAATTAAGAGACAGTGTATTGTACAGAAATTGATTTTTCTTAAAAATCTTGATTCATCAATAATTCATCTGGCAGCCTTGACAAGAACTACACGAAGCCATTATAACAAGACAGACAGTCTTTATCAAATGACAGGACTTCAGTAGGGCTCCTAGGTCAGGGTAGTCCAACAACGTATGTAAGTCTGGTCAGATGTTAGTTATTGAGCCCTTAAAATGCCCAGTAAACAAAAACTATGTTGTTGTTTTTTTCTAAATATTTTTTAAAAAGTTGAATATTGTGTGTGTGCTTGTGGGTCGCTTATGTTGTAATAAATTCTCTTTAGGCCATCAAAGGTCATCACAATGTTTAAACGTAGCCTAATATACATTCTTGCTTGACCAGAAAATAATAAAGACTTACTTCCATGCCGTAATTCGCAGTGTACGTACTAAAAATTACCATAAACGTCGACATTCGAAACATAATCCCAATAGCGATTGGGCTCCACGATGACCCGCTTACCATTGTCCAAAAACGTTTTAAGAACTTTAGGGCCATATCACGAGGTCCTCGAGAGACCTTCATGCAGTGAACAGTACCAGGGCAAAGTAGAAGCAGCAGACATAAAGTGATGAGAAGACAACATCAAAGAATGAACGGACTGTCATTGAAAGAGATTTTAGTTAAGGTGTGTGTCAAGGCAGATCATGAGTGGTACCCTTCTCATTTGTAATTGAATTAACTTGAAGTACAGTTTCTCGCTACATTCTAATAATAAATATGTGCTGCATTAGGATGTGATAATCCACGACTAGTAATCTATGGAGACCAAGTTTGGTAGGTAGACCAACGTATCTACGTATGGTAGGTAATCCATGCAATCCATGTGTAGTAGGTACACCATCGAATCCACGTGTGTAATAGGTAGACCATGGAATCCACGTGTGGTAGGCAGAACATGGAATCCACATATGTAATAGGTAGACCATGGAATCCACATGTGGTAGGTGGACAATAGAATCTACGTGTGGTAGATAGACCATGGAATCCACATGTGGAAGGTAGACCATGGAATCCATGTGTGGAATTTAGACAATGAAATCCATGTGTGGTAGGTACACAATGGATACCACGTGTGGTTGGTAATCCATGGAATCAAGGTTTGAAGTCGTACACGGATGGTTGCCTGGTCCTGCGGTTTGCGCACTGGACTGTCGTTCAGATTTATCGATGGTCCCTGGTTCAAACCCTGCACGCTCCGATCCCCCGTCGTCCTGTAATTATCTTCAACTCTGAATGAACATCCGAAACATGTAAAACAAACAGACAACAACACACGTTTTCATGAATTGTGTAATTGGAAAATGTTTCATATGATTTACATAATTTATTTATCTCAAAGTTATTAGCAATACCATATCGATTTGCATTACAATTATACGCCCTTTACGACTGATTACCTGTCTCCACACAAATCATGGGTCACACACACATATATATCACACATATTATTTGGTTTAAGGGAAATAATCGGTCTTATTTTTAGTTAGAAATATACGACATTATGTATTACTTCCCTTTACTATTTGTGAGTTGTTTTTTTTGTTCTCAGACACCCTTAGCAATATATTTCCTTTCCAGAACCTCTCTTTCTCTCTATCTCTATTCAATGTGTCTTTGCCTCCTCCATCTCTGTCTTGTTAAATGTACATCTCAATAATGGCTTTCTCAAAACCTCCACTCAAAATGATCAAGGTTACATAGGCAGTTTGTGTGGAACACAAACTCAAAATTGGCCCCCTAAGTAGTCCACCCAGGCAGATAAAAAGGCAGGTTTTAATATATTCTGAACGAATATCAGAATGAAATTCTATCAAAGACAAATGACAGAGGAGAATGGAGAAAGAAACCGACAGATCTTTTGCGGTGCCCCAACGGTCCATCAGACCAAGGGATAGTTGAAAGTGAAGTTAGATGTGAACCTGACCTAACTGATTTCATATAATGATTATCTTATTGATCTAATTGTTTTGTATAGGGTCAATATCGTATTCACAGCCTCATAAAAAAAAACAAAAAAAAATTCGTTACAAACAATAAATCCTTTGTTGTTTCTGTGTGTGCTGTACAGTTACATGTCATAACATGTATAACTACTAATTAATTGTTGTTTTAAAATATGTTCTAGTTATATATGTATTGCATAAATTTTGTCTGTTTGGAAAAAATATTAACCATTCCTTTGTAAATGTAGTTCTTAGTATGACAGAACTTGCATAACTTAGCAATACACATTTTAAAAAATAATTTTACAAAAAATCTAAACCATTTGCTTAAATGTGTTAAATAGGCTATATGGTAAATAGTCATCTCCCTTACTAAATAGTCTCCCATGTTTGTTTCTATTAATAGAGAATAGTTGTAAAAATGGTGTATTTTTTATGAAAAAAACAGCTTGCATAGTTGATTTTATAAATTAAATTTTTCACTTTCAGAAAAAAAAAAGCCGTTGCATCAGAACTTTGAAATATCTAAAATATTATGATGTCGGATTTTCACTATCTTCTCTAGTTTACGAGATCTAAATTAGAAGGACGGACGGACGGACAGACATTCCACACAAAATTAAAAGCGTCTTTCCTCCTTTCGGGGGCCGCTAAAAAGTATTGCCTTCTAGTAACAATAAAAAAAAAAAAGATATGAAATGTTCAGGACACTATAAAGTCACGATGTGAGCAGTACATTGTGACTTGACACTGATTCTTTTGTAAAATGGTTTAGGCCTGATTTTGAAGAATTGTGTCAGGAATGAATGGTTATAAATGATGTTTCTGTCACGGGTTATGTTGATTGTCTATTGTGATACCATGATGATGTCACTAGTTTTGGGCCTTCTAGTGTGTCTAGATGGCTGGTGAGACCTATGTCAGCTCAAAACTACTATCTGATTAACTAATCAACTAATTTTTTTTGATTGATTTATCTGTTCTCGTTGACAATGATTAAAGTATTAACTTGATCCGAGAATGAGAAGTGTGATAAATAACTTGTACAAGATGTTGACCAGACAGACACACGGAGCTTGGTAAAATCTACTTAACTTACTCATTGTCAACCAGTTACATCGGCTAAAAACTCAAAATACCAAGATGTTATTATACATGAAAAGATATTATGGAACATTTTGAAAGAAATAAATCAGAAATCAAAGCCCTTAGCTTTATTTAAAGAAATATTGACAAGTTAGTTCTGTTTGGGACCTCTTCATTCAAGAAAGCATAAGATAACTGGAACAGGCGCAAATTAAAGCAGTGATGTTCATTACTAATGAGTATTCACATTTTGACTAGAGTAACACCATTAGTAAAAATCATTAAATGCAGAGCCTCTTCAAGACAGAAGATTTAAAACTAAATTAACAATAAGTAACAACAATACTGAACCGTAACACACTTACTTATAACAAAAACACAACCTAATAAAATACTCAGACATAATGATAAATGCACATTTCTTATATTATATGCTAAAACTAATTCGTGCAAGTTCTCCTGCTTCCGAGTGCCAGGTAAACCAATTGCCCAGCAAGAGGCTCTAGTTAACATGCACAACTAGATTAACAACATGGATACAAGTAATTATCTTCTTATAAGATTAGCATCTGGCAGAAATGAAAAGCACTATTTCCCTCCACATTTACATTGTATTTAGACATATCAAGGTTGAAAAAGACGAATATATACTTTATACTAACTCACTTATATACTATATAAAAGGAGGTGGGATGGCTCAATGTATAACGGTTTATTTGTAGTGATTATTATCTTTTCCTCTATCTAAAACTTACAATTGAAACGAAGTTCGTACTAAAATTATTTTTAGAAACAACATTTGAAGCAGTATTCATTTCCATGAGTTAGTTAATAAATGGAAAATCTATTTTATAATTATCCATTGATACTTTTTCCATTGTGACCTTAGATGCAAATGTTTTGTACCAATGAGCGAATTTGAAGCTTGATTTAATAATGAAGAAGCCTGTGACCTTTTTAAAAGACTTATCTCCCTTGAAGTTTTTCATTGAAAAGTGGTGTAATTTTTTTTTAAAATCTGCTTACATATATAATTAAAAAAATTAGATGGTTCACTTTCGAAAAAGAAAAAAGTAGCCGTTGCATCAGAACTTTGAATGATCTAAAATATCATAATGTCCGATTTTCATTTTCTCTTCAGGTTTCTGATATCTAAACGGGACGGACGGACGGACGGACAGACAGGCCACACTAAACTAATAGCTTCTTTTCCCCTTTCTGGGGCCGCCTAAAAAACAGTAATGAACATTTTTATTTAAATGTTAATTTTTATATACTTCTGAAGATTAGTTCAGACTTAACTTTTTATTTTGTGTCCGCTGGATTGTTTAGAGTTTAGATCAGCGGTTCTCAACCTTTTCAGCTCGGCGACCCCTTTTTACAATTCCTCACTATGCCGCGACCCTTCAACAGTAAATTATTTTCGTTCATAAGTATAAGTAACTGCTAAAGCTTATGTTACAATATTATAATTGTAGGCCTAATGTAAATCTCTGATTTGTATTGCCAAAGCTTTATGTTTAATCATGAAACAATATGTTATTATATGTTGCACTATATGATAGTCTTGATTGACATAATTCCCTTGATCATTCAATTACAAATAAATAAAAGAATAACTTTATGACATGCATTCATTGACCTTTCTATTTCTTAGTCACATTATCCACATTTCATTCACGTGAGACGAGTTTCTGTACTTAGACTTGATAATGAACAGGCTGTTATTCAAATAATGTAGTATTATAAATTGAAGGTGCAACAAAGACAAATTGGGACATGACTGCAAACGTTTGATTTAGATTTATGTAATTATAGAGAAATTTTTCGCTGCATTAATGAGTTCAATAAACTATTTCTGACTCCTAAACATCTTCAACTTTGACTTTCATTGGAGTTCTGGCAAGTGCAGATGGAATGTGAAGTTTGGAAAGTTTGATGTGTTAGCAAATGTTCTTTCACAAAATTATCAATTGCACTTGATCCTTGCAGTGACCTTTTTCATTGCTCTTTGTAATTTTAATAACATAGTCCTCGTTATAACTATTCGACGATGAATCACAAACTGAGTTCCAATGACTTTTGGTGACTCATTCTGTTGAAATCCAGACCAACATACTTCAATAATTAGGGGGGCATGACAATTCGCTCACTGACATTTTGTTCACTCCCAAAAAGTTTTAAAATAAACAAATTAAACACGCGATGAAAATATATGTCGGTGAGCCAGTTGTTGGTGAGCGATATGTCGAGTGGACGAATAGTCGTGTGAACGAATTGTCGGGTGAACGAATTGTCGGGTGAACGAATTGTCGGGGCGAACGAATTGTCGGGTGAACGAATTGTCGGGTGAACGAAATGGCGGGTGAACGAATTGTCGGGTGAACGAAAAGTCGTGAACGATTTATCGGTGAACGAAATGTCAGTGAACGAATTGTCGTGGAACCAATGCTTGGAGCACCATCTGTCCAGACACCACTAATATTGTTCAAAAATATTTGAGACTTTTTAAAAAAAGAAAATGAACCAATATTCGATAACACGTAGGCCTACACATAATCTCGTGGATTGCAAAAATCTTGAAATGGCCAACATTTATATGCCTGACCATTCCTCTAAACTACTTGGTATCTATGACGACAACGTTCGGATGCTAGCTATCAAAATGACATTGCAGTTATTTCGGCTCCATAGACTTAAAGTACTTCGTTACAAATGACGTACTAGAGTTTTTCAATTCCTGCTTTAATGGGGCAGGCTGAAGAAACAGTGGTGCATATCTTACAACAGTGTCCAAGAACTGTGGGAAGACAACTTGAACTGCATGGGAGCTATGAGGCACTACCTTCTACAACAGGGTTACTTACCAGAGCACTAAGGGAGGCCCACAACAGGGTTACTTACCAGAGCACTAAGGGAGGCCCACAACAGGGTTACTTACCAGAGCACTAAGGGAGGCCCACAACAGGGTTACTTACCAGAGCACTAAGGGAGGCCCACAACAGGGTTACTTACCAGAGCACTAAGGGAGGCCCATGCTTTCCTCCCCTGCCACCATTAAAAGTTCATCCAAGTTTCATGTTGTCCAATACGTTTTGAAGTTCTATACAAAATTTACGTAGTAAAATTGAAATATTATGGCTGCGTTATTCCACCTTTTTCAAAACATATACATTTTAGTCCACATATTACAGTTTTAACACGATTGTTGGTTAATTATGGATATGTTGTAGCCTACATATTTAATTACTTATTTGACTTCTGTTCCATACCTGAGCCTAACGGGCATATCTGTACAAATTGTAAGGGTTTGAAAGCATTGATGCCATGCTAACTTATGTGACTTGATCTGAACTGTATTCTTAACTATGAGTGCTAGTGTGTAGATTATGAAGTATGTTTTGTACCATGTCCATTAAGAAAATAGAGCATCTTCTAATAGCTTAGGGGTGCAGATTTATTTATTATGTAAGTAGTGTCACATCAAGAAGTGAATCTGATGCGAACAGCACTATAACTCAGTAGTAGACCTACTAATCCTGATCATAATATTGACCTAGATCTAGCTCTAGTAGATCTACATTCTATTTCTAGATTTCTAGATCTAGTCTAGATTCTAGTCTAGATTAGGCTATAGATTTAGTTCTGGATCTTTATCTACAGTCTATTTGGTCTAGACATAAACCTAGTCTAGATCTACCTTCTAGACCAGTAACACAGACTAAAAACTCAAAATACCTAGGTGTTATAATAAATGAAAAACTGTCATGGAATCCCCATATTGATGGAGCTATCAAATAATCAAACAAAGCATAAGGGTTTATTAAAAGAAATTTCTATAAATCAAATAAGAACATAAAACTAAAATGTTATTTAACCTTGGTTGGGCCAATAATAGAATATGCATCCTCTGCTTGGGACCCCTCAACTCAAGAAAACATTAAGAAACTAGAACAGACACAAAATAGAGCAGTGAGATTCATAACAAACGAATATTCACATTTGACTAGAGTAACACCTTTAGTAAAATCACTATATTTAGAAAGCCTGCAGGACAGAAGACTCAAAAGTAAAGTAGCAATTATACATAAAACACTGAACCATAATCTTCAAATACAAAAACAAAATTTAATAAAATACTCTGAAAGACACAAAGATAAAGGTGCATTCCTCGTCCCATATGCTAGGACAAATTTGTACAAATACTCCTTCTTCCCTAGTGCTATTAGAGCATGGAATTGGTTGCCTGAGCTAGCCAGGAAAACCAGTGACTTGGCAGAATTTAAGTCATTGGTTAATATGCATGACTAATATCATATCTAGAACTAGTCAAGAAATCTAGATCTTGCCGAAGTCTAGATTCTATATATATTCCCTAATCTGGATCTAGTCTAGACCTATTAAGTAAATAGAGCTATTATGATCAGGATTATTAGGCCTTGGGTAATAGTGAAGGCCCTATTAGCTTATTCTGTACGAATGGGAAACCTGTTAAGTTGCGAAGGCTCATTTTTTTTTAAAATTTCTTACTACGTCTACTCCAATATATTAATTGAAATTGTTGGGAAGAGGTAGGTATCTTGGAGCAGTGGCGTCATTGGGAAGGGGGTGAGGATGCGGTCCGCACAGGTCGACACCATTTTGGAGGGAGGCAACCAAGTTGGAAAAATTATAACTTGGCAAAGCAGACACATCGGAAAAGGTAATAATGAAATCTCAAGATATATCTTGGAGCAGTGGCGTCACTAGTGGGTGCGAAAGGGTGCAGTCCGCACCTGTCGACATCATTTTGGTTTGTGATAACCAAGTTCAAAAAATTATAACTTGACAAAAGCAGATACATTGAAAAAGATAATAATTAAATCTCGAGATATATCTTGGAGCAGTGGTGTCACTAGGGTGATGGCGTGTGAGGGGTGCGGTTCGCACCAGTCGAAACCATTTTGGGTGTAACAACCAGGTTAGAAAAATTATAACTTGTTAAAAGCAGACAATTGTGAAAAGATAATAATAAAATCTCTAGTTATAAGTCAAAATTAGTCCTGACACATCTAGATGGAAGTTTAAGTGTAAATGATACAGCAAAACGTTATACCATTTGATGTATAACAAAAAAAACATGTTCATGTGATGTCATGTCTGTTTATAATTTTAATTAAAATATTATTGTAAAATTTGCAATAACATTTGAATAAATGTAATAAACATTGGGATTTTACATTTGAGTAAAAATCAATAAAAGTAGGTAATTAGCTCACTGTACTGGTTCAAAAACAACAACAAAAAAAACTAGCAATAGTGTTCATTGGAACATATTTCAAGAAAATTGATGGGGAGGGATGACACCCTGAGCTACCGCACTAGATGCCACCGACACTGTATCGGGAGGTTTTCATGCTGATCTTATGTGAACACTTAACGCTACTTTACTTATTCCAGAACAGTTAGAAGAGTCTTATCAAAGACGACGTGTTGCACTGTTTGCTTTTATGTGAAAAATCACGCCAAATTTTACAAATTTCTTTAAACGATCAAAACAAGAATATGGCTTGAATATATTTCTCGTCCATTAGTAAATTTGATGGGGGCCTTTCTGAGTTTGTGTGATAACACAAACTCTCTTTGTAATCTTGTTTTTTTTTGTTTTTTTTTTTGTTTTTTTACTCGCCCTTCCCTACGGTGGCGTCATTCCAGATTCCATCTCTGGCTGCTCGATTCTATCAATCAATAACGACCAATGGAGCAATGAACAAAATTCTCAAGGGAGTCAAAGGGACATTATCCAAGGAAACAGGAAATAAATCGTATTTTTATAGGTTGTCTCCCATACTTGATTTTTTTTAATCATTTATAAAAATAAAAACAAGGTTACAAAGACAGTTTGTGTGGAAACACAAACTCAAAATCGGCCCCCTAAGTAGTCCATCAAGGCAGATAAAAAGGCATGTTTCAATATTTTCAGAAAGAATATCAGAATGAAATTCTATCAAAGGCAAATGGAGAAGAATGGAGAAAGAATGTTGACAGATCTTGTGTTGTGCCCCAAATGTCAAGCAGGCCAAGGGATAAGAGAAAGTGAAGGAGAAGTTCGATGTGAAACTAATTATAATGATCATCTAATTGATCTAATTGTTCTGTAAAGGGTCATCTCTTATTCAAAGCCTCAAGGAAAAAAAAAAACATTTTCGTAAATGGTGATTTTAAAAGTTAAATTTTTCGCTTTTAGAAAAGAAAAAAGTAGCCTTTCATCAGAAATTTGAATGGTCTAAAATATCTTTTCTAGTTTAATAGATCTAAACGGGAGGGAGGGACAGACAGACCACACAAAACTAATAGCGTCTATTCCTCTTTTGGGGGCCGCTAACAAGCATAATATAGAAAATAATTATTTTTTTCAATTCTAAAGGGGAAGAACTCCGTCCTTAAAACTATATCTACATCTACATCTACAAACTATTTCCTTTCTTTGATATTAAACAAATAAATAATAAATAATGGACTGATTGAGTATTTTCGTTTATTAATTCATGTATTGTTAGGAGCAATAAATGATTGTTGAAAGTAATCAACTTGATCGGAGAATAACAAGCTCAATTTTTCGTACTAATTGGTCAAGCTCAACTTTGAAAAAATTTTAGAAAGTCAGTGAGCTAGGGCTTTAGTAAAAATAAAATAGATTATGTCTATGATAACAAGACCACACGAGCTGGTATCGAATATAACGGGAATTATATAATCTTTATCTCTGAACAGGTTCTAATTCTAACCTATACTATTCTGTTCATCTGAAGACTGGTCTCCCCCCAAAACTCTTGTGGCTCACATGAAACCAAAACATTGTTGCCAGTGTTTGCTTTCCTTTCGTCCCTAACAAGAGGCATGAGTTGTCCGCCCCTTGACAATGTGTGCACAAGTGCTGGTAGCATCTTAGTTTCCATAGAGACAGCTTCCGGTAAAGCGAATCTGATTTAGAAACTGGACAAATGGAAATTGACCAGACTCGGAGAACAAACAGAAGAACGAATCAGCGGACATTCTGGGGTGGGGTACGAGGTGACTTCTTGTTAACGAAGAAAGGTGGGAGAGAGAGAGAGAGATGTGGGGGGGGGGGGAGTTTCACCCAAAAGAACAGACGTACAACAACAGAGAGCATTGCGCCAAAACATCAACGTACACACACACACACATACATGAGACTTAAAAAGCATTAAATCACACACACACGCACACATACATGAGACTTAAAAAGCATTAAATCACACACACACGCACACATACATAGTAAGCAGTCACACAAACACATACATGAGACATAGAAATCAGTCAATCACACACACAAATACATAAATGAGACTTGAAAGGTACTCACACACACATATGCATGAAATATAGAAAGCAATTACACACACACACACACACATGTATGACACATAGAAAGCACTGGCTGTCTACTCACACACACTCACACACTACCATGAGACGTAGAAACCACTCACTCACACACATACACACACATTCACTCACAACAGCTCAGTCATCAACTTACAAATACCTAAAACTTTGTAACATAAAACACAAACTACAGTAAAATTTGATCCAATTCTGAAGTTAACTTGAAAGGACAACTTTCGATTTCCGTGACATTATTTTTGTCAAGAATACAATACTTAGTCTTATATATCAGCACCTCGCCTTCTAATTGTACAATGCTACGCATGGCCCTCCTTTGACAGCATCAGACTTTTCTTTTAAATGTTGAAAGTTTGAAAAAGGTTTTGAAAGAAAGAATAGAATAATGAGTCCATTAAAGGCGACGTTACGTTCATGATGTAAAAACAGACAACTAGACTGTTTCTTCAAAACTACGCGTGTCGCTAATTGATATCGATCTGTGACATTAGTTTGATGATTTCAAATCACTGCTCCAAGTCTCAAAAAGTCTAAATTGTGGGGAAAATAAAAACAAAAGGGAAATAACACTATATGGCAACTATTTTTTCAACATAACTGTAATAATTAAGTCTTCTGGCTTTTATGATCCCTTAAACTCTACTATCCTCAAGTCTGGTGGGTCGATGGGGAGGCATTATGGGAGTCTCATCTTGTGGTTAGAGGGTACTTCCATTTCTTAGTGTTATTATAGATTTAGATCTGGTTAAAACAATTTTCGTTGGCATCGGCTAAGAAATGACAAGAGAAATGACCGAGAGAAATAACCGCGAGAAATGACAGAGAAATGACTGAGAGAAATGATCGAGAGAAATGACCGAGAGAAATGACTGAGTTTTAATGACAATGATAAATGACATAGATAAATGACCGAGAGAAATGACAGAGAGTAATAACCGAGAGAAATTACCGAGAGAAATGACAGAGAGAAATGACAGAGAGAAATGACCGAGAGAAATGACTGAGTTTTAATGACAGGGAGAAATGACATAGATAAATGACCGAGAGAAATGACAGAGAGTAATAACCGAGAGAAATTACCGAGAGAAATGACAGAGAGAAATGACCGAGAGAAATGACCGAGAGAAATGACTGAGTTTTAATGACAGAGAGAAATGACATAGATAAATGACCGAGAGAAATGACAGAGAGTAATAACCGAGAGAAATTACCGAGAGAAATGACAGAGAGAAATGACCGAGAGAAATGACCGAGAGTAATGACCGAGAGAAATGACAGAGTTTTAATGACCGAGAGAAATTACCGAGAGAAATGACATAGTTTTAATGAACGAGATTAATGACCGAGAGAAATGACCGAGAGAAATGACAGAGTTTTAATGACCGAGAGTAATGACCGAG
This sequence comes from Biomphalaria sudanica, assembly GCA_036873155.1. Lineage (NCBI taxonomy): Eukaryota > Metazoa > Mollusca > Gastropoda > Planorbidae > Biomphalaria > Biomphalaria sudanica. The sequence goes on from JAZGLO010006649.1 coordinate 909,317, forward strand.
AGAAATGACAGAGAGTAATGACCGAGAGAAATGACAGATAGAAAAGACAGAGACAAATACTTGCCGAATCTTTGTCTTTGAATGACTTATCTTATTGCTGAGTCTTTGTCTTTGAATCAGGAGGTGTTCAAGAATGTATTTGATGATTCAATGTTCACTGGTGGTGCTCAAGAATGTATTTGACGATTCAATGTTCTCTGGAGGTGCTCCAGAATGTATTTGGTGATCAATGTTCTCTGGAGATGCTCAATAATGTATTTGGTGATTCAATGTTCTCTGGAGATGCTCAAGAATGTATTTTGGTGATTCAATGTTCTCTGGAGGTGCTCAAGAATGTATTTGGTGATTCAATGTTCTCTGGAGGTGCTCAAGAATGTATTTGGTGATTCAATGTTCTTTGGAGGTGCTCAAGAATGTATTTGGTGATTCAATGCTCTCTAGAGGTGCTCAAGAATGTATTTGGTGATTCAGTGTTCTCTGGAGGTTCTCAAGAATGTATTTGGTGATTCAATGTTCTCTGGATGTTCTCAAGAATGTATTTGGTGATTCAATGTTCTCTGGAGGTGCTCAAGAATGTATTGGGTGATTCAATGTTCTCTGGAGGTGCTTAAGAATGTATTGGGTGATTCAATGTTCTCTGGAGGTGCTCAAGAATGTATTTAATGATTCAATGTGTCTAGAACGCTCCTGAAATATTCACGTGTCCCACAGTCAAAGAAAGGTCATCGCGCCCCCATTAAACCTGGAGTCGATCGCTTTATTAGTAGTCACATTTTTAGTATCCCGCTGCACTAAACGATTTCTTTCATTCTGAGCTGCAGAAATTCGTAGCCCCTCGCCGAATGAGAAACCCTCCCCCCTTTATAAATGTAAAAAGAGCGCATAAAAGAGGGGCGGGTAAAACGATCTTGTTTAAGTATATTGTCAAATTTCGATACAGAAACTTACGAAACTTTCAAGACAAGCGTTGAGTATTGGGACAGGTAAACAGAAATAAATAAATAAATAAAGATAGATAGATAGATAGATAGACAGACAGACAGACAGACAGACAGATAGATAGATAGATAGATAGATAGATAGATAGATAGATAGATAGATAGATAGATAGATAGATAGATAATTACCTGTAATCATTCCAGATATTGAAGGCACTGCCAAACTATTTTTGTTTTCCGTTGGTAGAAAAGGGAAGTAACTGCCTCGCCTGACCGGGGGCAGACCACGGAAAGGAATGTCGAATGCCGGTGTGATCTCCGAGACTCTGGACGGCGCTCTGTTGAACAGGGAGGCAGAGTCGAAGGTAAACACGGGGTTCTCCCGTCCTTTGTATGGTGGTGAGCATGGCGACTCTCTGATGAGATTCTCCTCGGAGCCAGTGTTGGGACTGACCAGTTCTGGAACTTTCGGTTGGGTCACCTGAAAATAGCAACAAGATTCGTATTGTCATAAATAAAGTCATCTCTTCATCCCATTGATATAGCTATCTCACTTATAATTTTTAGCGGCCTCCGAAAGGGGAATAGACGCTATTAGTTTTGTGTGGTCTGTTTGTCCGTCTGTCCGTCCCGTTTAGATCTTGTAAACTATAAAAGATTTTAAAATCCGACATCATGATATTTTATACCTTTAAAAGTTCTGATGCAACGGCTACGTTTTCTTTTCTGAAATTGAAAATTTAAATTTTTTAAATCAGCTATGCAAGCAGTTTTTACACACAAAAAAAAACAACAACATTTTTACCACTATTCAGTATTAATTGTAACGAACAGGAGAGACTATTTAGTAAGGGAGACAACCATTTATCATATTTTAATACATCTATGCAAACGGTCTAAGATTTTTTATCAAATTAAAAAAAAAATTGTATTACAAAAGTTAAGTATTCTCAATCCAATAAACTACTACTATATTTGAAAACGAAATGTAAAGAGAAAAAATCTATTTAGTATACATACAAGTGGAACTTAATTTTAAACAACAATTAATAAGCGTTGTTTCATATTATACACGGGAGCTCTGGATTAACACAGCATACCTGAAACACTGAACTAGAGGTTAAAGTTGTATTGTTTGAGACTATCAATAAAAGATTGACCCTTTACAAAAAAATTAGATCTTTTAGATAATCATTCAATAATAACATTTAGTTCAGGTTCACATTTAACTTCACTTTCTCCTATCCCTTTATATGTTGGACCGTTGGTGCACCACACAAGATCTGTCAACCGTCTTTCTCCATTCCTCTTTGTCCTTTGCATTTGATAGAATTTCATTCACTGACAGGCCTGTCAATTCTTTGATGAATTCATCTTCTTCCAGGTACTGTTCCCTGAAGGAAATACTCTGCGAGCCCTGAGGACCTTGAGATGTGGCCATAGAGTTTGAGTTTACGTTTTTTGACAATGGTTAGTAGATCATCGTGGGGTTCAATTGCTGTATTAATCCTGATTTTTATCTCTTTATTCGTTATTTGTAAGAGACACCTAGGATTTAGCTATAACTATAACCATCAGTTCATTGAATACATATGAATATTAACAAAGCAATAATAATAAGCATTAATACATCTCCGTATCCTGTGGTATCAAGTCGTTTGTCAAACACTACAACTGTATCGCCAAAACTTTCGACACGAGCACGTCTCTTCTTTTTGTATCTTTTTGTTGTTGTTGGTAGTTTGTAGTTCATAGTTTCTGATATTTTTTTCTGAAAATATTGAAACCTGTCTTTTTACCTGCCTGAGCGGACCTGTTCGGGGGTCGATTTTGAGTAAGTGTTACCACACAAACTGTCTTCGTAACCTTGTTGATTTCAATCTTGGCAACCTATTTTGATTCTAATATTTGAACTTGTTATACTAGTAGTAGATTGCAACGTCAGACAGAGAGTGTAATCGAATCTCAGTGAATACTGGAATTTTGAATTTCGGAATTTTCAGGACATTCCCTGAATCAGGCTGTGTCCACTCAACTCTGATAGGTGACCTGACATTAGTTGGATAAAGTAAAGGCGATCGGTCGTCGTGCATCTTTAATGATCGGTCATACAAACAGATGACCTTTACTAAAGGCCTTTACATAACCTGTCTTATAAATCACAAGGGAGAGAGAGGGTGACCTCACTTTTATTACTTACTAGATATATATTGAGTCTCTGTGTAAGTAGCCACCTTAGCAAACATCTCTTTACATTTTAAAATAATTAAGTTCAAATTAGGATGACTCAAATGTCACTTCATTATCGTACACTGAACACACAACTGGACAAATGTTTGTTTCTAGACCCAGCGACTCCCCACTTATTTCGTCTTTTTGGTCATGTACATTTCCAACACATGGCAGCATAACAAACAAACACACACACACACGCGCGCACACACACACACACACACAAAATGTCCGATGGAACCTTTGTGACCTTATTATGCAGCGTGGCAAGAATTTTAGAAGGGACAGATAGTTCCCTGTCTAGGGTCGGATCTGGCCCGCAGGCTGTAGATTGAGCATCACTGTTCTAGACAATTATTGGGGGGGGGGGGGGGAGCTAAAATGATTATGAAGAAAAGTTTTTTTTTCGTGTCAGTCATGCGATCTAAATATATATAGACACGCAGTATACGAACTCAATAGCTTTCAAATTGGAGGGGTGGGGGAAGGAGCGTATTTATTTTTATCACGTTCCTGTATAGAAAACACCAGAACTAGGGAGTAAAACACATACACTGGAAAAAGTGAACTACTCATATTTCCAAATGCTCAAGAATAAAAGATTTGGCCCTGGGCCATTAATATATTTTCCAACATAGTCACAACGATATGAAAAGAAAATTATCAATCAGTTGAAAAATATCTCCCCTCTCCCCCCCCCCTTCTATTTTTTAAATCAGAGATTCTCAGACTTTTTACATGGGCTCAACTTTTGTTTATATAGTTGTTTCTTAGTCATACTAGACCTTTGAAAAACATAAGTCGTGTTTCCTTTTGAAGTATATTTTTAGTAAATTAGTCTTTTTGGTAACTCCGCCATCAGCCGGTCCCAAGCCCGGGTGAAAAAGGAGGAGGGTTTGGCGTGGGGCTAGCGACCCCACCCTGTAAAACCACTATTACTACAGAAACGGCAAACTCGTTCCTAGCCATCGACTACATAATGAGGAGAGCACTTGGACTTTGCTGATGATGTTGCACTACTCGGGGCTACAAATAAATGCATTCAAGAAATGACGGAGAGCCTAACAGAGAGGCACCCAAAATTGGCCTCCGCATAAACTTGGATAAGACTAAAATTATGCGAGTGGGATATAAGGCAAAGGGTGTCCCCGTCAGACTTGACGAGTCAAAGGTTGAAGAGCTGGACAAGTTCACGTACCTTGGCAGCATCATAACAAATGATGGAGATGCTTACCATGATGTAGAGTGCCGAATAGGAAAGGCAGGGAGCATTTTCCAAAGGCTGCAGCCTATTTGGACTAGCCAAGCCATTGGACTCGAGACAAAAATACACCTTCTCAACACAATCGTCATTCCAACTGCTACATATGCATGTGAGACGTGGAAGTCATCTGTCAAAATTGAGAAAAGACTAAATGTGGCTCAACAAAGATGGCTGAGACGGATTTTGGAAGTCAGTTACACAGACCGGGTCTCAAACAAGGAAATCCTATGCCGAACTGGGAGTCGAACACTTGGTGAGGTTGTGACTGAGGGTCGCACGTCAAAATGAATTACGCACACCAAGAGTTGCGATAACATGGAAGCCAAAACAAGGAAAGCGCAAACAGGGACGCCCTCGTATTACTTGGCGACACACCTTCATGGAGGACCTCAGAACAGTGGACACCAGGTGGGAGGAGGCTTCAGACATTGCCAGTGACAGATCTTTAAGGAGACAGCTTGCCGCCCAATGCGCCGACAGCTTGGGAGGACCTAAGTACTAAGTAAGTCTTTTTGGTGTTTTGTCACATCGAGGAATAAGCACTATCCAAGTTACGTGTTCTGATAGTCACACAAAGCATTCACAGCTTGATTCTGGGTTCACGCGGTGACTCCATCTGATTGGCGGCTACCTCTAAGAGGTAGTTTCTTTCAGTTTGATGACAGCTCTCGAAGTATTTGGGTTATTTGGTCACGTTGTCAGTCCGTAACGTTGTCAGTCGGTCACGTCGCCAGTCGGTTATATTCTTCAGTCGGTCACGTTGTCACTTTGTTACATTGTCATTCGGTCAAGTTGTCAGTCTGTCACATTGTCATTTTGTCAGTCAGTTGGTCACATCGTCAGTAGGTGACGTTGTCAGTCTTTCTTGTTGTCAGTTAACGGCAGTACAGAATGTAAAGCTGTATTATTTCTTTTCAAAACAAACTTCCAATTGTCAATAAAATATATGGCTTGAGATTTATTTTAAAGGGCTAAATAATTTTCTCAAAACGTTTTTTCCTATTGATTTCATCAATATGAGCTTCTATTCAAATCTATTCAGTGCCTGAGAATCATGGGTAAAGATTTAGCCTGCCATAAATATCATGGTTAGAATGTCCCAAATATTTGGAGATCCATTTCCCATAGTCTAAAGTACGTACATTCATCAAAGTGGAAATGTCTTCTACTAGCTGAAGTCCTTGTTTCAGTTTCACTAGAGACATATTGCAAGGAACACATTTACTTCGAGTCTTATTTTATTTTAATTTTCCACTTCTCTTTTTACACTCTAGGCAGGGACTCCACATTCCGTTAGGGGCAGTTAAGCATTGATTGTTGCTGCCCGAGGATACGAATCAGATTTATCTCTCCTGACATTGGGTCCAAGCATTTCTTTTTTCTCCTTGTCTGTATGATCTGACTCGTGGACTTCTGATAGCATCAGTTCATTTCACAAGAACAGTCAAATACAATTTTTGTTGGAGAAATTAATAATTTCTCTCTCTCTCTCTCTCTCTCACTTTCGACTCTGGACATATAATATTACTATTTAGTTGTAAGACCTTTCAGAAGTATTTATCCCAATAATAAATCTGTGCGATTACAAATATCTTTACCAATAGTTTTCGATTATCGCAATTTAATACTTTTATTTTCCTCAATGCGCTATGATCCAATCACTTGTCAAAAACAGTTTGGAGGAAAAAAAAGGTGGGGGGGAGGAGAAGTGCATATCTGTATTAAAGTTACCGTGATCGCTTTTTAAATGTATTTTTTAAAAAAGGTTGTACGACTTCAACACGATCACGGGGGCTCAAACTTCCTTAAACCAACACACTAACTACTCTGCTAGCAAATTACCTTGTTTGATACAAAACACAACCAATAGCTAATTAAATAATTGGTACAATTTTATTTTTTAAGTCAGGTACCGGCAATAATAGTTGACATTTTAACTAGATCTGAGAATTGAGTCTGAGAGAAATAACGTGTACCAGACAGACAGACAGACAGAGTGAGTTGATAAAAGTTTGTACAAACTAGATGCTTGATCACGTTTCTCAAACTACTAATGTAGAGTTTTTGTCTTTTAAATCGCATAGCTGTCTCTGTCTCAGTCTCTGTGTGTCTCTGTCTCACTCTCTGTGTGTTTCTGTCTCCTTCTCTACATTCATCGCTACCTCTTGCTCTTTCTCCCTCTTTCTCCTCTTGGCACTTCTTTACTCTACTCGTCAAAAAAAAAAAAATAACCAAATTGTCATTGTAAGTACGTTCCCCCACAAAGTGGCTATACGAACTTTTAATTGACCAGTAGCGACCAGTATTCAACGGGACCTTCTTATGTCCACTGGTACTGCCAGACAGCGCTAGTTGACATGGTAGTAAGCTAATGGCTGAACTTTCACCACAGAGTGCTGGGTTAACATACAAGATGGACTCAAGGCTGACATGACAACTTACTTGGAATTCTGTTGACAAGTAATGTACCAGGAAACAAACCATCATTTTTTAAATAAGATTAGATTAACTAAACAGTGATTAATTTATGACCTTATATATATATAAATATCTAGAATTCAAAGTGTGTGGTAAGGGCTCGATCAATTGGAGAATGCTAAAAAAAAACGTTAGTGGTTGTCATTGTAATAAAAAAATGACCGATAAGTATAAAAGCGGGTGTGCGGTGTCGTGTGTGTTTGTGTGTGCGCATGGGGTGTGGGGTGTCTGTGTGTGTGTGTGTGTGTGTGTGGAGTCCGATCGAAAAGTAAAAGTAACAATATTTTGATATTGATTTGAGAACACGAATAAAAGAGATTATAAGAGATTATATGTCAGGCTAGCTATTTTTTCTGTGGGCGAGGGTGCAGGGAGAGGCGGATAAGTCAAAGTGATACTAGAATTCACGGGCTAAAAGTATGTGTGCAAGCGTGTGTTGGGGGGGAAGGGAGTTTTAAAAGAGGGCCGTTCCAAATCAAGTCAAAATTCTTGGTCACAGAACAATAGGCCTACCATGAGCAGGGAGAGGAAAAAAGGGGGTTCCAAAGAGAGAGAGAGGGGGGGGGGAGAGAAGCAGAGAGAAAGAGAGCGGCCCGTTTCATTTCATCGCAGCCCATACTAGAATTTCCGTATAAAGGTATTTTTAGGGGATCGTTAAAATGTAGCCCTATTAAAAAAACAATTTAACAAGAAAATATAAAAAATACTTATTTAAAAATAAAGCTTTAATATCAGACAGTTTGGATCAGTCATGTAATTAAATTTGTTTTGAATAAATCTTCGTTTAGCACAGTGTCATGCTTTTGGCTTTCTCAATACGCTTTGATCCTAGTACTTGTCTGGTCTAGTTGGAAAAAAAAGTTGGGGTGGGGGGAGAGAGAGTAAAATACATTTATTTAAAAAAAATATCTAATAAAATTTGTGAACAGCTTGAATTCAAACTCGAAGGCGCAGGCCACCTCAACCTCATCAAGGCTCTATGTCCGAACCACTGTGTCAGGGAAGCGTTTATAAAAATAGTAGATTTTATAGTTATCTATTGTAAGTTTCAAACTTTATACAATGCATAAAAGGGAATCGTTCAACTTATACTAAAGTATTAATTTCCCTTGTTAGTATCAAACAAAGTAATTAATTAAAAGTAATTAATTGACTACTTTGTTACTTTTTTTTATTGATTCCTCTCTTGTCTGTGCCAACAAATAATTGTGCAAAGTTTCAAATTGATCCGAGACTGGGTGTGGGAGCAACAAAGGTGTACAAACATTGTACCAGACAAACAGACAGACAGACAGAGTGAGTTGATAGAAGCTTTGTACCAGACAGACAGAGTGAGTTAATAGAAGCTTTGTACCAGACAGACAGAGTGAGTTGATAGAAGCTTTGTACCAGACAGACAGAGTGAGTTAATAGAAGCTTTGTACCAGACAGACAGAGTGAGTTAATAGAAGCTTTGTACCAGACAGACAGAGTGAGTTAATAGAAGCTTTGTACCAGACAGACCGAGTGAGTTGATAGAAGCTTTGTACCAGACAGACAGAGTGAGTTGATAGAAGCTTTGTACCAGACAGACAGAGTGAGTTAATAGAAGCTTTGTACCAGGCAGACAGAGTGAGTTAATAGAAGCTTTGTACCAGACAGACCGAGTGAGTTAATAGAAGCTTTGTACCAGACAGACAGAGTGAGTTGATAGAAGCTTTGTACCAGACAGACAGAGTGAGTTAATAGAAGCTTTGTACCAGACAGACAGAGTGAGTTAATAGAAGCTTTGTACCAGACAGACAGAGTGAGTTGATAGAAGCTTTGTACCAGACAGACAGAGTGAGTTGATAGAAGCTTTGTACCAGACAGACAGAGTGAGTTAATAGAAGCTTTGTACCAGACAGACAGAGTGAGTTAATAGAAGCTTTGTACCAGACAGACAGAGTGAGTTGATAGAAGCTTCGTACCAGACAGACAGAGTGAGTTAATAGAAGCTTTGTACCAGACAGACAGAGTGAGTTGATAGAAGCTTTGTACCAGACAGACAGAGTGAGTTGATAGAAGCTTTGTACCAGACTGACAGAGTGAGTTAAAAGAAGCTTTGTACCAGACAGACAGAGTGAGTTGATAGAAGCTTTGTACCAGACAGACAGAGTTAGTTGATAGAAGCTTTGTACCAGACAGACAGAGTGAGTTGATAGAAGCTTTGTACCAGACAGACAGAGTTGATAGAAGCTTTGTACCAGACAGATTGAGTTAATAGAAGCTTTGTACCAGACAGACAGAGTGAGTTAATAGAAGCTGTGTACCAGACAGACAGAGTGAGTTAATAGAAGCTTTGTACCAGACAGACAGAGTGAGTTGATAGAAGCTTTGTACCAGACAGACAGAGTGAGTTGATAGAAGCTTTGTACCAGACAGACAGAGTGAGTTGATAGAAGCTTTGTACCAGACAGACAGAGTGAGTTAATAGAAGCTTTGTACCAGACAGACAGAGTGAGTTGATAGAAGCTTTGTACCAGACAGACAGAGTTAGTTGATATAAGCTTTGTACCAGACAGACAGAGTTAGTTGATAGAAGCTTTGTACCAGACAGACAGAGTGAGTTGATAGAAGCTTTGTACCAGACAGACAGAGTGAGTTGATAGAAGCTTTGTACCAGACAGACAGAGTGAGTTAATAGAAGCTTTGTACCAGACAGACCGAGTGAGTTAATAGAAGCTTTGTACCAGACAGACAGAGTGAGTTGATAGAAGCTTTGTACCAGACAGACAGAGTGAGTTGATAGAAGCTTTGTACCAGACAGACAGAGTGAGTTAATAGAAGCTTTGTACCAGGCAGACAGAGTGAGTTAATAGAAGCTTTGTACCAGACAGACCGAGTGAGTTAATAGAAGCTTTGTACCAGACAGACAGAGTGAGTTGATAGAAGCTTTGTACCAGACAGACAGAGTGAGTTAATAGAAGCTTTGTACCAGACAGACAGAGTGAGTTAATAGAAGCTTTGTACCAGACAGACAGAGTGAGTTGATAGAAGCTTTGTACCAGACAGACAGAGTGAGTTGATAGAAGCTTTGTACCAGACAGACAGAGTGAGTTAATAGAAGCTTTGTACCAGACAGACAGAGTGAGTTAATAGAAGCTTTGTACCAGACAGACAGAGTGAGTTGATAGAAGCTTCGTACCAGACAGACAGAGTGAGTTAATAGAAGCTTTGTACCAGACAGACAGAGTGAGTTGATAGAAGCTTTGTACCAGACAGACAGAGTGAGTTGATAGAAGCTTTGTACCAGACAGACAGAGTGAGTTAAAAGAAGCTTTGTACCAGACAGACAGAGTGAGTTGATAGAAGCTTTGTACCAGACAGACAGAGTTAGTTGATAGAAGCTTTGTACCAGACAGACAGAGTGAGTTGATAGAAGCTTTGTACCAGACAGACAGAGTGAGTTGATAGAAGCTTTGTACCAGACAGATAGAGTGAGTTAATAGAAGCTTTGTACCAGACAGACAGAGTGAGTTAATAGAAGCTGTGTACCAGACAGACAGAGTGAGTTAATAGAAGCTTTGTACCAGACAGACAGAGTGAGTTGATAGAAGCTTTGTACCAGACAGACAGAGTGAGTTGATAGAAGCTTTGTACCAGACAGACAGAGTGAGTTGATAGAAGCTTTGTACCAGACAGACAGAGTGAGTTAATAGAAGCTTTGTACCAGACAGACAGAGTGAGTTGATAGAAGCTTTGTACCAGACAGACAGAGTTAGTTGATATAAGCTTTGTACCAGACAGACAGAGTTAGTTGATAGAAGCTTTGTACCAGACAGACAGAGTGAGTTGATAGAAGCTTTGTACCAGACAGACAGAGTGAGTTGATAGAAGCTTTGTACCAGACAGACAGAGTGAGTTAATAGAAGCTTTGTACCAGACAGACCGAGTGAGTTGATATAAGCTTTGTACCAGACAGACAGAGTGAGTTGATAGAAGCTTTGTACCAGACAGACCGAGTGAGTTGATATAAGCTTTGTACCAGACAGACAGAGTGAGTTGATATAAGCTTTGTACCAGACAGACAGAGTGAGTTGATATAAGCTTTGTACCAGACAGACAGAGTGAGTTGATAGAAGCTTTGTACCAGACAGACAGAGTGAGTTGATAGAAGCTTTGTACCAGACAGACAGAGTGAGTTTGTAGCAATGCATTTAAATACAGCTTATAAATATTACAAAAAATATGGGGGGGGGAGCAAAAGAGGGCTTGGTGGGCGGAGAGGTAGATGCTCTCCAAACAAGAGTTGGAGGCACAGAGTTGAGTTCAACTTATAACCCAGTTGGCCAGCTAGTCCTGCAGTTAGTGCTCAAAGAGTTAACCCAATAATTATAGATTTGAGCCTGGAATGTTTATTTTTAGGGAACTTCGCTTGACGGTCGGTCAAAGTGAATGGATGGAAGTTGGGTCGACTCTCCATCATCGCGGACGTATGTATACATAGACCTTGAACATTATCAGTCTCTTTCTAAATGCAGAGACATTTGACCCCAACACAACCAATCTTAATATTTTGTCTCTATCACACAAGCCTTCAACAGATTTGATGACGAGTTCCAAGTCCCATTTATAAAAAGTAAAGTTTCTTTTTCAGACATTATGATCTTAAGGAAGATGATGTTTTGGTCATCTGTTTCTTTTGACCAGCGGTTAACGAGCAAGGTGTCACGTGACCAGCACAACGACCAACCGCCTTTCTTTTTCCCAACTTAAGTCAGGTACCCATTAGAGTTGGGTGGACACAGGGGCGTCCTAAAAATCCCAAAATGCTAAAACCCTATCTTCACGAGATTCGAACCAAGGACTCCAGGTTCGGAAGCCGCTTAAACACTCAGCCACTGCGCCCCATTTTCCATTTGTGCACTATCAAAAAACGTGTTTTTCTCTTAAATCAGGTCGGTACCGAACATCACACTTCCTGATCAGGACGAAACAAAAAACTATTTGGAGGATTCAAGTGGGCAATGGACGACAAAGTGAGTAGAAACAAATGAAGGAAACAGTTGAAGTGGCATGAAGAACAATAACAAGCAAACAAAAGAACAAATACCTAAAATAAAAAAAAAGCTTATAAAAGAGAAACAACCGCACAATTACTGCCATATTTCTCAATATTGCAAAATGTATCTCCTCATTTTCTTCATAAAACAAAATTAATTATTTATCACTGATTCATCAACTAATGATTAATTTTTTACTTGATTCATCTATCGTCTTCGACTTTGAATAATTCTAGAAAGGTTCAACTTGATCCGGGAAAGGGGAGAAAAAAGACAGACAGACAGACTCAGTGAGTTGATATAAGCTTTGTCAAAATAGAGGATTCCAACAAGAAATAAGAAAAAAATGTGAAAAAAAGCTTATTACGTATAATTGATCAATTAGTTTTGAAAATTCCTATAATTAAATTTGCAATAGATCTAGACTATTCTAGACCAACAACAATCTGTGCTATAAGAAATATTTTTACCAATTGTAAAGGTTCTATGGGGATGGAAGAAGGCCTCTGTTTGAAGGTCATCGCAATAGCTATTGAAATGTATTTTGAATTTCTAAAAATGTAAGGCTTGAATTCGAACTCAAGGGCTTATGCCCCCTCAAGCCTATATACTATCAGCGAAGTGCTTATGAAAATAGAAGGCTTCAGAGATATCTGTAGTTAGTTTCAAACTTTTAAGCGACGACCTAATTCTCTACACAAAGTATAAAGGGGCTTAATTCAGCTTATACAGTTGCATCTAAGTACACTTTATTTCCCTTGATCGATGCTAAACAAAGTAATAAATGACCAACAATTAATTAATTGCATTGATTCTTAATTGGTCAGGTAAAAGAAATGATTGAGCAAAGTTTTAACTTCATCAATCTGTAGGAAACACTGCATTAGCGTATACATTTTTAAATGCCTAGCTTAGTCACTTTTCTTTAATTCTACAAACCAGTCACCTCAAATTTACTACCATTTTCTATATATCTACCATAGAAATCTCTCTCGATTTCACTGTCTCCATAACAAAGCTATTAGTTCCTCACTCCGTCTGTCTGTCTGTCTGTCTCACGTGATTCTTTAGCACGTTGCATATCCCTCATTCCATCCTCGGATCAAGTTGTAACTTCGCACAATTATTTATTGTCAATGAAGGATTCAAGAATGAATAAAAAAAAAAAATCAGACAGTTAATTAACGGTAATTAATAAATTATGGTTTATATAAAAAAAGGAGAAATAAATTTTGCAGTATTGAGATAAATAGCAGTAATTGAGCTGTTTTGTTTTCCTTTTATAAGCTTAGTTTTTCAGAAAGTATTTTGAAAATTTCATTGGTTCCATAATTGTTTCAGTCCACTACAAACTACATAATGTTGCATCGATTGGTATTCTTTTCTTTTTCAGTTTCCAATTTGTTTAAACAACAAAATAGATTTTATAAATGAATAGTTCAATAGACAAATATGACTTACATATTGGGAGGGGGGGAGAAGAAATCTTAGTCAATAAAAAAAATGAATTTTAAAATGAGTACATAAGTACGTCCTCTTTGTTGTCTGAAATGACCTTAATAACCTTCCACTTTCTGACATCTTTCTACCAGAACTTAGTTATTTCCCCTTTGTTTCCCTTGTCAACTATCTCTAGGAGCCATTGAAAAAAAAAAACGCATCTCGCGAGTTCAAATGAACCCACTCAAACTAGCGTGAAAGTTTTGAATGTGACGGCTATTAAGACTACTAATGGATGCCTGAGTGGCTATCAGAGGTTAGTGGTCAATTTTTTTTATTCGGTATTTGGACATGTTATGGACTTTTATAAGCTTAATTATAACATAGACTAGGTTCAAACTCCAAAAATGACACTCAAGATTCCGAAAGAATTTCACAAGATCGATGATTTTACTTTGCATCTTATATTATTCTATATCCTACTTGTTTGGTCTGAATGCCTCTACATATCTTAATATCGAGTCCTATATCTTTATAAGTTGTATTTTTAATTTTGAATAAAAAAAAAAAAACTTCATTCATCTTTTAAGACTATTGAATATTATTTTTCAGTAGCATGCAATGCATTTTTACATTTTATAGTTTTTATCAGTCATGTCATTAAGTATGTGATACATCTAGATTTCTAGACCAACAACAATAAATCTGTGCGATTAGAAATATTTGTACCGTTTTTTTAGCGCTATTTCATGCATTTAGATTTCTCACTACGCTATAAACCTATCACTTATCTGGACCAGTTGGGAAACAAAGGGGGGAGGGGGCGAGAAGAGAAAGAGATACCTGGATGAGTTTTACTTTAATCACTTTTTAAAAGCATTTTTTTTTTCAATGTTTAGGTGCGGGGAGAGACGACCTGAATTCGAACTTTTGGCTCATGCCTCCTCGAGCCGAAAAACTAACCACTCTGTTAGTGAGATGAATATGAAAATAGAGGAGTGTATAGTTATCTATTGTTATTTAAAACTTACTTTAAAGCGGCGATCTATAAATAAAGGTGAATAATTCAGCTTATACCACCACGTCAGTCAATTACTATTTCTTTCTCTTTGTTCAAGATACCAAACAAAATAATTAATTACCCATAGGTAATTAGCTAATTTGTAAATTTTTGCATCGGTTCTTGTGTTGTTAGGTAAAAGAAATAATAGTGCAAAATTTCGAATTGATCCGAGTTTGGGTGTCGGAGAAATAACGTGTACAAAATTTTTACCACACGAACAAACAGACAGATGTAAGCTTTGTAAAAAAATAAAATCCTATTTATAAACAAAAAGCGGATTATTGTGTAGACAATTTTTTTCAAAATCTTCCACTGGGCTAGGTTTTTTTAATGTCTGCACAAGTTGCAATATCTTCTATGTAGAACTGAAGCAAATAATTTGTTAAGGAAATTAAATGAGACTTCAGATTGAGAAACACTCCTAAGAACCTTACTATTTCCCCCTTTAAACTATGGATACTTGGATAGGACACCGCTGAATCCAAAACGACACAAACAAAATGGACATGCTTAAAATCCGGAAATGATGCCAGGATTTCCAAAAGCAAAAACCAAAGAAATATTTGAATGAAGCTTTGATGGATCAGCCAGTGATCTTTTGATTCTTTTATTTTAGTTTGAAGTTGCCATCAAACAAACTCTTTGGACTTTGTCAATTTTTTAGAAGACAATAGAAAAAAAGAATTATAAAATTGCTTTGATTTTCTCTGATTTAATATTTTTTTAAATAAGAAACTTTTTAAAAAGCTGCTCTATAATGTGCAAAAATTGTTCAGAAATTTATAATTAGAAATTTAGAAGGAGAGATAGTTTATTGTCATTTTTATGCCTGTTACAAATGGTAAATTGGTCATTGTTTTTAGCTGTGCCGAGCATAAGAAAAAGTTGCTTATTTTTACTGAGCTGCTATAACTGGATAACGTAAAAGTCATATTTATTTTTATAACGCTGCTAAATCTGGATACCGAGAAAGTCTTGAAGCTTATTTTATCATTTCGGGTACTATTTGATTGGAAACAATAGAAGGATCTTAGGATTCTTAGGACATGAAACTAATTATTTTTTAATGATCACACATTGACCACGAAAAGTGCAATTCTCAACAAAATGTTCTTTTGCATCTACCGAATTCTCGTGAATCTTATGCAAAGTTTTGAATTGTTAGTCTGAAAAATTTAATAGACTTATTAGATCCACTTCTTTCACTGTTGTATGATACATTGTTATTAACCTGATTGCTGCAAAATACAAATTAAAGAGAAGTAACCTGTGTGTTTGTGTTAGACTCAAGGTATCATAGTCAGACATTGTGGATGCGAAATATTTTTAAATTCACAGCCCTGAGTTTGATTTGATACATTATGTTCATATCGATAATGTCACGCTGGATTTTTATTTATCCGCTTTGAGTGTGTGGTAGAACGAGGTGAAATGGAGGTCAAGCTGTGACGTGTTGCTAATTATGCCTTTATATATTTCTAGCTTAAAATACTAATAAACAAATGCAATAACTAAAAGGTATGAAATCGATACAATTAATTTCTAATGGGAAATATTCTTTATTTGAAAAAAAAAAAAAACATATAATACATTTTTTTTGGACCCAGGTTTCAGCAAAATATCAAGCTCAGGATATATTTAAAATTTAAATATCAAAAGTGAACTTTAAGAACACGTGACTTGACAGAAGACTAGTCTCAAAAAATAAAATCTTGCGAGAACCAAACTAAATCTAACAGCGCACGTGCTGTGGCGTACTTAGTCAGGGCTAAGCGTGAGCAGTAACAGAGAGACAAGTGTGAGTAGCATGGCGGTCCCGGGCTCTGGTCCTCAAGAGTCAATAGGAGGACATTAATGGCATACAAGATGCCAAGCTAGACGCAGAGGGCACTTACACAGGACTTTTTCTTTGTTTCTTTTGAAGTGTTCATCTACATATTCCTTAGTCACAGACTTAGTCACAGACTCAACTTTTGTAGAGTCAGTTTTTTTTTTGTTTTTTTTTAACCGCTTTTTGTTTTCTCTGTGTGTAGATACTAACCTCACTTAAGTTCAGATGTGAAAAGCTGGGTCATTTTTAATTGCCACTAGGTCGACATAGTTTTAACAAAATCCTTGTCCATTCTATAAATAGGTCTGTATTTTGGACAGTTTACAGAAAACAAGGATTCTAACCTATTATTTTAATTCTGTGCGTAACATCAAACGATTCCATACATAATAAATATCTTTCTTTTGAGACGAAAAAGACAGAATTTAAAAAAACGCAATAGATCTATAATTCTATATTGAATGTTTCAAAAAGCATCTGCATGTTGGCTGAATCACTGACCTATATATAGACTGGAAAATAATTAAGTGTTAATTAAACGCTAATTTTTTTTTTTGGAGTCGTGGTGGATGAGTGGTGAAGCGCTTGGCTTCCGAACCGGGGGTCCCAGGTTCGAATCCTGGTGATGACCTTTAGATCATCTGCGCTATAGACCACAAGGTCTGAAAGGGGAACTTGACTTTTGTTTTAAACGTGTATTCGGAAATGAATTTTGTGTTTAATGTTCATTAAAAGACAGTCACTTAGAGAAACATAGAACATTTTTGTTTGAATAGAGGCGGATGAATACAACTAAATGGACACTATTTTACTAGTGTTGAAAATCAATAACATAAAAATGGTTTTCCTTTGATTTTTTTTAAAAGCATTTGATTCACGCCACGCTAAACGAGAGAGCTCACCCTTACCTCGATTTAAATCTAGACCTAAACAATTGGAAGAGATGTTGGGTCCAAAATGTTTCGCAATGCGGAAATCATAAACACAACCAGAGTATTGGTGTCGCATGCAAAATCTTTAAAATATAATGATTTTGTACAATATAAGTTTTTAAAACTAAAAAAAAACATTTTTTTTAACGATTATTGTGGGTTTGTTTGTTTTTTAAATAAAAAAATTTCTTAAGCTTAAAGAATGTAAACTGAATCTTAAAACTATAATAGCATTTTACTTATGTCTAAATTAATTAAAATCCTCAGCTCTTACTTTTTGTTCACGCATTGTCAACATTTTAAAAACAAAACTCAAAGTCTGTACTGTATGTACTACCTACTTACTACTCACGAGCAGAGGCATACAGAGGCAGCAAGGCTCCTGGGGCATCAAAACATATCTTCCACTTCTTACAAATAGTGTACGTGTGTACGTCTTTCATAGATATGGATAAGATCAGTCACCAGTAAGCAAAACAAAACTTATAATTTAAACGATGTCAATAAGCTAACAATCTGCAGCGACAGGACGATGATTTTGTATGAAGCGTTTTGATACCCGTGCCCCTATGCTACGTCACCCGAAAATACCTTCATCCCTGCCCTACCCTACGGACGCCACCAGACAGGAAATAGAGAAATAAACCATTCTGCGAGTCTTAGTTTATATCAACTTAGTCTAATAACAAAAATAGAAACATTTTTACATTGCACTATCACCCCCCCCCCTCGCGTGAAAGAATCCTGGTTAAGAGAATGTATGGATCTACTTGACTTAGTAATACTCCAATGTTAGATCTAGATTTAGAAATCGATGCTCAAAATTTTCCTGAACATTCATTTATTCAACTCTTGAATGAATGCGGAAATACCTGACGAAGTATAGTCTGTCCAAGAGAAATATGTTCTAGTTCTCACGCCAAATTTAAATTTATTTCTTTTTTTACACTATGAAAAACGATAACTGTCAAACCAAGACCTGTACACTATTTAGACAAATAGCTCGTTGCCACGTCACAGCACTGTACGACGTGGCAACGAGCTATTGATCTCCACTGCCCACAGGTTGTGACGTTGCAAGCAGTGTTCAGGCCTTCTATAACAAATGGTCGCGGTCAAACCCAGTGTCTCCAACGAACTAGTACTACTTTTCCCAACAATATACATCAATTCTAGAAAACTTGTTAGAGCCGTTTTCTAGATCTGTGTCCAGGTTCAACCCAGAAGGTTCCATGAAGGTTTGTGTTGAATAGAAGTATTGTAAAAAATATTGAAATTTCAAAAATGTGAAATATTTTGTTCGTAGCTTTAACCATGCATCTTGTGAGATTCCGAAATCATGCACTTATGTATTTTTCAAACCAATTATACATATTATATGTACCAATACTTGTACAACAATTTTCTTTACTAAGATTTGAAATGCACTTTGTGTTACAGAGTGCTATATACCTTGTATACTAGAACTTGGAGTTTATTTCTGTGAATTTATACTTATTGCTACACTAGCCGGATTTACTGATCTAATGGATGGAATGTTGGAGAATGGAGAATGTTGCCACGAAAATAAAAGTAGAGTGTAATAATGGGTTTACCCGTTCAGCCGACATATTCATATGAAATATAAAATACTGTGAATACGGGTTTACCCGATTGGTTAACAAGTTTCGCTCTTTAACAGATAAAATTAGGTAGTCTTTGTCAATTTTTAGGGCCTTTATGTTGAGGGAGGGACATTAGACATACACTACGGTCTCGGCCGTGATCTAAGGAACATTTATGCCAAGTTTTATAAATTGATAAAACGGTTTTATTTGGGACACACATACATACTACTTACTTTCTATTTTATATATTAGATGTTGGTTTAAAATGTTTCGAATTTTCCTACAAATTTGAAGATCAATACAGCTTAGTCCAAAACTCCTGCAGAACGAGGGAAGTGGCGATGTGCAGGGTTCGAGACCTGCCAACGACAGTACAGGGCACATACCACACGACCGGGCATTCAATATTTCGTAGCTGAAACACTACTTTGTATTAAACTAAAGTTAAGTTAGACTTTCATCTAACTTTTGCGAGCGCTACACATTCTCCCATTATAAATTTATGATAGATTCCTGTGTGCCGGCTAAATCATGACGCATGTAGTCCGCAAGCCGCATGTTTGACATGCCTGTGTTTCCTGGTCGAGTCATTAATCGATTGACTAAATGTTGGACATACGAGATCGAGTCTTGATTTACTCGCGTGTTTTAAGGATCGATACTCGCCACGGTAATCTTGACATCAATAACAGCAGGTTAATTGGAAACAAGATTCTCTCACAGCATAGAATATATTTTTTTCCTTTTGTTTTACATCGGGCACGAAAACACACGAGAAGCAATTGAGATCTCGTGGAATGGGATCTTGGAGAATATTTATATTCTTACAGTAATGTTAACTGGTCAACTACTAGCTGAGACTGAAATAACCCAACAAAAAATCATTCTTTTCAATAGAATCATTTGAAATGTAATTATTTGCTTCTTTCAGTTCGTTGTCACAAATACTCAACAAAGATAACAAGTAATTATAGACGAGAGTGGTGGGTGCCTAATTTCTTTGACAAATTTATACCCAAACAAAATAGGTTTTGCCACCTAGGAGAACTGTCAGTCAATGAACCAGACTTCACGGCATAGGCCTGTCAGCTATAAAGGAACGTAAAAATATATATAGATTGAAGGCAGAACTAAGTCTTGTGCTTATCATTAGTTCTACTTTATAAAAGGGCCGTCATCCCTGTTCAAAGAATTAAGAATATTACATTTAGAAGGTAAGGAATCATTACCAACTTTAGGCTAAAATAATTAAGAGAGATTTTATCTCACATTCTCATGGGTGCGGCCATATTCAAAAGCTATAATATTGATACTCAGTAATAATAATTATTTAATTATTTAATATGATTGTTAATTCTCCTTAATCCCATGTATTTTACATTGTTGTTCACTCCCTTGACTATTTAAATGACTGTAGAGGTTTATGGCTAAAAAACCTATTCTAATTTGAAGAGGTTTGACCTAGGAAACTTTGAAAGAGTAGCCTCAAATTCGAGCGCAAGGCCCAGCCCTCTCTCTGATATACTGTAACACTGAATTGGCCAGCAAACATTCTTCCCCTCTGTCACTCAACATAATAATATTAGCAGTAGTATTCAGGAGTCACTCTTTCCAGCAACAATTGTTTCACAGACTTAAAGCAATGTCTAAGTAAAGCTGCTATTGAGAAAACATCTTGAGACAATGTGAGCTTACATCTTACATATATGTATACATTATTATTAGTAGTAGTAGTAGTATTAGTAGTAGTATGAATTGTTTTTATATAGCGCGTCTTTCATGCTTATAGCAAGCTCATTGCGTTATAGTCTTATCTCTTTTGTGGACCAATGGAGGTGGGGGGAAGGGAGAGGGTATCTGGGAGAAGGTTTCCATGCTGCCTTTAAACGCTCAGCAAACACAACTCTGATTGAGTCTGGGTTCGAACCTGAGTCCACTTCTTAAGGCCGTAACTAAGCGGTTTTGGCCTCTCCCGCAACACATCCCATTGTTCCAGCACTTATCATCAGGCTTGTAATCTGTGGCATTTTACGTCTCGAGAGACGATCTTTTCCCTTTGCAACTTCTTGTGTGACTAAAGAGGTCAATCCTTGATACACAGCTGCGATCGCAGGTTGGGCATATATAATCACCAGGCGCCGTTGCATTTTCACCCTTCTTTCTGCTTCTGTTGTGTATGGCATCTGCAATCTGTGACCCTTCCTTTATGCTCTCTCTCCATGAGGATCTGTCCAGTGCCACCTCTTCCCAGTTGCCAGTGTCGATTTTGAAGAGCTTCATGTCGCGTTTGCATACATCCGTATAACGTAAAAGTGGGCGACCAGCGGCTCTCCTGCCTTCTATTAGATCGCCATACAGGATGTCCTGTGGAAGTCGACCTACTGGCATTCTACGAACGTGGCCAAGCCAGCCAAGGCGTCTGCTGCTGATAACAGAGCGGATGTCCTGGCACCCTGCTCTTTGTAGCACTTCCTCATTGGTTATCTTATCTTGCCACCTTATTTTAAAGATCCGCCTTAGGCATCGGAGGTGGAAAACATTCAGCTTTTTTTCCTGCCATGAGTAGGTTGACCATGTTTCACTTCCGTACAGCAAGGTGCTCAACATACAGGTCCGGTAGACTAGGGCTTTAGTACTGCTAGTCAGCAATATGTTGTCCCAGACTCTTTTCTGCAGCAGTGACATGGTGGCCATTGCCTTGGCTATCCTGTTGTTTATGTCTTTATCCAGTAGAGTGTTGTTGGATATGATGGAGCCAAGGTAACAAAAGTGATCAACTATTTCTAGTGGTTGGCCATTAATGCTTACTTGAGGTGCAGTGTTTGTGTTTTGGATAAGTATCTTGCTTTGACTGATGTTTAAGCCGAACTTCTGGCAAGCAGCAGATAATTTGTCAACCAGGCACTGTAGCTGAATATCAGAATCAGCCACAATAGCTGCATCATCAGCATACAGGAGTTCCCTGACGAGTAGCTTCCTAACCTTGGTTTTTTGCCCGCAGCCTTGATACATTAAATAGTTTTCCAGAGGATCTTGTATGGAGAAACACACCTTCGTTTATGTCGTTGTACGCATAATGCAGTAGACAGGAGAAGAATATGCCAAACAGAGTAAGTGCGAGCACACATCCCTGCTTGAAACCACTGCAAACCACAAAAGGTGCTGATTGGGCTCCATTGAATTTGACAGTGCATTTAGTTTCCTCGTGAAAACACTCAATGAACTGCAGTAGTTTGGGAGGGCTTGTAATAGTTACTCGTAATTGGTGACGGCATTCTACAATTAATAATCATAGTGATTTCTTAAAGAGAAATAGCATATGACTTGTCAGTAGCCGGGCTAGAATTGCTCAAATCGAGCAAAGTTTTACTACTGCCGTTTTGTCTCCCTAGCTATTTCAAAATGGCTCTTAGCAATATTAAGTCCACTGACTCTACTGCTATAGATCGTCAGAAACCTTGCCAGAATGTCTTCTCTGGCAGTGATAACGGAAGTGTTATGCCCCATTCTATTACTGCCCGATGGAATAAAGGGAACTGAACTAGGGGGGGGGGGGTTGTTCGGGTTACCATAACGACGGGAACAACAAAGATTTACGACCGTAAAGTTCGGGGGGCGCTGTGCATCAAGCTCATTTGCATATACTGTGTATGTGTGTAGGCACAATGGACTCATTTTCTTCGAGTGCAAAAAACAAAAAAAAAGAGTGAAGAGTAAGGGCGGATCCGGAAGTAGTGTACCTGGGGGAAGAGGGGGTATGTACATGCAATGCCGACATTAATCTAAAATACCGTCTATATTAAATAATTAATAAGCAAATGAATTGATTGAAAAGATGTGATTAGAAAAAATAATTTCTGGAATTTTATTCGGGGTTGTGAAAAGTCCTAAAAACTTGAGCTTGAAGATGTAAAACAGTTGGATGGTGAAGAGAGGTCTATTCAATTAGATCTATCTACGTATTGGGTGTATATTTAAGGTGTCATGTAACACACAAGCAGCCCTGTGGCTGTTTTAACACATCCTTCTCTATTCATATCTCTTGTTAACTCCATGACTGATTTCAAAGTCATAAATAGGTGATTATATATTCTAAATTTAATGGAACCGTCATAAGTCGTTTCCTCTACCTCTTGAGTTTACGACGTTTAATTGGTAGACAATTACTTTTACTGTTTTGTATATAAGACTTAATGATATAAAGACAGATTTTACAGTAAGAAAATCTAGATTTGTTGGCGAGTCTCCTAAATCAAATTTTAAGATTCAACTCAACTAACTTTTGAAGATGCCACAAAGAGTGCATTGACGAAAACTTAAAGGTGACTGGACCTGATAGAAACGAACAATGATACTATCTAGGTGTATATCAAAGAACAATTTCATTGGACAAAAGCCACTTCATAAATCCAGAAAGTATTCTTAAATTCTCACAAAGTTTTTTCGAAAACCACTACAATGTCCGTTCAGAGATAACCAATGTCCAGAAATATAATTGCAGATGGCAAAGTCTTACCTATCTGTAAAGGATGCCTGTAAATGTTATTTTCTATTGTCTGCTGCATTTTACTTTTGTGAAGGACTTAAAACGGCTATACTCTTGATTTATAAGACTCGAGAACCAACTTGAGCAAAATGTTTACGAATCTCTGAGAATTACTGACAAAGGTTAACGTTTTACCCGAATCTAATAGAAACAAAGAGAAATAGAATCGATTCTTTATTTGGATCTTTTTATCCCAAAAAGAGTTGCCAGAAAAAAATGTCCTTTAAAGAGGCTCTAGCTATTCCTTTGTGAGCTACCTGTTGGGGACAAAAAGACATTATAGTAATTAAAACTTTCAGATTATACTTCAGCTTGAGAATCACTATTTTATATGCAAGCCACTGAACTTTTAAAATATCAATCCCAATGTAGTGATAACTATATACACTGAATGCCATTCTTTTATTTTAATGATCATATAATCTTTTAGCAGCATCAACTTCAAAGATTTTGTCAAGATGATTTCTATAGGTCAGTAACAGACACAAGTGCAAATTTCATTCGTTTCGTGTCGTCTTGTGTTTTGTGTTTTGAGTTTGCTCTGCGTGATGTTCGTGTCATGTGATTGTCCAAGTATTGTTCGGCCATTGTTGAAGCCCTTGTCAAATTATTGGAAGAACATGCATCGACAAGGAAACAATGATGGCTTTGTTATTAAATACAGCTTCTTAATTGCTTTTTATACAGGGCCTTTTTCGGATGACATCAGAATCGGGTGGGAGAGAGAGAGGGGGTGGTCTCAGAGAGTGAGTACACAGAGTTAAATCTGTATTGATCCTTTGGTTGAGTCTGTGTTGTTTTTTTTATTAGATCTACGTACTCAGGTTGAGCCAGTCTGAGATGTCTTTTAATGACAGATGTCAAGTGTGTCATGTGACATTGACGCTTAAGTAGTTGGGAGGACTACCCTATTAAAAAAAATCATTTTAAATTTGAAAAATGTACTGGCTGAACATGTACTGCACCTGTCCGCCATGTCCGACCTGACCTTAGTGTTGTCCGAGAAATAGAATGATTTGAATGGCTGCTATGGTAGGACTAGTGTTAATAGTTTGAATAGTTAAGTAGACAGACGGAAGTCCAACAGAAGTCCAACAGACGGCTAAAACGGAGAAAATGTAAACAAATAAGACAATTATTTCGGCAACATTTCTCAGACAAAAAAAAACACAAAGATCCAGTTTGATTAGTTTTATCTTGAAAAGAATTATACATATTTTTTTTATCCTTAAGGATCTGTAGGTTTGAGGAAAGAGATATTAGATTTAACATTAAAACAACGAAGCTTTACTAGCCAGGTTACTGAAATTGTTCACGTGTATTCAAAGATCACTAATTCATATGTTGGTTATAAAACTATGACAGTGTAAAGCCCCATTAATATATCTCTATATCACCAGGTCATACAGACAGAACGTAACACCGAGTTCAATTGAGAGAATGAGACCAAGGGTGCCAGATAGAATCTAGGTTTGTCCTGGCGTATCCAGCGCCCTCGATACCCTCCCGTTTCTTTTTCCCCCAGCGCTGACCCGCGGATATAAAACATGACGGCCATCTATTTCCTGTCCACTTAATGCCTTCAGTGCCCAGACTCATTGGCCGGAAGATGTTTGGTTTCGAGGTCCGGTTCTAGTAATCGAGACGCCAGCAATTTCCTTGGGTAGTAAAAACGCCAAATTCATTTTACACTATAGGCGTACGTATACGTTGTGGCATTGAATAGGCCTATAACCCCGGCGGTTAAATACGTCGCCTCTCTTCCAGGCTAGATATAAAGTTACATATTATTTCAGAAAAACAAAATTGTACATCAAAGATTTTTACTTTGTCTAAATACAAAAGAGTGTGGGCTGTTTTCTTTTTATAAATCTTATATCAACTCATTATGTCTGTCTGGTGAAAATTGTGTACACATTATTTCTCTCACACCCACTCAGGTTGAAATTTTGCACAATTATTTTTATTTTATGCCTGACAAAACAAGAATCAATAAAAAAAAAACTAAACAATTGATTCTTATGTTCGATATCGAACAAGGGAAAGAATTTGTACTTGACAGATGTGGTAGCATATGTTTAATAAGTTCGAATTCAAGTCGTAATATTTTTTAAGCAATCACGGTAACATTGATACTTTCCTTCCCCCTCCCTTTTAAAAAATGGTCCAGGCAAGTGATAGGATCATAGAGTAGTGAGACAAGTGATAGGATCATAGAGTAGTGAGACAAGTGATAGGATCATAGCGTAGTGAGACAAGTGATAGGATCATAGCGTAGTGAGACAAGTGATAGGATCATAGAGTAGTGAGACAAGTGATAGGATCATAGAGTAGTGAGACAAGTGATAGGATCATAGAGTAGTTAGACAAGTGATAGGATCATAGAGTAGTGAGACAAGTGATAGGATCATAGCGTAGTGAGACAAGTGATAGGATCATAGCGTAGTGAGACAAGTGATAGGATCATAGAGTAGTGAGACAAGTGATAGGATCATAGAGTAGTGAGACAAGTGATAGGATCATAGTGTAGTGAGACAAGTGATAGGATCATAGCGTAGTGAGACAAGTGATAGGATCATAGAGTAGTGAGACAAGTGATAGGATCATAGCGTAGTGAGACAAGTGATAGGATCATAGCGTAGTGAGACAAGTGATAGGATCATAGCGTAGTGAGACAAGTGATAGGATCATAGAGTAGTGAGACAAGTGATAGGATCATAGCGTAGTGAGACAAGTGATAGGATCATAGCGCTGTGAGACAAGTGATAGGATCATAGCGTAGTGAGACAAGTGATAGGATCATAGCGCTGTGAGACAAGTGATAGGATCATAGCGTAGTGAGACAAGTGATAGGATCATAGCGTAGTGAGACAAGTGATAGGATCATAGCGTAGTAATTTACTGTCGTCTTTCCAGCTCACAACTAAATCTATCCGTCCTTTAAATACTTTATATCATCTACGTCTTTCTACATTCGAAAAAAAAAAAACAATCAGCTCTCTCGCCGGCTGAATTTCAAATATTCAACCAATAAAAGCATTAATTATTTGTTTGTTTTTTCTAAATGGCCTTGAGAAATACAATCTAAAAATAAACTTAATGCAAAAGCTGCTTAATGTTACGTGACAAATGTAAACTATAAGAGAATATCATGAAATAAAGTCAGTCAAAAGAAAGGAATGTTTTTATTAACTACTGCTCTAATGTTTGGTAGCGGGTATGTTTCTTCTCTCTTCTTATTTCTATTTAAAAGCTTTATATCAACTCACTCCTTCGTCTGTCTGTCTGGTACACATTTTGTACACGTGATTTCTCCCACTTCCCGCTCTCGGATCATGTTGAAACTGTACACACTTATTTATAGTCGAAGACAATGAATGAATCAATTTATAAATTAAGCAATCAGTTAATTTACTAGGAGGAAATTAATTAACTTGGTTTTATTTATAAAGAGGACGATAGATCTTTAAAGTAGTGATACGTATGGCAATATTTGTGCGTTTTTTGCCCTTTGTAAAATCTTTTTAAAAATGTAACTTTTTAATATGTTGCTTGTTTTTCATCTTGTCTTGAAATAACTTTTTAAAAAATGTTTTTACTTGTCAATTTGAAAGCCTGACATTTGATTCCAATGTATTTTCATCACTCCCTAAGACAATATGTGATAAGGAAACTTGTAGACAGTAGTCCAGGAAGTTCAATTTAAATTATTTCAAGCAACAGACTCATAGTCGCTAGGTGTGGTCAAGGGTAGTAGAATGAGAGAGGGGAGGACATGACAGTACATGTGTGACTCAAGTGGAGGAAAAGGAAATTAACAAGTGAGAAACAACGTTAGAGTAGCAAGTGAACAATGTGAGAGGCTTTGATCTCTTTCTGTCTGGCTCCTTCTAGTTCTTACATTCTACTCATTTATTGCTAGCATTGAATTCGTTTCCTATCTGATCATCAAGTTTGACAGAATGAAATTTTAGAGCAAACTCTGCAAACTATAGCAGAAGCAAAACAGATATAGATGTTTAAATATAGATCAATACTTTTTTTCCTCTATGAAGATACGTTGGACTCATTAAGTATCAGAAAGATAATGTTATGACCCTACTTTGCGCACTGTCATTAGGTACGAGATTGTACACCATGAGACACAGGACATAGACACGCTAAAAGATAGAGGTCAAAGATGGCTGATAATTAGATTTAGAAAGACGTGTTGTTATTACTGAGTACTCTAGTTGACTATTTGTTATCGCACTACTGTTGTTATATTATTAAATTAGTGATTTTATATACTCCCTTCGTTGGGGTTCTTTAAGCTCGCTTGTGACAAAGTTACAACAATGACATAACAATATATAGAGCGCTCTACGGATGAGGATGACATCAGATTTTCAATGCCGGTTTTAGTTACGTGAATCTAGACAGGCGGCACGGCTCTGTATTATATATGGCATAATATGAGTTGACGGGCTTTACATCTTAAATTATAGTAATAGCACTAATATATCATAATTATATGAACAATGAGAAGTGACCTAAAAAAATAAACTCCACCCCATGTTTGCCCCCTGCTTGTCTCAGACTAAGTAGCACGCTCTAGCCTCAACAGCCGCCCCCATTTCCCTGTTGTTGGGTGCACTCTTGTCCCTGTAACGACCATGCAACAACCGAAAGTAGCCCCCGGGCTGACACGTTAACTTTGTTAGTCTATTACCTCCCTTGAAGTAATTGGTCGTTGCTATCTTTAGACGCTGGTCAGTTATTTTTATCATTATGACCCTTTTGTTTGTCCTGCCCACTACCCCTCCCAGCCTAGTTGCACCCCCTAGTTTCTCTCTTTAAATAAAAACTCACTTTCTGGCATTCTGGAAATTAGTCTTTCTTTTTTCTTTTTCTTGTTTGTCTTTTAAAGTTGATAGAGTACAGAAACTCTAATACAGTTCACAGACTGACCCCCCCCCCCCGTAGTCTTGTAGCCTATCGCTTTGATGTATTGACCAACGGTCAGTGTCATGTTAGTGAACGGAAAGAGGACCCAAGTCGATCACAGACAGATACCGAAATAGTGATCCTAGCGATGCATCAACTAAATGTCCAACCAAGACCAGACGTAATTAAGTATCATTCTTTCTTGTCTGGTGTTTACATATGGTCTTTGAACACAACGTGATAGTAGCGATGTTATGTACAACTGTTTGTACTACTGATATAGTTTTACTTTACAGTTCAGTAAAAGTGTGCTTCAGACAGAGGCGTAGATTCCATTTCATCATTGCAGCCCGTACAATAAGTTCCCTGTTCAGACTTTCTGATCTCTAGGGCAGATGTTGTCAAGACCATCACTTTTGTGGCCTACCAGCACAACGACCAACTGTCTTTACTTTTCTCCAACTAATGTCACTGACCCATTAGAGCTGGGTGGACTCAGAGGCACCTAAACATTCCGATACAGAAGTCAAGCACTTTACCGCTCAGTCACCGCGCCGCAATAGTTTGAGAATTCAAGCATTTAAGACAAGATAGATAGAAGAACATAGCGTATTTAAAGGGATAGCAAATGTGACAAAGTATAGTGTGACAAAGGAGGAACAACCAAAGACACACTTAGCAACATACATACACACACACTCACAAACACACACCACATAAACACACATGCACAAAGCTGTAAAAGAATGATTG
Source organism: Biomphalaria sudanica (assembly GCA_036873155.1). Taxonomy (NCBI): domain Eukaryota; kingdom Metazoa; phylum Mollusca; class Gastropoda; family Planorbidae; genus Biomphalaria; species Biomphalaria sudanica. The sequence continues at coordinate 938,351 of JAZGLO010006649.1, forward strand.
ATAGAACTCATACCCAAGCTTCAAAGAATTTTTGCCTATGATAGATATCAGCAGAGAAAGAGAGAGAGAGAGAGAGAGAGAGAGGGAAGGGGATAGATAGACAAAGAGAAATTGAGAGGATGTCAAAGAGAAGCGGGCAGATAAGTAGAGATACAGACTGAGAGACAAGAGAATGAGGCGGGCAAAGATAGAGAGAAGAAAGCAGACAGAGTAAGGGAGGCGAGCAGAGAGAAACAGATAGAGAGTGAGGGGAATTAGAGGGATAGAAAGGCAGAGAGAGAAGGGGGGGGGGAGATATTGGATATAAAAAAAAAGAAAAAGATACTTGACGGAAAGGCCAGGCTTCTCAAATACAGAGGCAGAAAAGAAATAAGAGTGAGAAAAAGACATGTTAAGAGAGAGAGAGAGAAAGAGAGAGAGAGAGAGAGAGAAAGAGGAGCAGACAAACAAACAGAGAGGTCATTTTCTCTCTCCCTCTCTGTCTCACTCTCTTATTCTCTCTTTTTCTCTGTCTGTCTGTCTCTCTCCCTCGTTCAGTTTCAAAGATATTCAAATTTTTCAGAGGCTCAAAATGAATGATCTAAACAAGTAGCAAACAAAAAAAGATTCGAACTCAATCCTACCTGTATTCTAGGTGTAACAGTCCTGGGAGATTGGGTTTGCGGTGGCGTCTTCATACTCCTGATCGTTTGCTTGGTCAAACTGACATGGTGAAATCTGTAGACAAATGTAAAATAGGTTTCAACTAGTTTCGACCAGATCAAATTACACCACTTAATTAAAAAAAAAATGAAATTATTTTTTTAAATTCTCGAATAAATTAAAAGCGGACATTTATTTTCCAAAGGGAGGTAAGTCTTGAAAAAAAAAAAAACGTGAATCATAACAAAGTTGTGCAAGCAATTTGTTTGATAAAGTAAGAAGGTTGTTTAAGTAGCGAGTTTAAGTTACAATGTTGTTGAAGCAACAGTTGTTGTATGTGTAATTATAGGGTCACGGACGTGTGTTTGTTAAAGTAACGAGGTTATTAAAGTTTTTTTTTTTTGTTTTTTTTTTTCGGTTACGCGTGATGAGAATCTTTTCATAAAGTTGTATGTCTTGCTTGAGTAGGGAAGACATTTTCCTAATGACGTAATCATTCTTAAATAGCAATAATAATGTGATTTCGACATTAACTCAAGTTTTTTTTAATGTTGAAAGAGAAATAGGCCTGCCTAGGGTTAGGGTTAAAGTTAGGGTTTGTGAGCTCAATACGGCGAAAAGAAAATCTGAATCGACCACCGGCGGACAATCGTTATGCTTGCCCTGGATGTGGCAAAAATATGTAGGTCACAGCTGGGGCTGCATAGCCGAGGGAAATACTGCATTTCTCATTAATCTTCGAACTTGAAGACAAGCCTTATTAGTATAATAAACAAAAAAAAATAAAGTTAAAAATCATTTTTCCCAAAGACCATACCTCCATTATGTATCCTAAAGTAGAAAACATAAATGTTTTCTTTGAACTGAAAAGCTGCTGTCCTACAACTTGTCAAATTTAATAGTATTTTTATTTGTTTGAACATTTCTTTTACATTTTACAGATATATATGTATGAGCAATACAGAAAATACACCAAAACTTATTTTTCTTTGTTAACATATTTGCAGTGGCGTAGCTAGCCATGTGCGAGTGGTGCGGGCCGCACGGAGCATTACGTGGTTAGGGGCATCAAACTAAGGATACATTTTCTCAATAAAATCAACGCATTGAACATACATGAACAAAGACAAAGTACTGAATTTTAAATGTTTACTAGAAATTAATTTACTTACTTACCTAATAAATTTCCTATGTTTTTTTCTTTAATTAAACGTAAGCTGTTACCAGGTTGAATAAGTTTACTAGTTTTAAATCTCTAAAGGCAACGCACTTTTACACGCTCACGCACATTTTGTTACTCCATTGTTCAGTACGCTGGTTTAATCGAGATTTAGAGTTTATAAATAAATGCCTAATACTCTAAAACAGCACAAAACTGGATCAATTTTTCCGATTGTTGAGGTTACGTTGTCATGGATAAAAACGGGGTACAAATTCTGTAGCCTTTCATTGAAATCATCTTAATCCATTATCTACTCGAACCATTCTCTGAGCTTGGCTGGAATTCGGGCTGAAGCTGAAATCTATTCAGTAAAATTTTTCGATACACTGGACCGTTTGAACACCTTTTTATCGACTTCAGCACACCGCTAGGACGTCCTCAGCAATAACTGAAACTAGCCTTTAGCGCTGGGTTAAAACGCGCTGGAGCGCCAGAGGAGAAGTTAAGATAGTTATGGATTCATTTTCAAAAATTATAGAAACTATACAGACATTGACTAGAACAGATGAAAACTCTTCTACTAGGTCACAAGCAGAGGCGTATCGTTAGTCTTCATTTGTTCACCTTCCTTGGGTTGTCGGCTCTGTATCTACTGAATTAAGGACGCGTAAGTGTGTAGCTTAAAAAAAACAAGAGCTTGTTCATGCGAGACTGCGCACTTGAACGGACAAGATTTACAACCTACAAGTCGTGAGAACATCCGCTGCAGCCACAGTGTTATACCTTTACAGAATGCATGTGCTAAGATTTGGTGATTAGCGCAGAAACTCAAAGACGTGTTAGCCACAAGATGTCAGACGAAAAATGTGAAGATTCTGTATTAACACACAAGAAAGAGCCTAGGATGGAAATGTATTCTTCCTTGATCGGGATAGTTCAAGAAATAATAACCTGATATGAGCAATATCATAGGTAAATATAATTTTTTTCACCATCCCAACTCTATGACGATATTGACAAAAACGAATTTCATCTGGAGCAAAAGAGACTTCAACGGTTTGTCGCTCTTTCTTCAGAAGCATTTGAACTTCTGAAACAAGGACCTGCTTGACATAGGCCCTATTGAGTTTTAATTTTAAAAATTTTGTCTAGAAAACATTTGAAATGGAGGCAAACATATGCAAGTGAAAACATTTGAAATGGAGGCAAACATATGCAAGTGAAAACACGTCAATAGGGAAGAACAAAATATGTGCATAAAATTATGTAAACTAGACATATGTTACCCGCGATCCGCGGGTCTTTATTTGCGCATTACTGTCGATATAGTCACTGAGAGTGTTTTGAAAACAATTAAACGAAATAATAATGTAATAAGTAAAGCGAATGTGTCAATGTAAAAATAGTGTGAATGAAGCATGGAATGAAGCATGGAATGAAGCTATCAAATAAAAATAGCTAATAGGCTTAAATCCATTTTTTTCAAATTAAAACATTTGCTTGTAGGCCTACATATATTTGATTAAAATTTGAGATGAATAGACTTAATTTTGTAGGTTCATGTGTTAAAGTATAAAGTAGATCTTGAGGTAGACATAGATCTAAATCTACACTTATCTAGAGTTAAAAATTGGCTTTTATAGAGTTCATTCTGTGTTGCGCATGCGTGACCTTTTTTCATGATTGAATATAGGCCAATCTCAACACGGCTACGCAGCTTACGAATGTATTAAAAATGCTTTAGAAAAACAAATTTGAATGTTAATTTGATTAAAATATGAAATGAATGGACAATAATTAGTATGTTTATGTGTTAAAGTATAAAACTATCGTTGCGAAAAGAAGTTTTATCATCTTAGAGTTCAATAAGAGTTTTAGACCTAGGCCTAGGAATAGACTCAGTAGAGAGATGTGTTAATGTGTAGCCATTTGGTAATGTCTAATGAAAGAATGTTCGCCAGGAAATCTGTTGTCACAGATATCAGGAACTAATTTATGTAAAAATTGCTTTTGAAACACAAAATTGAAGGTTAATTTTATTATATAATGAAATCAATGGATCTTCTTTTGTATTTTCATGTGTCAAAGTAAAAAAACTATCTGCGCAAAGTGTATTTCTTAAAATTAGATCTAGGTCTAAGTCATTTCGATCTTTTCTCATGTCAACATTGTTAACCATGGCCTAGATCCATAAATACTATAGCTTTAATAGAGTCGGACAACTTTTTTTTTGAGGGCTACAATACATACACTACGGTCTAAGTTAGTACCCAAGGAACATTCCTGCCTAGTTTTATCAAGATTGGTCAAGCGGTTTTGATGTCTATATGTCAGATACATACATACATACATACATACATACATACATACATACATACATACATACATACATACATACATACATACATACATACATACATACATACGAATTACTTTCTACTTTATAGTATAGATAAAAATGTTTTTAAAATGTTTTACATGTTTCGGATGTTTCTTCAGAGTTGAAGATAGTTTACTTCCTAGTCCAAACCTTCAGCAGGACGATGGGGGATGGGAGCGGGCAGGGTTTGAGCCCGGAACCATTGAGACAACTGAACGACAGACCAGCCCGCATACCGCACGATTAGGTAGCCATTCTATATGAGATTTAATTTTATAGTTCTGATGTAAATACTGTTCATATACAGAATGTGCCTAAGTCATTACGCATTCATTCATTTCGAAATCTTTGTAATAGACTGAATTTGTGGTCATTTGATACAGGAGTTCATCTTCTTTAACTGGGTGTTAATTTCAACTTATCAATTCCAAATCCCTTTTTTATTTACCCTCAAAATGGCTACTCCTCAGCAGGAAACATTTTGTGTGCTTGAGTTTGCGAAAAAAAAATGCCATTGTTACAGTACAGCGACTTTTTCCAGTGAGGGTATGGTTAAAGGCAGAGTTTTTGTTCCGCCGTTGCCAATAAATATCAACGACATAAAAGATGAAATAACAGCTGAAATCAACACAATGGACGGGGATATCCTGAAGCACATTTGGGAGGAATTTTCTTATCGGTTTGATATTGTCCGTGCCGCCAGAGGTGGTCACATTGAGCACTTGTAAAGCATGAAAAATAAAAACTTGAAGGTACGGTATATACAACACTTGCTAGGGATCAATTGTTTTTTCTTTGAAATATAGCGCAATGGTTTTGGCGTATTCTTTCTGAATCACCCTGTACAGGCCCCAGATGAATGACATATTTTTTATAATTTCACGATATTGAGCCTTTCATAATTCTCCCTTAATGCCTAAAAGAAGCAAACCTGATCAAGATCTAGCAACCCCCCCCCCCCCCTTTCCCTTTTCAAAACACCTACCTTTTGAACTGAGCCGGCCCTAACAATTGAGATGCCTTATGAGAAACAGATTGGGCGGGGCCTAGTCTGGGTAGGTATAAGGATAATAAGTAAAAATTAATATTTTGTATTAGAAAATAAATTCGTCTTTTCATTTTATTATTTATTCTTTTTTACTAAATACGAATCCATTGCAGCCCTCAGATCTACTGTTTCACCTTGCAAGTCTTTACTCAGATAAATCTGACTTGGAAGAGAACGCCATGCCATTGCAGAAGTGACACTAAGACTTTGTACTGCTTCAATAATTCGTACAGTGTTTCTACTTCACTCTTAATTATCGCATCATTTGTCTCTTCAGCTAATTAATTAGTCACAAATTTCAGGCCATTGATAAAGAAGTGCTTTGACACTTTCTATTCTACACTCCCACCTTGTTTTAATCAGAGGTTTTACAGACAGATTGGAAACTTACTTATCATGACTTATACATCTCTTGTAAATGCTGAAAAGATAGTATACTCGCGTTGTATAGTTCCAAAAAAGGTTGACACATCAGGGCATATTTTGACCATGTCTGCTACCACAAGGTTGTAATTTTGACATGTACATGGAGTAAAAATGCTCTGGAGATTTCCAGGAGTTCCTTTAAAATCATGAGGCTGCAGGAACCCTGTTATAAGTTATAATGTTATATCTAATCATTTACGCCTAGACTTAGCGCGGGGCCTATGAAAGTGCGAGGCCCACTGCGGCCGCATAGGTTGCAGTAGCCTAAGGCCGACCCTCTTTTGAATTCTCACCTATGTTTTATTGTTTAAAAAAAAATGCTTCTGATGGATGTTAGATACAGACATGTTATTACCCCACACCATCTCGAACAGATCAATAAAATCTATGAAAAGTTGTCAACAAGGGCAAGTAAGCAATACACAAGCAAGAAAATCGAGGGTTTGTTGATTTTAGAGGAAGTGTTGCATTCTTTAAAGACAAACCAGCAGGTCATTTTACATCAGGTCATTTTACATCAAGTCATTTTACATCAGGTCATTTTACATCAGTATTTCGGCCGGTTTTATATCCACTAAGCGCTCTAGATACATTAAGCAATGTAACTTAACCGAACGAACCTCGATGATATGTGTGATATATGTCCAGATTAATAATCAATTCAATGTTTCCCATGTATATTTGCTATACTTTCATTCTTCCAGTGGAAATCAACATATTTAAACAATGAGGGGGAGGAAACAAAATATACAGTTATAAAGATCTTTGAGCAGATATGCATTATATCCCTTGTTTCCCTTGGCTAAGTGAGCAGCTTTCACTTTCTCTAGCAAAGATTAGGTCTAGCTCAACACCTAGGTCCATTTTATAAATTTAATTTCCAATAACTACTCTGTTGTATTGATATCTACAAACGAAATATTTGCTGTACTCGTAAATACTAAAGGGCTATCACTAAGAAACGATGCAATCCACACTTTCTTATATTCACTACATTCAATGATTCCTGTAGTATTTTTTTTATATTTTTCTTGTTTATTGTGAACTGTCATTGGGAAGTGAGAATATTTTTGTATTACAGTCATATACGGAGGTAGCTTGTTTATAATAAATGTCAAGGTCAATGTTGTTTAATTGTATTAACCATAAAAAACATGTTTTATTTCACGATACAACAGTAATTTTCTAATAGAACTAAAAATAGCAAAGGAATAAAGGATTCTGGTTTTTTCCTGTTTATCAGAGAAGCTTATTTAAGTGAGAATAGAAATACAATGGAAGATACTAAACATTTCATTATATCGTGTGTTTTATCTTTTGATTATATTTACGTATAGAAGTATTTCTTCCTATTAAAAAAGTTTCCCTGTCTTCTATTGGATCATCGGATTTAATTAAGGAAAATACCAAGAAATATTCAACACACGATTCTAAGTACAGCGAAACCTCTTGTGTACTTCGTATATAATATAACATAGTAAGAAAGAAAGGCTCTATAGACCGTGAACCATTGACCACGCCGCGTCCTGTGCATGTCACATGCTTTAGTGATGGCGCTCTCAGGGATAGGTGGTGGTACAGTGTAGGAATACGAATGACTTCCTCGGGAGGTTCAGCCTCAATTCTAATCACATCAGGGGGGAATCGTTTGTAGCTCAATGAGACGTGATCTTGCAATAAGACTCGAACGAAAGTGTTTGTGGAAGAGTCTATCTCTCATTGTCCCCACAGCTCGAATCTTCATGGAATCTTTATGAAAAAAGCTACAGAATTAGCATTTTTTAAAAAAACTAAGCTTGTATCAACTCACTCTGTTTATCTGTCTTGTAAACATTTTGTACACAATAGTTCTTTCACAGCCAATCTCGGATCAAGCTGAAACTTTGCACAATTTTTTACCTGACAACACAAAAGTCAATTTAAACAAAATTAAACCAATTAAATAATTAGCTATTGGTAATTAATTATTTTTGTTTGGTGTCTCGGACAAAGAAAAGAAATTGTACTTGACTAAAGTAGTGGTATACGCTGAATTAATCCCCTTTATAGTTCGTCGTCTGAGTCTTAGTGAACATAATATGAAATAGGACGAGACTATAGAAACAATAGATAACTCTACAATCTTCTATGTTCATTAGAACTTCACTAGCAGAGTGGTTAGCATGTCGGCTTGAGGCATGAGTTCGAATTCAAGTCGTTTCCCCCTTATTTTTATAAATGCTTTTTTTTTTGGTTAGTCTAGGTCTATTACAAATTTAATTACATGACTGATCCAAACAAATTGATACAAGTATGCTTAATTTAATGTTTTGCAATTTTTTTAAAAAGTACTTTTATTTTAATTTAGTGTTTTCTATTTATGATAGAAAACATTTTTTTACATCAAACACAACTCCTTTCAAATTTTCGACAACATCATAGGTGTTAGATGACTTTGTCTATCGCATAGATATTCTTGTGAATGTTTGTCGTTGATGAAATAGCGCTGAGAGAACTGGACATTTGACATTTTCATGTAGTTTCAACTGACGTGTCTACAGTGGAAATCAAGTTTTGTCTGGAGCAGAATTCTGGCTTGCTGCTGATAAAAAGTATGACTGGGGAACTTAGGGAGAGAGAGAGAGAGAGAAAGAAAGGGTGAGAGAGAGGGAGAGACAGATGGAGAGAAAGAAAGTGAGATTAAAATAGAGAACCTGAGAGGAATAGGGAGAGAGAGAGAGAGAGAGAGAAATAGTCGCTAGTTTTGTTTGAATCTTCTGTATCTAGTGTGCGGGGCAGTTTTTCTCGACCTATTGGCTGCAAAGTACCAAGAAGTACCCTTCTTTTAACCTGCATGTAAACCTGTCCACCCTATTCAAATGATTAAAAGACAAAAATATAACATTTTACAGAACATGCAACTGAAACTATAATGTAGAAAAAATCTGTTTTGAACTAAATGAATTATATTAGATTTTTTGTTCTGAGATTAACGTTTAACTAATTGTTAATGTGTCAAATAGAATGATTCTCATTGATTAGACCAGACATGCCCAAACTACAGCCCGCGGGCTATATCTGGCCTATGACACAGAGCTATCTGTACTCCCAAAATATCAGCCCGTAGATTAAACCGTGGAGCTCGGATGCCCAACCTTTGTGGGCTGTGTCGCAGGCCGATTCAAGAGTTTTCTTCCTTGTTTCACTCCGATCTCCGATAGGTTTTAAATGGGCAGCACAGTGATTTAAAGGCCGCATATGGCTCGTGGGCAGTCACCTGGGCATCAATGCATTAGATCAGTGATGCCCAAAATACGGCCCGCGGACCAGATCCGGCCCGCGACGTGGTTCCATCAGGCCCGCCGGCACAAAGTGTAGAAATCTCCCTTTCAAAAAAAACAAAAAAAAAAGGTTGAAAGAATGTATCTTTACCTACGTTAGGGTCCTCAAATTTTTCTCCGATGGATTGGTCACCGTGACCTTAAACATTGGTGTGTTTATGCATTGGAACTCTGAATGTAGACTCTACCATGACAAGTGAACCTATCTTTAGTTTTTTTGTTGAACATGTTAATAAGCCAACATATTTATCTTATAAAGAAAGTCTGGCTTTTTAATATAACGACAACATAAAAACGGCACTATCAAATAAATTTGGCGGCACTATTGGTTTGAGTCGCAAATAAAAGAAGATTTAACTACGCCTTGAGATTGGAGGATCTATGTGAATATTGACCAAAAAGAGACCAAAAAATTTAGTCGGTTGTAAAGCTATCGTCACTGTTGCTCACATTTTAAGTAGAGAAATGAAGCGGTTTTCTGACACGTAAAAAATGTCAAATAACCTATTAACTCTTTTTCTCCTAACTGACGATACCAGCGTTGATTCTACCAGAATGTGGTAAATAATTACGGAGAGAAAGAGTTAATTAAGTATTAAATCCACAATTTCTACCAAAATAGTTTCAGAACATTTAATTTCGTTTTTGAAACTTTTCGGTCATGTGGCCCGCGAGACGAGTGTCGGAAATTAAAACGGCCCGCTGGCCGAATAAGGTTGGGCATCACTGCATTAGATGATTAGAAGAGTAGTTGCATCGGACATCGGACTTACATAGAAACAAGTTTTAAAAAAATATTATCTCCCCTTTACCTTTATAAAACAAAAATAATTAATTAGGACTCTAATTTTCTGATCGATTCATGTGTTGCCATTGTCAGTAAATAATTGTGCAAAGTTTCAACTTGATCGGAGAACGTGACTGGGAGAAATAACGTGTTAAAGATTCCACCCAGACAGACAGACAGGCAGCAAGCAGAGGGAGGGAGTTAATATAAGCTTTGTTCTATAAATAAAATTTAGGACTTACTGATCATGCGTGAAATCAGAAATGACTGCACGAATTGGTGGAAAAGAAAAGATTCTGGAAGACACTTCAGACTGGGAGACTTTGATTGGGTACCTCTTGAGAGGTGATCTCCCCTGACACCTGTTTCACGAAGCACGTCATTGGACAATTTTTGTCTTCTTTCAGATTTGTGGAGAACTCATCAGTGAGTCTCTAGTACTCATTTTCTCACTCCTTCTTCCCTCCTTTCTCTCTCTCTCTCTCTCCCTCTTTTTCTCTCCCTTTTTCTCTTTCTCATTCTCTTTCTCTCTTTCTCTATCTCTTTCTTTCTTTCACTCTTTCTCTCTCTTTTTCTCTCTTACTTTCTCTATCTCTATTTCTTTCTTTCTCTCTTTCTTTATCTCCCTCTCTCTTTCTCTCTCTTTCTCTCTCGTTCTTTTTCTCTCTTTGTGTCAGAGTGCCCTGTGAAAGTGCAAGTATGTATGAGAAAAAAACAAAAAAAGAAAGAGAAAAGAGAGAAAAGAGAAGGAGATGGAAGAGAGAGAAAAAGAGAAAAGGTAGGAAAAAATGGACAGGTAGCGATTATAATAGAGAAAAAGAGAGTAAATAGAGAGAAAGAGGAAAAAAGAGAGGAAGAGCAAATAAGAGAAAAATAGAGATTAAAAAAGGAAATAAAAAAAAGAAAGAAAGTTAGTAGATCAATAAGATAAGACTAAGACCTTTCTTTACAATGGAAGATTTTAGGACCGACAGACATCTTGAAGAACTGCTCAAATTCAAGACTGACAGGGTTGATACATTGTGATCACTGTGACTACAGCCTGAAGCACTAACCACACAGCCAAGCTACCGACCTCTTCAAGGTTACGGAGGGAATTCAGATTTTCTCATGTTCCAAAATCAAATCATCGTTTCATATTGAAAAGAACATTTTTAAAAAAAGGAACAAAGGAATGTCACTGTGATATTGTTAGCGCCCTAACGGCGTCTCAGTGGAATGTCACTCTGATATTGTTAGCGCCCTAAAGGCGTCTGGGTGGAAGATACGCGTTACAACAAATGACTAAATGAACGAGTGAAATCGAAGAGGCTCCTGATGAGGTTAAAGTTGCCATCGCTAGCGGTCAGCGTTGGTCAGTTGTCTCTACGACAGGCTTGATGGACGACTAGATGAGCTATATTGGATATTCATCAGGAAAGAGAATGAGCCCCATTTCCTGTTGAGACAGGATGTCATTGACCGAGATCTTGTGATACCTGGAAGGGCAAGTAGAGAGTGCCCAGTGTCTTGAGTACCAGTATCTTGAGTATCCAGTGTCCTTAGTGCCAGTATCTTGAGTACCAGTTTCATGAGAGTACCTTGTTTACTTTAATACATGGAGTCTTTAGTACGTAGGGCTCTTGGGTACCTAGTGGTGTTTTAAGTGCTTGATATTTGGGTTGTTAAAGATTACAGTTTAGAATCGTTTATTTGTCCTAATATTGCTTTGATGAAATCGCAATGAATATCTAAGTCGCTTCATTGATTTATAAATGAATAGTTTATCTGTGGCTTAATATACATATTTTTTTACGGTAAATAGTTTAAAATGTAAATAATTGTGTGTCAGTAAATTGTCAATTCTAGAAATTTGTTTATTTCACTTTTCAGTCAAGTGCAATTTCTTTCCCTTGTTCGATACCAAAACAAAAAATTAATAACCAATTGTAATTAACTAATTGGTGAATTTTCGCTTTTCCTATTCTTTTTGTCAACTCGATGTTTAAATCTAAGTTACTGACAATTGTTGAACCCAAGTAGGTAAATTCCTGCACCGATGAAAGGGTGTATGGAGGTCCTATGGCGATCCCGGCCTCCTCGTGGCGGACCTTGGTAACGCTGTGAACGCCTCTAACAGCGGCCAACGGGGATCCCCTCTGCCCTCGGTTTTAAAGGCCAAGTGGGCAGTGCTCGTAAAATCCAGGATGTCCAACCCAATGTGTGGGTGCCTGGTTAAAAGTTGGATTAGGGTGCGCCGGAATGCGAGGCGCGCCACATAAACGCCGTAGACAGTACGTTCCCAGATGCACGACATTGCATCCAGTCGCCTCACTGATGGCGAACTTTCTGGCGGTGAAAGAAACGAGTCTAGACAATCTCTCATTATACCACAAGGTATTCGCGGCAAGCGTGACATTGGAAGCTAGCTCACGAGTAGGTAGCATTGATCCCACCTGAGGAGATCGAATCCAACAGTCTAACATGCAACCAGTTTCACCAGCACTCGGGTAATTTCACTCATATGGCTTTACAAAATGTATCTATTAACCCCGAGTATGGGCATTACTCATCTGATAGGCCCCGTTCTACCAATCCTGACGACGGGTTGGTGTTCGAAAAGTTAGCTACCGTCGTTGATCTTCAAGATGTCCGACCACTAAGTTCACCGATATTGACAGCAAAAAGTAACCCAGGGTTGTTGCCGGGTGGCCAACGCCCCTGGATGCAAGTCGAGCCAAGCTACCCTACTAATGCAACGGACGGGGAAGTCGTGACCCCCACACCAAATGTGACCGGGAAAAGCTCAAAAAGTAAACTTAGGAGGGACGATCCCTAAAGGCCCAAACATGGTTGTGGTATTGGGCAACTCAGAATCATATCATTTAATGCAAACAGGCAATTGAGACTCAAGAAGCCTGAAATTTTAAGACTTTTGTCGGAACTCGAGGTCGATGTGTTCTTGGTGCAGGAAGCTGGCAACGCTGGTAGGAAAAGGAGTTGTGTGACCTCGCTCTCGGGCTTCACGGCCTTTACCTGTTCCTGTGTAAAATGTCAGAAGTTAGTCACTTTTGTCAGGAATCCTTTGCTTGCTCGTGTGAAGGAAGCCGCCTCACGGGGATCTGGTGAGACCGACACACTCCTGGTGGAAGTATTCAAGGATGGACAGAGATTTGAATGCCTAAATGTCTATAATCCACCGCGAAGTGTCCTCACACTCGATAACAAAAGCCTCTCCAACACCAGAACAATAGTGGCGGGTGATTTCAATGCCAAAATCGGGAAAGAAGGTTATTGACATGTGCGATGAAACAAATTTGGTTCTTCTCAATGGCGTTGATTCCCCAAGTACATTTATTCACTCCGGGCATGGAGGGGAATCAAAACCAGAATTGTGCCTGGTGTCTGCGGACATAGTTGCGAAGTGTCGACTGGATGTCCTGGGAGATTTGGGATCGGATCATCTACCGATAATGGTCTCTATTGATCTCGGTACGACAAAAAGACCAAGCTGCCCTAGACGTAAGTGGGTGTACGCTAAGGCGGACTGGCAACTTTTCAGGAGTCATCGGATGAACTCCTGGAAAAACTTGATATTGATTTTGAAAACATTGACGCAACTTACAGTTTCTTTGTGAAGGCTCTTTTATCGGCGGCTCGTAGGGCCATTCCGCGAACCAGTGGTAAGCGCAAGTACCGATCCTTTTGGTCTCGAAAGTTGGCACGTCTTGTCAGGCAACGAAAAGCAGCACGAAGAAGGCATGCTCGACAAAGAACGGAAGAGACGAGACGAGCCTACAACAAACTTACGGCATTGGTAAGGGATACAGTGTCGGAAGAATCGCTTAAAAAGTGGTCGGATGTCTGTGCGAACCTGGACCTTGCGGATGGACGACATGCATGGAAGTTACTAAACAATTTGGCTGGAGTGGGGGAACCGAGGGTAGCGGAACCCCTGCAAACGCCAGGTGGCCCTGTTATTACTGACAAAAAGAGAGCGGAGGCTTTGAACAAACATTTTGCTGGAGTCTCTAAAGCTCACCCAAAATCTTCCGTGTCCATGGCCCTTGACCGTGTTAGAAGAGCCAATGAAAAACGTAAGTGGGTCGACTGCAAGGCTGGGACGGAAACATTCTCAGAGCCCTTTACTATGATGGAGATGGCTTTTGCTATCAAAAAGGCCAGGCTACATAAGGCAGTGGGGCCAGACGGCATCAGTGCTGAGATGCTCAAAAATCTCGGAACGATTGGCATCCTAAAACTCCACGGCTTACTAAATCGGACATGGATTCAAGGGGATTTCCCAAAGGCATGGAGATTGGCTACCATTGTTCCTATTCTAAAAAAGGGCAAGAATGCGAACAGCCCTGAGAGCTACAGACCAATTTCCCTCACATCGTGTGTGGGGAAGGTTGCGGAGAGAATCATTAACCGACGGCTTACGTGGTACCTTGAGTCCCACAACCTAATTTGCCAGGAGCAGGGTGGTTTCAGACAACGGCGTAGTGCAATGGACCAGGTAACAGTCTTTATGCAAGAGGTAGCGGACGGTTTCCAGAGAGGCGGAAGGGAGAAGAAGGGTGAGTCGACACTTGCGGTCTTTCTCGATTTGAAGCAGGCGTACGATAGAGTCTGGAGGCAAGGATTGTTGCTGAAGTTGATGGACCTTGGGGTAAACTCCAATATGTACCGGTGGATCAAAAGCTTCCTAACGAACAGGTTAGTTCAGACACGTTATGGCGAGCAACTATCAAATAAAAAGGTACTGGAGCAGGGGTTGCCTCAGGGCTCGTCACTCTCGTGCACACTTTTTCTGGTTTTTATCAACGATTTAACCAAACGCCTAGGGTGTCGCTCACTACTTTTTGCAGATGACCTGCTAATCTGGAAAACTGGGAGATCTGCAGTCGCTCTAGCTGCGGAGATCCAACGTGACCTAGTCACGGTTTCTTGCTACACACTGTTGTGGAATATGGAGGTAAATTGTGCGAAGACAGTCTGGACCCTCTTCACTCTTGGCAAAAATGTCCACAAAGAAAAGATTTCTCTCTCAATCATTGGTACAGAATTAAAGATGGAAACCAAGCCGAAATACCTGGGAGTGACCCTGGACCCTAAAATGGGTTTGTCCAATCATGTGAGACTGGTACGAGAACAAGCCTCGGAGAGCCTTAAGGTAGTCAAGCGATTAGCCACGACCAAATAAGGAGCCAAAGCTAACGTGTTACGGGCACTCTATATGGGAGCAGTAAGGGCAAGAATGGAGTACTCGTCTCTTGCACAAGTCTATGCCTCACAAACGTCTCTAGTGGGGCTGGACTCAGTGCAGAACCAAGCAATTAGACTCATTTGCGGTGCATTTCGAACAACGCCAACTGCGGCATGTGAGGTCATGACAAATCTCTCACCACTGAGACTACAAAGGGAGCGAGCCGTTATGATTGCTTACGAAAAATTCAAACGGCTAGAAGAAGGCTGCCCGGTCAGAAGTCTGGTTGACAACTGGCAGGGCGGAAGTCGGCTGAAGCGGAACTCTTTCATACACTCAGTGCGAGAATTGCCCAAAGAAGTCGATTTACCCCAGAACAGAGCTGCTCTCGCTCTGCATGGGGCTTCTTCTCCGGCGTATGCTTCTGGAATCCCGGAGTTGAGGAAATCGCTGATTGACCCAGAAATTAACAAGAAATGCACAAAAACTGTCCTACGAAACACAGCCAGGAAAACTGTCGCCCAATACCCAGCTGGATTCATTAAGGCATACACAGATGGTTACACGAGAGAGAACCTTGGGCAAAAAACCTCTGGGTTTCTTGTGTCGGTTCGATTCCCTGGCTCGGCCGAAAACGATGAGATCCTGGGTGCGTGTTCTGGCAGGAGCAATTACGTAGCTGAAATGGTAGCAATTCAAAATGCAGTACAGTACATTGTCACGTATTACGAATTGAATTCTACTTTTAAATGGCTTGCCTAGGGGAACGTGACAATAGAAAAGGAGTTGTGTCACTTATCTTAAGTCTGAATTTAATCAAAGACTTACAATGAATAACAAAACAAAAATGACACAAGAAATCGGAAGGTAAACTATCAACTTAATGTTTAATCAACTATAAAGTTACAAGAAAGAAAAATAAACATTTACTCAATACAGAATTGATGTGTTGACCAAAACCCTTTTACAAAAATGGCATGTAAAAATATTACAATACAAGAGTTTGAAAATGTAATTACAAATACAATAAAGCAAGGCCTTAAAAAAAATATTAACTTACACGATCAAGTGGTATACCACGCACGGGTAGCGCAATGTCTCCGCTATTCTGTCCCACGGCTGTCTCCGTATGTCTGTCTGTCAACGTTACGCGAGCGGTCTTATATAATCTACCGCGCGTCGATATCTCGTAATTTCTAGAATAGAAAGTCATCAACACCCAGATCTAGAACGCTCTTCAAAGAGACAGAAGAAAAAAAAAAAACACCCTCCTTTCAACCAGAGGTACACACACAGGTCAAGGACCGGTCACCGTCTGTGTGGCTTGACTCTTGAAGAATAAAAAAAAAACTTATTACACAAAGGGCAGACAACCTCCCCGTCTCTCGACCGCAACAGGTCAAAGAAAAAAAAAATGCCTAGATACGTAACAACATTGAAGAACGACTTAACGAGCAAACAGCACAACCCAGTCCTATTGTGCTATTCACAGACTCTCTGTCGAGCCTACAAGCCATTGAAAGCTCCGCCGATACGCTCCCGGAACCACTGGCAAAAACACTGGCGTGCGTGGGACGCCTCCAAGAAAAACACGAAATTCGGACGACATTCCAATTCATACCAGGGCATGTAGGAATCGAAGGAAATGAGAAAGCTGACTTACTAGCCAAGCTCGGGACAAAGCTGGACCCTGTGGACAAGCCACAGACTTTTGAGCAGGCGCGTGCGATAGTGGACGAATGGGCAAGAGATAAATGGTGCAAAAGCTGGGAAAACGGTAATACGGGCAGGGAAGTCTGGCAAAACCTAAAAGGGCCCTCAAAATCGGACGAATGGTGGCAACTAAATAGGGAAGAACAAGTGACAATCACTAGATACAGAACGGGACACTGTCCAGTCGGTGCCTATTTCGCTAAATTCAATCCAAACTTCGATTCTCGCTGCAGGCACTGTCAGGACGACGTTGAGACAGTAAACCACATCCTTTATGAGTGCGCAACACTACACCCTAAACATGGCCATATGAGTGAACCAAAAACTGGTTTGCATGAAGAACTGGCTCTGTACGGAGACAGAGAAGTTCTGAGAAAAACTGCCGCTTTCCTTGTCCGTGTTATCAGAGAATAGAGTTCTCAACACGGTGCCCCAGTGCGATGAGACTCACACGGTTCCCAATGTGTATCATAGATATTTCTGCGACGTCAGGTTTTGGTCTTGGAGAGACTTATTGTAAGGCTAAACTCTTGACAAGCAGCTGCCAAGGCATTCACTAGCTTCTTTAGACCCCATGTGAATGAAATACGAGTGCCGCGTCATCGGCAGCTCCCTTATCAAGATACGTCTTTTCGTTTTGGCTTTAAGACGTGCCAGGTTAAAGAGCCTTCCATCGGATCTGCTATGGATATATATTCCGTCTTCCAGGGATTTAAAAGCACTGGTTAGTACGACTGAGAAGAAGCTGCCAAAAAGTGTTGGAGCCAGTACACATCCTTGTTTTACACCGCTCTTGATGGAGAATGACCTGGAGGAGGAACTTTCAAACTGTACAGTGCCCTGCACATTTTCGTTAAAAGCTGACACTAGATTCCTTAACTTATTTGGACAGAAGATTCTCTCTAATACAGCAAACAGACTTCCAGTTTTGAGGGAATTAGACGAAACACCCTCAGTAAGGAGCTGAGGGTAGCTATCGACATGCTTGCACACGGGAAAGCACCCAGAGAAGATGGCATTCCTGCTGAAGTCATTCAGACTGAAAAACATGCCCTAATCAAGCCACTCCACGAACTGCTAAGCTTGTGCTGGTAACAAGGAATGGTCCCCCAGGAATTGAAAGACTCCAACATAGTTACAGTTTATAACAATAAAGGCGACCGCTCTGATTGTAACAATTGTAGGGGATATACACTGCTTAGCATAGTCGGAAAGACCTTTGCTAGACTATTACTAAAGCGATTACAGATCCTGGCAGAACGTGTTTATCTAGAGTCGCAGTGTGGCTTTAGGGCAGGTAGATCAACAGCGGAGCAGCTACAGGAGAAGAGCAGAGAACAAAAGCAGCCCCTCTTCATAGCATTTATTGATTTGACCAAGGCCTTTGACCTTGTTAGCAGAAGCAGTCTGTTTGCCAACATTCCTAGATTGGAAACAAAGACCACATACTGACTAACACATTCTCTGTCATATACAAGGAAAACTAAAACATTCAGTTCGTATCACAAACAGACTATTCACATTCATAACACAATTAAAGGTATATAACTCTTTCATACCAAAGTTACAACAAATAAACAATACATTCAAACTATCGTAACATACCCCTGACAGCCAAGTAACAATGGCCTATCAGATAATACTAAACCTCTATGACAATGCCCGACATGTACAAATGATTCATTTAACACTTGTCAGCATAATGGTACCAAATCTATAACAAGCACTTTACGTGGTAACTTCACAACTGTACTAATATCCTATAAGTAGGAATCCAACTTATAACGCTAGAGTACATGATACCATGAAACTTGTAGCACTAACAGAGAACACTACGAGGAGAAGATGAGAGAGATCAAAGTCTGTATTGTCCAAGTGCCGCTCAAGGTCTGAGACGAAGAACAAACACGCTATTATCCTACTTCATTTCAGTCTCCGGTTACTTGAGACTCCAAGTCCACTGCCCACACGAACAAGTGACTTCTGAAAGTAATTGCTTTCGTGACCAACAGTTATATTTGATGAGAGATTCACTCTCCTAGTGTGAATCTGGACTACCATTTTCTTTTCATTATCAACTTGATTAATAGTCATGCTCTCGAAAATACGTAAAAAAAACACAAAAATGTTGAGAGAGTCTGTTATATTAAGAAGATTGTTATTAAAAATAGATTTTTTAAAGCGCTTCATATAGTCAACGTGCTCCAGTGATAGAGCACAAGGTTTCATTTAAAAATTCTTGAACACAAAATGTAGCTGCCTAGGTGACATGGGTCTACATTTGATTTAACCCATCCATTTCTGAATACAGAAAAAAAAAGTCCATTCTTTCTTGTGCTCATAGGCGTCGTACGGTTCACATAACTTGGTGCGTTAGGTTAATAGTTAGACCAACTACCCACAATAACACCTTATCAAAGTAAATTTATCAAAATAAGTTTATCAAAATAAACTTATCATTGGACAATTCTAAGCAAATTCTTTATTATTAAATGTGCAATTGCTCGAATGTTTACATAATGCTAAATCTTTGGAAAACGTGTCCGCTAAAAGGTGTCCCAGTTGCGGTCCGCACCCCTCTATTTTGTGTGTGTGTGTTTATAAATAATTTCAATCACCCTCTTCTCATTTTTGTACGCTTTTCGTTGAGTTCCATTACATGGCCAGCACATTTCTTTAAATCGCTTTTTCTTTTTCTTTTTCTCTCTTAAATAATGTCATTGCTAAAAGAATATAAATTGGGGATCTTAAAGAAAACAAACAAAGCGTAAACAAAGACCGGATTACTGTAATAAACGTTTGGTGTCAAAATCCCCAATCAAAAAAATATTTCTCACTCTATAGTGTCGTTTAACCCTTTAAGTGCTGAGCTGTTTTACAATGAGTACATAAACAATGGAATTACAATTCTGATGTTTAGAGGCTAAACTATCACACGCGTTTCAGGGGTTAAGACTCCCCAACAACAAATGAAAGTAAATTAAATCAAGCAGTTTTTAACACATGGAAAGAATGTTTTTTGCGGAATAATTTCTTTTTCTTCCAGGACCGGAGGACACGTGCCTTTTTTTAAGATCTTCTAGATATTTTTTTTTACAAAACTTTGTCTGTCTGGTACAAAGTTTCAGTATGTTTTTATCTCCCATTTCTCATTCTCTGATCAAGACAAAAATCAATCAAAAAATTTACCAATTAGTTAATTAATTGTTAGTGATTGATTTTTTTTATTGATATCAAAATAAAGGCAATAAATGCTACCCTTGAGAGATGTGTATATATATATATATGGATTTAATCCCCTTATTACATTTTGACACATTTTTTCTCCTACTTTTCATTCTCGGATCAGGTTGATTTTTTCATAATTATTGTTAGTCGATGACTACATATGAATCAATCCAAAAATTTATAAACTAATTATCATTTAATATTCATTAATTAATTTTTTTTATATATAGCGGAAGGTACCTAAGCCCTGTAGTTTTCAGATTAATTGCAGTAATTAGCAGTTCATTCCTTTAAATAAGCTTTGTTTTTAAAAGTATTCATTTTTCTATAGCTTGCTTTTATTTGTCGTTTAGTTCTATGTTTGCAATGAAATCCCAAGAATATTTTAGTTTAGTTCTATGTTGACAAAGAAATCCCAAGAATATTTTAGTTTAGTTCTCTGTTGACAATGAAATCCCAAGAATATTTTAGTTTAGTTCTCTGTTGACAATGAAATCCCAAGAATATTTTAGTTTAATTCTCTGTTGACAATGAAATCCCAAGAATATTTTAGTTTAATTCTCTGTTGACAATGAAATCCCAAGAATATTTTAGTTTAATTCTCTGTTGACAATGAAATCCCAAGAATATTTTAGTTTAATTCTCTGTTGACAATGAAATCCCAAGAATATTTTAGTTTAATTCTCTGTTGACAATGAAATCCCAAGAATATTTTAGTTTAATTCTCTGTTGACAATGAAATCCCAAGAATATTTTAGTTTAATTCTCTGTTGACAATGAAATCCCAAGAATATTTTAGTTTAATTCTCTGTTGACAATGAAATCCCAAGAATATTTTAGTTTAATTCTCTGTTGACAATGAAATCCCAAGAATATTTTAGTTTAGTTCTCTGTTGACAATGAAATCCCAAGAATATTTTAGTTTAATTCTCTGTTGACAATGAAATCCCAAGAATATTTTAGTTTAATTCTCTATTGACAATGAAATCCCAAGAATATTTTAGTTTAATTCTCTGTTGACAATAAAATCCCAAGAATATTTTAGTTTAATTCTCTGTTGACAATGAAATCCCAAGAATATTTTAGTTTAATTCTCTGTTGACAATGAAATCCCAAGAATATTTTAGTTTAATTCTCTGTTGACAATGAAATCCCAAGAATATTTTAGTTTAATTCTCTGTTGACAATGAAATCCCAAGAATATTTTAGTTTAATTCTCTGTTGACAATGAAATCCCAAGAATATTTTAGTTTAATTCTCTGTTGACAATGAAATCCCAAGAATATTTTAGTTTAATTCTCTGTTGACAATGAAATCCCAAGAATATTTTAGTTTAATTCTCTGTTGACAATGAAATCCCAAGAATATTTTAGTTTAATTCTCTGTTGACAATGAAATCCCAAGAATATTTTAGTTTAATTCTCTGTTGACAATGAAATCCCAAGAATATTTTAGTTTAGTTCTCTGTTGACAATGAAATCCCAAGAATATTTTAGTTTAATTCTCTGTTGACAATGAAATCCCAAGAATATTTTAGTTTAATTCTCTATTGACAATGAAATCCCAAGAATATTTTAGTTTAATTCTCTGTTGACAATGAAATCCCAAGAATATTTTAGTTTAATTCTATGTTGACAATGAAATCCCAAGAATATTTTAGTTTAATTCTCTGTTGACAATGAAATCCCAAGAATATTTTAGTTTAATTCTCTGTTGACAATGAAATCCCAAGAATATTTTAGTTTAGTCCTCTGTTGACATTGAAATCCCAAGAATATTTGTCGTTTAGTTCTCTTTTGAGTGTGAAATCCAAATAATAATTTAGTTTAGTTCTCTGTTGACAATGAAATCCCAAGAATATTTTAGTTTAATTCTCTGTTGACAATGAAATCCCAAGAATATTTTAGTTTAATTCTCTGTTGACAATGAAATCCCAAGAATATTTTAGTTTAATTCTCTGTTGACAATGAAATCCCAAGAATATTTTAGTTTAATTCTCTGTTGACAATGAAATCCCAAGAATATTTTAGTTTAATTCTCTGTTGACAATGAAATCCCAAGAATATTTTAGTTTAATTCTCTGTTGACAATGAAATCCCAAGAATATTTTAGTTTAATTCTCTGTTGACAATGAAATCCCAAGAATATTTTAGTTTAATTCTCTGTTGACAATGAAATCCCAAGAATATTTTAGTTTAATTCTCTGTTGACAATGAAATCCCAAGAATATTTTAGTTTAATTCTCTGTTGACAATGAAATCCCAAGAATATTTTAGTTTAATTCTCTGTTGACAATGAAATCCCAAGAATATTTTAGTTTAATTCTATGTTGACAATGAAATCCCAAGAATATTTTAGTTTAATTCTCTGTTGACAATGAAATCCCAAGAATATTTTAGTTTAATTCTCTGTTGACAATGAAATCCCAAGAATATTTTAGTTTAGTCCTCTGTGGACATTGAAATCCCAAGAATATTTGTCGTTTAGTTCTCTTTTGAGTGTGAAATCCAAATAATAATTTAGTTTAGTTCTCTGTTGACAATGAAATCCCAAGAATATTTTAGTTTAATTCTCTGTTGACAATGAAATCCCAAGAATATTTTAGTTTAATTCTCTGTTGACAATGAAATCCCAAGAATATTTTAGTTTAATTCTCTGTTGACAATGAAATCCCAAGAATATTTTAGTTTAATTCTCTGTTGACAATGAAATCCCAAGAATATTTTAGTTTAATTCTCTGTTGACAATGAAATCCCAAGAATATTTTAGTTTAATTCTCTGTTGACAATGAAATCCCAAGAATATTTTAGTTGAATTCTCTGTTGACAATGAAATCCCAAGAATATTTTAGTTTAGTTCTCTGTTGACAATGAAATCCCAAGAATATTTTAGTTTAATTCTCTGTTGACAATGAAATCCCAAGAATATTTTAGTTTAATTCTCTGTTGACAATGAAATCCCAAGAATATTTTAGTTTAATTCTCTGTTGACAATGAAATCCCAAGAATATTTTAGTTTAATTCTATGTTGACAATGAAATCCCAAGAATATTTTAGTTTAATTCTCTGTTGACAATGAAATCCCAAGAATATTTTAGTTTAATTCTCTGTTGACAATGAAATCCCAAGAATATTTTAGTTTAGTCCTCTGTTGACATTGAAATCCCAAGAATATTTGTCGTTTAGTTCTCTTTTGAGTGTGAAATCCAAATAATAATTTAGTTTAGTTCTCTGTTGACAATGAAATCCCAAGAATATTTTAGTTTAATTCTCTGTTGACAATGAAATCCCAAGAATATTTTAGTTTAGTCCTCTGTTGACATTGAAATCCCAAGAATATTTGTCGTTTAGTTCTCTTTTGAGTGTGAAATCCAAATAATAATTTAGTTTAGTTCTCTGTTGACAATGAAATCCCAAGAATATTTTAGTTTAGTCCTCTGTTGACATTGAAATCCCAAGAATATTTGTCGTTTAGTTCTCTTTTGAGTGTGAAATCCAAATAATAATTTAGTTTAGTTCTCTGTTGACAATGAAATCCCAAGAATATTTTAGTTTAATTCTCTGTTGACAATGAAATCCCAAGAATATTTTAGTTTAATTCTCTGTTGACAATGAAATCCCAAGAATATTTTAGTTTAATTCTCTGTTGACAATGAAATCCCAAGAATATTTTAGTTTAATTCTCTGTTGACAATGAAATCCCAAGAATATTTTAGTTGAATTCTCTGTTGACAATGAAATCCCAAGAATATTTTAGTTTAATTCTCTGTTGACAATGAAATCCCAAGAATATTTTAGTTTAATTCTCTGTTGACAATGAAATCCCAAGAATATTTTAGTTTAATTCTCTGTTGACAATGAAATCCCAAGAATATTTTAGTTTAATTTTCTGTTGACAATGAAATCCCAAGAATATTTTAGTTGAATTCTCTGTTGACAATGAAATCCCAAGAATATTTTAGTTTAGTTCTCTGTTGACAATGAAATCCCAAGAATATTTTAGTTTAATTCTCTGTTGACAATGAAATCCCAAGAATATTTTAGTTTAATTCTCTGTTGACAATGAAATCCCAAGAATATTTTAGTTTAATTCTCTGTTGACAATGAAATCCCAAGAATATTTTAGTTTAATTCTCTGTTGACAATGAAATCCCAAGAATATTTTAGTTGAATTCTCTGTTGACAATGAAATCCCAAGAATATTTTAGTTTAGTTCTCTGTTGACAATGAAATCCCAAGAATATTTTAGTTTAATTCTCTGTTGACAATGAAATCCCAAGAATATTTTAGTTTAATTCTCTGTTGACAATGAAATCCCAAGAATATTTTAGTTTAATTCTCTGTTGACAATGAAATCCCAAGAATATTTTAGTTTAATTCTATGTTGACAATGAAATCCCAAGAATATTTTAGTTTAGTCCTCTGTTGACATTGAAATCCCAAGAATATTTGTCGTTTAGTTCTCTTTTGAGTGTGAAATCCAAATAATAATTTAGTTTAGTTCTCTGTTGACAATGAAATCCCAAGAATATTTTAGTTTAGTCCTCTGTTGACATTGAAATCCCAAGAATATTTGTCGTTTAGTTCTCTTTTGAGTGTGAAATCCAAATAATAATTTAGTTTAGTTCTCTGTTGACAATGAAATCCCAAGAATATTTTAGTTTAATTCTCTGTTGACAATGAAATCCCAAGAATATTTTAGTTTAATTCTCTGTTGACAATGAAATCCCAAGAATATTTTAGTTTAATTCTCTGTTGACAATGAAATCCCAAGAATATTTTAGTTTAATTCTCTGTTGACAATGAAATCCCAAGAATATTTTAGTTGAATTCTCTGTTGACAATGAAATCCCAAGAATATTTTAGTTTAGTTCTCTGTTGACAATGAAATCCCAAGAATATTTTAGTTTAATTCTCTGTTGACAATGAAATCCCAAGAATATTTTAGTTTAATTCTCTGTTGACAATGAAATCCCAAGAATATTTTAGTTTAATTCTCTGTTGACAATGAAATCCCAAGAATATTTTAGTTTAATTCTATGTTGACAATGAAATCCCAAGAATATTTTAGTTTAATTCTCTGTTGACAATGAAATCCCAAGAATATTTTAGTTTAATTCTCTGTTGACAATGAAATCCCAAGAATATTTTAGTTTAGTCCTCTGTTGACATTGAAATCCCAAGAATATTTGTCGTTTAGTTCTCTTTTGAGTGTGAAATCCAAATAATAATTT
This sequence comes from Biomphalaria sudanica, assembly GCA_036873155.1. NCBI lineage: Eukaryota > Metazoa > Mollusca > Gastropoda > Planorbidae > Biomphalaria > Biomphalaria sudanica. Next base: position 963,478 of record JAZGLO010006649.1, read on the forward strand.
AGTTTAGTTCTCTGTTGACAATGAAATCCCAAGAATATTTTAGTTTAATTCTCTGTTGACAATGAAATCCCAAGAATATTTTAGTTTAGTCCTCTGTTGACATTGAAATCCCAAGAATATTTGTCGTTTAGTTCTCTTTTGAGTGTGAAATCCAAATAATAATTTAGTTTAGTTCTCTGTTGACAATGAAATCCCAAGAATATTTTAGTTTAATTCTCTGTTGACAATGAAATCCCAAGAATATTTTAGTTTAGTCCTCTGTTGACATTGAAATCCCAAGAATATTTGTCGTTTAGTTCTCTTTTGGGTGTGAAATCCAAATAATAATTTAGTTTAGTTCTCTGTTGACAATGAAATCCCAAGAATATATTAATAATTGTTTTTCATGCACATCGGAAAACAACACCCATGAAGTTTTGCATCTGGTTCATTTGTGAAAGAAAATAAAATCTTCACTCTAATGCTCAATCAATCCAATACTCTTGAGTGCATGAACGAAATAGAAGCCACTATCCATGTCATAATGATACATTAGCCGTGATGTATTACAGACAATCTGTCCCATAGAGAGTATCGGCTTACGTGGCATTCGTTTTCCTCATTAAGTGTCTGTCAGACAATTCTGTTGAATTCTGGATTAAATTATTTTTAGGCGCTTTTGGAATGAAAATAAGTATTTTTTTTTATTCAACATAACAATATATCTTTCACATACAGTCAAATACAACATATTTGTCACAAATGACACTTTGAATTCGCGAAGCGGATAGGCGAAACTACACGAAGCATGAATTTCGTCAAGAAGATTAATGAAATCTTATATATATTTGCCAAATACCACTAATTCATACATCTATCAAGAGATCTCTGGAACCGCTGAAGAGATTTGCAAGAGATTTCGTACACAGGTTCCATTTACCTCTTAGGTGCTCGCTAAGAAACGGTTTTGATAGATTTGCACTCTGAACGGAACGCGGAAAATCAAAAGCTAAAACACTTCAAATGAGAAAGTGCGTATCACTGTCCTCAGTGTTGATAATATGGCTTAAATGGTTTCAATAAATCTGTATATAGAAACAAAAAAAAAAAAAAAAAAAAGACATATTATATTCAGGAGGACAAACCTGTCACGTGGTATGCGTTCTTGACTGTAGTCATGATGGTCAAACCCTACTGGCTACTATTCACACTGAAGTTGAACTTTGTCTCGCTAGGTCGCAGTTCAGTTCTCGGTACAAAACGTATACAACAGAAAACACAAAATTCGCGAGAACAACTTCCGGTTAATAAAATACTGTAGTCAATCTGAGGCAAGCATTCAACCATAAGAGGTGTCAATAGACACTATTTACAGTTATAAAATACACAGTGTGACATGGACTTCAGCTTTCACAGGAGTCACAGGGAGTCTTGTTTTAAATTCTACAAGTCCTTCTCTACCTAAAAACTAGTATAGACCACAGACACACTTCCCAGTGTCACCCTAGCTCCTCAATAGAGTTCACTTGTAGCAACAAAAGACGGCTCTTAGTCCCAGACAGCTCAGACTCCCATAACCATCAGATCCCTTCAGCCGGATCTACAACAGTCCTTCCTGTAGAATCAAACATGTCTCCTACTTGTGTTGAACGGTGCTCTGATGCGCACTATCAGTGTCTGCGCGGGAGCGGAGTTACAATACATTGGTGCACTGGTTAATATATAAGTAAAAAAAAAAGCTCTAGGGACCATCATTTGCATGAAAGTAATCTAAATGATATGAAGATTTTATTGCGGTGATTTTACTGTTGGCTGTGGAGGCTAACAAGTCCATATGGATGTTGAATGTCAGATAAACCGTGGTACACTCCGTTAAGATCTTGAACAATCTTTAATATTCTCAAGAACTACAATGTATTGTAGGATGTTTCCAGAAACATCGAAGTTTCATGTCAAATACTCTGATTGACTACACGTTCATTGTGTAAATTAGTCATTCAAAAAGCGAAAATCAAGAAACAAAAATTGAAATATTTTTCTGATTGTAGAATTTTTAACAAATAAATCTTCACATTTATCCATTTTTTCAACTAGAATTATATTTTTTTTAAAAGTGGATCGAACTGTGTGTAGCCAGTGGCAGACGTCTAATATTTTCTAAAACTTTCTCTTAAACCAATTCAATCCGACGCCTTTTAGAGAGGAGAGGGAAGATCTGTGCGTGAATCATTACTGAAGCCTTCTGTCTAACCAAGTTAACCCCCTGTGTTCAATTTACTTACCTTGTATCATCAAACGTTGTCGTGGACGTTGAGTTCCACCTGAAGGGATGAAGTTTATATCCAGCAAGAAAACAAAGAAACACACAAAACTCTCAAACGTTTGTTCAATCAACGCGATATATTAAAACAAAGGGCATTGAATGATCTATAATGATCGAGATAAACCCCCCCAAAAAAATCACTTCATTAATTTTCAAACGTATTTTGAATTTTAAAAATATGACAAAGTCTTTATATTAAAATATATATATATACTGATATATATTTATATCCATAATCATTACTGTTAATCATGCCAACTAAACTTCTTCTCACGGACAATCAAATATTGCAAGTCCTTTAGAATAGATTGACTGGCAGATCAAATAAAATATTAGGAGAAAATGAACTAAAATCACAATGCCATTGATTCCTATTGAAAGCATAAACAACACTTAGTGGTACCCGAGAAGAAAATATTTCGTGGACTAACTTCCATTTGCCTGTTTTGTGTAGTTTAAGTTTGCTTCAATTCTGAAACAGCGCGGAAGCAACGAATTCACGTGACGCACACATTGAGGTAAATCATATCCAGGTAGGCCAAGCAAGACACGATGCCTTCAGGTCACTTGATGGGCCTCATTAAGGAATCTGCGCTTTGCGCCACACGTTCACACAGCATCGAGAGAGGGGGGTGGGTGAGGCGGGCACATTGCGGAGAAACAGCGCGGGACCATCTCGCGGTGACCAAGGAAACGTTCCAGTGAAAAACTAGACACCGAAAAAAAAATGTTATGGGTAAAGGATTGCGGGAAATGGGGGGGGGGGAGTTGGGCCATGCGAAAGGGGGAATGGCGTTGCGTCGCGCGAATGTTGTCATGGTGACCAAGCAATCAATAGCACCACGCCTGGTGTATGGCCGACTGTTGTTGATTTTTTTTTTCTTTCTGTATTCGTATTCTACAAAAATCAGAACTCATGGATTGTATGAATGAATCAGAACATGAATTAACAGTGTTTCTGTGCGATTATGTCAATGGACGCACGCACCTTAAACTAAATCTACCTACAAATGATTAAAACAATAAGATATAGCACTTCTGTTCCCACTTCCTTGGTCAGAGTTGGTAATTATCTTCTTCTTATCTTACAGACGTTACTTCAAAAAAAAAAGAAGATGATGACTAATAGACCTACGATATAGATAGACAAATTCGTTCCATAAGATAAGATACGAATTCATTGATGTTGAGTTTTTATTTTAATATACTGCCAGAAATAGTTTTTTTCTTTCTCAACCTAATTTATTTTTATGTTTGTGTGTACTGGGGCTTGCCGGATTAGTGGCTGAGTAGTAAATCACTTGGATTCAGAAATGAAGGGCCCCGAGTTCAAATCTCGGTAAAGACTGACACATGACAATATTGGTATTTGTCAATAGAGAAGCTTTCAGTCACACTACAGAGTCCCCCCTCCTAACTGGCCTAGGGAAAGATCAAGAAGTAAGCGTATTTTTACAAAGAAATTGTATGCTGCAAGATTGTAAATATAGGATACTAAATATAGGATACTAAATATAGGATACTAAACATAGGATACTAAATATAGGATACTAAATATAGGATACTCTGTGTAGCGTTTAACACATTCCTTTTCTGTGTCCCCTGTTTGTTTGTTTCGCTAGAAGGTCTACAAGTGAAGGCATTCAAGAATCATTCCCAAATATTAAACACATCGGAGGTTTCAGATTTAAATGTTCTCCCCTGACCACCCCCTGTCTTCTCACCTTACTGTCAGGGCCGGCCTTAGGTATAGGCAAACTAGGCGGCCGCCTAGGGCCTCCGATTGGTGGGGGCCTCGCAAGAAATCAAAAAAAAAAAATTGTGGAGAAATTATGTGAAACTTTAATCAAATTTCAAACAACTCACATTTTGACTCGTCTATTAGACTAGCTCTAAGTCTCTACCGTAATTCAGGATGCCATAAGGAACGCTGCAAGACTTGCACTACATACATTTACTTTATTGGTTGATATAGATAGATCTCGATGCAGGAAGGTTTTATATTCTTGCTTAATTTTATTTTTTGGTCCTTTTGTTTCCCTATTTCATTTGGGGCCACCTAATTCTCTTCGCCTACGGCCTACAATTACCTAAGGCCGGCCCTGTCACTGTGATCCGATAAAAAAAAATATGGTGATAGTGTAAGTCCTCCTGATACTCTTCTGATGATCAATGCAAAGAAACAGAAGTTTTCCTGCATACAGAAAGAGTTAGTGGTTCTCGATGTGCACATAGAAAATGAGCCCAGATGTTTATACATAAAAAGAGATTAGAAGTTTATGTTTGTTGTCCTCTGTGGTGATTATGTTTGTATATAATATTGTAAACGGTACGTCATAGAACCTTGGTTGTAAGACTTAAAGAATTCTATGCTTATTTATTATTTTACTATTATTTCATTGGTCCATTGGTTGGGACAGAGTGACGGCCCTTGAGCTTGGTGATTGTTGACAGGGGACCGTAGTTTTGTGATAGCAGAGTAGCAGCCATTATAAGGCAGTTCTGATAGTTAATGTGCATTTAGGAATTCAGCTTTTGTTGGCGTTATCTACAGTTATAATTTATTCCTATTGCTTTATTAAATATTTCTTATTTCTAATGCATCCCTGGTGTTTTCTTGAAGTATTGCATACGTAATGTATCCATGTCAAAGTCATAGGCTAGGAGTTCACACGATCACAACATACGTCAACTCTTAGCTGTTTAGCACAAAGTATTTTTTGTACAATAAAATGTTTATAGGAATGTAGACTTTGTTTCTGTGTGTCCATCTCTAGGACTTATTTTAGTTACGTATGCTTACACGAAGCAAAGCGAAACACAATTATTCATAGTGTTTCCATAGCAACCGATGTAAAACGATTAAGCTGAATATCCGTTTCTCCTTGTTAGTAACTTGACTGCAGCGATGCCTTCATGCTTTCATATAGAATATAGGCTTTATTGTTTGGTGTGGTTCGAACTGTAGCCAGGACCGACTTTAGACTTGAAAAGGCCCTAAGTTATTTGATATATGGTGCCCTTTTAATCCCCATAATGCAATTTATTTCTTTGCTTTTTCTTCAAAACAGTACTTGGACAAAAAAAAGGGGAGGGGGTTTCAGAAGAAAGTGTGTCACTAACCTATATAGCTTTGTGTTGCCTAAAGGTGAATCCAGCACTGGTTGTAGAGGTTCGATTAGAATCGTTGAGACGAATTAATTATAACTATGTAGTCCTTATAATGTAATGTTTGCGCTGTCAAAGAATAAGATCAAAACTTTTGATAGTCACACCCCACCCCAAAATTAAACAAAAACAAAAAATGTGCGTTCGCGCCCTTCCTGACAGAAAGTCTGGGGGAGCGCTGTAACTTTCTTCAGAAGGGAGGACTTTTGGCGACAAGAGTTTTCTGAGTTTTTAAGACTCATTCTCATTGCGTCTGCATCGTATTATTGATCCATGTAAGAACAGAAGTCAAAGTAAAATTCAGAAGGGGAGGAACGGTCTGATACTGAAGAGTGCGAGGTCTTCCACCAGGCAGTAGAGGATTGGAAGAGCAAGCACGTGGGTCAAAGTAGTCTCGTCTTCATCAAGACGTCTTGAGCTGACCCGAACAAATGTACGTCACTTCAAATAGAGTCTCACGTTCTGAGATAAGAACAAGCAATAGACAAAAAGGATACCTTTTAAAAAACAAAGCTTATCTAAGGGAAAGAACCACTAATTACTGCAATTTGTCTGTGCAAGCTATATAAAACAGAATTAATTAATTAGTAGATTAACTAATTGTTGGTTGTTGTTGTTGTTGTTTTTTTGTTGAATTGTGTATTGTCGTCGATTATGAATAATTAAGCAAAATGTTAAATTGATCCGAGAATGGGAAGTGGGAGAAAAACGTGTCAAAATGTTATAAGGGGATTAAATCCATAAATACATCCACATTTCTAATTAGTAGCATTTATTTCCCTTAATTTGATATAAAAAATAATTAATCACCATTAATTAATTAACTAATTGTTTAATTATCTTTATTGAATTATGTCTTATCAGGTACAATGAATAAGTGTTCAAGGTTTCAACTTGACCCGAGAATGGAAAATGGGAGAAAAAAACATGTTCAAACTTTTTACCAGACAGACAGACAGACAGCTTTGTAAAAAAAAAAAAGAGAAGACTCTAGAACCGCAATGGCGAAGACTTACTGAAATATTTTCTTCAAATGTTTTAATAGAACTTTTTGAATTCATCTTGCTCATGACTTCTCTTGCAAACAAAAAGTAGAAAAGGTCCTACTTAGAAGATAAAACGACGTCACCTGATCTATCTATTTAATTATTTAAACATGGCCATTTAGGGGCCCACACCCAATAGTGTAAAAACCATGGGGCCAGGGCCGGATTTACCTCTATGCAACATAAGCTCTAGCTTAGGGCCTTATAGAAATATTTAGTAGTTACATACAATATCTGGACTTATATAGGGTCTCATATCTCAAATAGCTTAATACAGCTCTGCATGGCGCGTAGAGGTTTCATATTGCCTGGTCCCATGACTAATGACCAATTGTGGCCTGCCATACACTCCAATTTTGTAGCAAATGTTTATAAATTAATTTTTTTTTTAATATCATACACGTCATATCAGACTTTGTATTATCTTAAAAACATTAACCCGTGTTTTCACCTAGAGTCATCGTAAGGGACTGCTTTCATCAGGTTCATTGTAATGTGGTGACGGTGCGTTAGTGGTAATGGTTGGGTCCCATACTCCCATTATTTCTTTTTTTTTCCTCTATGTTAATTAAACTGTTGATAGTATTACCTTTTATGTTGATAGTAACTGTTGATAGTATTACCTTTTATGTTGATAGTAACTGTTGATAGTATTACCTTTTATGTTGATAGTAACTGTTGATAGTATTACCTTTTATGTTGATAGTAACTGTTGATAGTATTACCTTTTATGTTGATAGTAACTGTTGATAGTATTACCTTTTATGTTGATAGTAACTGTTGATAGTATTACCTTTTTTTCCCTTTTTTTTTTTAAGTAAGCATCTTTTTTTTTTCATGTTTCTATTCCCAGAAATCTAGATTTAGACTTACAATTAGATAGTGAACAAGCAAAACAACCATCATATTCTGTTACATAGGGAAACATAGAAGATGTTGACTTTTTAGCTACTGACTGAGTTGGGGAGCTGGTTTATAACAAACAATAGAGCAATAATTACATTTATCATGGAATAGTGTCTTTCACTTGAATGGCTGCTTTGTCGTCTGGTAAGTGCACTGGAAAGTCGTTCGAATGGTCTCGGGTTTATACCCTGACACAGCGTCAATGTTGTTAGTTTTCCAACCGTATCGTCAACAAAAAAAAGGCCTACTAATGACTTCACTTCATAAACAAGTTTGCCAAACATAGAGACGCCATGAACGACTGAGAACAGTGGATGATGTAAACAAGGAGCACATTGAAGAAGTTGACAGTTACTAACTGAAAGTAATTCATCGCATAGTGAATGTTAGTTTTGACTTTAGAGAGCAATAACCTTTCATTTAGTGGTCATCACGAAAATTATCGTTTAGGTGACAATGTCTTAGCAGTACATAAATTCTAAAGAAAATCAAAACAAGCCTTTACCTTGACTGTCCTTGACCCACAGATTCAAAACAAAAAGATAAAAAGACCTGTTGGGCAATGCAATTTTAACAAAAATACTAAAGGAGAGCCAATCTGCGCCATTTTTCTCTCTCATTTTTTGACAGCACTCAAAGAGAAGTACAAATGTATTAAATTTGCATTATTTTCTGACAATGTTTTGTGAGCTCCGATGACGAACTGCCCAAAGAAATTTGAAGGTTTTCATATTTGGGAGAACCAGAAATCTGTAGGATTGACTGAACAAATACTATTATGTAATAAAATACCACCATCTTTCTTTAAATTACTTAAGATGCCAAGGCAATAAAGGTTTTTCAATATGAGTGTTGAGTGGACAGTACAGTTTTGTTTCAACAAAAGCAGCCACTTGCGCATTATGTTCAATGTGCTAAACAGTACTTATGGTCTTAAAAGATTCTGTCAGCTGTGGTCATGAACTTGTATTGGAAGGTCTTCTTAGTAAATGAACAGATACATACAAAGTACTGGAATTCTCTGTCAAACAAAATATTTGTCGTATGGGGAAGGGGGGTGTGAGCGGCCCATCAACATATTCTTGAACCCGGGCCCACTGTTACCTTGCTACGCCACTGACTATAACATATTTTTATGGCCCTAAAAAATGGAAAGACAAACTTCACAGCATCTAGAACAAAGGTGAAGCTCTTCACAGTTTGAGAAAAACAGGTTTAAAGAAATAAAGCATTTAAAAAATTGCGCTATTTACAAGTGTCTCAATCTTATTAGGTTATTGGACAAAGTTAAGTAATGGGAGGGCAAGACGGGCGACTGATTTTTTGCTTTGATTTTGTTTATTTTAGGTGAGATTTTTGCAGTTAAATCCCCCTCTTCTATAAAACAAAACAAAAAAATGCTAGTGACAATCCCCAAATTCCAAGAGCACTGTTAAGGAAGATTTTCATTTTAAAACCCCCTTCAAAATTTACGATAAACCCCCTCTTCAATATGAAAAAAAAAGCAAATCATGCATTTAAAATGTTATGAGCGTAGCTAAATAGGTTTAGTTTAAAACCCCCAACAGATGATTTTGACGATAAAACTTAGCTTTTCGACATAAAATCTAAAGCAAACTACAATCACCTAATTCCAAGAGCGTATTCAACAGAGGTTACACATTTCTACTAGTGGCGGGGCTCCATTAATAAAGTGCAGTGAATTGTCATGTGCCGAAGTTGAAAAACACTAAGACAGATTTTAGGAGTCAGTTATAGAGATCGGGTCTAAATCAAGGAAATCCCATGCCGAACTGGGAGTCGACCCCTTAGTAAGATTGTGATAGAGTGTCGCATGATGTTTGCGGGACATGTTCTCCGATAAAATGAATTACGCATAATACGAGTTGCGATGGCAACTTGGCGCCACACATTCATGGAGGTCCTCAGAGCAGGTCGGAAGAGGCTTCAGACATTACAAGTGACAGATTTTTATGGAAACAGCTTGACGGCAAATGCGCCGAACGGCGCGGGAGGGTCTAAGTCAGTAAGAATAAGCACATTAGGTTTTTGAAACAAAACTTTTTTAATAGCAGGAAAATGCACTGTAGATACCTCGGAATATGCATTTTGTTGGCTTTCAATACCAGAAATAGTGCTTGGCGGCGGACCCCCTTGCTGGCAATGCCTGGTAGTCAACAATTTTTCCACTAACTACAATAAGAATCTATTCTAGGGCATAATAAACGTGTTCCGAAAGAATGAAGGGTCAGAATGTAATAAAGATTATGTACACACACACATATACATACAAACATTTTAGCGGGGGGGGGAGGGGAGAAAAAAATCCCCCCTAAACCCCTCCCGAAAAAAATCCTTGCCCATGATATATATATATATATATATAATGCTCTGTGGGCTTTCTTCTTTACAAATGATATAATAATTTGCCAGGTGCTGTTATAAGATGAGACATAGATGTTTTATAGCTGCCATATTAGGATAATCAAGATAAATCGTGGCGTCAGTCTACACTGTGTGTCATACTGCTCTTATTGAAATATAGATTCTTAGATAAGCCGCCATGATATTCGAAATATGTACCAAGATTTTTTCATTTTTAAATACAAACTTTTTTAAACCTGTTATAATCCTATATTCATTTATTCAAAGACACTTGTTATAAATAATTTTAATCCAATGACAGGAAATTGTACCATTCTCGATAACTCATGTTCAAAAGCAATAAGCAACAATTGTGAGCAATAAGACGTCATGGAGAGCGGTCAACAAGTCAATGTATCACGTGACAATGTTTACCAAGATGGCAGCCACAAAGGAAATGATACAATTTGTTTACTCGAGCTATCGAGACAACGTTCGTTCAGTAAATAGCCCCAACTGGTGCGAGATGACATGAGTAAGCAGCCTAGCTTATGGGAGAAGTTATGTTTTTGAAGCTTTTGGAGGGAGATAAGCAATAGAGGAGAGCAGCTCTATTTCCAGAGCGCGCGAAGAGAAGATCAAGAGAGGAAAATACACTTTTTAAAGAACCACAAGCTCAAATTTGTCTCTGGGATCAGGTAGTGTCTCTGAAGGTCGACATTCATTTTACAAAGGCAAAACCTTACCATCTGTCATGAACCAGTTCTTTCTTTCACATTCTCTCTCTCTCTCTCTCTCTCTCTCTCTCTCTCTCTCTCTCTGTCAAAGTTTGTACTGTGTGGTTCTACGTCTATGTATGTCAGAACGTCCACTACAATGTATTTGCGGCATTTCGTTGTTTTATGGTTTCGTAACTGACCAATCTGATTTTGTCTTATTCACAGTTTGTAAGTCTACTAAATCGATAGGTTTATCTTATCAGATTTGAAATCTTAGCATAGTTGTTTAACTCAGGGAAGAAGTATAATTGTTTTTTTAATTTTTTTTAAATTATTATTTAACTCTTCTTCATAATTGTTTTTTATTTTTTTTTTAATTATTATTTAACTCTTTCTCTCCGTAACTATTTTCCAAGTTTCGGCGGAATTCTTCATTTTGTTAATTTTTTTTTTACCCTGTTATGATTAATTAAGCTTCTATAACTTTTTCGTCAGAAAATATTTCATTTGGTATAAAATTAAAGGAAAATGTTTTTTTATATAACACAAAGTAAAGTTTATAAAACCAAACAATAATTTAATTTAATGAGGACAAATCAACGATGGTATCGTCAATTAGGAGAGAAAGAGTTAATATTAAACAGATCCCTTAATACCTTTAGGACGTGCATCTATTGCTAAAAGAAAGTGCTAAAAGGAATGAGTAACTAACTTCCACCAGTGTACATCTTCTGGCACTTTTGTTGCATGCCAGCAGAAACATGATTAGTTATTATAGAGTTAGTCGCAAAGAAACAAATTATGTATAAACATCTTCCTTTACACAATGTCACACAGACACAATGAAATATTGCATTCACATCAGTTCACTTGCCTATCGATGTTGTCATTTAAACTGATAGCAACACAAAGTGGCCACGGGAAAGCCTTTCAAGTATGATTCATAAGTTACGCTCATAGACTTATATATACTATATCTAGACTGGACATGGAGATTTTTAACACTACATAAAATGTCGGGAAATTTTTTTAGAAAGTTGGATCAAGGCGTTGTTTTGTAAAGTAGTTAAAAGAAGTATAGGCTATTTTTTTTTCCACCCTAACCTATGTAACATATAATTTAATTTTTAGATCTAGATCTAGTAAATGAACATCAAAAATAAGAGTACTCTCGTATCATAATTATTATTTTGCAATTTTTAGATACATAATCTTCTTTATCAAAAGACTGAATGCAACGCTAAATTGTGATTTTTTGTGTATTTTGATAATCAATTACTAGATCTAGATCTAAAAAATAAAATATTGCAAGTTTTATCTACTTTTTTCTTATATAAAACAAATTTTATTTATTTATTAGCTCGAATTGATTAATTAATTGTTTTTTTTTAAATTGATTTATGTATTGTAATCGACTATAGGCAATTGTAAACAATTTCAGCTTGATCCTAAAATGGGAAGTGGGAAAATAAAAGTGTAAAAGAATCCGCCGAGACAGACAGACAGACGGAAGGAGTTTATATGAGCTTTGTTTAAAAAAAAGTTTCTCTAGTATGAATTCGAATTTGACGTGTTTTGCCACAGAGTTATTGAAGCACTTATAAAAATCAACGTTTTTTAGCCGCCCCCGAAAGTGGAAAAGACGCTATTTGTTTTTGTGGAATGTCTGTCCGTCTGTCCGTCCCTTCCTTTTAGATCTCGTAAACTAGAAAAGCTATTGAAAATCCGACATAATGACATTTTAGACCTTTCAAAGTTTGATGCAAAGGCTACTTATTTCTTTTCTGAAAGTGAAAAATTTATTTTTTAAAATCAACTATGCAAGCAGTTTTTTTTTCATTAAAATACACCATTTTTACAACTATTCACTATTAATAGTAACAAACACTGGAGGCTATTTAGTAAGGGAGCGGACTTTTACCACATTTATGCAAACGGTTTTAGATTTTTGTCATTTTTTTTTTCAAAAGCATTGCCAAGTTAAGTAAGTTCTGTCATATAAACTACTACAATTACAAAAAAAATGGTTACTATTTTTTTCAAAGAGACAAAATGTATTTAGTATGCAAATAAGTGGAATATAATTTAAAACAAAATTAATAAGTTGTTTTTCATATTATCGCGTGAACTGCAGGGTGTCATGCATCTCATGACGGGACGTAACTACGGAATTTTTTTTTACGCAATGTTTTTTTTTTATAAGGACAAAACAATTAGATCAATAAGATAATCATTCTATGACATCAGTTAGGCCAGGTTCACATCTTACTTCACATTCACTTTCACATATCCCTTGGTCTGCTGGACCGTTGTGGCACAAGACAAGATCTGTCAACCTTCCTTCTCCATTCTTCTCTGTCATTTGATTGTTATTCTTTCTAAAAATATTGAAACCTGCCTTTTTACCTGCATGGGTGGACCACTTCGGGGGCCGATTTTGAGTTTGTGTTTCCACACAAACTGTTTTTGTAACCTTGTTTTTTTTTTAATATTTATGAGTTGTCATCGACAATAAATAAGTGTGCAAAATTTAAAAGTGATACGAGCATGGGAAGTTTTGTAAAATGTTTTACATATTTCGGATGTTCCTTCAGAGTGGAAGATAGTTTACTTCCTAGTCCAAACCTCCCGCAGGACGACGGGGGATGGGAGCGGGCAGGGTTTGAACCCTCGACCGTCGATAAATCCGAACGACAGTCCAGCGCGCAAACCGCACGACCAGGCAGCCAGTGGGGGAAGTAATGTGTACAAGATTTGTACCAGACAAAAACACTTTCCTAAACTCTGTAGGAATAAAACCTAGAGGAATGTCTACAACTTAGAAAAAGAGAATGCGGTTTTACTTGCATTAAAAAGAAGAGTGTGGGTGTTTTGGGCCATAACTCCATGCAGCTAAGAACAAAATGTAGAAATAACAAAGAAAAGGGGAAAAACATAATATAACTAACCCTAACCCTAATTTATTGGAGATCATATTTCTATTTTCAAAGGTTGACATTAATGCCAGTTTATTTATTTCTCTGATTTGTACATTTAACGGGAAAGCCATTCTGGTGTAGCTCCGATAAGCACCCACTCACAAGAAGAACTCTTCAATACTGTCGCTGATATAATCCACTATATAATGTTGAAGAGAGAGGTTTGTTGGATGTATTGTGAACAATAAACAGTGAAGCCCTTTTGAAACACTTACAACAGGAAATATAACAAATAATGTTTTTTTTTCCTTTATGAAAGTTCACACAGACGTACAGTATGTACGAGTAGGCGTGAATAGTCTTATGTTGGAATAAGTTTAGATAGATAGATAGATAGATAGATAGATAGATAGATAGATAGATAGATAGATAGATAGATAGATAGATAGATAGATAGATAGATAGATAGATAGATAGATAGATAGATAGATAGATTTTCTGATTTAGGTATGTGGAGGCACATGGATAGGATTTTTGTGGAGGAACCTTACAGTTTTTCAAAAGATATAAATATAAATTTGTGAATGAAAATACTTATATCTAAATTTAATCTCACTTTACTTAAAAATAAAATTAAGTATGCATATTTTTGTTTAAAAAAGTGGATATTCTTTAGTTTGTGAAGGGTAAGGCTTTTTGTAGACTTACTGTCTTAATTCCGAGCTGTATTTTCTTATTCCGAGTATGATAAAAAAACGTACACTTCGACATTTTTGCCAGCCGTAACCCTAACATAATGTAAACCCAAACCCTAACATAATGTAAACCCTAACACTAACATAATGTAAACCCTAACCCTAACGTCATGTAAACCCTAACCCTAACAAAATGTAAACCCTAACCCTAACAAAATGTAAACCCAAACCCTAACATAATGTAAACCCTAACCCTAACATAATGTAAACCCAAACCCTAACATAATGTAAACCCTAACCCTAACATAATGTAAACCCTAACCCTAACGTCATGTAAACCCTAACCATAACATAATGTAAACCCAAACCCTAACATAATGTAAACCCTAACCCTAACATAATGTAAACACAAACCCTAACATAATGTAAACCCTAACCCTAACATAATGTAAACCCTAACCCTAACGTCATGTAAACCCTAACCCTAACATAATGTAAACCCAAACCCTAACATAATGTAAACCCTAACCCTAACATAATGTAAACCCTAACCCTAACATAATGTAAACCCTAACCTTAACATAATGTAAACCTTAACCCTAACGTCATGTAAACCCTAACCCTAACATAATGTAAACCCAAACCCTAACATAATGTAAACCCTAACCCTAACATAATGTAAACCCAAACCCTAACATAATGTAAACCCTAACCCTAACGTCATGTAAACCCTACCCCTAACGTCATGTAAACCCTAACCCTAACGTCATGTAAACCCTACCCCTAACGTCATGTAAACCTTAACCCTAACGTCATGTAAACCCTACCCCTAACGTCATGTAAACCCTAGCCCTAACGTCATGTAAACCCTATGTATAAACACACACATAAACACACATGTTAATATGTATATTTAGAGCAGTATTTCTCAACCTTCGGAGGAAAAACACAATTTTAGTTCCCCACCTCTTCGACAGCTAGGAGCCCCTCGCCAAGTGTTCTCTTGCATTCTTACATGCACAAATGCATTCTCCTGGCGTCTACAAATCATTATCCTTCCTATTTACAAAAAAAAAAAAACATTTTTGTTTAAACTTTAAAAAGAAACAACAAATAAACAACAAAGAAGTGTGTATCAACTAGTTTGGATCAGTTATATAATTAAATTTGTAATAGATCTACAATGTAGACCAACAATAAATCAAATGTTGGGAAAAGCGACAAGGAAAAACGTATTGGCTCTCAAAGCTTTCATCTCACTTGTTCTACTTATATTACAAAGTTTCTTATGAATTCTAAAATTTCCGAATAAAACGAATAAAACTAAACAATTGCAACAAATTCATGTCACAAAATTAAAATATTAGAATTTTGAGAACTACATAAACACTCTGTATCTAATTGATTATTTAAAAAATTATGATTTCTGTGTAAATAGGAGGGTGCGTTACAATGAAACGATTAATCAGGTACGGGTCCTCTTTCCATTTTATATATAAAAATGATTGCATTCGACATTAGCGAGGGGGGGGGGGGAGTGAAAAAAAAATCGATTCTAGATCTATCTCGTGGTAGCTCTAATAGTCCATTTCCAGGCATTCACGCACTGATCTTTATATATGATTAGCAAGAACCACTTGTTGTTGTTTTTGTGTGTGTGTTTTTTTTTTATTAAATTTGTTTTCTGCCTTAGAGGGGGAAATGCGTATTTTCAGATGATAAACTGTACTCGCGTATTATCGAGTCCATACACAATACACCAGATGCCTACTTGTAGACAACTCTGTAATGGATAATATCAATAAGTAGTATATAGTATTTACGTATGTTGTCTAAGTTTTGTTCACAAACAGTGATTATTGTACACAAAATTAAACTGCCCCCCCCCAACCCGAATGTTTAGGGTCGGCGGGGGAAGGTGTGTATATCGACCTAACTATCGAGGGGGGGGGGGTGTCATTTGAGTGCGAAGGGGCGATCGCCTAATTCTGAAAATAGAAAGTCACTTATCCTTTTTTTTTTATTATTAGCTTGTCTGACACATGCGATTGTCTCCCTTGATTTGTGCAATAACAAGTCACATTATTGTCATAGACTGATTGAAGTAGAGCACAGGATGCCCTCATATGACACGATCGATTGAATCAATAGACGCACAATCAGAACGAAGAATGAGCCAAGTGGTATAAATCTGGTATCATTGGCTCTGCTGTCCTCTTAGCTGCTGCTATTACAGTCGTGAATTCCGATCTAGTCCCAGATGTATGACCTATGTAACGGGGGGGGGGGGAGCTATTTTGTTATTGATATTGCAGATCAGCAGGTCATTGATAATTGATCTTACCTGTTTCTGCAATGCCCTTCACAGATGTTTTTATAACCAATGAATAAATATCCATTACTTTTAATCCATTACTTTTAATTTCAGAAAATGTAAAGATTGAAAAACCAATGCTATATATATATAAATAGGTGGCCACAATATGTAAGACCATAATATAATCAGGACATGATTCTGAACATGCTGGTAAAGTAGGCATCGGTATGCACTTAGTCTATAGCTTGGGTGCCAATCAGTGATCGCTGAATAACAGGTCGACTACAAACAGACCAAATTAAAATCACTATCGTCCAAGTACAAGCCTCGACCGAAGATGCAGAAGATGCACTCAAGGATGTAGCTCCAAATGACACTTAATGAGAAACGCAGTCACGACCTCAACCTACTGATGGGATCATGGGAGACCTCATCGCAACAAAATCAGAAACAACGGAACTGGCTTTGAAGACGTACTTGATCGTACGGCTCTATAGAGAACCAAAAAGATAATGGCAAGAGTTTACTTTCTTCCTGGACATCCAACAGTCTGTCAGTCTGTCACGGACGTCATAAACACAAATATAAATAAGAAAATGCCCAATTAAATCTGGTTTTAGTCTTTTTTTTAAAATCATTTTAGAAAACCTTTTTTTAAAATAAACAAATTTCATTGCCTTTCAGAATGCCTCATAGAATAACAATGGGCCTGCGTTCCAGAAAAACCTAGGCGATATCATTAGACTGCAGGTGAAACATTAGACCTTGGTGATATCATTGGACATCAGGCCAAACATTGAACCTTGTTGATATAATTGGACAGCGGGTTTTTACATTAGTAAAAAAAAAAGTAAAGGTCCCCTTTCAGACCTTTTAATCTATAGGGCAGATAATGTCAAGGTTATCTGTTTCTGTGGCCTACCGTTAACGAAAGTGTCATGTGGCCAGCACAACGACCAACCGCCTTTACTTTCCCCAACTAACCTAAGGTTACCCATTAGAGCTGGGTGGCGACCGAGGATCCAAAAATTAAAAATCCCAGTCTTCACCAGGATTCGAACCCGGAACCCACGGTTTGGAATCCAAGCGCTTTACCACTCAGCCACCGCGCCTCCCTTCAACATTAGACCTTGATGATATCATTGATCGGCGGGTTAAACATTATCTATATATATAATTGTCTCCTTCGCTCAAGAATTTGGACGAGAAGAAGTAAAGGAAAGATCACTCTCTTATTTATGCGGATAGTCACCCCACGAAAAAACAAGAAAAAAAAAAAGGGGGGGGGGAGAAAAAATGGTATTCACCTTTCACTGGTCGTGCGATTTGCGTGCTAGACTGTCTTTTGGATTTATCAAGCCCTGCCCGCTCCCATCCCCCTTCGGCCTGAGGGAGGTTTGGACTAAGAAGTAAAACTATCTTCAAATCTGAAGGAACATCCGAAACATGTAAAACATTTTACAAACAAACATTTTACAAACACTAAATAGCAGCGCCGGACTTAACCATTGTGACCAAGAAGTCACGGAAAGAGAACAAGTAATCTACTATGTATATTCACCCGTCACTAAATAGCAGGGCCGGACTTAACCATTGTGGGGCTCAATGCGAAATGGATTTCGCGAGGCCAACTTTGGGTAGGGAAACAGACAATAAGTGACATTTAAGAGTTTGTATTAGAAAATAAATTCGTCTTAGCATTTTATTTATTCTTTTCTACGTACAGAATTACTTCACGAGCTTTGCGTGTAGCAAAGTCATACAGTATATCATAATAATTATGTTTCCTATATAGATCACGCTCAATAGCATGAATTACCAAATGTTTCAATCTATCTTTGAGAATTGTTGACCTCAAGAAATTCTTCACGCTCAATAGCATGAATTACCAAATGTTTCAATCTATCTTTGAGAATTGTTGACCTCAAGAAATTCTTCATTAGTTTGAGGCGTGAGAAGTTTCTTTCACCAGATTACACAATTACGGCTTATGCATAATACCTTTTTTATTTATCGCCCGTTGGATTGGTGTTTTCCATATTGATTGACTCCCCAAAAAGACAACTTTTGTCCATATATTTCCGTATATCTTAAGGACTTTTTCTTATATTTTGCAATTTCGGGATATTTCCAGGAGCTCCTGGTAAATTGACGAAAGGGCGCGGGAAATCTATTTTAAATTATAAAATGGTTTAATTTAATAATTTATATACCTTGAATTAGCGGGGGCCCTATGAAAGTGCGGGGCCAAACGAGGTCGCATAGGTTGCAGTGGCCTAAGGCCGGCCCTGCAAAATAGCGGCGTATGCTACGCCGCCGGTCGACTAGTACCTCATAATTCTTTTGTGACAAACTGCACAACTTCTTGTGGGCAAATTATCTCTTGGGTTTGAAAGTAAATTCACACTCATGTTAAATGAATTTTTAGCTGCAACAAAAAATGCTTAGCTACTATCACCCCTCTGTCCCCGCGCAACAGAGTAAAACCAAAATATATTTAGTTGTGTGCTTTATTGGACTCAATGAGATACACAGTACTACTATTGGAGAAGCTTATACATGGAATTAAATCCATAAAATATATTTAGTTGTGTGCTTTATTGGACTCAATGAGATACATAGTACTAGTATTGGAGAAGCTTATACATGGAATTAAATCCATAAAAAGCAACTTTTTTTTTTTGGTGTATCCGGTGTACAGAAAACGGAAGTGCTGATATGCGAAGTATTTTAACAAACCATAGAATAATTTCTGTACACTTTTCAGTACTGTAGAATCTAATCTCAAATCTAGTAACACAATACACTTCTAATTATTTAGTTGGCGACGGTGATGTTGAAGTGTGACGTCCTTGATATTGCTTTCTTTTTATTTTAGAATTTCTCCAAATCTTACTCTATACATTCTTTTTTACGTTCTCTCTCTCTCTCTCTCTCTCTCTCTCTCTCTCTCTCTCTCTCTCTCTCTCTCTCTCAATTTGACTAATTTTAATTGCTAGAATTACTTAATCGGGACCTTAAAAATCAAATAGTAAACACAGAACAGAATATTATGATTCATTTTTAGCATAATAATGCCCAATAATTTTCCTCGAAATATAACTGTCTAACTTTGACATAGGGTGCCAACTTTTTTTATCAGAATAATGTCAATGATTGAACTCATATACTTGGCGCACTGTTCTCGGAAAATCCTCCTCACGCAACTGCGGCCGAAAGATCGCAGGAAATTTCTTCATATATATATTCTGTAACCGCCACAAATACACCAAATTTTTGACTCACTTGAGAAATACTGAATTCCGCATAGGACGGTCCCAAGCCCGGCTGAGAAGGGTTGGGCGTAAGGCTAGCTACCCTACCCTGCAGAAAAACCACTAGCTACAGAAAAACCAAACAGCAAATAAACAAAGTCACGGACCTGGGAGAGGATGGACCTCCAGTTGGAATGGTTGCAAGACTTGGGGACATTTGGAAAAACTCGCCTTGAACCGAGATACCTGAAGAAAGCTGGTTGGTGGCAGAGATGAGATGACATATTGATTTTTCATATCCACTATATCAATGAAATTTCCTTCATTTAATAAATACTAATCTTCGATGGGTTCCTCGATATTTATTTTGCTAAAACTGTGATATGAAAAGACTTGGCCCTTTCATACAATGTAATTACAAGGCCTATTCTTCATTACAATAGCGTTGAAGATGGCAGTTCTTTGCTTTAAGTCAGTTTCTAAATACATGCTACTGGTATGTACAAAGAAGATTTAACGTTTTTAAAATGATAGAAAGTAGGAAGTGAAGATGCGTAGCTAGGAATTTTCCATCGTTTTGGGGTCCGGAGGGGGGGGCTTAACCTCTCTGGGGGCCCCTGCATTTTTAATTAGTTTAATACGTCAAAATGTTAAATTAGTTTAATACATCAAATGTTAAATTTAATTTAGAACTCATAAAATACTCATTTGGAGACCCCCTCAAGTGGGGCCCGGGGCATTGGAATAGCCATGATTTTTTTTGGTGGTTATTTTTTTTCTCTCCCCCCCCCCGCAAACAAATGTGTGTGTGTGTGCGTGTGAAGACGTTTATTGTACCCTAGAATAGGTTCTTTCTGGAGTTAGTGGAAAAATTGTAGACTCCCCGCCATTGCCGAGTTCCCCCAGCGCGGGGCGGAGTCCCACCACCAAGCACTATATCCCGTATTGAAAGCCATCAAAATGCATATTCTGAGGTACTACAGTGCATTATCCTACTATTAAAAGTTTTATTTCAAAAACCTAATGTGCTATTCTTACTGACTTAGATCCTCCCGCGTCGTTCGGCGCATTGGGCGGTAAGCTGCTTCCACAAAAATCTGTCACTGGCAATGTCTGAAGCCTCTTCCCACCTGCTCTGAGAACCTACGTGAAAGTGTGGCACCAAGTTGTTCTAGGATGTCCTTGTTTGCGCTTTCCTCGTAATGGCCTCCATGTTATCGCAACTCTTATTATGCGTAATTTTGTCGGAGAACATGTCCCGCAAACCTCATGCGAAACTCTGTCACAACCTTACTAAGGGGTCGACTTCTAGTTTGGCATAGGATTTCCTTGATTGAGACCCGATCTCTATAAAATCCGTCTTAGCCATCTTTGTTGAGCCACAATTAGTCTTTTTCGATTTCGGCAGATGACTATTCACTGCACTTTATTAATGGAGCCCAGCCGCTGCTAGAAATTTGTAGCCTCTCTTGGCTACGCTCTTACTTAGGTGACTATAGTTTGTTTTAGATTTTATATCGAAAAGGGAAGTTTTATCGCCAAAATCATTGGGGGGGGGGGGTAAATAAAAAAATTCTGTGGACTTTTTTATTTATTTTTTAAAATCAGAACCCCCTTACCTACGCTCATATAATTTTGTGACTGTAGTTTGCTTTAGAATAAAATTGAAGAGAGAGGTTTTCAATATAAAAACTCTCTGTATTGGGTTATTTCAAATCAAAACCATCTTTAAAAAAAATACCTCTGGAGGAGGGAGGTTTAAATTGAGGTGGGAATTGTCGTTTGCATTCTTTTTTTTTTTTTTTTGGTTTTGTTTTATAGAAGTGGGGGATTTGACTGCAAACCCCCTTGCAAACCCCCTTGGCTACGCTGGGGCAAGTGATGGTTTAGTGTTGAAATCGAACTTAAAATTTAAAAAAGTCACTAAATTCCGACCCCCCCCCCTGTCTACGCCCACGGCCCGGGGCTTTTCATATTCTCTAACCCTAACTCCTCGGCTCCTCCCCCACCCTAGCTGTGCCACTGGTTGTCAGTACATTGTCAACCTGTGCGGTCCTCATCCCCCCCTCCCCCGCTTTTCATGTGACGCCACTAGTATTATTTATAACAAAGACACCAGCACAGTGGAGCCCATGAGCCTTTTAGATCATTAATGAAAGATCGGCCATTCACCAAACATTTTTTTTTCTTTGCCGTAGACTAACCACCAAGTGGGGATTTAAAATATTCACATGACGAACGTTTTAGTTTAATGTTAAAAATAAATTTGTTTCGTATTCGTAATGGTGTTTTTATTTTATTTTTTTATTTTCTTGTAAGAATGAATAAAAATATTAAATTGTTTTTCTATATTCTTTCATTTCGTAGATATTTTTTGATTTTTTTTCTTGCAAAGCAAGCTTTAAAATTAGGATATAAAATTTATAATCTATAGATTCTAGATCTAAAATCTATGTATAAAACATTGTTAATTTTAAAATGTTATTTCGTTTCGCTGCTTTAGAGTGAGAAAAAATAAGTAAACAAGCTATGGTCAATGTTTTTTACAATTTTAACGATGGCGACTCACGAACGCAGAAGGTCTGATAACACCGCTGCAGGTTGGCCCAACTATAAAATGAATAGATCTGTCCATGGTTCATCATCTTTAACGCTAGACAGAACCATTAACCTGTAATTTTTCATTTCATATTTTATGTATTTGAATAATTGCTTTGTTTTTTTTTTTAATTTCACTTGTTAAAAGTTCAATGGATACGTAATACGTTGTAAAAAATGTTACTTTGAAGTTTTGAAGACGACTTCAGACTAAGAGACTTATGATTTTCATTTTAAGTACATCTATCTAGATCTAATCTTTTATCTAATATTATTAATATTAATAAATTTAATAGATCTACTCATCTAGACTATCTAGATCTAGTTCAATGATAGATCTAATAATAAATCTAAAATCATTAAATGTAGTTCAGGTATAGAGTACTCACTACCCTACCCTAGACTCTAGATTTAATCTAGACAGTGTCACACTCACAGAGTTTACAGTTAAGAGTCAGTAGTGAGTAGAGTAAGCTACTATATTTTGGACACCCCATCAAATTCTCCTTCATTGAATGAGCAAAAATTGACGTTTCAGAACTGCGCATGTTCAATTTTAGATAAGTTCCAGTATTTTGGTTCTGCTTTTCCAAAGCAGATGAGAGTTTTTTAGATTCTCGGTAACCATGCTAATGATGTATCATGTAAAGCTATTGTTTTAACCTCCCCCGGCAATTCACACCCATATAAGGAATGAGGTCTAGATTATGAGCCTGTTTGATCATAGGCTGATCATCCTGATGGGCATATCAAAATAAGCTTCCAAACATCTTTAGAAAGACATTCCAATCACATTTATACTGTTAGCTGTTAAAGAAAATTAAAAAAGGTGTCCAAACGAATAATAATGAATTTAACTCATTCTCCTTTATTGGACACGGCAAAATCGTAATTAGAAATATTATTGAGATTAATAAATCTATGATTTTTTCAATGAATAAACATGACCTAGATCGAGAAATCTAGAATATATAATTTATGAATTTTAATTCCCATCCAAGGACCCTCTTCTTGTTTTCATAATTTGGATGTTTGTTTATTACACCTTAACACCTCCCTCCCATAGATGCTTTAATTCTTTTCATGACACTCTCCCTCCTTCCCTCCACTGCCTGTTTAATAGGTTGTGATGCTACACATTTAGTTTATACCTCTCCTCACCGCCAGCTCATCTGCAGTGGGCTTGGTCTCTGGCTTCAAATTAGCAACCCGCATTTTTTCTTTCATTGATTAATAATATATTCTAGATATCTCGATATAGGTCATGTTCATTCATTGAAAAAGATCATAGATTTATTAATCCCAATAATATTTCTTATTACGATTTTGCCATGTTCAATGAAGGGGAATGAGTTAAATTCATTATTATTCGTTGGGACAGCTCCTTTTAAAATTTTATTTAACAGCTAACAGTATAAGTGTGATTGGAATGTCCAACTTTATTTCATGGTCCAGCAGGACTGCAACTAATTTTTGCCAGCTTAGCTGCTTCATGTAATTTTCTCTTTCTTTCTCTCTCTCTAAGCCTACAAATAAACAGATACAAATTTTAATGACACAATAACTTTAAAAATGAAGCATTTTTTTTTTTTTTATATAAACAAAAAAAAAATCAACGCTTACCTTATAACAGTTTTTTTTTTTTTGATGATTCAAAGCTTCCCTCTGCGCTCTTCTCAGGTTTTTTCTATATTCCCTATATACTCATTAGGTGACATATCCTTGGGTTTCTTTTTTTCTGACTCAGAGTTAGGTGTGTTTGGAGTGGCACCAACACTGTTCCGTGCTTGGCGAGATGTCTGTGCCTTTGTTTTCAAGTAGTACTCTCTTCTATTTTATTGTCTACAAATACAGAAGAAATGTAAAAAAGGAGCTTAAGATTATACATATTTAAACAAAGATTAATACCACTAACCCTATTTTAAGTTTACAAAATTCAATAGTGCTAATGATGGGGTCCATTTAATTTGTTCAGATTTGCTTGTCATAAGTCAATTATAACCAAATATTAGCATATATATATATATATATATATATATTCTGACTTCGTGTGAGAGATACAATAAAAATATATTTAAAAAAAGAAGGGGGGAGTTGTATGAAAAAAATGTTTTCGCGGAATGAAGTAGGTGACAATAGAGACTCACCATAAAATAAATACATGTATGTGTTAAAATCGTCAATACTTTTTTTTTTTGGTTTGTTTGTGTGACATCTTAAGGATTTGTTCATATCATTTATTGAGTGACCAGGTCCAATTATAAACCACCATGGTCAAGGTGTGATATCAGTCTCAAATACTCTCCTTCGTGCCCTAATTTCTGAATGATCAGGTACTAAGCATGGTATCATCAACAGGAAAAAAAACAAGCGGGAGGGACAATTATTGATCATAAGGTATTAAATTTAGATTTAGCCACAGTCACAGAGCTGAGTGAGTGGGCTAGGCGCGAGGTGACAGTATTTTTGTCAACTAGAGCCCTTGGTAAGCTACAGTATAGGTGAAACTGGTTGTGGCTTCAGTTATAAGCAGAGAAGGGAGCAATTGAGAGTCAGAAAAGTCCACCGGGTAGTTGTCATAATAATCGCAGAAAGACACTTAAGAATGTATTATTTCTCTGCAAGAAACTAATTAAAAGAGATGAAATGTGTGTGTCACAACACAAGGTAGTTGTAGATGTTGTAGATTGCTGCCTTGGAATACAGAGTGTCTCAGATAAAAAAATGTCAGACAATTAAGAGTTAACTGTAATTTTTATTAAATTGTACAAAGCATTAAAAGAAAATCTGATTACAGACCAACAGAGCTCAAGAAAATAGTGAACTGTTTTCTACTTAATAATTATCCTAGCAATCAGTGGATCAGAGTTTACACGGATGGCTCAACCCACAAATGGAGGAGCTGGAATACTTATCGAATGGCCAGATGGAGGAAAACTAGAAAAATCCATTGCAACTGGAGAACTCTCTGACAGTCACAGAGCAGAAAGGGAAGCACTAGCACTAGCTGCTACCATCCTAGCAAATCATCCAAGTTCCCCACACAGTCAGATTGTCTTACTAACCGATGCAAAAACAACCCTCCAAAGCCTGCAAATCTCTGATTCCTCATATATTAATAACCTCAAAACAGCACTTACAAAGCTCAACAACAATAGCAAAAAAACTGTAATTCAATGGATCCCAGCTCATATAGAACTAGAAGGAAATGAGAAGGCTGACTCACTCGCCAAGAGTGGGAGAATTAACACACTAATAAACTCTGCACTCTATCCAGAAGAATTGAAGGAATTAATAGTAAATAAAATAAATGAGAAATGGACAAGCTCTCATCCAAATCACAAGAAAGATGACGCTTACTATAAGCTATCCCGACAAGACCAACGTCTAATCTTTCGACTCAGGACCGGACACAACAGAATGCGACAACACATGTACCGGAAACTCAAAATTGGAACCAGTGAAATCTGCCCATGTGGAGAATCACCAGAGAATACAGACCACGTCCTCCAAAACTGCTCTCTATACCAAGAGGCTCGTATAAGACATTGGCCCCAAATCACCCCAATAGAAAAGAAACTATATGGAGAGCTCCCTGATCTGGAAACCACTGCGCATTTCATCTCATGTATTGGTCTACTCATCTGAACACTCCAACATAATCAATGAGAACGAAGAAGAAAAAGTACAAAATGTACCAAATTAAGTGTGAAAATCTCATTTATTACTTCAGCTATCTTAAAAGCTAAGCGTTAGCACTTTCTAAATGTATTTTAGATCTATAACGTTTATTGCGTATTAAATGTAGTTTGTACAGTTTTAGTTACAAAAATACTTATCAGTTTTTTTTGGAAAAAAAGTGTCTAATTTTGTTGTGTCCTTATATAAATTATATATATACATTTAGATAACAAGTCCTGTAACATATTTGATGCTGACTAAATTTTAAATTTGATTTGTTTTTGTACAGTAACATTTAATTGAATTAAATGTAACACAATATTGTAATGTCATTATGACTTAAATGTCAATGTCTTTGGTTCCGAAGATTAAGGATGAGTGTAGTATTTCACATGACCAGGCAAATCCATTTGCCACCTGCAAATTTTCCTGCATTTCATGCAGACAAAGCCCTTGTCCACTGGCTGTATGACTTAGATTGTGCTGCTTGCATTAAACTTAAACACATCCATACAAATAGGAACTGCTGTCTTTATTCATTGTAAAATAGAATCTTAAACAAAATTTTCCAAATGATCTACAAGATACCAAGTGCATAGAAAATCACAATTTTAAAAATTAAAAAGGGTTTATCTACTTTAGACCATGTATTAATTTTTTTTTTAAAATACCAATTACTATGTCTAATTGAAAAAGTTTCATTTGTGCTAATCAAAATTTACCTAAAAATCCTGAAGTTCTGGAGTCAGTATTTGGAAGAAGTTTTTTTTTAAATTCTTCAACTGTTTTAAATATGATACACTAGAGTCTAAAGTTTAAATCAACCAACAAAAAGAGCTCTTTCAAACCTTTGTTTTTAATAATGTCAAGGATGATTTATATATGCGCACATCCTTATAAACATATCTTCCTACACTGGTCACACTTTTTTTTAATCATATTAGAAGAAAATATTTCATGTCAGAGGTCATTTATTTTAAAGTATATGTAAAAAAAATTTTTTTTTTTTTTCTGAAGGTATCCACTGAACAATTACACTTTTGGGACAAAAGAACCACTCTATGAGAAAGACAGCTCTGTTCCAGCCAGGTTTCAGCGTATGCGTGAAGAGTTTGATAAAATTGGCATGCGACGGTCAGTAGAGGGTGTTTTGATTGTGTATGAACATGGCCTCCCTCATGTATTGCTCCTTCAACTAGGGACCACATTCTTTAAACTGTAAGTTCGCTTTCTTTTTTAAAAAAAAAATGTTTCATACATTCTCTTGCATATTTTAAATGGTATTTAACTTTGGTATACCAATTTTAGAATTTGCGTCCTGTATGAGACCCCCTCAACTAGAGAAAAGCATAAAAGAAAGGTAGATGCAAAACAGCCTTGTGGCTTATTACAAATGACTGTTGGCATTTGACTAGAGTAACACATTAGTAAAATGATTAAACTTCAATTAAATTAATCACAGAAACACAAAGATTAAGGCACATTTCTTATTCCACATACTGGAATCAATTAGTATACACAAGTGCTCTTTCTTCCCTAATGCTATTAGAGTATGGACTGGTTACCTGAGCCAGGCAAACCAATGATTAATTAGAGTCTTAAATTAACATGCATTACTAGATGAACACATGGTCATAATTTTGCTTCCCTTTTTATAAGAAAAGGTTTGTCATTGTACAGAATGATTCCTATGTGAAGCCAAACTCTTGACCCTTCAGCTTTCACTATTTGTTTTTATATTGTTGCTCCTGATCAGTAATTTGTTATAATAAAATTTACTCATAAACAAGTAGCATTGTGAACTATTTCATTACACCTCTTGACGTTTTTATGTAACTCACATCATCCAAAAATTTCCTAGCAACTTTTAGTAATTATTAGCGTAGCTGGTTAGTTGCTAAGTAAAAACAAAATGTGCCTGTTCTCAGTTTGTAATACATTGCTTCTTATTGCCCTTTTTACTAGCACTCACTTGAACTGTTTTCAAAGAATGACTATAGAATACATAAACTGATATATCTTTAATTACTTAAAAACAATCAAGTGCATACATTGGGGAGACTAATGAAATATTTTTTTTATGAGCAAAAATTGTCTCTAGCAACAAAAAGAGCTTGATAAAAAAGCAGTGTTATTGAATTTTATCCTAATGCCAATTTATCTTTTTTTTTTATAATAGAAGCTAATGTTTGTTGTGTAACGTTTTTGAGTTTCTCTTTTACTTGTTTTTATTTATTGTGACTTGTTCGCACAGCATAATAGCATGTGCTGTTGTAAAAAGAAAA
This sequence comes from Biomphalaria sudanica, assembly GCA_036873155.1. Lineage (NCBI taxonomy): Eukaryota > Metazoa > Mollusca > Gastropoda > Planorbidae > Biomphalaria > Biomphalaria sudanica. Next base: position 991,731 of record JAZGLO010006649.1, read on the forward strand.
AAAAAGAGTAGATAACAATTAGTTTATTCAAGTTGTAACAGTATATCTCTTCTTCTAATGGGTGGAATGTTGTTATATGGTTATCTGAGGTAGCCTTGACCTTGTGACCATTCACTTTTTTAATAAAGTGACACATTAATAAGAAAGATATATATATATTTGTAACCTACTACATTTCTTGATATTTCTTACAGACCTGGGGGTGAACTGAATGCATCTGAAGACCAAGTTGAAGGACTGAAAAGACTTTTAACTGAGGTTGATTTTGACTTGATTCTAGATTCTTCTTAAATACCTTTCTTACTATTAAAATTAAATAAATAAAAAGAACTTGTGTTGTAGATCAGTTGTTTTCAAATAAATATATATCTTAGAATAGCATACACACTTTTCAGATTGGTTTGTAATTTGTATCAGAAATTAAATGAAATGTTTTTTTAAATCCAGATATTTATAATGGAAATACTAAACATTATATTGCTAATTTTTTTTTAAGACTCTAGGTAGACAGGATGGTGCTCCAATGGATTGGGTGATTGAAGACACAATAGGAAACTGGTGGAGACCTAATTTTGAACCTTCACAGGTTTGTTTAATTGCTAATGATTCTTTATTTTATTCTTTGCAGAAAATGTTTTAGAAGATTAAGACATTATTGTCTACTTTACATCATTTCAGTAAGATTAAAATTATTACACTTTGTTGATATAAACATCAGACCTGCCTAACGTTGCCCAAAAATATGACAGTAAATACGTATTTAACCCGTTGCGTTACGCATTTCATATCATTTTTCCACTCTCTAAACTAGCTTACGAGTGGTCACGGAGGTGCCTTAAGTCGTCCTATGGAGGGAAAAGCCAGAGAAGGTGGGGTGAACACATTGCGCCCCGATCTTTACATTGATTGCTTCTTAATAGTAATTAGATGTCTAGAAATGAAGAATGCGAGAGTGTTGGGGGCGTTGGGTTGGTACCGTTCAGTTAGCTACTACACAAACGTGACTTTTAAGTTCATTATAAATTAATTATTTTGGAGCTTATAAAAACCAAATGCAAAAAAAAAAGATTCCTGATTCCAGTATTCATTTTAAAAAAAAAATTTTTTAAATGGTACTGATTCAAAACACAGTATTATAGCTAGATTTAGACGTCTAGATCTTGATTTAGATCTTTATGGAAATAGATTTAGATCTAGGTCTATATGGATCTACTTATTATACAGGAGTAGATCTAGATCTGGCTATTGTCTAAGCTAGGTTATCTTCATTCTAGATCTTGGCCTACATTTGTAACAGATCTATGTGATTGGTAACACTCACTTCAGATCTATAATTTATTATTTTTTCTAGATCAAGAGTGTAGATCTAGCTTATACTTATTGATCTTATTCTAGATTTAGGTTCTTGATCTAATCAATGTAGAAAGAAGTGCAATGATAGATCTAGATAGATCTAGATTCTAGATCTACTTGTCTTTTCTTGTATCTTGATCTCTAGATTCTAGATCTACTTGTCTTTTCTGGTATCTCGATCTCTAGATTCTAGATCTACTTGTCTTTTCTGGTATCTTGATCTCTAGATTCTAGATCTACTTGTCTTTTCTGGTATCTCGATCTCTAGATTCTAGATCAGATCTCTATTAATAGTTCTAGTTTATATGTCTATTCTGCCTAAAGTATTATAAATTAATGTAGTAGTATTAGTTAGTAGACTCTAAACAAGAGCTCTGCATCTACTAGATTTCATAAGTTAGATGTTAAGTATGTTGCCTACCATCCCCCAATGGTGCTATTTTGTTGCTGACCATTATTCTCATTATTCATCATGTCAAATAGAAATAGTGTATGCAAAGTTTTAGTTTTCCATTTCCACCTGGCCATAGCATGCATATTTCTGTTCTTTAGATTCTATTTCTTACCTTATGTGATGAACAGGCCGAGGATTGTATTAATAAGTTGTTGAATACATATAAAATGAAGAAACAAACATCTCTGTATTTTCTCCCAAACTTCTATAATAATACTTCTTCAACTTTAACATAAAATTAACTTCTCAATTCAATAACAACTTGACTTGATACTTCATAAATAAAACTTCAAGATACATGAAACTTCACTAATTGTAACATTCAACTTCAATTAATAAAACTTTAATTAATTTACCCGCTAATATCACAAAACTGGTGTGAATGTACACTTTGTTTTCTTATAGTTATAATGTTTTTTGTTTGGTGTAATGCACAAATTGAAAGACAAATTTCCATACCGACAATAAAGATTATTATTATTATTATTATTATAACTCTATCAAACCATTACTAAGCAAGGACCATTGCTTTACAAGAACCACTACCTTGCAAGGATCCCGTCTAACTTTCCCCTAATTTATACTTTTTTTAATCGGATGTTATAGAATCGTGGAAACTTCTCAGATAATTATTTTAGTAGCTTTGACCTTCTAGAAGCTGACATGTGCTATTTTTTCCTTAACCCCTTTCTTTGATTGGATACCTAAAATAAACTTGTTTATGCTGGACAGCACTGGCTTGACCTCAAGCTTCTAGAAACGTCGAAATAGGTCACAGACTCGACTCGTGACACCTTACCTTTACCTATCCCTTAGTCTGTTGGAGCACCATGCAAGATATGTCGACCGTCTTTCTCCATTCCTCTATCTTTAGCCTTAGTTAGGACCTCTTCTTTTACGCTGTCTTCTCATCACTTTCTCTGTCTGCCTCTTAGATTCAAAGACTTCACAAAAATGCCCAAAAATAGATATTAAGCTATTGTCTATTATCATGCAGCATACATCCAATAATAAATAAAGTTTCTCTTAATATACAGCTGCAACCCATTATAACTCATATCACATCACTCAGGCCTTCTGCACTTATTGCCCGTTTAAATACATTTGTTTAAATGTTTAATTTTTAAAGAACATTTGTTTCTAGAATAAAAAATGATTTAATGTTTGATTTCAACATTGGTTAGACTGGTAAAATTCTGATTTAAATATAACTTTACAAAAATTAATGACATGTGTTGATATTTTGTGAATTTTGGAAGTCAGTAATAAGTACAATATGTATTTACTTTCAGTATCCATATATTCCTGCACACATTACTAAACCTAAAGAACACAAGAGACTTTTCTTAGTGCAACTGCCAGAGAAAGGTATAGTTTAACATTTGATATCTTCACTTGTGAAGTCCATGTTGTAGTTTATCTATTAGAACATAATTTTGTAGTACATACAGTTAGCAATGTAATAGTTATCTTTTGTCCTTCAAACAGACAAATTCAATTTTTTATTTACTTGAAACAAAAATTGCTAGAATACTAATATAACATTCATTTATCCTTTAACTAGAGATGGGAATCAAACTCATTCTTATAAAATTCAGGTTCGGTTTGTATAGATTCGAGCTCAATTTGATAATTAGTAGGGTTCAGTTCTGCCAGATCTTAAGTTCAGGTTCGGTTTAATGTTATGAAATTAGATAATTGCAAAACTAAGCCCATGTAATGAGGTTCAATTCAGTTTAATGTTATGAAATTAGGTAATATCAAAACTAAGCCCATGTAATGAGGTTCAATTCAATTTATTAGTTAAAACACTTGAATTTAAAACTTTACATGCAAGAAAAAACACAGATAATGTGCAACCTACTAGCCATTGTAACTTTAAGCATTACAGTTACAAATTGCTGAAGTACTAGTACATAAAACATCTAAGTTGTAAAAGTGATGGCTAATGATTTGATGCTGAATACAGAGAATGGTTGCTTAAGTAGTCAAATATTTTTTTAACAATTAGAGATGCATGTTGAATATGAAAAATGCCAAAACTGTATTTATTTGCACCTTCTGACTGTTTTGATACCACCCGTTGTGTTGAAGAAGTTGATTCTATCTGCCATATTATGGCAAAAGACAAATTTTAACATGGCTCATTAATTGTTGAAATTTGGAATGAAGTATAAATAATATATTTTTCATTCAAGCTGGACAGAATAGCTGCCTTAAAATCATGTATACTTTGGATGTCTGAACCATACAATCTTATGGATTGGTTGAAGATTAAATAGCATTGGCCATACATCAGAGGATATCGGCACATTATCATGTGACAGTTGCACAGTAGCCATGCGAAATGGATGCACATATTTTTACAAATTCACACAATTTAACATTATCTAGCTTCTCAAGTTAGTCTAACTGACGCATAGTAACATTCTGTTTAAGAGGGTGTTCTAGTTCCTGATATTTTTACTTCTTCATTCCATGAACTAAATCATCCCCATGGGATTTTAGAGATTTTCAATAGCTAAGTTCGAACAGTTTGTATTGGTCATAGGTGAGGTTCAGCTTTGGTTGGTTTCCCATCTCCTAAAATCATAAGTGCTTCCAAATATGTTATTTACAAAGAGAGAGCAAGACTGTTGTATTTGTATACATTGTATTCTATTCTAATCATTAGTCTGTATAATTTTTTTATTGTTTCAAAAAGAAAGTGACAGGGGGTTAAACTATATGGGTGGGGCTAGTTCAGCAGCTGCTCCTTTCACTTCCTATATTGAGTGGAAATGTTAACTTGTTTATAGTTAAGTCATGAATCAATAAAAAAAAAGTAACCCTTTAGTTAATTACTTTTTTTTATATATGAAAAAGGGAGATAGAATCTGCAACACTAAGAGATATGGCATCAATTTAACAGTTGTTTGGGTCTCCTGTTACTCAATGTAACCTTACTCATTAGTTTGTGTTGAAAAAGGGGGATAATTTGATTTTATTTTAGAAAATACTTTGGTAAATGCAAGGATTATGTCCCTTTGAAAGTAATATCTTCTATGGTTCAAAAGTATTTGTTAACAGTAACAATCTATTGTTTTGATCTTGTAAAGACAAATTCTTTCTTTCCAGTTATCTTAGAGTTGTATATTTGTATTCTCTTAGCTTTGTTTGCTGTGCCCAGAAACTACAAACTCGTAGCAGCGCCTCTCTTTGAGCTGTATGACAATGCAGCAGGTTATGGGCCTATCATTTCAAGTCTACCCCAAGCTTTAGCCAGGTAATTTTCATCCTTGTCTTCTTTAGTACAGACGAGCTGACCCTCAGCGTAACATGTGCCGCTATGACGCTATTAGTTTTGTGTGTAATGTCTGTCAGTTTAGATCTTGTAAACTAGAAAAGATAGTGAAAATCTGACACCATAATATATTAGACCATTCAAAGTTCTGTTGCAACGGCTACTTTTTTCTTTTCTGAAAGCAAAAAATCTAATTTTTAAATCACTTATGCAAGCAGTTTTTTTTTCATAAAAATTCACCACTTTTACAACTGTTCACTATTAATAGTAACAATAACGATAGGCTCTTTAGAAAGGGAGATATTAATATATCATATTTTCAACATATTAATGCAAATGTTTTTAGATTTTTTGTAAAAAAAAAAGTGTTTTTTTTTATTACATTTGTATTGCTAAGTTATGTAAGTTCTGTAATACCAACTACTACATTTACACAAAAAAAGTTTTCTTTTAAGAGAAAAAATCTATTAGTATGCATACAAGTTGGACATAATTTAAAACAACAATTAATAAGTAGTTTTTCATATTACTGCAGTGCTGTAAAACCAAAACAATGTACTTCACAATTTTTTTTTTACGGAAATGTTTTTTTCTTGAGGATTTGAATTAAGAGATTGACCCTTTACAAAACAATTAGATCAATTAGATAATCATTATAAGAGATCAGTTAGGCCGGGTTCATATCTAACTTCACATTCACTTTTACCTTTCCTTTGGTCTGCTGGACCGCTGGGGCACCACACAAGATCTGTCAACCTTCTTTCTCCATTCTTCTTTGTCATTTGTCTTTGATAGAATTTCATTCTGATGTTCTTTCTGAAAATATTGAATCCTGCCCTTTTACCTGCCTGGGGGGACCACTGCGGGAGACGATTTTGAGTTTGTGTTTCCACACAAACTGTCTTAGTAACCTTTTTTTTTCTGTGTCATGCTGTCGCAGCGAAAGTTACGTATTATGGTAACTTTAGTCTGACTTGTAGAAATAAAAGAGTTATCTTTCCTTGACTTAACAATTGTTACTTAGGTCATGGTTATTTGTCTATGGCATGTACTGTCCATTTAAGAATTATCACTTTGGAGTTAATTTGTCTCTTTATTTATTCCAATTCTGAAAAAGTTTTCGTATACTGGGGTTAAAAAAAAAGGCAAAAGTATTTTAGTTTATCAAATATAAATTGTTAGATTTAAACAATGCTTGTTAAAACAAATTACAAATACACTGTTAAACTAGCAGTTTACTTAAACAGAACTTTAATATTATACTTGTTTTACATACTACTCCACTAAAGCAATATGCAATTACAAATTCCTGTGTCAAGCACATCACTTGGATTCATATTTTGTGACCTACAATACAAATTTAGGGTTAGAAATCGGTTCTAGCTTTGAAATAAAATAACCTTAAACTTTTTTTTTTAAGTGATATAGACAAAAAGAAAATTATCTGGAGAACAAAAATATTTAATTTCTGGACATTTATCTAAATGTATATTGGTAAAGATTTAATTTTTAGCATTGTAATATTTTACATTTGCAAAAGGTGTGGGCAGTGGAATTAATTTTTTTATTTTAAATTTTTTGGAATGTCAAAGTAAAGTTCCCCTTTCAGACCTTGCGCTCTTTAGGGCAGATGATGTAAAGGTCACCTGTTTCTGTGGCCAGCACAATGACCAACTGCCTTTACTATTTCCCAACTAATGTCTAGTACCCGTTAATGCTGGGTGGACTCAGGTGTGCCCATAGATCCTAAAATTAAATATTCCAGTCATCACCGGGATAGAACCCAGGATCCCTCGTTTGGAAGCCAAGCCCTTTACTACTTAGCCACTGCTCCTCTATAATGTCTAAGCATCCACCCATGCCATGACTAGAAGGACATTTAAAAAAAAATATTCTCCACTTGGCGAAACATTGTCAAAAGTAGGAAAATGTGGTGCCTGAAGTTTCATACTGCCATACATTTTTTTTGCATGAATAATGAACTACTGCAAAAAGTAGCTTTCTCTGAGAACTATGATGTTTAATATAGCCTGACAGTCTTTGTTCTTATGTTTGATCAAATACAAGCACAGTTTCCATTTTGTTGTTGCCATCTTTTGTGGAGCTATTTGTCCTTCACTGGGTTTGCAGGGGGTCTGCTTTAAGTAATAATTGGGTCTTATAAAATAAAGTTTCAGAACATTAAGCTCAGAAAGTTATCACTTACTCAGGTATTACTGACTGATGCTGAACAGATATTACTGTAGACATGTATTTTGTGTTCTGAAGTATTGAGTGGTCAAATGCTTATGTTTACCTATTACAACCATCTATCTATCTTAATCTTTCTTCTCAAAGGCAAACCCTTTTTTAGTGAAGTTTCCGTATTTTTTCCCTTTATTGATGTGTTCATACATTTTTAAAAATTGTGATTGTCTGATCTCTAAATTGAATTTCCTTTTCTGAATCTGTCCCTCTTGAGTGATGAGCTGCTTTGTCTTAGGAGCTTTATTCATTTCACATTTTAATCAACAAGAGGCCATCATCAGTTTTCTGGTGGATGAAGTGGTGATCCTTGCACTGTAATGTGGCTGTTACAGTATAGGAACATGAAAAAATTCCCCATGGCCAGCATGGTCTCAGGACACTTGTAGCAGGTGGGGTCCAGGAATGAGGGTCATTGGCTTTTATGGCATGACTCTGCGGCTTAATAATATGGTCGCTTCCATTGCGAAACCCTCAGACAGGACTTTAAGGCATAGAGCTCCCGGTCCAAGCCTGTCTGCTGGATAAAATGCTTCCCATTGGTCATCAGGTTAATGGCGCCTTCAGCGTTAATTCCTACTGGACGTTTTACAAAGTGGGTAACAGTGAGTTATTTGATAAAAGAGAAATGTCAATAGAAAATGCTGTATTCATTTTGCTTCATATTATATAGAGAGAAGTATATTGTAGTTTTTCAATGGAATCAACATCTTTGCCAAATAATAGAACTGAATTTTTTTAAAGCATGAAATTGTATGAATAACTTGCAGTGTATACTTTTCCTCTGTTAGGCAATGGCATATTGTAGAATACAGCTAGTTTTTTTTTCTTAGTATAATATTTTTAGTTAGTTTTTAATAATTAATTACTGTTGATTCTTTAGTCTGTCAGTATTGTTACATTGAACCTCATGAAGTACTGACTTCTTACTGACTCTGCAAACAGATTTTTGCATTAGAAATTCAATTTAAAACAAGAGCATGAATGTGTCCTAGGCTTTAAAATGTTTTTATTTTGATAATCTTTGATACCTTTCATGTGTAATAATACATACTTGATGCCATTACTTTATTTCTTAAATATGAAATTTTGATTTAGGTTCCATTGGCTTGTTCTCACCTTATGCTAATCAGCTTCTTCCAGGCATTCTGGGCGACTCTCTACAACTGTCCCCATCTACTTGGCATCTGCTTCCAAATTGGTAAAATGCTGGGTCCCCCCCCCCTCTCTTGATGTTTTCTTGGTGTTTCCAGATGAGGGCTTATTTTGTAATGTTGGATGCAGGCTTGCAGCCTATCCATCTCCAGCCTCTCTGAAAGATATCTACTTCAATGAGCTGCTGCTTTGTTCTTTGCCACAGTTCTTCATTCGGGTTCTTGGGTTGGTCTTAATGTGAGGACTGGTCTCTTTTAGACTCTCTTTAAATGTGTGGTCTTAAAACTTAAGCAACTATTCAGCTCAACAACAATGTTTGTTTACCTTGCTCAAATGAACTTTTTTTTTTTTGACTGATCTTTTGTTCGTGAGTCCATAAGTTTAGGTGTTTAATATCCGCTTTTACATGCAGACTCCAAGCTCACAGTTTCACCCACTATAACAGACTGATACATACCTTTTATTTCCCCTAGAACTTTAAGTTAAGAATACATAGCAATCAAGTATTAAGTCTTTATGTACCATAAGCAGCTAGACCTTAACTTTCGTTACTGATTGGTACAAGTGTTCCTGCTAGGTTTGGGGGGGGGGGGGGGTCACATCACTAATCACTGCACAGAGATTTCAACTGATAATAAAACAAAAACATTGTGGGGAGGGGTGCGCAGTGGATCACCAATTTTTGTTTTCCGCTTGACATGACTTGATGGAACTCACGGGGACAATGGCTGCCCACTCCAGCAAGTCTTTGTCCAACCCCAGAACTTTGATTCCATGGGTAGGGAGCGGGTGGGAGGATAGCTTAATCATCGTCCTCTCTTTTTTTTTAACTATTGGTGCCCTCGTTATAAAAGACTATAATTGGGTGGGGGGGGGCTGTTCAAAAACATTGGTTGCCATGGAAGTACTATTTCGTTGAAATAGGAAATTGTCAAAAGTGTAAGCAGGCTTAAAGTTTGTGTCAGAAGTAGGCCAGGACGTAGTTCAATGATCCTACAGTGCTAGTCTTTAAAGGGACTTCCTCCCTTAGGATGTCTATGGCGATACTTGACACCACGCTCAAGCTGCAGTACACTTGTTAGGATGGCACTGAATTTCAAACCTGTGTTTTAGCTTTTCCAAATGTAGAGAAAGAACGAAAAGAATGTTGTGAACGTTAGTTGTGACACTTTTGATCTGTAGACATTGGAGTCGAATGGTCAATGTCTCTCTACCAGTCTGTTTCTAGTGAGTCAGTTTTTTGTTTTTTTTGTCTTGTTCTCAATGGACAAAGACGAAGGAAACATCTCTGGCACCCATTTCTTTGTTTCTAGTCCAAAGGTTTCTGTGATGATGTGATCAGTCGATGCCAGAAACAGAAACAAAAGATGTCCGCCCCTCCAACTTTTTTTTTATTCCATCTTTTTTTGTTTGGTGTGGAGGGCGGTCTCTTTAGCGCCCTCCCCCCCCCTCTCGATTTTGTTTTCTTCAATCCATCTTTATTTCTTGTCCTCCTGCCGCACCCCCCCCCCCCCAGTCTTGTGGGGTACTAGGGTGAGCTGTGAATGAAATGGTTTCAACTCGGAATGAATTGTTGATATTGTTATAACACTTGTGCACAACTGTCTGTGAGTGTGTAGACCCTCTCCACCCCCTCCCCCCAATCTCCTCTCAATTAGTGGACAGAGTGGACTGAGGGTGTCTTAAACAAAGAAGGGGATGGGGGATTACTCATAGCGTCTGACCCACTGACTCATACTTTTGAAAGAAAGACTCTGACCACTGCTCAAGACTTGTGGGGCTTTGTGGTTTGTTTTGACTTTCTGTACTGAAGAGTTCCTTACTAAATCCTTTTCGTTTTCAGTCGGATCTCATTACATCGGGTTTAAGTTTACTAGCGGTTGTTTTTTTTTTTATTTCAAAATCAGTTTCAATCATTTTTATGGACAGTGAAATCTATTTCTAGGGAAAGGAAAGCATCAACTAGTCGGGAACAAGTTCAAAATTTCAGACCTGTCCTTTACGGCCATCAATCCGCCCTGCCCCCTTAAATAAAGCCATCAGGCACTTATCGGGAAGTTCTCAATAATTTGCGCTTGAATAAGAAAGAGATCTAGATTCGTTTTCAAACTTGAATTAAATTCAGAATGTTTCGGACTTTTTGTGATCTCATGTTTTTACTACTATGTTTCAGTTTGAATAGCACAAAAAAATAATTGGTTCTCTTACGAAGAGTCATTTCACTGCGTGTATGTAGAGGTTCTTTATTAATTAGTTCACATGCCACCTCTCTCTCTCTCTCTCTCTTTTTTTCCCACATATTCAATAATTTTTTAAGCGTCTTTGTGTTACAAAAACAGAAAAGGAAAAATAAAAAAGCTAAATGGCATCTGGTTTTTCTATGTCGTGAGACTCTGGGGTTAAAGAACCTTTGTGAAACAGCAACAACTGGTACTTACGAATGTAATCTGATTAACAATAACTCTAGTTTTCTCGCGGGAGATTCGGGTTTTTTTGCGCGCGTCTCGACCTGGAGACCGTGAGAAAGGCGTCGTGAGTTGTGCATGGTGTAAGAGTGTGAGGGGCGGGTATATCTACACAGATTTAAGTCCTCTTGCGATGGCAACAGCAGTAGGAGTTAGGTTTGGCTGGGACCTACAGGTATGGTCGCACCTTTCAGCTGGCACGCGCCGCACCTGTTGAGCTCTGTGCTGATTGGCTGGCTCCTTCTAGACAGGTGAGTCCCCTTATCTCGGGGTGGCGGGGGAGGAAAAAGGTGAGGTCTTGTGACAGATAGGCGCGTGCAGGACACGCGCGACCGCAAACTCACTCTACTTTCTTACCCCCTCCCCCTCCCTTTTCCCCCGTCTGTTAAACAAAGGTGTCTATCTTTGGGGTGGGGGGGGGGTTCTCTCAGCATCCATTCCCTGTATTATACACCCACCCCACCCCCACACCTTTAAAAACAAAAATTCTGTTCATATTTTGCGACTAAATGATGTAGTAGCCTGAGCTGGCTTTCACTCGGTCATTACGCGGGCTACATTGGGTAGCGTTTAACTTGTGTGCGCGCGTAACATTACATTCAAGTATTAGGCAGCTGTCCCATCACACAGTCATAGATCTGCGCACATAGAGAGCTTGACGCACTTTCTTTGTACAACATACACTTCTGTGAGAACTCACGAGAGCTCAACTTAGAGCAGAACTCAACTTTAGTTTGCTGTATCCTCTTGCAGAGCTTATCTAAGCCTATCTTCTTTACAGAACTCACATCTCACATTATTGCACATGTAAAAAGGTATCTTGTATTAGTATAGCATAAACCCAACAACTTTGTTTTATATTGATACATCTTTCATTGCTATAGCAGGCTAAGTGCACTAGAACAATTTCTGTTGTGTGGCGGGGGTGTATTGGGAGAAGGTTTCCTTATTGCTCAGCAAACACAACTCTAGCTCTAGTTGGGATTCGAACTCGGGGCCCCATTGTCAGGTCTCTAAGAGGTTTATGCCACTCGGGCAGAGATTGTATAACATAACTGATAGGAAAATACTTGCTGTAAACTAAATGTAAGATGGTTGGCTCTTGAAACTTACAATTGTAATGTTCCTTTGTTTAGTGCATGCAATGGTGACAAGTGTCAATAGTAGGTCAACTTGGAAGTGGTAAATGAAACTGGTTACCGCAGAGAAGCGGGGGGGGGGGGGGTAGAGGGTTGAGTCTGTGGTGAACCTGGGAGAACAATGGCTCAGTTTCATTTGAAGCATTCGCTCACCGCGCACCTGCGGGTGGCAGTTGGCAAGCTTCGGAAACATGCCTTCACACTCACTCACACACACATACACACCCGCGCGCGCGACCTCGCGAGGTCGGTGACAGTGTACAGTTGATTACCTAGGAAGCCCCCCTTACCCCACCCACGCCCTCTCAGAGTCACAAAGAGATTTTGAACAATTTCCACCTGAAGACCCAAAATGGAAAAAAGGGGGGGGATGGGGCGCTTTGACGCGACTATTAATAAGCTCATTACGTGTAGGCTGTTTAAGGGAAATAATCTACGGTAATGTCTCTTGTGTCATGTCGCATTGGGACTATGGGAAAGCTGGGATGTAGCATATTGTCTGCCTCCCTCATTGCCTGCTTCAATCGTTTTCTATTCCACTCCATACAGGTGTCACATGTCAAGTAAACTGAAAATGAACCATTTAGATTGAGTTCAATAAATAAAGCATTTTATTGGCTTGTTTTGTTTTGATGGCATGGTCTCTTTAGTAAACACTAGTGGAAAAAAAACGTTATCCACGCTAGAACTAAATAGGAAGCAACGAGGGTTTCTCGGAGTTTGTCCAATAGTTCTCAGGAGTTTTATGTCACCCTATTTATGAGCAAGCTTTTATCAACTCATTGTGTGTCCTGTACACTTTGTGTACACGTTATTTCTTCCACACCCATTCTCGGATCAAGTGGAATACTTGACACAATTAGTTGCTGTACCGAACAAGACACGAATTGACAAAAAAAAAAAAAAAAACAACCAATTAGTTAATTAATTATTCGTAATTAATTATTTTATTTGGTATCGAAATACTACTTATTGAGATACGTGGATGTATGTGTGGAGTTAATTACCTTATTACATTTTGTACAGGTTTACTTCTATTTCTCCGATCAAGTTGAAGTTCTGCACAATTATTCATAGTCGACGGCAACACATAAAAAAATAGTTGCAATTGATTGGTTAAGTTTGTTTTGTATAGAAAAAAAGATTATTCCTGCAGTATTGAGATACATCACAGTGATTTTGTGGTTCTTCCTCTTAGATAAGCTTTGTTTATAAACAAAAAAGATTTGTATGTATATATTATTATTAGTTTGTTTGTTTTTATTTGTATCTTTTCATCTTTTGTTTGAGCCTGACATCAAATAAGGTTTTGCAATATCTTTAGAAGTAATGGGCACTGATGAAATACCCTAGTACATCTGTATTTGACAAAACCCATCTGTATTGGCCTGTTTCTAGAGTGTGTTGGGACATCCGACCTATTGTTACGTTGCTCTGTCCAGGGAAATTAGCATTTTCTCCAAATCTCTTTCGGTATTGTACCGTCCATTGTTGCCTGTTGTCCCAGCGGCGTGCTTGATTTACTAATACCCAGTCTCTAACCAGAACAAGGGGCTCGTACTGGTCGGCAGGGCTGCGTGCTAATACTGTTTGGTATGCTGGCCAGTGTGCGGACAGGTGTGAGTGCTATTCACTCCCAACTCACCGTCACAACCGTGGACAATAGGGTCAAGTCATCGCTGGTGACCTATTGCGTCAGATGGACCAGCCTGACGCGGACGATGAGAGCGTGCCGGGCGTGGCTTGTGTCATTGGATAGGAAAGGGGGGGGGGTGACCCTTCGAATATACAAATTATTCTTGTATTGGACTCCTTACCGCTTGATTTTTAACTAACTGTATATTTTATCTCCCTTTGGTTCTTTCTTAAAGCATCTTCCCCTCTTTTTTATTCGATTCTCTTTTTTTTTTTTGAATCTTTTTCTTTCTTTCTTTTCTTTTTCTTCTTTCTTTCTTTCTTTTATTCATATTCTTTTTTAAATGGTTCATTCACTGTTGCAAGTATTCACGATATGTTTAAATATGAAGAAAAATAATTCGCCATTATTTGTGAAAGAATTCATCTGATTGTTTCTTGCTTTTAAAAACTCGAATCGCTTGAGCTTGCACTCGTGTCAGGTAATTAGACAACGAAACAAACATTCAAGTTTATACTTGAACAACCCAGAAAACAAACCTTTGTGATGCGCTTATTGGCCTTCAAATAGGACACGATTTCAAATGAATAACTTCTAACCATTTTCGTCGTCCAATGGCCAAATTAATTTTCTGCTCATCTGCTTTGATTCGCTTTCGCAGTTTTTTTTGTTGTTTTTTTCTGGTCGTTTTTAATTTGGTATTAGTCTGCAGTTGGACATTTACTCTTCTTCAGCTAGCACTCAAGTGTGCAATGTGGAATACACATTAAATAATCTCTTCAGTTGTACATATCTAGCCCCCTTTACCGCCGAAGAGCTGACCATCAAATTCTAGACATTGCTATTCGACTGTGTTGTCTTCATTTTAGGAACTACTGCCGATTGATATAACTGAAGTTTCCTTTTTTTTTTTTTGTTTTGCCTTTAATTGTGGAAGCTTACGCACTTGGCGCAGGAGACCCGCCTACGGACCCACAATGGATATACATCCCGCGCTTCTAATTTTCGCTGCAATCATTAATCTGCGATTGGATGGATTGCAAAAAAAAATTTACATTATATCAGCTTGTGTTCTAAACTTGCCCCTACTCCCGGCGCCGCCTCTGGTTGTTGCCTTCGAAACGCACGCATGTATTACTAGGCTCTGCTCCATCCGATATGTTGGAAAAAAAACCTTACTAGTAATGTCGGCGGTAACGGGGTACAGGTGGTCTTGCATAAAGAAAGTTTCGGGTGAGCGTGAGGGCTGCAGCTGCTGTTACAAAGCGTCCTTGTTTCTAAAGGCTCATGAATACACAATGCTATTACAGCCCTGCTCACAACTTCTTTCTTCCACTCAATGGAAAGAGAAGACGTAGACAGAGGAACAAAAACAAACTCTGTAGGATTGAGGTTTTGAGGAGTCGTGTACTATTATTTCCCGCTCACTACTCACGGAGTTAGATGCAAGAGCTCAAAAAGGGTCATTAGCATGTTCAACCTACGCTCCCTATCCACTTCCCCTATCCGCGATTGAACTACGTTTGAGCTTTTCATTTGAGATGACGTTTCGTTATACTTTGATCATTGTCCAAATGGCTAGGTTCTACTCAATGATCTACAACTTCCATTTTATCTTACTTATTTTGTTGTGTCTAAATTGAATTGCGTTACTAAACAATTCCAAACAGTAAAAAAAAAACTTTTTAAAAAAATCCTTCTTTATGAAACTGATCACTGTTTCGTTAGAGCGAATAGTTTACTCTTTAATAAGTAATAAATGATTTTTAAAAACTGAACATTTTATAACCCTCTCCAATTCCCCCGCCCCACACAAAAAAATCCTGGTTAAGCGTATATAACTAAATCTAATCTAGATAAGCTTCTAGATCTAGTCTTAGAAGACAGTGCGCAAAATGTTCCTGAACGTCCATTAATTTATTGAAATGTTTAATGCATAGGACCTAAGTGGGTAAATACACGAAGAGGTAGTCTGTTCTAGTTCTCTAGCCGAATTGAAATTTAAAAAAAATATTTTCTACTTTGAAACATGACAACGGTCAAACTAATTTTTTTTTATGTTGTCAGATCTTTCCCTCAGATATACATTAATTGTCAATTTAGTTTTAAAAAGAAAATCGTTAGTCTTTTTCGAGACGTCCACCCAGTGATCATGAATGTGCAACTTGAATTGAGGAGTTGTAAAAATATTTTTTGTTTCTGTGGCATTCAAACAAAGTTAATCTATTAGTTGTAATTAACTTTTTTTTTATTTAGAAAATGTACTAAACTTTCGTTAAAAATTCTTTGCTAACTAGATAATCTTCTATTTTTATAAGTACTGGAATAACTCAGTGGCTTTCGCGTTAACCTCTCATCGTGGAGGCTCAAGACCTGAAATATTTGTGTGTGTGTGTGTATATTTAACTTGTTCTACACTTGTTCATTGTCTCCACAATGTCGTGTCCATTTGTAGACATTGCTGAAAGTTTTGTTCACGTTGTAAGATTTGAAAGTAAGCTGGTCGGTGTAGTCATTTCGTAAAGTTTGAACTTGAGTAGAACTCTGTTGCTATTTCTGTTGAACACTTCATGTTGGAGAACAAAGGGATGTCCTCTCTCAGAGCCATTTTCTTGGATTATGTGTACAGCTAGTTGCTGACGATTTCTTTCACACTTTGTTTGTACGGAAAACTGGGGGGGGGGGGTGCGTAGGATAAAGGAAGGGGGTGGAACATTTGGGGGGTGACAAAGAAAGAGCCGAGAAGAAAGAGTGAGTACTCATCTTTGCTCCAACATTGGGGACAACTCCATGCTCCAAGACCCTGGGGGAGGGGTGGCACGACTTAGTGCTTCCAGAATAGCATCGGCAACTCGTGATTGGTTCAGGAAGAGAACAAAAAGAGAATGGGGTGGGGGGGTGTCTACTTTAAATGAAATCATTCAATGATTTGTGCTCATTCTCTCCACTCACACCCCTCACCATGTACTCCCCTTCTTTCTTGACTTTGTTCCAGGCCGTGGGACTAGAGGAGCCAGTCGACAACGTAGTTCTTTTATTTGTTTGTTTTGACACCCCCCCTTTTTTTTTTCTTGACAGAAACACTGAGATGTATAAATATTATTACTAGTAGTATCTGAAGTATTGCATTATATATTATATATACCCAAAAGGCATCTTGCCGAGGAATAAAAGAAAAATCTTTTCAACATTTTTTTTGGCAGTTGAATGAAAGTATATATCTCTCTCCCTCTATTTGTAATCTCTTAAGTTCTAGCCTTCCAGCAGTACTTGTCTGATGTCATCAGTGTTTAAGGTTGCATCAATCAAGTTTTGGAAAGCTTCTACGTGCATCAAGGACTGTGGGTTTGATTGGTTGCTTGTCTTGGACTGGTGTCATTTTGTTTGGTCGACACACCCCAAAGGGTAGGAAGAGAGAGAGAGAGCAGTTGCATGGCACGCCTGAGCTTCTTTGTTCTTTCTAACCAGCGTGTAAGATGGGCTTATTACGTAATGACGGACCCCCATGTCTTGAGTCATCCGA
This sequence comes from Biomphalaria sudanica, assembly GCA_036873155.1. Lineage (NCBI taxonomy): Eukaryota > Metazoa > Mollusca > Gastropoda > Planorbidae > Biomphalaria > Biomphalaria sudanica. The sequence goes on from JAZGLO010006649.1 coordinate 1,008,983, forward strand.
CCTCCGGGATAATAGTTCCAGAAATATCGCGCGAAATGACATAAATGGGACACGCTTTAGAAAGAGTAAATGTGGATGGGGGGGGGGGCGGTATCTTGTCCACCTTGTCATTGCATGTCCGGAGCGCACTCAAGTGAAACTATCAATGGCAGTCCATCAGCCAGATAGATCAGTCAGACGTGGTGCAGACATGGACACTTAGTTTGGTAACCCGTGTTTAGTAAGATGAAGCATGATAACCTAATTGGCTTGGGAAATGGTGAATGATGTGAAAATGGATACGGATGCCTTGCGTCTTTGTTCGGAGCGGACTTCATTAACTTTGGTGTTGAGTGAACACATTGGTTTGCAAATGACTAGCTTTGTTTGGTAAGAGAAATATCTCTGGGCAAATAAATATAGGTTTAAAAAAAACAAAACAGGATTGACGGACGGCTGGATTGTTGGATAGATATTTCAATGATTTATGAACCTTCAAGTTCCTCCTCTTTGCACCCACCCGAGACGTTAATTGCTGCGGGCTTTTAAGAAACAACAGATGACCTCTCCTGCGGAATATGGGAAGGGGTGTCCTGGCTCATTCTGACGCTGACCTGAAAGGACCTTTCCAGGACGGCCATTCGAATGGTCAGCGCGTGCGCCGTCTTAAGATGTTGCAGGTGATCAAGGGAGCCAGAGGTCAATGCAGCTGCACTGCGGACTGCTAGGTGTATTGTCTGGGCTGTCGTTGCTTGTCCTTTGAATGAAACCGACAAGTAGATTTACTTTTTTGTTTCGGACATCAAAAGTTGAGAACTGAGTAGGTAGAATAGAAACCTTTAAAGCCCGGACATACTGTCTAATAAACGTGGATTTTTTTGAAAACAAATGTTTAATTTGAAGGGCTTTTTTTTTTTCTTATTTTGACTTTTTTTTTTATTCGTTGTGCTTAAAATGGAAGCTTAGTGGCCTACTGGTAAGGCTCTTGGCTTCCTAACCAAAGGGTCTCGGGTTCGAGTCTCTGTGAAACCTCGGATTCTTTATTTCGGGATTCTTAGAATGCCCATGAGTGCAGACAGCCCTAAAGGGTACCAGACATTAGTTTGCGGTTGGTCGTTTTGCTGTTCACATGACGCCCTTGTTAACAATTGGCTAAAGAAACAGATGGCCTTTACATCATCTGTAAGGTGTTCTTTTTTCTTTTGTTTTTAAATGAATTAAAAAGAAACTCAACATTTCTTTTGGAACTCTTTGTTTTTCTTTCAATATTCAGGTAGTCGTGGGGAAAGTATAGAAAAGTAATTGTTTGTGTTGGAGGGGGTGGGGGAAACAACAGTCTGAGACTCGTTCTTTCTGTTGATGGTAGCCTGTAAATGTGTATCATTCCTATGTTATTGGTGGCCATGTTTCACTGACATACAATGCATCCCTTACACCAACAAAGTCGCGTGTCCTCACTGCTATTTCGGGGTCAATAGATTTTTAATGAATTGAAAAGTTTGCTTCAAATCAACTCAACCGGGAACAGATTCAGGTGGTAAGAGAAGGGGAGAGAATATTTATTTCGGGAGGCAGAAAGGGGGGGGGAGGAGTACATTGAAAGGAATATCTCGCAGCAGACGTCAATTATTGGTTGTTCAATCCCAAACAGGTGGTGTTGCACGCGCGACCGCCTTTCGTCACAGACGACATCCATCTGAACCCAGCACCTTTAACCTTTGTTCTATTGGCAAGCTAATCTCGGCACGCGCTGTTTTTTTTTTTTTCTATTCTCTCCCTTTTGTGTGTATGTGAGTATGAGTCGCTGCGTTACCGTGTTCTGTATAGGCGGGAAAATGTAGCTTACAGTTGTCTGCTGGCTCACGTTTTAATGTTTGCATTGGTGAGTGACTTTGTTCACTGCATAGGTCTGATAAGGATTGGTTGTATGGTAGAACTTAGGGAAACAAAGGACAAAACATGCTGCTTGCGACCTTCTCATTGATTTCTAGATCTAGTTAGGATCTGTTTAAAGATTTCATCCACATTTTATAGTGGGCGATGTTGGAGTAGCTTCAATGGATAAATGAGCACAAGAAATGGAATCGTGTCTTTATGCCGAATACTTCAAGTATTTAAATCGGTTGTGGAGATCTCTTTGATAGGTCTTAAATAATTACATTTAAAATGTCATTGAATGAACTGTTAGTGTCCCTGGAAGTGATTTTGATTCATGCAGATATACAATTATAGTTAAGTGCGATTGGCATTTCAGCATTGTTCTAGTTCCAGTCCCGTTGCATATTTCCAACTCAAAATGAGACGAACTATTAAGTGACTATTTGGTTGAGCTCCACTAGTTCTAGAACCCTAGTGTAGACATTATTTTTTCAATGTGTCAAATGAGCTTTTGATTGGACGGTCGCCTCGACGTACCGTATATTAACCGGCAGGTTTTTGTTTTGTCACTTGTCGAGGGGGGGGGGGAGGTGTTACTGCGTAGTGTGAGTAGTGTTGACAAGTGGTCCACCCCGCCTCTTTGGGTCAGGTGGCTAGAAGGGATGGGGAGGGTCTGCACAGGTTTGTCCACCTTAAGGGCATTGTCCCTGTGGTTTCGAATTCGGGTGGCAGTGCTACCGTAGAGTACCTCGAGGGCTGCATATTGTTAAGGAAAATGACCGAAAAAAAAATTGGGGCGATAGTTGGCTGCATATGTCCATAAACTGTCCGATGAATCATTAACCAGCGCAGAGAACATTGACCGAAGCCTTGATATTTTTTTAAATATATTTTTTTTTGTTGCTTTGTTGATTTTTATTCGTATGTTTAGAAAAAGTAAACGAGAATGAACAATTACCTTCTACTCGAAACTAAACAATACAATTTCGTTGTGATTCTATTGAGCACAGTGTCACAGAGTTCTTTTTGAGATCTAGATAGTATCCATATATTAATATTCTCCAATTTTTATTTTTTTTTAATTCTTTGAAGTGATAGTGTTAACCAGAACTCTAATTTCAACAATGCTAGAATTGAGTTTGTCTCACAAGTTCCTGAAGAATGATCCTAATTAACGAGCGACAATTGTTGGAATTTCTGCTATAAAGGTTTCTTTTGTCTTAAAGACAATCCATACACTTTGAAGAAGAGAGTTTCTTCTTTGGCATATTTCTGAGTTCTAGACTAAAAGTTGCTTTCAAACTGCCCAGTATTTTATTTCAAACAAAACAAGAAGAGATCTATTAAAGGTCGAGGAACTGAACGCTCGGTGGAGAGCCTCATCAAAATGACGTTTGTTGTTATTGGTGGCTGATTTGGGAGAGGGGGGATGGTGCTGAGTGGACAGATTATTTGCAGGTAGCAATCAATGAAAGCTCTTTCTTCTTGGCACGTGGCTGAGATGCCTGGGGCTGGCCAGTAGATGCATTGTGACCGCAGGTCAAAGCACTGGACTATTGTCGTCGTGCGCCTTCTGTTCCGGTGGTGCTCACTGTCTGCATGGTGTGCGGACAGGGGTCATTGGCTTTGTGCATGGCTCCTCACTCACCCTTCTGACCTTTGGGAGCTTTTGAAAATTGGTACCCTATTTTAGTGGGGTTTTTTTTCAGTAGTGATTAAACGAACAAAAGGCTTATTGTTAAGTGGGAGGGGTTGTGTCGATTGTAATGTAAATGTTTGATCAGGATGGGGTGCCACCCCTGTCTTTACCACTTTAGTGATATCGGTAGATAGACTCTAGAGGTTGTACATAATTGAGCACTGAAGGGATCATGACTCATCATTGATGTTGTTGTTCCCAATGGAAGATAAAGAAAGGTCAAACGATAGTTTTAGAAACTCGAAAGATGCTTCTAAAAGTGCATCGTGCAAACAACGCTGACCCCTGTCAGTGTACATACTGTCCCTCAAGTCTCTGACATAAAGCTTGGTGCACGACACCGAGTGGGACAGCTTGTCACTGGTTAATGACGTCAGTTTGCATGCATGTGCATGAGATCGCGCCACAACGTTCTGTTGTGTTGGACTTCATCAGTCAGGTCTATCTTCTTAGCGTCATTGCAACATCACGGGTCTTATGTCATCTTAATGAACTCTGTTGCTTGGACTTGACTGGGGGCTTTACAATCATTAGAAATTGTGTTTTTGAGAGAGCAAGTCTTCTCGTGTCGATTTAGAGCAACAAAACCATTGAGTTGTTGCCCTTATTGACAATGTATTAATTAATGTTCTCAAGTCTTATCAAATTTTTACATTTGTTTCAGATTTAACTTTGTGTATAAATAATTTCAACAGACACATGTATAGGTAAGTGTTGCTGTGGTCTGTTGATATAAGGAAGAACTTTCATTATTCGGGAATAGTCTTCTTGGGTATAGAAATAGGCAGAGACTATTATTTATCAAATATAAAAAAAATCTACATGTACATTGCAAAACACTTTTAAAAGTAATTTTAAATATATGTTAAAGTTAATGTACGAGTTAGCCCGTGTATATTTTGGACTTGGTAAGATTCATGGCTTGTTAACTCAATGTTTTGTTTTGTTTCAGGCTTCCGTCTACCACTGTACATAGAACATCTCCTTGCACATCCGCCGCTGTGTATCACTCTCCAGTGTTTGTATTACTCCAACTGTGTAGTGGGACTCTAAGTGTTGCTGTTGTTTTTTGGTCGTTTGACTTTCATCGTCACATTCGTTTGAAATTGTTGAGAGTTGCTTTTTTTTTTTTTTTTAATCTTCTGCATTTGGTATTCGTCTTGTTCAAATCAACATCATTGGTCAGATCGAGATATGACTGAACACAGACCTTGACTTGTTCGTGAGACTGTTCATTTGTTTGGGAACTTGCTTGGAAGTCGATTATTGGACTCATGGACCAGAAAATACAATTTAGACAAATGTGCACATACAAAATAAACTTTGTTTTTTATTCCAATTTCAAACAATTTGGATTCATTTTCTTTGTGTTACGTCTATGAAATGCACTTAGATATATATAGAGAGAGAGACAGGGATATCATTTCAACACATTTAAAGAACTAATGGCCAGTGTTGTTGTTTTTATAAATAGTATATGCTATAAGGTTTGTCTCCGAAGTTTAAGGGTGCAATATTTCACTTGTCTTAGCATTCCTAGCTACTAACCTGAGCCATGACGTATCTGTATTAATTATGTTATTAACTATGGGAATGCTGACACTTAAAGCCGAAAATTCGCTGTTCAAGGAATCAATTGCACTTCCGGATAACTTGGGTTAGTTCACTTTTTGTTTAAATATTCCCACGACTATGATAGACATCGTGAACAACAGCTTGATTTCTCTGTAGTAACGTACGAGACGCAACAAGACTTTGTAAAAATCTGGCTCTTCTTTGTTCTTCAACTTTGTTGAAATGATTCATGGAAATTTAGGCAGAAAACCTTTTTTTTTTTATTTGTTGTTTTTTCTCTCTCTCTCTCTCTCACACACAGACAGACAAGTGAAAGTTTTAATTGCTTGAAGAATGATTCTTGAGAATAGCCAGAAGGGTGTTGGGGTGGCTTGGCATGATGGGGCGGCTGATGAGTGAGTTAGTTGTCTGAGACAAAGCCAGACGCCCTCCTAATATTTGAAGCTCTTCAGTCCCAAGAGAAGGAAATTAGTCCGGAAGTGCTAAATGATCTGCTCAAGCATGCGCAATGACTCATCTATTAGAAGGCGGAAAAAAGACATAAATTTAAATCTTTAAAAGTAAAAAAAAAATTAAAAACTAAATGAAAAAAAAAATAAAAAAAATGATGCCTTACAAGATTGTTACATTAAAATTATCTCATAGTCTCAGAATTGAAATAAAAGCTAAAATATTCTTTGTTTAGAAGTTTTAAAAATCTGAATCTTGTGACAGTGTGTTTGTTTAACTGACTCTATGTACCGGATCCGAACTGTCTTGAATTACGACTGATGAGTGGTTTATAAATGACTGCGTATGTGCTAAGTAGCATAAGGAAGGCTATGCCGGTACTGAAGGTATACCTAATAGATTGACATAGTAATTACATAAACATGATTTACATCTCTATGAGTGTTTCCTAGTCTACTAGAACTAGTCTACCGGACCTGTGTGTTGAGCACCTTGCTGTACGGAAGTGAAACATGGTCAACCTACTCATGGCAGGAAAAAAAGCTGAATGTTTTCCACCTCCGATGCCTAAGGCGGATCTTTAGAATAAGGTGGCAAGATAAGATAACCAATGAGGAAGTGCTACAAAGAGCAGGGTGCCAGGACATCCGCTCTGTTATCAGCAGCAGACGCCTTGGCTGGCTTGGCCACGTTCGTAGAATGCCAGAAGGTCGACTTCCACAGGACATCCTGTATGGCGATCTGATAGAAGGCAGGAGAGCCGCTGGTCGCCCACTTTTACGTTATACGGATGTATGCAAACGCGACATGAAGCTCTTCAAAATCGACACTGGCAACTGGGAAGAGGTGGCACTGGACAGATCCTCATGGAGAGAGAGCATAAAGGAAGGGTCAAAGATTGCAGATGCCATACACAACAGAAGCAGAAAGAAGGGTGAAAATGCAACGGCGCCTGGTGATTATATATGCCCAACCTGCGATCGCAGCTGTGTATCAAGGATTGGCCTCTTTAGTCACACAAGAAGTTGCAAAGGGAAAAGATCGTCTCTCGAGACGTAAAATGCCACACAGAACAAGCGACTCATTAACTGCCTCACGATAATAAAACTGTTTTGCCTGGCATAACAAATTGATACGATACAAGACTTGGATGCAGACACGTGATAGCGTGTTGAGATGTTCATGGTCAACAATGCTAGACATGAACTGCAATGTAATGCTTATTTCAAGAAGAAAACAGAATCAAGGACATGAGAACATGACTCTATTCAAAGACACGTTTCCAACAACCCAGAGACAACCTCGATGTTTCTTAAAACCCAGGGACAACCTCGATGTTTCTTACAATCTAAGGACAACCTCGATGTTTCTTCCAACCCAAGGACAACCTCGATGTTTCTTACAATCCCAGGACAACCTCGATGTTTCTTACAGCCCAGGGACAACCTCTGTGTTTTTTACAGCCCAGGGACAACCTCGATGTTTCTTACAGCCCAGGGACAACATCGGTGTTTCTTTCAGCTTGCTCGAGAAGTTATTCTTTGTAAGATTCCTTTTCATTATCTCAACTTGAAACGTGAAATATATTCAACAGATCATTTACTTTGAACAGGACAGTAAACAGTTTCCAGCAAGCCCCTCCAGGAATCTATTTTTTAAAACAACTTTTCATTTGCAAGCAAATTGTTTAGAAGCATCCCAGAGGAAGAGCTGCTCGTAAGTGTAAGCGTCCAAATGTTATTTAATATTTTTATGAGACTTGATCTGTCGTCGGGGAAAAGAAGCTAATTGAACAAGGAAGAAGCTATTCTGTGGCTTAAAAAACTAATACAAATCGTTTTTGGAACAAGAGAACCTTCATTACTCTCATTGTCCGCCATATCCTTTTCCTCAACAATGAAGAAACAAAATTTACGAAGCTAATGTTAAGGGTCGAAAGATAAAATTGAAATGTAATGATACCGGTACCGTTACGGGTACCAATATCGGAGAGTGAAGAAGACCTAGTTTAAGCAATTGAAATAAAATAAGAGCTTATCTAAGAGAAAGAACCTCCAATTCACTGCCATATATCTCAATACTACATGGTTAAACTCTCCATTTTCATACATAAAATTAATTACCACTAATTGCTTAATTAATGTGTTAATTTTTTGAATGACTCGTATTTTGTCAATGAAGAAGTATGCACAATTTCAAAAACTCTGATCCAACGAAGTGAAGTGGAAGAAAACAAAAGGACTATTTTTGAGAGGGAGTTATTATAAGCTTTTGTAATAGCTTCAAAACGTTCGTTGACATCAGATAGACCCGGCACAACTGTCCTTAACAACATCAGGCATACAATCATTTTTTTTTTTGCAAATAGTTTACCCAATGCATTTTAAAATATTGTAATGGCGGATATCAAAATTTGTCGCCCGAGAGGCCACACACTACATTGTTTGGCATAAACTTAAAGTTAGTTGGACACGCCATCTTAGTATAGAAACATGTTCCATGGAGACACAGAGAAGAAGGGACAAAAATAGAGACCGGCACAACAGAAATAGTAAAGAAAAAGGATAAAAAAAAAGTTAATATATTTGAAGAAAAAACAGCTAAAGAGAGAAAAATAAAAGATAGAAAAAGAAGTAATTGAAGAGAAAGTGAGAAAAAGAAAGGGTAATGTAGAAGAAAAAGAAAGGGTAATGTAGAAGAAAAAGAAAGGGTGATGTAGAAGAAAAAGAAAGGGTAATGTAGAAGAAAAAGAAAGGGTAATTTAGAAGAAAAAGAAAGGGTAATGTAGAAGAAAAAGAAAGGGTAATGTAGAAGAAAAAGAAAGGGTAATGTAGAAGAAAAAGAAAGGGTGATGTAGAAGGAATAGAACATTTGAGAACGACCCCAAAAAAAAGGGAAGAGAAAGAGTGATAGTGATAAAGTTTTTAAAAAGTCTGATAGATGTTTGAGAAAGAGTAGAGGGGGAAAATATACAACTTTGGTTAAGAGTAGAAGAAAAAAAGAGAAAGTGAAAGAAAAAAATGTTAAAGAGAATAATAAAAAGAGAACAAATGATAGAAACAAAGAGAAATAGCGAACGGAGAGAAAGAATAGAGAAGGTGAGAATTTTCTGACTAACAAGCTTTCTCAACGATCACTTGATAGATAACGCTAAATGCAGCGGCGGCGCAAGGCGTGGGCGACGCCTACGATATCGTTGTTGGAGCTCACACCTTGATGGTTTATCCTTAAAAGAGGTGCATCTGGTAATACAAAATCACCTAAATTAACTTCAACCTTTATTCAAACTAATTAACCACACACATGTCGAAATCTGTTACTGACTCGTAAGGTAAAAGAGTCAAAATATGTATCTTTGTGCTGTTACGTATCTAGGCATTGTTTTTTTTTTCTTTGACCTGTTGCGGTCGAGAGACGGGGAGGTTGTCTGCCCCTTGTGTAATAAGTTTGTTTTTTTTTTATTCGTCAAGCCACACAGACAGTGACCGGTCCTTGACCTATGTGTGTACCTCTGGTTGAAAGGAGGGTGGTTTTTTTTTCTTTTCTTCTGTCTCTTTGAAGAGCGTTCTAGATCTGGGTGTTGATGACTTTCTGTTCTAGAAATCACTGGATATCGACGCGTGGTAGATTATATAAAGACCGCTCGCGTAACGTTGACGGACAGACATACGGAGACAGCCGTGGGACAGAATAGCGGAGACATTGCGCTACCCGTGCGTGGTATACCACTTGATCGTGTAAGTTTTTTTTTTTATTCAAGGCCTTGCTTGTATTTGTAATTACATTTTCAAACTCTTGTATTGTAATATTTTTACATGCCATTTTTGTAAAAGGGTTTTGGTCAACACATCAATTCTGTATTGAGTAAATGTTTATTTTTCTTTCTTGTAACTTTATATTTGATTAAACATTAAGTTGATAGTTTACCTTCCGATTTCTTGTGTCATTTTTTTTTGTTATTCATTGTAAGTCTTTGATTAAATTCAGACTTAAGATAAGTGACACAACTCCTTTTCTATTGTCACGTTCCCCTAGGCAAGCCATTTAAAAGTAGAATTCAATTCGTAATACGTGACAAAAGAAGTTTGGGGGCTCGTCCGGGATATTTTTCTGAACCTATTTTCGTCTTACTTGAGTAATTTTGTAAAGGCGAAGTTGACTTTAACAAAATTTTTTTTGTGTCAAAGAGTCGGAAGTAAAGTATCAATAGTATTGACCAAACTCTCTTAAGGTTTTTTTGTTGTACTGATTTTGTACTGTATATTTACATTGTATACATATTTTTGCTTGATCGTTTGCTAGTTAGTCATGGATATTCAGGTTTTTCTTGCAAATCCCTCTGTGGAAGAGCTTGATGCTTTTACTAGGAAGGAACTGGTCCTTATTTCTAAACATTTAGGGTTAAAAATAAAATCAAATGCCCTTAAACAAGAAATCAGAGATAACATTGTAATCCATTATGTAGACGAGGAAGTGTTTTCTGAAGACCTTTTAGAAACCCTTAGACCCGATGAGGGTAAATCAGATTTAGAACTTCAGATAAAATTAAAACAAATGGAAATAGAAGCCCAGACGGCTAGAGAGCAGAGAGAAATTAAACAAAAAGAATTAGAGCTTGCAGCGGCTAGAGAGCAGAAAGAAATGGAAATAGAAGCCCAGAAGGAAATTAAACAAAAAGAATTAGAGCAGAAAGAAATGGAAATAGAAGCCCAGAAGGAAATTAAACAAAAAGAATTAGAGCAGAAAGAAATGGAAATGAAATTACAAATAGAGTTAAAAAAATTAGAGTTAGCTGCTAATGTAAGACCAGATTCTTCCCCTGCCAGTCATACTGCTGAAGCAACAAAATTTTTGAAAATAATTCCACGCTTTAATGAAGCCACAATTGACAATTATTTTCCACAATTTGAACTTTGTGTGAAAAATTTTAATGTACCTGAAACTTTGTGGCCCACTTTGCTGCTAACAGTTTTGACTGGTAGAGCTGCAGACGTATTTTGTTCTTTGACCATTGAACAACAAAAAGATTATAATGTTGTTAAGGCCTTAATTCTTAAGGCATATGAACTTGTTCCGGAAGCTTACCGAAAGCAGTTCAGGGATTGTCGCAAATCGGATGGCCAAACCCATGTAGAATTCCTGCGGGAAAAGGAGCGACGCTTTGAAAAATGGCTCACTTCCAGGGAAATCGGCACCGACTTTGCAAAATTCAAGAACCTAATGCTGATGGAAGAGTTCAAGAGTTGTGTGCGGCTGGACGTCCGTACGCATATAGCTGATCGTGGCGAGGAAGATGTGCACAAGGCTGCAGTGTTGGCAGACGATTATATAATCTCACATCAATTTGCCAAGTATACGACGGATGTCAAGCCAAAACAAGTCAAACAGCCTGAGTCCACTGCTAGCAACTCCATCAAGAACAGCAGTACAAACGACAGAAAACCTACTACAAGTAAAGCTACTTGTTCCTACTGCAAACGAGAAGGCCATAAAATTGACGATTGTTGGAAATTGAGGAAGAGAAACGAAAAAGCTCCTTCAAAAGTCAGCGCTTGCACAGTACAGTGGTCGTCGAGGTTTACTCCCTCATCATCAAGCCATATCAAGAATACCTCGACACCACCTGTTTCAAATGTATTGACTGTACAAGACTCTCCGAAAATGTCTCCACGGTGTTCAAATGACTCAACAGTGAGTTCTTCAAATTCATCTTTACGATGTTCCAATGACTCAAACAAGAGTTTTTCAAATACATCAAGCCGATGTTCCAATGACTCAAACAAGAGTTTACCTAATACATCACCCCGATGTTCCAATGACTCTAACCAGAGTTCCCATAATACATCACCCCGATGTTCCAATGACTCTATCCAGAGTTCCCATAATACATCATCCCGATGTTCCCATGACTCTATCAAGAGTTCCCATAAGACATCACCCCGATGTTCCAATGACTCTATCCAGAGTTCCCATAATACATCATCCCGATGTTCCCATGACTCTATCAAGAGTTCCCATAAGACATCACCCCGATGTTCCAATGACTCCATCAAGAGTTCTCCAAATACATCCAAAAGATGTTCTACTGACTCAAGAAAGAGTTTCTCCACTGCGTCTCCTAAAGATGTCAATGACTCCAGCGAGAGTTCGACCCAAGTCCAGTCTGCATCAACCAAAATTGATGTTTTATTAGAGGATTTTAAGCCTTTCATTTCGGAAGGATTTGTATCACTACCCGGTGATTCTACAAGTCTACGACCTATCACCATTTTGAGAGACACAGGTGCCTCACAATCGCTACTTTTAGAGGGTATCTTGCCCTTGTCTAAATCATCATCGACTGGGAAGAGCATCCTGTTACGAGGCGTAGAGCTTGGATGTATAGATGTGCCTCTACATCTAATCGACATAAAGTCAAATCTCATTACTGGACCGGTTGTTGTAGGTGTCCGACCAACATTACCATTGGAAGGCATATCGTTGCTGTTAGGCAATGACTTAGCAGGTGGAAAGGTGATAGCCGAACCCATCGTCACTCAAACACCCGACTTATCTGCCACACCCGAGGAAGACCTAGAGTTATATCCAGCGTGTGCAGTAACAAGGGCAATGAGGTTGAAAGCATCTCAACAAGAGAACGTCGTCAAGGCCAACAGTAACCAAGATGATGTGGACTTGAGCACCACATTCTTTGCTTCTCTTGAAGAAGAACCAACGCCAAATTCTGAAAAGCCGGCATCAACTCGAAAACAGTTGATTGAGGACCAAAAGAAGGATCCAGAGCTCGCCAAACTCCGAGAAACCGCAATGACATCACAAGAGGCAGAGCTAGCATCAACGTGCTACTACATCCAAGATGATATGCTCTTCAGGAAATGGAAACCTCCAGACGCATCCAACGAAGAAGAATGGAGAATATGCCATCAACTAGTGTTACCAGAAAGATACCGAGCGTACATCATGAATCTGGCTCATGACACACCAATGTCAGGTCATCTCGGCATACACAAGACATACCACAAGATTATGTCACACTTTTTCTGGCCACGTTTGAAGAAAGATGTCATCCAGTACTGCCGATCCTGTCATGCCTGTCAGATGGTTGGCAAGCCAAATCAAAAGATCCCTGTTGCTCCTCTGAAGCCGATTCCAGCCTTTGAAGAACCTTTCAGCAGAGTACTTATTGACTGTGTTGGTCCTCTCCCAAGGACAAAAGCTGGCAACCAATACCTGTTGACCCTTATGTGTGCTTCAACTCGTTTTCCTGAAGCTATTCCTCTAAGGAACATAAAAGCATCAAACATTGTGAAGGCCTTAATCAAGTTCTTTACTCTATTTGGTCTACCAAAGTCCATCCAATCGGACCAAGGAACGAATTTCACGGCCAATCTTTTCAAGCAAGTCATGACTCAGTTGGGCATCAAACACTGCATGTCAAGTGCGTATCATGCCGAGTCGCAAGGCGCTCTTGAGCGATTCCATCAGACTCTCAAGAACATGATCCGAACCTATTGCTTTGAGCACGAAAAAGACTGGGACGAAGGAATCCACATGCTGCTGTTTGCAACCCGTGAATCCGTCCAGGAATCGTTGGGATTCAGCCCTTTTGACTTAGTCTTTGGCCATTCGGTGCGCGGTCCCTTGAAATGTATAAAAGAGACTTTGTTGTCACCAACAGCCACTGAAGGACTTTTAGACTATGTAATTAAGTTTAAAACTAGACTTTATGATGCTTGTGTTCTGGCCAAAAATAATTTACAAAACACCCAATCCAGCATGAAACGCTGGTATGATAGAAAGGCCCGTGTTAGAGAATTTTCTCCCGGGGATAAGGTGCTTCTATTTTTGCCCATACCAGGTCAACCCTTGCAAGCAAGATATTTTGGTCCCTATGAAATTGAGACCAAAATTAGTGACCTCAATTACACAATCAAAACTCCTGACCGTAGGAAAAAGACTCAGCTATGTCATATAAACATGCTGAAGCCTTATGTATCTCGGCCAGATCACTCAGATAAGAGTAATTGTGTTTTAAATACAGTCAAAAGTTGTTCAAATAGCCATGTTTCTCCTATTGATGATGATATTGTAAAGGAGAAATTTGGACAATACAAAATACCTAATTCTTTTGTATTACAGAATTTGGATGTAAAACTGTCTCATCTGTCTTCGACAGAAAGGCCAGTTATCATGAAACTCATTAATGAATTTAATGACATTTTTTCTGATGTACCAAAACAGACTAATGTTATAATGCATGATGTAGATGTTGGCGAGGCTACTCCAGTCAAGCAGCATCCTTACAGGGTCAACCCTGAAAAACTTGCCATACTTAGGTCAGAAATCAAGTATATGCTTGAAAATGACCTCATTGAACCAAGTTCCAGTAGCTGGAGCTCCCCATGTGTCTTGATACCTAAACAGGACAAGACTTATCGTTTTTGTACAGACTACCGTAAGGTAAATGCTGTAACAAAGACCGATTCGTTTCCTATCCCTAGGATAGACGATCTCATAGATCGTATTGGTGACGCTAAGTACATCACCAAAATAGACCTACTTTCAGGTTATTGGCAGGTTCCCCTGACTGATAGGGCAAAGGAAATCTCCGCCTTTGTCACCCCTGATGGTCTGTACCAATACAAAGTGATGCCATTTGGCATGAAGAATGCTCCTGCCACTTTCCAGAGAATGATAAATGCCCTGCTTGCTGACATGGAGAATTGCCACGCATACATAGACGATGTAGTAATTTTTAGCCAAGATTTTTCTAGCCATTGTAAACAACTGCATTGTCTTTTTACTAAAATTTTACATGCAAAAATTACTGTAAACCTGAGTAAGAGTGATTTTTGCCAGGCTTCAATCCAATACTTAGGCCATATTGTAGGACAAGGCCAGGTGAAACCTGTAATGGCCAAAGTAGAAGCTATCCAAGCTTTCCCTATCCCTGCTGATCGGAAACAACTCCGAAGATTTTTGGGAATGTCTGGATATTATAGAAAATTTTGCGAAAATTTTTCTGTCATTGCCAGTCCTTTAACAAACCTCCTGAGAAAGAACGTCCGATTTACTTGGACGGATGAATGTCAGAAAGCCTTTAACCAAATCAAGCAGATATTATCTAGCTCTCCCATTTTGATGGCTCCTGACTTCGGAAAACCTTTTAGGTTAGCTATTGACGCCAGTGACACAGGTGTTGGGTCAGTCCTTTACCAAGAAGATAATTTCCAAGTAGAGCACCCTATTTGTTTCTTTTCCAAGAAATTTAATAGACATCAAAGAAATTATTCTACTGTGGAAAAAGAATGTCTTGGGTTGATTCTTTCTATACAACACTTTGATTTTTATATCAGTGGGTCCAGATGGCCACTGGTTGTATTTACTGACCACAATCCCCTTACATTTATCCACAAAATGTCTGGCAAGAACCAACGACTTCTCAGGTGGAGTTTATTTTTACAAGAGTACAACCTAGATCTTAAACACATAAAAGGCAGCGAAAATGTTATCGCCGATGCCTTATCTAGATTGTAAAAAGTATTTTGATGTATATATTTTTTATATATATATCATGATAAATACATTCTGTAATGTAAATATTTTTTGTAATTCTAAAAAGATTTCCATTTTCGTGGAAATGTAAACTTTTTATTTTTAGGAGGGAGGTGTTACGTATCTAGGCATTGTTTTTTTTTTCTTTGACCTGTTGCGGTCGAGAGACGGGGAGGTTGTCTGCCCCTTGTGTAATAAGTTTGTTTGTTTTTTATTCGTCAAGCCACACAGACAGTGACCGGTCCTTGACCTATGTGTGTACCTCTGGTTGAAAGGAGGGTGGTTTTTTTTTCTTTTCTTCTGTCTCTTTGAAGAGCGTTCTAGATCTGGGTGTTGATGACTTTCTGTTCTAGAAATCACTGGATATCGACGCGTGGTAGATTATATAAAGACCGCTCGCGTAACGTTGACGGACAGACATACGGAGACAGCCGTGGGACAGAATAGCGGAGACATTGCGCTACCCGTGCGTGGTATACCACTTGATCGTGTAAGTTTTTTTTTTATTCAAGGCCTTGCTTGTATTTGTAATTACATTTTCAAACTCTTGTATTGTAATATTTTTACATGCCATTTTTGTAAAAGGGTTTTGGTCAACACATCAATTCTGTATTGAGTAAATGTTTATTTTTCTTTCTTGTAACTTTATATTTGATTAAACATTAAGTTGATAGTTTACCTTCCGATTTCTTGTGTCATTTTTTTTTGTTATTCATTGTAAGTCTTTGATTAAATTCAGACTTAAGATAAGTGACACAACTCCTTTTCTATTGTCACGTTCCCCTAGGCAAGCCATTTAAAAGTAGAATTCAATTCGTAATACGTGACAGTGCTCAAATGTATTAGAGACTGTAAAAAAGTTACTGATTCTTTCGATTATGTTTGACTTTGTGGTGCATTTAGAGACGGGTAGATTTCTGTATATTGTATAGCATGCAAATAAATGCAGAAAAAAACTAAATGATGATCAATAGTCAACATGGCCTTAAAAGGGACATCAGTATTGGAAGTGAAAAGCTGACAAGCGTCAGTAGTTTCAAATACCTCGGACCTATTGTCTCCAATGAGGGAACGTAACCTGAACTACTGTCCCGAATTGCACAGTCCACATCAGCACTTTCAAAACTTGAAATAATATGGAAAGACAAAAGCATAGTCCTCGGCACCATAATCAGACTGATGCGCTCCCTGATCATGGCCACATTCTTATATGCTTGCGAGTCTTGGACTCTGACTAGAGAGGAGGATCCTAGCAATGGAATTGAGATGCTACAGAAGGATCCTAGATATCAAATTGAAAGACCGCATCACAAAAAAAGAGATTAGAGACATGGTTACTACAGCGATTGGACCCCACGATGACCTGCTAACTATCGTAAACAAAACGCAAGCTTAAAAATCTATATTACAATGTCTTCGGGGCTTGCAAAGACCCTCCTTCAGGGAAAAGTACCAGGAAAAAGAAGAAGAGGCGGCAGAGAAAGCGATAGGAAGACAACATAAAAGAATGGACGGGCCTGCCATTGAAAGAGGCTCTATCTAAGGCATAAGACAGAGAGGAATGGAGAAAGACGGTCGACAAATCTTGTATGGTGCCCTAACGGTCCAACAGACTAAGGGATAGGTAAATGTAAAAAAAGATTAGGTCATACATCAATCAGCACAATAATTGGACAAATTATCGGAACATATTTAACTACTACAGTACTGGGTTAAATATTCACAACTGTTGTGTCCAAGGATACGATGGTAGGCGTAAAATGTTTGTTGTTTGTAAAATGTTTTACATGTTTCGGATGTTCCTTCAGAGTTGAAGATAGTTTACTTCCTAGTCCAAACCTCCCACAGGACGACGGGGGATGGGAGCGGGCAGCGTTTGAACCCGGGACCATCGATAAATCCGAACGACAGTCCAGCGTGCAAACCGCCGACCAGGCAGCCAGGTACTTTTGTGTCAATAGCAGGAATGATCTTTGCACTAGTCTTATTTCATTGGCTGACTAACGAGGACATGGTGCTCAGAGCAAATGTGACCTCGGAGTTGGTAGATAAAGGCTACAGACCGGTATTTGTTAGGCGACAAATGTAAAAAAACAACAAGGTTACAAAAACACAAACTCAAAATCGGCCCCCGAAGTAGTCCACCCAGGCAAGTAAAAAGGCAGGTATCAATATTTTCAGAAAGAACATCAGAATTGAATTCGATCAAAGACAAATGACAGAGAAGAATGGAGAAAGAAGGTTGACAGATGGTGCCCCAGCGGTACAGCAAACCAAAGGATAGGTGAAAGTGAATGTAAAGTTAAATGTGAACCTGGCCTAACTGATGTCTTATAATGAATATCTAATTGATGTAATTGCTTTGTAAATGGTCAATCTCTAATTCCTCAAAACAAAAAAAAAAAGAACATCACGTACAATGTAAAATTGAAAAAATAAATAAATTAACTACTTGGCTCATTTTCGTTTTATATCTATTCTGGAGCACGCGATAATACGAAAAATTACTTATTAATTGTTTTTTTAAATTATGCCCAACTTATATGCATACTAAATAGATTTTTTCTCTTTAAAAAAAAGTTTACATTTTTTTTTCGTGTAAATGTAGTAGTTAGTATGACAGACCTTACTTAACTTAACAATACAAATGTAAAAAAAAAAAAAAAATTGACAAAAAATTAAAAACCGTTTGCATAAATGTGTTGCAAATATGGCAACATATTTCATCCTCTACTAAAGAGCCTAGAGTGTTTGTTACTATTAATAGTGAATAGTTTTATTATTATAGCTTTTATATAGCGCTACTTTCATGCTTATAGGGGGAGGGGTATCTAGGAGTTGGTTTTCCGTACTGCCTTTGGGCGCTCAGTAAACACAACTCTGCCCGAGTCGGGTGTCGAACCTCGAGCCCCCTTGTAGGTAGCCAAGCCAAGCCAAGTTCAAGCTTCCCAATAGTTGTAACAGTGGTGTATTCTTATGAAAAAATGCTTGCATAAGTGATTAAAAATGTTTCGCTTCTAGAAAAGAAAAAAGTAGCCGTAGCATCAAAACTTTGAAGGACTTAATATTATGATGTCGGATTTTCACTATTTTTTCTAGTTTACGAGATCTAAAGGGGACGGACGGAGAGACATTTCACACAAAACTAATAGCGTCTTTTCCCCTTTCGGTGCCGCTAAAAATGTATGGAATTAGAACCTGATCCTTACTAAGGCATTGGAAATGGTAAGATGTGATGGCTTATCTCCATGATTGGGTGCCCTACAAGATTCCTTTCCATTCTCCACAAGCTTCATAATGGGACAAACAAGCCGAATTAGACCGAGACCGTTCTTTACAGAAGACCCAAACACCGACCGGCAACGTCACAACCTGTGGGCAGTTTAGACCAATAGCTCGTTGCAACATCGTAAACACCTGTTTGACACCCGAATTCCCAAAGGCAGCACGGAAACCTTTTTCAAGATACCACCTCCCCCCCCCCTCCCATTTGTCCACAAATGAGATTGGACCAAAGCGCTATGCGTATGATATAAGCATTAAAGTAGCCCTTTCTAAAAGTATCACTATTTAAAAGTAGCACTATACAAAAGTAGCATTATATAAAAGCTGTTAAAAAAACAACTAACTTTTCAAATTGAAAATTAAAACAAATTTAAAAAATCAATTGGTTAGAATTATCTTGTCTGCTTGTCAGTGTTACCGTTAATGCCGATATATCTCTCAAACTTGAATTACAATAGGTACTCTGCTCTTTGATCTCAGCAAGGGTTAACGTAGTAGGATAGTACAGTTTATTTCATTCTTTTTATTTTCATTTTCTCAATTGGAATTTAAAGATATAATTTGACAGTTTGTATACATACTTTGCTAAGAGGGCCTGACAAAATATATAATGAAATAAAATTTGGGTCTTTGGCCGACATTGTGTACATGAATGTCAGGTGGTTGTGGATGTGACACACAGGATGTCATCTTCAGGATACAGGTTTAGATTTCTCAGTCGTAATCCATTAAGTACTGGAATAAAGTCCCGATGAACCAGTACTTCCGTATGCTAAGTTTAGCAGTTTAGACATTTCGTAGTTAAGAGCAAAAAAAAGTAGCTTACTATAAAAAAAATGCACAGTTATAATATATTCTAAGTAATAAAATGCAAGTCTAGAGAAAAAAAATCCATCTTTTGGTCTGAGATTAGAATTAATGAAGGCTTAAAGTTTCCGACCGTATGCTGTCGACATTCTCATCTCATTTCCTATCAGATCAAAAGATCATAAATCTTTATTTTAAAGAATCTCTCTCTCTCTCTCTCATTATCCGCTGACAAAGAGAGATCATGCATACCTTAATTAGTCTGGGAGTCTAGGGTCTGACTGTAGACCTTCTTATCTGCATGCATGTCTTAATGAACTCTAGAAAAGGGACAACGTGCGGACCAATGAACGCATTTTACACACACCTTCCAATCAACGTTAGCTGTTGATAACTGATACTTTTTATTGAAATATAGATAGGTCAACATTTCCTTATTCTTTTGAATGAAGTTCAGTTTTATAATCCTATACCATCATTACATAGTAGCAAACCGACCATCGGCATAAAACGGTTATGTCTGCGTTGGATGTGGCAAAATATGTAGATCATAGCTAGGACTACGTAGCCATGTAAAAATACTGTACTCCTCCTTAATCTTCGGACTCGCTAGTAGTAGTATTTAGTTCGATTTATTATATGAAATAGCTACATGATTTTTTTTTCTTTACTAGAAGTTTTTACTAAACAAATAATGTCGGAGTATCGTACAGTGTGTGTAATGTCTACAGCAAGTTACTTAACAATAAATAAACAAATAAATGCAAATAAATATCTTAAGTAGATACATGGACGTTTACATTTGAAGTCATTCTCATGCATAACTTGTGGTGAAAGTTGACCGCTCTAGATTTAGCCATTTTAGTTACAGAAGAATCTGACCCTCTTGAACAAGAAACAAACGTCAGTAATTTATCTTAGTGACTACGTAGTGTCTCGAGACAGAAGGAGACATAATTATTTAGGTGGTCAAATCTTAGCCACTTTCTCATTTCTAAATAAGGACGTCCTGTGAGAAGCTGTTCAAATCTTGTTTCTTCCAAATCGCACTCGCACAGTGACCTTCACCTTTATAAAGACATGAATATTGATTTCAACAATCAACTTTGTAAAGTGAGACATGCATTTACAGTTTCTGTGAGGTCTGCAGGCTGGACATAACAGCAGGACGACACGTGATTTCGTATTTAGTGCGCAAGTGTTGTTTTTTCCAATGATTTTTAAACAATTTTCGTCCTCATTGGTAACATTTGAAGGGTCAAAGGTCATGCTCAATAAACTTTTGTATGTTTAAAAAAAGGAGGAGGGGCTATATCTACTTCTGTATATGTTTATGAAATAAACTGTACACAGGCGTCTAGGCACTCCTACATTCAAACGGTTGATCGATCAACAGACAGAAAGACAGACAGACAGACAAGACAGGCAGATAGATAGATAGATAGATAGATAGATAGATAGATAGATAGATAGATAGATAGATAGATAGATAGATAGATAGATAGATAGATAGATAGATTCAAAGTTATACCGTGCAACCCACCTGTTTCAAAAGCTCAAATTTGAATTTTTAAAAGATTTTTACTGGCTGTTTCCGACTTCACTGATACACCACCACTCTGTTCCCTTCCCACGAACTCACTTCCACACGCGAACAACTAAATCCACTCTCACACAGACACACACTCACACACACGCACGCGGCCAGGACTCACCCCCCCCCCCCCCGCCTGTATAAAAATCGCATACCTCATACTCACTCATGTGGGAGCAGATGGCCACACGCGCCCGTCTCACCTACCCACCCCTTCGAAAAACTACTCAACATCTTTGTCCTCGTACTCCCCACAATGACAGACACCCCTCGTCCCAAATCGTACCCCTCCCCTGGCACCTTTTTTTAAAAAAAAATTCTGTTTATTCATACACCTATCCTGGGTTTGAGATTCGACGCTTTATATTCCCCTCAACCCTATTCCACAATCTCACATATGAAGCAGATGCGACCCTTAGTTTGAGTTGACAACTAGAGTTGCTAGTGTTGAGGCTGTCATCGTTCGGGAGTAGGACAAGTTTTAGGGTTTTGCTAGTCCTTTCAACTTCAGTCATTAACTCCCTCTATAAGAGTGTTTGAGCGTGTCTATTTATGCATTGACTTTGTTGCTTGCTATTATAAATGTCGAACTGCGATTTGCTCTGAATCCATCTCACTTCAGTTCAACAGTTCTTAAGTGTATGCGCTAATGGGCACAGCTATAAACTAGTTGATGATGCAACAATTGATTTGGCACAGATCATAGAATGCTGACCATGTCCTTCAAAACTGCATTCTTTACCAAGAGGCCCGAACAAAATACTGGCCTCAAAACACCCTTATAGAATGAAAACTATATTAAGAGATGCCTGATTTGGAAACCACCGCACAGTTCATCTCATATATTGGTCTAGTCTAGTCGCTCCGGCTCCAACAGTTCATCTCATATATTGGTCTAGTATAGTCGCTCCAACAGTTCATCTCATATATTGGTCTAGTATAGTCGCTCCAACAGCTCATCTCGAATATCGGTCTCTAACTTTTGTTCCGTTAACTCAAAAAGAAACTGTTTATCGAATTTATCCCAAGTCCTTCATCAAAGTGTAACATACTGCACCATAGGCTACTATAACCAGTGACTCGATCCAGCTTTGTTAACATTTCTTAATTGGACATTTCGGAAGATAAAATGTATGAGACCTGCGAACACTATTTGTTTTTACAAAGGATCAAGCTGAACATTTTCACACTTTTTTCTTTACTAGACAAAACAAGAATCAATAAAACGAAAATTAGCCAAGTAGTTAATTGACTATTGGTAATTAATTATTTCGTTTGGTTTCTCGAACAATGGAAAGAAATTGTACTTGAGTTACAAAATGGGATAAGATGAAAAGTCTGAAACTAAATATAGATAACTATAAAACCTTCTATTTTCATAAGCACTTTCCTGGCACAGTGGTTTGTGTATTGGCTTAAGGAGACTTTAGGCCTTGAGTTCGAATTCAAGTCGTTCAACTTTTTAAAAGATTTTTACAAATGAATTTAAAAAGCGATCACGATAATATTCATTCTTCTTTCTCTCTTCCCCCCCCCCCCTTTTTACCAACTGGTCCAGACAAAAGATAGGATCGTATCGCATTGAGAAAGCTAAAAGCATGAAATTGAGCTAAACAAAAACAATTGGTACAAATATTTCTAAACGCACATAGTCTAGATCTATTACAAATTTAATTACATGACTGATCCAAATTTATGCAACTACACTTACTATAAGTTTTTTAAAAAAGCTTTTTTCTTGTTTCTTTGTTTAGTCCAATAAGGGAGAGTACTAACGTACTTCATCAACAGATGAAGTTCTTGAAAAGACGGTAGTTTGAAAAAGTGGAAAAACACGAAACTCTCCTAGATGTGCGAACTGAGAAATATCGAGGTGCAGATCTTACAATGAAAGTGGAGACAGACTAATTACACCTTAAGAAAAGATCCCCTAACAACAGAGCTAAACAGGCCTTAGATTTGAACCAACACGGCACAAGACTTAGAAGAAGGCCAAAAGAAACAGGGCAACTTAGTTGAAGCTGAAATGGAAGGAAAAAACTTGGAAGCAATGAGAACAACTAACAAGGACCGTGGAGAGTGGGGCGTGTTTTTACTGACGCCCTATGTGCTATGAGAAACAAGTACAGATGTGATAATGATGAGCTACTATTGCATTTTAACTTTGGCGACATTTTAAAAGTTTTGCTTTTTTATATATCTTAGAATATGCCATTATAGATGAAAAATCTAAGAAATATGTCGTATATCTGTCATGGACTGTGAATATTTTTCATGTATTTATATTCATTAATGGTAGTAGAATTCGAAATAATAGAAATGTTTGATTTGTAAAGTGCAGTTTGCTTTGATGGAAGTCTCGGATTTATATTGAGATATAGAAACATTTTTTTTTGGATTTCAAGGGCCTCAAATCACTAAATACCTGAACTCCAATTTATGAAGAACTGTCTGATCTGGAAACCACTGCGCGGTCCATCTCAGATATAGGATCACTGATCTGAATCTTCCAACATGAAAAATGAGAATGAAATAGAAGAAGAAGCTTATTACCTCCAAAGACTATCCTTCACTGAACAGTAACAGGGAAAAGAAGAAGAGGCAGACAGGGAAAGCGATGGGAAGACAACAAAAAAGTAGTAACATACCTGTCATTTAAAGAGGCTCTATCCAATTCAAAAGAGAGAAAGGAATGGAGAAAGATGGTCAACAGATCATGTGTGGTGCCGCAACGGTTCAGCAGACTTAAGGAAGGTGAAAGGACGTCTTTTGGCTCGTCCTTGTGCTGCTCTCCCTGTTCTCTCGTAGACCCGTGAGGCACTAAAGAGGTCCACTTCAAAGAATCTGTGGACGTCTCAAGTAAATAGTTTTGCTACAACTATTAGTTGTTAAAAGTGTTAAGAAAACATTTTGAAAGAAAAATAATTTTAAAAAGCAACTAGCCTACTTCTTGGCTGATTAATTGAGACTATGGGGGGAGGGGGGGGGGGGTAAACAAGAACAAACGAAATAGGATGAAGGCAAAAAAAAGTATTCACTTTGACTAGTCCAAGCCCAGCTGTTAAGGGCAAGGTTTTTTTTCCTCCCCCACAAGTTGGTCAAACAGATTTTTATTACATTGAACTAATCATAAATATAATAATCGTGTGGTCCTCCCTGCCATCTGTCCAGTCCGCCGTCTCTCATAGCGCAACTTACGAGGTAATGATTAAGCTGGGTGACGTCATAGAAGGGGACGCTGTAATTGGGGTGCTGAAGATGTTCTGGTCACGTGCCACGGGTGGACGGTACCCATTTCTTTGTCGGACACTGACTCACTTTTTTTTGTTTTTCAAACCAGTTTAGATCCTGCGTTTTCATTGGCTCTCACACTCTCTGGCACGTGCAAACACAAACAGCATCAAGAGGCTCTTGTGATCTTGAAGAAAAGAATGATTCCATAAACTCACGTAGACTATATGTTCACCGATTTCGTTTTTAAACTTAATGCTTCTTTAGCCACATAAATAGGTGACTTCCTGGTCGTGTGGTTTTCGCTCTGGACTGTTGTCTCAATGGTCCAGGTTCGAACCTTGTCCGCTGCCGTTGATCAGTGGGAGGACAAAGTTTGTACAACATAGCAAGCAGTAGTCTGCCATAAATCTAAATACACAATGGACAAACCCTGTCAGATACCTCTTACTTTCAAAAACAATATTGACTTTTATTCGAGCGTAGCGCATATAAAAATCACACTAATACTTTCACAACCTGGTTACATCCACGAAGAGTGTGTTAGCTTATAACAATCGTAAAAAAAAAAATTAACATTTTCTCTGCATTTCTAACTAATTCATTGTTTAGCAGCTTTGAAAAAAAGATCTAATTTAATTTTAGTGTGTGAATTGATGTTTTGTGAATTGATGTTTTGTGAATTGATGTTTTGTGAATTGATGTTTTGTGAGTTTTGGATTGACTTCTGCTATCGTTCATTTTCATCACGTGCGAGAACTTCGTTGTTTGTTTTCTTTGTTTCCCTGGCTTACAAGTTTGTTTCTTATTTTCAATTTGATTTTCATTTTTTAGACTAAACAAATGTTCTAACAGTGTGCACGTTAGGATAAAGTTGACATAGTGCACCGTTGTTAAAATGTAAACCCAAGCACTGATAGACAGACAGATTAGATAGACAGACAGATTAGATAGACAGACATATTAGATAGACATACAGAATAGATAGATAGATAGATAGATAGATAGATAGATAGATAGATAGATAGATAGATAGATAGATAGATAGATAAATAGATAGATAGATAGATAGATAGATAGATAGATAGATAGATAGATAGATAGATAAATAGATAGATAGATAGATAGATAGATAGATAGATAGATAGATAGATAGATAGATAGATAGATAGATAGATAGATAGATAGATAGATAGATAGATAGATAGATATCATTGGATTAAATTGACACGTTTCGGAAATGAAGTGTATAGACTGAGGGCAGTTAACTGTTGACCGAGAATAAAACTATTGACAACTATTATTGTTAATTAATGTAATAATTAATGTAAAAATTAATGTAATAAGAAAGTCCATTGAACTTCACTATTTGCCAATTCAAAATTTTGAAAAATATTTTTATAATATGTATTTCTGTTAAAGATACGAATTCCTTCTGAGCCCCTAGCTTACAATTTTCCTATGCCATATACCCCCTTCCCCACCCCTGCCCAGTGCTGACATCAAAACGTTTCAAACAATTTCAACCGTAATAAAATAATACTCAAAAACAAAGAATAAAAATTGAAACTGAAAACTGAAACATTAGCTCGTGTCTGTCGCGTGCCCCCAGCCCGCCATTACGCCTCTGAGTGAAATCTCTAAACAGACATTGAATGGTGACCCCCACTGCTTATTCACACCCAATCATTGTTAAGCGTGTGTCGTCGACCCCTCCATGTCAGGACAATCTCTGTCCTAGTCTATTGTGTCTAGGGGTGCCCGAGACAATAGCGAGGTGACATACTTTTGCCTTCCTTTCCTTAGAAATCACTCTCTCCCTCCTTCTGTCTATCCCCTCCCCCCCTCTCTCGTATTCTTTAACAACAGTTGTACGAAATTTGGGTCACAGACACACACACGCACAAGACTTAGTTTTCTTCCCCCCATGGCTACTTGACAACAATCCCTTCCATGGAATACATTAGTTCCGTGACCCCATTTGGTATCAGTGGTCTTGAGACCAACTAAAGAAGCCACCATCGCCCACTTTCCATCCTTCCCCCTCCCCCCTTTCCCCCTCACACCAACTCACAGGCAGTAGTTGGGTACCGTGACCTAATTGTTGCCTCCAGGTTTCAAAGTAAAGGCAGTTGTCTTTCTAGGTCAGCTCCAATCAAATAGAACAGGGGGGGGGGGGGTAAATGGTTTAGAGAGTACTAAAACTAAAAGAGGAGAGGCGGTGAACAAAAACAAAAAGGGGGGGGGGGGTGAAGAATGCTCTTTAGGGGGGAAAATATGGCCTGGTTGAAATTATAATTGTGGCTTAAGGCCAACTCTCTGAATGGAGAAATAAACAAATGTCAGATGGAAGAATATGTTCCATTTACAAGGAAGAACAAGGGAAACCGGCCTTTATTGTAATTACACTGTGTGTTTAAATATATTAATAAGTCTACAAACATTTATATAACAAATGTAACTACATATGTTCCTCTGATTTTTTTTAGAATTATAATTTTACAATTTTTGTAATGAAACTAAAACAATCGAATGGGGGGGAGGGACTTTCAAACTAAAGATGTTCTTCTCTTTGACCGTTACGATCTTGTTTCTGTTCAAACAGACTTCATGAGATCAGAGTGAGAGAGACTTCATGAGATCAGAGTGAGAGAGACTTCATGAGATCAGAGTGAGAGAGACTTCATGAGATCAGAGTGAGAGAGACTTCATGAGATCAGAGTGAGAGAGACTTCATGAGATCAGAGTGAGAGAGACTTCATGAGATCAGAGTGAGAGAGACTTCATGAGATCAGAGTGAGAGAGACTTCATGAGATCAGAGTGAGAGAGACTTCATGAGATCAGAGTGAGAGAGACTTCATGAGATCAGAGTGAGAGAGACTTCATGAGATCAGAGTGAGAGAGACTTCATGAGATCAGAGTGAGAGAGACTTCATGAGATCAGAGTGAGAGAGACTTCATGAGATCAGAGTGAGAGAGACTTCATGAATCAGAGTGAGAGAGACTTCATGAGATCAGAGTGAGAGAGACTTCATGAGATCAGAGTGAGAGAGACTTCATGAGATCAGAGTGAGAGAGACTTCATGAGATCAGAGTGAGAGAGACTTCATGAGATCAGAGTGAGAGAGACTTCATGAGATCAGAGTGAGAGAGACTTCATGAGATCAGAGTGAGACATCATGAGATCAGAGTGAGACTTCATGAGATCAGAGTGAGACTTCATGAGATCAGAGTGAGACTTCATGAGATCAGAGTGAGACTTCATGAGATCAGAGTTGAAACATGGGCTATTCAAACACTTGGCTTATCAACACTACCCTAGTTTGTACACTGGATACAGCAAAATGTTTTACTATATAGATGCCTTCATGTTTTTAAAACTCCGATAGTTCTATGTATTT
This sequence comes from Biomphalaria sudanica, assembly GCA_036873155.1. Lineage (NCBI taxonomy): Eukaryota > Metazoa > Mollusca > Gastropoda > Planorbidae > Biomphalaria > Biomphalaria sudanica. The sequence continues at coordinate 1,036,438 of JAZGLO010006649.1, forward strand.
TTATAAGAAAGCTCAACATGAAGGTTGTCTTAGATTGCTGTTGTTTCAAAGTTGAAGAAATAAGAAAAACTTTCACTTATTAATAATTTCACAATATTTGGACGCAGCAGCAGAACGTCAGCGGACGACGGCGGGCAGGGTTCAAACTCAGGACGTTGTGTTGACTGTCCCAAGCGCATACCGCACGGCGAGGCTTCAAAACTTGTGCTGTATGTGCGTGTGCTTGTCCCGAGTTTAAATCCCATTGAATGTTGTTACATTTGTCTTCCAGTCTTTGTGTTTATCCAGCTTTAACCTCCTAGCAACATACAAGAGGGTCTCTTAAGGGTAGCACTGGATCTGAAGACTTAATCTACCTTAAGAACCACATTATTAAGTAGACATTCGATTTAACTTCGCTGTAACTAGTTTGATATATCCGTTAGTATTTGATATCATTAGACAGATACATCATCCCCAGAATACGGAAAGGATTGGTAGTCCAACCAGGCATGACTCGTACTTTCGTACCGTTTCAAATTACCAAGTATTCGATACAAGAACATTCCATGAATAAAACAATGCTTGACAGAATGGTATTCAAGTTGTAGACAGGGGCGTAGCTAGGGTCTGGGAAGGAGAATTTGAAAATCCCCCCGGGCCCCCACTTGAGAGGGGCCCCAAAATAAGTGTTTTTTACAAGTAAATATTTGGCAAAATGAAGGGGCCCCCAAAGAGGTCAAGCCCCTCGGGCCCCCAGACGATGGAAAATTCCTAGCTACGCCCCTGATAGTATCTAACAAGGCGCATTAGACATTGATTAATACCTATTTGGATTGAACCAGTTGATTAAGGTTGTTTCTAGTTCATCTTAAACAAAACTTGTGCATCCCGAGTTCGTCCCTCCCACAGACGCACATCTCAAATTGCTCAAAGCCAATTACATACTTTATGACCCAACTATACTAAAGAGATTCCTAAATTTGACACAAATCACTCACGATTCTTGAATCGACCAGATTTTTGTTTTTTTTATGGCGCAACTTTAAGTACAGCTCGAGCTAACTATATGGTAGAGATCTGAGCCAACTATCACGTGACTAATACATTTCTATTCACCTGTCAAAGTATTGATTTTTATAACTGGCCCTACTTCTAGAAGCCACTTTTAAAAACATGCCAGCCACCAATGTAGACAAATCGAAGTCAGAAATAGTATTGACTTCTTTTGTAGGAACAAGGCGAACAAAATGCTGAACTGTGTCAACAAATATGTCGGTTTAGAAGAAGTAGCCTACCATAAAAAAGTTATTTTAAAAGTTATGGTAAATAATCAATTGCTCCATTATAAATATGCACAGAGACGTAAAATTTTACTCATTCTATATATTTCTTGTACTATTTCATTATTGCAAGGAGTCTTATAGTGAGCTCTACATAATCAAAGCCTTCTATTAACAGTGTGCGTCTGTTTATTCAACACTTTACTGAATATAAGTAATGATGGTTCGGGTGCGGAATTTCTCGATAAGTCGTGTCAGCGAAGCAAGCCACGTGTAATTTCAAGATGATTATATTTTGAAAACTTAAAACAGTCAAACCAGAGTTTTCACAGTGTGGCCAACTAGGCAACAATTGCTTTCCCCAAAAAATATACATAATGTGTAAAATTTCTAGGAAAATTGTTAATAGTCGTCCATTGTCCATGAAAAGTTTGCAAGCTTATAGAAGAGGTTGTACAAATAATACACACAAAAAAAAAAGAATAATTATTTAAATCGAATCGAAGGAAATAAGATATAATGGTTGAAAAAGTTTAGGGCCTATTAAATAACATGCCGAGCCTGAGATGTCAACGTTGTTTACCAACTGAGAACCTCTGAAGACATCATTGTTTATTTTTTGTGTGTCAATTTTTTAAATGCAATCTGCAGTGGAATACTGTCACTGTGTATTTTGAGGAGAGAACTTTCTCCACAATCCTATCACACGTAGAGGTGCCTTCAGTGAGGTAGAGAGACTTAAAGGTACCCCCTGAATCCTATCACACGTGGAGGTGCCTTCAGTGAGGTAGAGAGACTTAAAGGTACCCCCTGAATCCTATCACACGTGGAGGTGCCTTCAGTGAGGTAGAGAGACTTAATGGTACCCCCTGAATCCTATCACACGTGGAGGTGCCTTCAGTGAGGTAGAGAGACTTAAAGGTACCCCCTGAATCCGAGTATGTCGTAGGATTTTGGAGACAATACAAAGCTCTCTCCTCAAAATACATCGTGACTATTACTCAAAAAAATTTAGTGGATTTATGTCAAAAACTTCAGGCACAAAAAATCAACAGAAAATTAGTTTTTTTAATGAGAATAGGGTCATCAAAAATTACCTTCTGGGACCCTGGCGCCTCCCTCCTCCCCTGTAAGTTAAGATAAATAGCATTCTTAGATCGACATTTTAGTAAAATGTCAGGCCGCAGTCTTGTATTTGCCTAATTTATACCTATCCCATAATGCCGCTGTCTCAATCATCAATGTGACTTTTGTCCTTATTGTACTTACACTCTTCTGTCTCTCCATTTGTCTGGCTACTCAGGAAACATTTCATTTAGTGCTAGACAGAATGGAGCGCTTGAAATTAATTACAAATTTGGTAAGGACGTATAGGTCTCTACAAAAGGGAACATTATTCACTGTCATTGTTTTTTTTTATCTACAAATGTGGCAAGAATCCTTTTCCTGAAAACCTAGTCCTGAATTATTTTAGTTAACTTATAGTCTTCTTTTTTTTTTCTAGGCCTTTATGAACTCACGCTGTCTGGTACAATATTTGTACACGTCATTTGTCCCAAACCCATTCTCGGATCAAGGTGAAACATTTCACAATTAGTTGTTGTACTTGACAAAACATGAACCTATTTTTTTAAAATAACGAATTAGTTAATTAATTCTTGGAAATTAATTATTCTCTTTCGTATCGAAAAAAGGGAAATAATTGCTACTTATTTAGATATGTGTCTGTATATGTAGAGTTACTTCCTCTTTTACGTTTCATACACGTTTTTTTCTCCCACTTCCCATTCTCAGATCAAGCCGAAATTAGGCATAATTCTTCATAGTCCATGACAATACATGAATCAAATTATTAGATTAGTTAATCAATTAATAGGGAGCTTATTCCTGCAGTATTTAGTTGGCAGTGATTTAGCGGTTCTTTCCCTTAGATAAGCTTTTTAAAAAAAGATTTTTAAATTTTTTTGGTTATTTATTCTTAGGAAATTTCATTAAACAAGTGATTTTGTAAAGATCAGAGATCCGAAAGACCTGCACTTTGATACCCAGCCTTAAATAAACATTCACACAACGTTTCACCCTTGGAAATCGTAGGAGCTTCGGGTGAAATGTACGTCTTCTGTTATCAACAAAACTTAGGCGAAAGGCACATTTACAACAACAAACAAAAACTACCTACAATCTAAGCAAATGTAAAGTATTTCTGCTTAGTTCCCAAAGTTAGACTTAATTCTTCCACAAACAGTAAAGTTGCGTCACGTTCTCATGGATTATTTCCCTTTAGTTTCTATTTTTATATAAAAAAAAGTGAATCAATAGGACATACCATCATTGAGGAATCCTTTCGCTCGTTCGATAAAGTCACTTTTAGTACATGGCAGTGTCTTCTAATGTAAATGACAAGTTCTGGGGACTAATGACACGTGCTATTTACCTCCCCATGGAAAGTGCCAGAGTCCTCCGTCTATTATTTTGGCGTCAAAAAGGTCAGACTGAAACGTTTGGTGCGTGCCGCGGGTGGGGGGAAGAAGGTGGTGATATAGAGGTAGGTATGGGGGGGGGGACACAGATTGTCCTCCTCCAATTTGTTATAACACAAAGGGTTTCCTCATATGTCAAAAGACATGACTGTTTATAATAGGATTATCAATTAGACTTAAAGAATTGACAAAAACGATTTTTGTTACATAATGTAAACTATAGTAGTAGTGTTTGATTTATCCTTTTAATTTCTACCTAAGCATTTGAGGCTTGGTCGACTTTCTTCCTATTAAACTGGATTAATAATTGTTGAATAGTCGATTCTTGCAGAGCTCAGAGTTGTTGATTCTGAAAATAAAATTTGACAGAGATTTGAAAAAGTCGACTTCTATGTCTCGACTTGATAATTGTTTGTGCGCCATCTCTTTTTCTGTACACTATTTAGTTTCCTGTGTCTTGGTTTGCCTTTATGTTTGTTTGACTGTTTCCTTTTATCTATTTGTATGTCCTCTCTCTCTCTCTACTTCTTCTTCTTCTTCTTCTCTATCATTCATACAGCTTTTCTTTTCGATTTTTAACTTGCAATGCTTACCAAACAGCGGACCCCTTGGCGGGCTTGTTTGTTGTCGACTCTGAGTTTGTATGAAAACACAAACTCTTTTTGTAAATTAAAAAAAAAATGTTCTTACCACTCTATCTCTCCGGGAAAATTCTTTATATTCATTCTAGAACTGCTTCGTAGAAAGAAAATCTCACGTCATTGAACAGATGATATACAACAGGCTAGAAACTATAAACATTAGATGCTAGAAAGTAGTAGATGCTAGAAAGTAGTAGATGCTAGAAAGTAGTAGATGCTAGAAAGTAGTAGATGCTAGAAAGTAGTAGATGCTAGAAAGTAGTAGATGCTAGAAAGTAGTAGATGCTAGAAAGTAGTAGATGCTAGAAAGTAGTAGATGCTAGAAAGTAGTAGATGCTAGAAAGTACTAGATGCTAGAAACTACTAGATGCTAGAAACTACTAGATGCTAGAAAGTACTAGATGCTAGAAACTACTAGATGCTAGAAACTACTAGATGCTAGAAACTACTAGATGCTAGAAAGTACTAGATGCTAGAAATTACTAGGTGCTAGAAAGCTCTAGGTGCTAGAAAGTACTACATGCTAGAAAGTACTAGAGGCTAGAAAGTACTAGATGCTAGAAAGTACTAGGTGCTAGAAAGTACTACATGCTAGAAATTACTAGATGTTAGAAAGTATTAGGAAATAGAAAGTACTAGGTGCTAGAAAGTACTTGTTGCTAGAAAGTACCAGGTGTTAGAAAGATCTAGATGTTAGAAAGTACTAGGTGCTAGAAATTACTAGATGTTAGAAAGTACTAGATGCTAGAAAGTACTAGATGTTAGAAAGTACTAGATGCTAGAAATTACTAGATGTTATAAAGTATTAGGAAATAGAAAGTATTAGATGCTAGAAAGTACTTGTTGCTAGATAGTACTAGATGCTAGAAATTACTAGGTGCTAGAAAGCTCTAGGTGCTAGAAAGTACTACATGCTAGAAAGTACTAGAGGCTAGAAAGTACTAGATGCTAGAAAGTACTAGGTGCTAGAAAGTACTACATGCTAGAAATTACTAGATGTTAGAAAGTATTAGGAAATAGAAAGTACTAGGTGCTAGAAAGTACTTGTTGCTAGAGAGTACCAAGTGTTAGAAAGATCTAGATGTTAGAAAGTACTAGGTGCTAGAAATTACTAGATGTTAGAAAGTACTAGATGCTAGAAAGTACTAGATGTTAGAAAGTACTAGATGCTAGAAATTACTAGATGTTATAAAGTATTAGGAAATAGAAAGTATTAGATGCTAGAAAGTACTTGTTGCTAGATAGTACTAGGTGTTAGAAAGTTCTAGGTGCTAGAAAGTACTAGATGCTAGAAAGTACTAGATGCTAGAAAGTACTAGACACTTGTAACAAAAATTTATGTATCCAACTATCCACCAGGCAGACTAAAGGATGGACACCAGTTCTTTAAGTCAATTAGTTTTCTGTCCAGAGCTAAGTATCATATTTGTCCAGATTGTGCGATGTCCTTATTTTTTAAATAGAACAGAACAAAGATTATAAATTTATGAAGTATTTCCGTGTTACACATACAAATCTATTAACATAAAACTTAAATGTCGACCAAAATGAAATGCTACAGTTTTGGCTTGTAAGATGAAAACAATGTTTTGTTGTTTTGTTTTGAGAATAGACGGAAGTACACTTTGACATTTCCGTTTATGACATCACACACGAAGATGACATCTACTAGCTATATTTAAACTACACGGTACCCTTTGACCTCTCTCTATGTCTTCAATAGCAGTGTCTGTCCCTTCGTGTCCTCTTTCTCTCTTCTCTATCTCTCTCTCTCTGTCCTCTAAGTAAACACACAGTTGAGTGTACATCATTTGCCTGTACAGCCCTTGATCTTGCTCCAATAACAGGACTCGAAGAACTCCATCTCTGATAAGTACCTGGAGGGTCAATACTCGTGAAATATTTCGCAATCCTTCAGCAGACGACTTCCTGGTCTTGGGCTCATCCCGGACTGCAATCTGACATTTTATTGAACTTAATCGATCTTTTAAAAATACTTCAGGTTCTAGCGGAAAGAAAATAAAACGGCGTGGTGACTTTTTCTGTTGATGTTTAGACAGAACTCTTCCTTCTGAAAGATTCAGACAAACCTCCTGCAGGATGGCGGCGGGCAGGGTTTGAACCTGTGACTATCTGGTACGACAGTCTGGTTCGCATACCATTCGACCAGCTGCCTATCAGGGGAAAATAAAAGGAAAAGAATGAAACTGGGTGAGCAGTGTGTACTCTACAGCCTACAGGACAAGAAATTAAAAGCAATCTTTAAGCGATACATAATATTGGGTAGAGATTATAGAAGAGAACATTCCAAGTACGTTGGTCACTGAACAGATTAAATTTTACATTGTATTTTACAATAATCCACGCGCATGCTATTAACGGGGTAAAATGATAATGAAACATGATGAATAACAAAAATACAAAAACAACAACGCTTATCCGACTATCTTGTAATCTTCTATTCTTAGAGAGTATATGGGGACTCCATCTTGACTATCTTGTAATCTTTTATTCTTAGAGAGTATATGGGGACTCCATCTTGACTATCTTGTAATCTTCTATTCTTAGAGAGTATATGGGGACTCCATCTTGACTATCTTGTAATCTTCTATTCTTAGAGAGTATATGGGGACTCCATCTTGACTATCTTGTAATCTTCTATTCTTAGAGAGTATATGGGGACTCCATCTTGACTATCTTGTAATCTTCTATTCTTAGAGAGTATATGGGGACTCCATCTTGACTATATTGTAATCTTCTATTCTTAGAGAGTATATGGGGACTCCATCTTGACTATCTTGTAATCTTCTATTCTTAGAGAGTATATGGGGACTCCATCTTGACTATCTTGTAATCTTTTATTCTTGGAGAGTATATGGGGACTCCATCTTGACTATCTTGTAATCTTGTATTCTTGGAGAGTATATGGGGACTCCATCTTGACTATCTTGTAATCTTCTATTCTTAGAGAGTATATGGGGACTCCATCTTGACTATCTTGTAATCTTCTATTCTTGGAGAGTACATGGGGACTCCATCAAGACTGGGTCTTGTTTACTGCCAGTTGGCTATTACCGACCGCACACATTTGCGCGAAGTCTTCAAGCGTGTTTTTCCCTTTTTCGGTGGCTACTAACAACTGTCGTTGGGTTAATTGTGTCTATACTTTTGCCAAATGGGAAGGCTCTGAGGTTCCTACATCTCGTAGTCTATAAGACACACTCTGGAGAATCCGATAGGGACGATCGTCCCTTCCCCACGACCCCGGGATCATACAGTAGGAAGAGTTAGGTTTTTCAGAATGATCCGCCTTTCTCCCTTTCAGAAGTTATGGATCTGCCCTTGATTAAAAAAAAACTTACAATCTTCATTCGTTTACTCGGCCAGCGGTTTACGCGGATGGTCAATGTCCATCACATAAGACCAAGTGGTTTTCAGTGGAGCTGGCTAAACTTTTAAAACGTTTGGCATAGTAGCCAGTGGCTCTAACACATCCACCAAAAAAAGCCTTCAGTAAAATATGAACTAATCGAAAGATGACTGCTACTCTGAGTTCTGAGTTCGAGTCCTGTTAGACAAAACTTCCGTCCGTCCTCTAGTTCGAGTCCTGTTAGACATAACTTCCGTCCGTCCTCTAGTTCGAGTCCTGTTAGACATAACTTCCGTCCGTCCTCTAGTCCGAGTCCTGTTAGACATAACTTCCGTCCGTCCTCTAGTCCGAGTCCTGTTAGACATAACTTCCGTCCGTCCTCTAGTCCGAGTCCTGTTAGACATAACTTCCGTCCGTCCTCTAGTTCGAGTCCTGTTAGACATAACTTCCGTCCGTCCTCTAGTTCGAGTCCTGTTAGACAAAACTTCCGTCCGTCCTCTAGTTCGAGTCCTGTTAGACAAAACTTCCGTCCGTCCTCTAGTTCGAGTCCTGTTAGACATAACTTCCGTCCGTCCTCTCTTTAGCCCAACAAAGAAAGGGAGGAAGTCAGATAATCAATAGGTATACATTGTGAAAGTTTAATTGATTATCTAACTGTCAGAGATGTAATTTTTAAGAAGGTTTCATATTTCTTGTAAATAGTTGAAGTCATTGGAATCGATACTTTCGCATTCGAGAGTCTCAAGACGATCTGTTTGTGCCATACGATCTGCAATATTTATCTTTATATCGTTATCTTTCTGCTACAGACAGTCGTCATTCAAAGCTGGAATCGATACCCCATTAAAATCGTGATTGGTTTGTGTACATTTGAAGTGTACAAAGAATGTGCAATGTTAGTATTATCTTGTACAAGTGAAGTCGAATACTATTAGAAGCCCTCCAGAAGCAAGACTATTAGTAGCCCTCCAGAGGCAAGGCTATTAGTAGTCAAACAACAGCGACGTCTTACAACAGTTAGACTACCAGCAGACTTACATCATTCAACGCCATAAATATGCTATCGAAGTCAAGGCCATTTGTATTTCCACAGCTGCCAACTCAAAGCTTTCAAGTCACCAAATCTTACCTTTTTATTAAAAAAAATAATAACAAATAAAACAATTAGCAGTATGGCGCTGTTTTGAGAGACGACCTTGGCTGGTTTCTTATGCATCTATAATTAGAACATCCCCACGTCTGCCGAGCTAAAAAAAATCAGCTCACTTTACTCACGTCGTGTAAAAAAAAAACACATCAGTTTAGAGCACAATAACAAATGGCAGTGGGGTTGTGAGCGTGCAAGGGTGGAATGGCTGGATACAGGTTTTAGGTTCGGTATCCAATGCCACAAAGAAATCATCGACCTGCTTGTCATTGGTCAGGGAAACTAGAGGGAGAGAATTTGAGAAACTATGCACTTACTTTATTGATCTCCCTTGTCCGCGTTCTATCGTATGTGTGTGTGTGTTTGATGGAGTGTGCGTTTGTTTGTTAATTAATGTGCAACTTTCCCACGCTGATAGCGCGTTCTAGGCTGGGTGTTCATGGGGGGGGGGGGGGGGAGAGAAAGGGGAGACGGGTAATGTGTCAATCCGCCGTCAAAAGATGGATCATGGATGGCCGTTATCCAGAAACTATTGATGACAGGATAGCGTGCCCAGGAGTATGGGAGACAGAGTTTCAGATCGCGGTGACACGATCCACATCTGACGTGGTCTGCCCCGTATGACAGTAACAGAAAAATCTCGGCCAGTTTCACTCCAGTAACTCCTATCATATTTTGTCAAAGAGTTTTTCCTTAATCATTTTTGTTTTTAAAGAATCAACTTTGAAAGATCGTTAAAAGAAATACATTGGTGTGACTTCATGAAGATTAAAACAAGATAACAAAGAGAGTTTGTGTTTCGCAAAAACTCGAAGAAGGCTTTTCGGCGGGTGGACGATAACAACTGGCTTGCTTAAGAGTCAGTGTGACACTGTGTCGTGCTCTTGGCATTTCAGATTGTGCATGACACGGCGATGGGTTCTGATTTTGTCGTGGTCAGTATTTTGGACTGTTTGGTCGCTGGTAGTGCTACCATATTCAATGCAGATCGGGCATGGTCAGAAGATATAAATTGTGTCACTTTGGAAGACCGGCATAAAAAAATCATAAGAAGAAATGAATAACTTACGTATTTTGACTGTCATGTGACAACATTTAATAACAAAACAAAGTGGATCTAAGTTTAACAGTATCTCCTTCCATCAAACAAAACAAAGTGGATCTAAGTTTAACAGTATCTCCTTCCATCTGCCTCTCACTCTCTCTGTCTCTTTGTGTATCTGTCTCACTCTGTGTCTCTCTCTCTGTCTCTCTTTCACTCTCTCTCTCTCTGTCTCTCTCTCACTCTCTGTTTCTCTATCTCTGTCTCGTTTTCTCTATCTCTTTCTTTCACTCTTTGTCTCTCTATCTCTGTCTCGCGCTCTCTCTCTCTCTCTATCTCTGTCTCTCACTCTATTCCCCTGTCTCACGTTGTGTGAAGTTTGACTGTAAAAGTGTTTGGTCATTGTGACACAACGGTACTCCCGCTCTCATGGCCTCAAAGTGGCGCCCTATTGAAGTGGAACATGGATATGTTAAAATAAAGGAAGACACTGACCCCCCCCCCCTTTCCTTGCGGGTTGCTTCACTCCTCCGGAAGACCTAATCAGTCAGCTTTGGATTGAAGATGAACTGAAACACGCTAGTTCAGTCCGGACGCCATAGAAGTTAGAACCAGAAGAGAAATTGTGATACAAATGATGGTAGAGTGGAAACTTCGGGTAGAAGTGTCCACGTGAGTCACTGCTGACTGCCAGGAGAAAACCTTCTCACTAATTACAGAGTTTCATAGGAGCTTCAAACCTTATCAGACTTCCTCTCAGGTCATGGTGCCAGGTACAGCTTTCCCACGCGCCAATGAACAGAAAGGTCTAAGAAACGTTACATACTTCAAATAAAACAAGAAAAAAGTCTAGATGTGCGTGCGTCTGTCTGAGGAAGGGTCCATAGTCTGAACATTCATTTAGTTTCTCTCCTGTTGGCGTTCTGGGATTTCATATTTTCTCTCTAAATGCTATGTCACTTGAATGATTTATTTACGTTGTAATACAAATCAACAGATAAGATCTTTATTTGTAGAATAGCAAGTGGGAGAGCGCACAAAACAAGAACAGATGGCGCCCTTTGTCTTGGGCGCCTCGTCCGCTCCCACCAATACAAGTAGTTTTAAAATCAGGCTTTTGTTCTTGTCGCTTCTATCCCCCCCCCCTTTCTCCCCCCCCCTCTTTACTTCTTTCTCTTGGTCTTCGATATACTATTTGTGTCGTCCCACCCTAGCTGTAATGTGACCTCTGAACTTATCGATTTTCAGACCGATGTATCAGTCACGCATGCGCAAAACCAAACGTGCCATGACCAAAGGTCCTTTTAAAAAAAATAACGAGGTTTACTCACCCTGATCGATAATCGTAATTACTGAGGCGGTTCCGGCTTCCCCCCACCACCCTTGCGTCCCTTTGTCAACTCACGCCTACCCCACCCCCTTTTTTTTCTCCCCTTCTCCGAGCCACGGTGTACTCACACAGGTATGGCCGTGGCATTGGTCTGTGAGATAACGCATGCGTGGCAGACCTGTTGGTTCCAGACATTGGCTCTCACAGGTAGTCTTTGGTCTGCAGGTAGAAGTTCTTGGACAGCACACCAAGACCTTGCAACGCTCTGTGCTCCATGTCGATGTATAGGACAAGGTTCTAGAGGAGAATCTTCACGGTGAGTTCACTTCTAATTACGAGTTGTTATTCTGCTTGTAAGTTGCTTCATGCCCTCAGCGCTTATATCTAAATAAAGAACATTGAAATTGATAAAATGAATGTTAATTACTGTTACTGATTATACTTATTACTGCAATCAATGTGCAGTGAGCCATGGTGTCTTTTGACTTATCCGATAGTGTGCACCCTTCAGGAGTTGTACACATACAGGGTCCAGAAAAAAAAAGGAACATATTAGAGAGAACAAATTCAAAATATAAATGTTACAGAACATTAATAACGCTGAAGTCCGACGCTGCCTTGAAATCCGATAGACATGAAGGCGCCGATGATGTCACGGTCACGTGGCATGACGCACACTTTACCCTGCTATGACGTCACGTGTCTCTCTAACATGTGTCTGAAGTAATATTATACTTTTTTTATTGGGATTTACTTAATTTACTATTGTTAGGTTTATTTATGTTGTTTGTTTGGTGGATAAGTAAGGAGAGTCTGTTGTAACTTTTGTATTATATGATGTGCTGCTGCCGCTCACAAAGAAAATACGATCAAATGAAATCCGTAAAATACGAATTTAAAAAGGTCGATAAGCTACAGAATATTGACAAGCAAACGATTTTTAAACAATAGTAAATTTTAGCTTCAGAGATAAAGAAAGTGGACACAGAGGGAAAAGTTGATGCAAATTTTTTTATTTCATTTAAAGCTTTCGATAGACGAATTACAAGGGCGTAATGCGACATAGTTCGTTATAGTGGTACATTTTAAAAGCATTATTTTATAATCGCATATGTTGACGATTTGAATAAAGTATTTAAAATATTTTATTTTATATTACAATCTCATCTCAAATTTTCTACGTCTCTTCCCATATTTAGAATAGTCATTGATCTAGAATAGTCATTGATTTAGAATAGTTATTGGGTACCAAAGTTAACTGTTTCTTTCCTCTCTACTTGTGGAAGGCTAGGCGAAGAACAGAGCGGACCATTACTAAAAGTCATCCACCACCATTCTTCTAGTTTGTCTTCATCGCTTTTTTCCATCAGACACTGGCCAGTTGAAGATTGTCTTTTGAAAAGCAGTCAAATTTTAGCACGGATTCTTTTTTTTCTTTTAAACATCAAACAACCTCCCCGCCCCTCCGAACACATACACACCCCACGCGCATCATAAAACTTAAAAAGCTTAGTACTGTTGTGAGATCAATGACACATACATGCATTTACGTGTAAGTATCTTTGGTCAGTATATGTGTCTTTTGTGGAAATTTTCACTCGAGTAGAAACGTTAAGGGACGCTGGATTGAACTTCAGAAATAGTCAAATAAATAAAAGTTACTAACAGAAGTGTTGACAAAAATTAGGATTCTGCACTATTCTGGCAGTTGTTAGAATTTGTGACTTAACTTTGTACAAACTTATCAACACTTCTTTTAATTGTACACCCGATACACCAAAAAGCTGGCTACTTAAAGCTTTTCCACCATGTATGAAAATCTCACCTAGTCTGTAGAACGCTGAATTTCGCAGCACCTGTAATACACTTCATTAAGAAATTCTCCTACGCCTGCTATTTTGGTAGCTTTTCAAAATTCGACTAGACGCGTAATTCTTTTGTTAAACCTCTTGCTTGGCGCACACATTGGGCAAGTGTGTTTGAGCAGTTGGTAGAACTTCCGCTCACACCTGTTCTTATGTTTTCTTTCTTTTTTTTTCCTTTTGGCGCCAAATATTGATTTTTTGATCATAGCAGACGATAGGAGGGGGTTTGAACAGATTTTTGTCTCATTCAGCTAAACATATTGAGTCTCGCTTTAATTTTCTTTATTCTCTGTGATATTTTGTTTGAATTTGCATCGCCTTATATATATATATATGCTATAAATATCAATAGGTTGTTTTCAAGACTTATCCACTGGAAGTTTTACCAAACATAATAGATCTATACGCTATCTATATTCACTTTGCTTCTATTTGTTTTATTAGTATCTTCGAAAAGTGCGACCTCCATGCACCCATAGCATGGTCAGTGCGCTTCGATCATTTGGTGTACATGGTTCCACTTTCAGACCATGCAATCTTTAGGGCAGAAGATGCAAAGTTTATCTGTTTATCGAGGGTGTCATGTAGCCAACCACCTTTACTTTTACCCCAACTAATATCATGTACCCATAAAAGGCGTCCTAAACATCCTGAAATTAAAAATCCAAGTCTTCAACAGGATTCGAATCCGGGACTTTAATGTGCGAAAGCCAAGCGCTTTACCACTCAGCCAACTCACCTCCCTGTGTATTAGTGGTAGCTGGAAAAAGATTCGTTGTTTCCTTTAGATCCCTTAAGGTTTAGACTACATAGGGATTCAAACTCTAGCACCTCTTAATTAGATAGCCACCGACTGATGCCATGCAGCCCAACAGCTTAAAACTGTTATCCCCACCATTACAATATTTGTGTCTGAAGATTGTGTGTATGTAATGTCGTGAAGGGGACAAATGTCCAGTTACATTTTGTTTATTCAATTTATGCCTCATTTTAGTTGTGGAAAAGTAAAGGCGGTTGTTGTGTTGTGCTGGCTACAATACACCCTCGTTAACCGTAGGCGACAAAAAACACATGACCTTTACATCATCTGAGAAAATAAAATGTAATAAATAAGATTATATTTCGATTGACATTTTATGTACTTTGGAAGTTAGATACCGAATACGTATGGACAAGATTATCATTATTATTATTATCATCATTATTGTGTCAATCATTTTATTGCCTTAATGTTGTTTTCCATTGAAATGTTAGAAATAATAAAAACAGACTATTTGTCTTGGTTACACAATTCCCTCGGAGACTACAGACTTACAACCTGCTGAACTTTACATCACCCTGTCTAGTGACATGTGTGTGTGTGTGTGTGTGCCTTTGTTCCATACATTGTTTAAAGATAACATCCTTACTCCAATGTTTTGAACAAATGAAGAGACGCAGTCAAAAAAAAAAAGTTCTTTTGAACTCCTAAAGGCCTCCAGTACTTATTTCAGGTTGTAACTTAAGCCTCATCTGCGCTCCGCCCTTCTTCTTTCTTTTTTTTTTTTTAGCGCCCCGTGCTTCCCCCCAACCAACTTTCCTTTCTCCGAGCCTGCTTTGCCCGATGTTACGTTGACCTCCAGTTGCAACTGGTAGAGCAGACTTTGTGTTGGTTACCTGCTCGCCTGCTCGTGTCATTTCCCGCCAAACCTTACATCTTCACGACACGATGGCAACATTAAAAAGAGGGTGAAGGGGGTGTTTGATAATAATTTTAAAAAAAAAAAAAGGGGGGGGGGAAGGGGAACTCATGGGAAGTTTAGTGACGTCTGATAAAACTTCTGCTCTTTAAAACATCTTCGCACGTGCTGACCAAAAAAAAAAAAGTTTAGCTTTCAATTTAAATTTATTGATTGATTTGTTTTTGTGTGGGAAAGTATTAGACTTGTGATAAACAGTAACTTTAGTAGTCCCATAATTTTAAAAAAAATTTACATATTAGACTTTAAATAAAATTAAACCAAATAGACAGCAGAGTCGGTTTGAGGAGAGTGGGGTGAACAGGTGTGACAGCCCAAGGCCCGTGTCTGGGGGGGGGGGGGGACCCGAGATAATTGAGATCCTCATTCTCCTAGACCTGGACTTACTACTTCCTACTGTTGAAACCTTTCATGCATTTATTTCACTATTTAATCGTTGAACAAACTGTCACTTACTATTGTACATTGTGCATGTAATGTTAAAGAGAAACTAGGGTATGAACGTATATCTTGTGTGCTATAATAATAATAATAATAATAATAATAATAATAATAATAATAATAATAATAATAATTTTATTTATAAAGCGCTGTTAACAAACAAAATGTAGGCTCAAGGCGCTGTAATAACATTACAAACACAAACACGAGAACTAAAATGACAAACTAATCTAAAAATATTTTAAACAGATAGGTCTTAATGTTCTTCTTAAAAGTGGTGTAGCATTTTGTCTGTCTGAGATCAATGGGGAGTGAGTTTCAAACCTTTGGTCCGTGAACTGAAAAAGCCCGCAGACCGTAGCTTTTGAGGGAGAAACGTGGCACTACTAAAAGATCATACAAATTCTTTGCTCTAATTGTGTTTTTTTTCTTTTTTGTAATGCATAATTGTAAATCGCAGATATTAAAGATTATTATTATTTCCACGAAAGCTCTTAGCACGATATTAGGCTAGGTTTAGGTCCCTCATATAACACTCACTCAGGACCCTCTCTGTAAACCTTTTAAAAGCAGTGACTCTAGTAGACCAGTGTTTCCCAAACTTTTGTTCTTAGCGGAACTATTCTCATATACAAAGAGATTAATTCACGTGGTGGCTTACTAGTTAATTATTCCAGTAGTTAGTGGAACACTTATTCAGGCCTCACGCAATACTAAGGTTATGCGGAATACAGTTTGGAAACTTATACTCAACTTTAGTAAACTTAAACAAGGTTACAAAGACAGTTTGTGTGGAAACACAAACTCAAAATCGGCCCCCGAAGTGGTCCACATAGAGTCTTCACCAGGATTCGAACACGGTTCTTCCGGTTCCAAGTGCTTTACCCCTCAGCCACAGTATCTTCATATACTCATTTAGCGTACTTATATTTTTTTTAAATAATAATTATTAACCTTATCCGTACATTCAAAATTATTAACGTTACATGTAATAAAGAGAAACTACAAAAGATTTATTCTTCTTACAAAATTAGATAAATTGGCAACACGAAAAAAAAAACATTATTGACCTACTTTAAGCTACAATGATGTACAAATGACTTAACAAAACTTTCCCCTCGCAAATAAAAATTAATGTCTCCATTGTCATTTGTCATACAAACTAGACATAGATCTAGATTTAGAAAAAGATCTCAGTCTAGATCTTGAACTAGATCTAGGCCTAAGTCTATATCTAGATCTAAGTCTAGATCTAGATCTAAATCTTGAACTAGATACAGAATCTTGATATAGAATCTACTATATCTAGACTAGAACTCGTATGAATTTACACGTGTAGTCTCCGGATGACCTAGACCAATGGTATGATCATAAATACTAGGCCCTTTGTTACCTGGTAATGGTGTACTATGCTGTTCGTATCCGATTTATTTCTTAATGTGATACTATTGTTTACATAATAAATAAATCTGCACCTCTAAGCTGTCAGAAGATAAGTGATTGCCTTAATAATTAAAATTTTGTTCAAATTATCAATACATTTATTATAATATATATATATATATGTTATAAATATATTTAGATCTGGTCTTATTTAGACTGTCAAGTGTGGGCCCCAATAATGAAGATAGGTCAAAACTGCGCCAGTGGCGTAGCTAGGGTATTTGATGCCCTGTGCGGGAGCTTCTCATGATGCCCTCAAAAAACAACAACATGACAGCAAAACAAAGACTCCCCACCCCCAGAAAATAACTATTGTTAATTCGCAAAAAATTAATCTAACAAAGACAAAAAATGCTTCCAATGAATTCTACGTGTTTAATTTGATGGCGAAATCAACTTTCCCCCGGAAATTCGTGTATAAGAAATGAAATGTCCAATGAAGTCAGTCGTCATTTAGTCATCGTTCGTTGCAAATAATTCTTGATCCTCTTTTAAACAAACTTCTATGTGTATGTAGACACAAACGTCACATATATGTGAATCAAGATCACGATTTTTTGGACTGAGCTATAAACGCGATTATTTTTTTAACTCGAGCTCACCAGGTTTTTGTTTTGACAAATTTGGTACTTCTGAAGAAACTTTGATAAGTCGTTGAAGCCTCTTTCGCTCCAGACGAAATTCAGTTTTGTTAATGTCGCTAGGAGCACTCAAGATTTGTTTCAATCTGAGGATCCAAAAGTTGGGATAGTGACAAAAAATCAAATTTTTCAGCCACTTTATAAGGTGCTCAAATTTTGTGATAATTTCTTAAACAGTCCAGTGCAACAGATTATAAATTTCCCTCGGTATCTCTTTCTTGTGTGTCAATACAGAATCTTCATTTATTTCCCTCGGTATCTCTTTCTTGTGTGTCAATACAGAATCTTCATTTATTTCCCTCGGTATCTCTTTCTTGTGTGTCAATACAGAATCTTCATTTATTTCCCTCGGTATCTCTTTCTTGTGTGTCAATACAGAATCTTCATTTATTTCCCTCGGTATCTCTTTCTTGTGTGTCAATACAGAATCTTCATTTATTTCCCTCGGTATCTCTTTCTTGTGTGTCAATACAGAATCTTCATTTATTTCCCTCGGTATCTCTTTCTTGTGTGTCAATACAGAATCTTCATTTATTTCCCTCGGTATCTCTTTCTTGTGTGTCAATACAGAATCTTCATTTATTTCCCTCGGTATCTCTTTCTTGTGTGTCAATACAGAATCTTCATTTATTTCCCTCGGTATCTCTTTCTTGTGTGTCAATACAGAATCTTCATTTATTTCCCTCGGTATCTCTTTCTTGTGTGTCAATACAGAATCTTCATTTATTTCCCTCGGTATCTCTTTCTTGTGTGTCAATACAGAATCTTCATTTATTTCCCTCGGTATCTCTTTCTTGTGTGTCAATACAGAATCTTCATTTATTTCCCTCGGTATCTCTTTCTTGTGTGTCAATACAGAATCTTCATTTATTTCCCTCGGTATCTCTTTCTTGTGTGTCAATACAGAATCTTCATTTATTTCGCTAGGCATCTTTTTCTTGTGGCCAATACGAAGAGGTTTTGCACTAATCCCTAGGTCTTAGCATATACTTTCAGAAAAGGTAATATTGGCTTCAGTGAGGACCTCTAAAAATGGTAGAGTATATTGAAAAATAGAACTACATCGACTTCAGCTTCAGCAGCTTAAATTCTGCCAGATTTAGAGATTTGGACACCCTAGTGTTGAACTTTTATGAGAACATCAAATATCAAAGTCTTGACCTCCGCAGTCCTTTATATCTGAGCCATACGAACGTAGTTTTTCTAAAAATAACCGCAGAGATTCCATAGGCATGCTTATTCTTAGTGTCGATGAAGCCAGGAAAGACTCGTCGTTATCCATTACCGTCAATGTTGGAAGCTAGGTCCAACTTTTAGATGCCAGGTATACAATCGAAAAAAATCGAAAAATAGATGGCTAGTTTTAATTTTTGTATGTTCTATATCCATGACCACCCATAATTACAATAAATTCTTATACATTTTTTGTAAGTTTGGTTCGAACCCAATGTTTCTTCAGGAGTGGAGTCCACTAAGATAGTAATATCACTAACTCCAACAAATTGCCTTCATTTTTGTTCTTCCAATTCTTCTTCAAATTGTTCGTGATGCCCAAGAGTGCCAGATTCTGATTAAAGAGCAAAACAAATGATGTCCAAGAGTCTCTTTATGTAGGGTTTCCATTTTTTCCTTCTTGTTTCAATAAATCTTGATCATCGCTGTGAATACCGCACTTTACACATTTCCTCCCAGCTGTCTAAATGTTCTACTGGTCTCTTCCTATTCAGTTCTTGGTGATAACCTCCATCTATCGTTTAATCCATTTTCATGCTGATGTAGCCTAATACTAGATCTTGAGAAAAGAGTTTGCAGGGGAAGCTTAACAGTTGTTGTTTTCTTTGGTTGGGGGGTGGGAGTATTTTCCTTAGAAGAAAGTCACGTGGACGTGTAAAAGTGCGTTAATTAGAGATGTAAACAAACCTAGTCATCTCAGGCGCTAGTCTGTAGTTAATATTTAAGTTTAGAAAGAAGAGAGGATATCAACAAAGTAGCTAAATAAATAAACGTGTACATTTCAAATGGACTAGTCTGAATTTGTGCAGTTTTTACTGTGAAAGTTTAAATTGTCCTTTGTTTGATGCCCCTTGTCACTTGATGCCCCGTGCGGCCCGCACCACCCGCACATAGCTAGCTACGCCACTGAACTGCGCACTATACCTGAAAGTGGTTTATTATTTTTGAAGCTTATAACTAAAACGAAGTTCGTATCAAAATTCTTTACTAAAAACATTTGAATCAGTATTCTATTCAATGAGTTAGTTAATAAATGGAAAATATATTTTATAATGATCCATTGACACTTTTACCATTGTGACCTTAGATGCAAATTTATTTTGTACCAATGCGCAAATCTATGAATGAAGCTTGAGTTACTAATGAAGAAGTCAATGACCTTTTTTAAAAAAAAATTACCTCCCCTGAAGATTTTCATTGAAAAGTGGTGTAATATTTTGAAAAATCTGCATGCATATATAATTTTAAAAATTAGATGGTTCTCTTTCAGAAAAGAAAAAAGTAGCCGCTGCACCAGAACTTTGAATGATCTAAAATATCATGATGTCCGATTTTCATTTTCTCTTCTAGTTTCTGAGATCTAAACCGGACGGACGGACAGACAGGCCACACAATAATAATAATAATAATAAAATGATTGGAGAAGCGTGTTTTTTTTTTTATATGTGGACCTCT
Organism: Biomphalaria sudanica; assembly: GCA_036873155.1. NCBI lineage: Eukaryota > Metazoa > Mollusca > Gastropoda > Planorbidae > Biomphalaria > Biomphalaria sudanica. Next base: position 1,056,527 of record JAZGLO010006649.1, read on the forward strand.
GTTATATTGTTGCTTTGCCATTCAGGTTTCTCAAAGTCTTTCAAAAAGCACCAGTGAGTTTGTCCCATGAGATGAACGGCTTAGGTTTGTGCTTAGTAAAGCAACCAGTGAACGCGCATGTGTGTTTGATGAACTTTGGTAAACATTTCAATTCCTTTCACGTTCCTTTCTTCCCCTTTCATTCCTGCAACTAACTCACGTGACTTCATAGTCACAAACTCTAGTACAACACAAACTGAGACATTTAGTTCAAGCTCAAATTTCGCAAATAGTAGTATGGCTGCATAAAGTATCGTGCTAAAAATGCAAATGATGTGGGTTCCATCCCAATATTGCACCATTTTTTTTTTATCAAAGACAAATAGAAAAGGAATGTTTAGTTTACCATAGCAGTGGTTCCCAAACTTTTTCCTTAACGGAACATCTCACACATTTGTTTAGAGAGATTAATTCACTTGGTGGCCTATTAGTTAATTATTCCAGTAGTTCGTTGAAAACCTATTTTGGGACTACAATATTTGAACATAAAGTAGGAATTGACTAAGAAAAACAAAAAGAGAGAATGTCCTAAAATTAAGAATTAAATGATATTACGTTCAGAGGGCAATCAATAATATCCCAATCAAATCCAAACAACCGGATGAACATAGGGAATCACTCAACAAGCCTTAATAAGGGCATTATTTATCTCTCTTGTCAAATATAAGATCATATTTAGTAGTGTCAAACTCAAAACCTATAGGCATTGAGTTGTATACCATCTGTATTTAAAACCTAGATTATTATTATTGGGCCGCAGAAGTAAATGCCCCAGTGATCAAATGTTTGGACCATGTCTGGAGGGTTCTTTTAATAGCAACAATTTATTATTCCTCTCGCCTCGCTTCTTTTGTCACCTTGAATAAAGCTGTGCAGAGTTAGAGCCCTTGTGTGACCATTGTTTTCTCCCTTTTTCCTTGGGGGGGGGAGAAGAGAAGTCCCAGGAGGAGGAGGACGGGAAAGAACCCGATCTCGTGGTGCCCTGGTCTCCCCCCTCCCCCCCCCCCGCTCACAATTGGTTGACAGGTAACCCAATTTCGGCAGCGGCGCGTGCCGTAGCTCGAAGCTCCGCCTTGTCGCGTGCGGGTACCGCTCCAGTTTCATTACCCCATGAAAAGAAGCCTCCCCCTCCTCCTCCAAAAAAAAAAGGGGGGGGGGGAGGGAGAGGAGGTTATAAATAAGAGGGTGGGGGGAATATGGTGGAAATGTCTGGGGCGAAAGGGGGGGGGACACGGCAGATAACAACAACAACAAAACTTGGCCTGATTTGAAAGTGCTTGGTTCAAGTATCAGGAGAGAAAAGAAGAGGAGGGGAGGGGGGGGGGAGGGAGAGGGAAGTTAAAACCAGTGCAAGAGACAGAGGCAGGGGGGAAGTAATTGTAGAGTCAGATTTGACTGAGTCGTTCTACCCCCCCCCCCCCCCGTCCCTTTCCCAGCGCCCCCGTCTCGCACATGCAGCATCACATCTGTCATTTATATTTGTATCCACGACCTCCTCACACAAGTGTGGGGGCACAAGACAGGAGGGAGAGGTGTGGGGGTGCAAAACAGAGGTGGTTGACTACGTACCCTACGCATGAGTGAGCACTCAATGCACGCGACAAGGACTCACTGTTTCCCTCCACAATCGCGCGCGCTCACTCACTCACCCTCTTTCAAAATTTTAAAACTGTATGTATATTTGGGGAAAATTGTATTAACATATCTTAGATTCATGTGTGTCTGTGGAGGGGGGAAGCGTGTGTGGCAAAGCGGTAGGCCTAAATCTCTTGACTTCCGAAAGGATGAGTTCAAATCCCAGTGACGACTAGGATATTTTATTTCGGGATTTCTCGGGCTACCCGAGTCCACTCAATTGTGAAGGTGAACAAAAAAGTTCCCTCCTCTTTAGGGCAGATGATGAAAAGGTCATCGGCTTCTGTGGCCTATGGTTAACTAGGGTGTCATGTGGCCAGCACAACGACCAACCGCCTTTACTTTTCCCCGACCAATGTCAGGGACCCATTAGAGCAAGGTTGATTACTAGACATTAATTGGAAAAATTTAAATCGGAAAGTCGATGTGCTGGCTACGCGATACCCTCATTATCTTTCGGCTATAGAAACATATGAGTTTTATATTGGATCTTTTCTTTTAGTGTATTGATAAGTTATAACCCCAACGCACCCACACTAAAGCGCCTCACTTCCCCATATATACATTTTTACTTAACCACTACGCAAGCGCGCACAGACACAATGTGTGTACAGGTGCCCGATTTAAGTAAAAGGGCAAAATTTTCTAGCGTGGTCCAGAGGCTAAGTGCGCTTGAACTTAGCTTGGCTTGAAGGGGGCTCGAGGTTCGACACCCGACTCGTGCAGCACGGAAAAACCTACTCCTAGATGCCCTCCCCCCAACTGGTCCACAACTGAGATTGGATCAAAGCGCTCTGAGCATGCTATAAGCATGAAAGTAGCGCTATATAAAAGCCATAAAATGAATTATTTTTTTAACCCTCAATGTCCAAGTGCACAATCAATACATTTTAAAAGATTGTCATAGTTCTGAAGAAGTAACGAGTGAATTTCATTTCCGTGTTTTTTTTAATATGCATTTTCGGCCCCCACCCACAATATTATATTTTTAGAAATGTGTAAGAACCCCTTTAAAGGTGATGCCTCGTACAGCCTCCAGGCCCTAAAACTAATTTAGGAGGTCAAAACAAAAGCAACAAGTTCATATACTACAATTACTACATATGATGTCGACTGATTGATGAGCACCTTATTATTAGCGGCTGTTCGATACAAATAGCAATGAGTATGTAATAGATCGAAGATGTAGCCGTGACCCTAGAGATTTAAATATTTAACGTCCACAGGTTGAACTATAAAAGTTCACATCGAACGATAGTCAATAGCAAAGGGGGAAATCGGGGGGGGGGGGTAGAAACACAGGACTACAACTTTGATCAAGACTAAATAGGCTACGAGGGTGGTAGGGGACAGCTATTTGCTGCTTGAGTGGCACGCGCGAACACCCAGCTACCTCCCCCCACCCCCCCTTCTCCTTTCACATTTTTTTCCTTTTCGTCCTGCTCACCGTTTTGAGACACGAGTCGTGCGTCCTCCCCTTCCCCAGGCGCCCTGCCCTCTCCCCCCCCCCCTCTCGCTCGCGCTCTACTTGTGCCGTTCGTTTGGCGACAAGCACGCACCCCTCTCCCCCCACTACTCGCTTTCTTGTCGTATCGCCTTGCACGTCATTGTCCCCAATTCCTCCCGCCTCACCCCCCTTTTTTTCCCTCCCCCACCCACTGTCCTTTCTATGTCTCTTTCTCACACGCTTTCAACCTCCCGGCTTCGAGCCCCCACCCCATCGGAGGTGCCCTCAGATAAAGCTACAAGTACCGGTGGCCGTCTGAGTAGACAGTTCAGAACTCGCCCGTGAGCACTGTCGTTCGGGCACTGAGACTCTCACTCAGACATACAAAGACAGAAAAACAGACAACTAGAATCAGGACTTTATATTGGTAGAACTTAGCAAAAGTGGTATTATTCTTGGGAGTTTATTCGATGTGTTCTTGTTCTTTATACTGGACACTATAGTAGACTATGTAAGTAGAATATGTAAGTAGATTATGTAAGTTGATACGTTTCTATTAATAAACATTTCTTTGTAAACTATCGATTGATATAACATTATTTTAAAATTTAAAGAAAAATCTAAATCTATAACCGTACAAACATTTTCTTTGTATTTATTTATTTTCGTTCCAATTTTATTCCATTTATTTTCGTTGTTTATTATTATTATTATTATTATTATTATTATTATATAGTTTTATATTTCCATACTTCACCTTTTCGTCTTTGATCTACTTCGCTACTTTTCTTTAATTGACTTCTCTGTGGTCTTTAATGATTTCGTTGTATGAAATTTCTATTTCCTACTTTGTTTCTAATAAATGCCGGACTTAAACTCACTGATAGGAAATCTTGGATCCTTGGTCCTTCTATAGAACAAGTTTAACTTAGTGAGATGTTGTCATTTGTGTTTCTATCCCAGTTGTTTACCCTGAAATATGTGTGCATGTTAATTTAACAACAAATACGAGTTTTTAACTAATAAAAGCTACAAGTATATATAGCAAGTTCGACTAGTAGATGTAAAAGCAAACACATGCTTTTGTCTAAAAACAAATATGAACATCTATGACAACTTACTATCTGAATGGAAAGATGTGTTGAAGCAGGCCAGCGCCCTCCATGGGCTGTAAAGCCACTGGGATGGATGAATCAGAGTGGAGGGATGTGTTGAAGCAGGGCAGCGCCCTCCATGGGCTGTATAGCCACTGGGATGGATGAATCAGAGTGGAGGGATGTGTTGAAGCAGGGCAGCGCCCTCCATGGGCTTTATAGCCACTGGGATGGATGGATCAGAGTGGAGGGATGTGTTGAAGCTGGCCAGCGCCTTCCATGGGCTGTAGAGCCACTGGGATGGATGGATGGATAAGAATCAACATGACTGTGTTCGTTAGTTGTATCTGTAATAAAGTATGAAACGATGTGTGGTTGAGTTGCATAAACCCTTCGGCAACCTTTGGCTTGAGTTCGAATCCTGACCTATGCCAGGTTGTGTTTGACTACTCCATATACCCCTCCCCCAGGTCCACAAATCGGACCAGTGCTCAATGAGCAGACTTTAGCAAGAAAGATGGCGCTATACATAAGAAGTTTAAGGAAAGAAAAAAAAGTTGTATCATTTCCGACGTGAATAATAAGTGACGTCAACATGGGGCGACTGTTTCTTTAGAAAATGTCTGTTTGCGGATTCGATCAAGTCAGCTACTTATATCATGGCACGTATTCGTTGCTAACCTAAAGAGATATTACACACATTAGTTTGACACATTCAAATAGAAGAAAATCAATAAAATATATGTAAGCTTTTCATTTCAGTTATATAATGATACTAAACCTTGTTGCTAAATTTAATACTAACTCATCATTGAACTTGCTCGATCAGCCATGACACTAACTAACTCTAGTTCTATGACAAGCGCTCACTTTTAGTCTAATCTTTGTTTAATCATGACAATAAGACTAGAACTAAATAGCGTATGAGCTAGACCTAATAGACTGTGAACTTGTATTTATAGATAGAACATTCACTCTTCATTTATTTGCTGCACTCTCACCTCAAGCTGTGTTTGGATTCTATCAGAGTTCAATCTAATCAGAAAGTCGTTCTTTCTTTCTTTTTTTTTTTCAAACCATAAATTTAGACGACAATCGTCCTCCAAACCCACTGTTTACCCAACGTGATATTGATCTACTAGCACTAGATCTAGATGTTATCTCTCATGAGCTTATTTCAAAGTTTACATTGATCTACTAGCACTAGATCTAGATGTTATCTCTCATGAGCTTATTTCAAAGTTTACATTGATCTACTAGCACTAGATCTAGATGTTATCTCTCATGAGCTCATTTCAAAGTTTACATTGATCTACTAGCACTAGATCTAGATGTTATCTCTCATGAGCTTATTTCAAAGTTTACATTGATCTACTAGCACTAGATCTAGATGTTATCTCTCATGAGCTCATTTCAAAGTTTACATTGATCTACTAGCACTAGATCTAGATGTTATCTCTCATGAGCTCATTTCAAAGTTTACATTGATCTACTAGCACTAGATCTAGATGTTATCTCTCATGAGCTTATTTCAAAGTTTACATTGATCTACTAGCACTAGATCTAGATGTTATCTCTCATGAGCTTATTTCAAAGTTTACATTGATCTACTAGCACTAGATCTAGATGTTATCTCTCATGAGCTCATTTCAAAGTTTACATTGATCTACTAGCACTAGATCTAGATGTTATCTCTCATGAGCTTATTTCAAAGTTTACATTGATCTACTAGCACGAGATCTAGATGTTATCTCTCATGAGCTTATTTCAAAGTTTACATTGATCTACTAGCACTAGATCTAGATGTTATCTCTCATGAGCTTATTTCAAAGTTTACATTTCAAAGAATGGAAATAAAAATATTTTCAATACACCTAAATTATGTAATTAATATTATTAATTCAGTCAAAGAAAAAACAACAACAACAGAGATTAAAAGGGTTATTTCTAGAGTAACAGAAACGTTTAGACTGTTACTTTTTGACCTTTTCTATAAAAAACAACAAAAAAAAAAAGCCCTTGTTGTTGGTTTGTAGAAACAGAGGAAAGTCACAAAGCTTTAAAACTTTTATTTTTCTTTTGGTTATCTTTTCTAGCTAAAGACCGCTTCTTGCAAGCCATCATGAACTGACCAATGGTCAAGGCGGGACAATTCTAAATCTGAATTTACTCCCCTGACACAGCGACAGACCACCGCCCACTCCTGCAACCATGCCACGCTCGTTCTTAGTCAAAAAATATCTCAAACAAAAGTATGACGCAGACCTGCAGCAAAGTCTCGGCCTCACTCCTGACAGCCAGGACACTGCGGTCACCGTACCGGAAAGGATGGACACAAGTGACCCGGAGTCCAGCAAGACCGTTAGGAGCTCAGAGACAAATGTCGTCTGCTACAGGCCGACCAATGGGGACAGTGGAAAGGCGGTAACTCCATTCACTCCAAGTACCCTGAAGCCCGTGGCAGTCCGCGTCAGTAACGGTAAGTCTTTCTCGTCAACTAGTATCTTCTTGTGTGTGTGTGTGTGTGTTGTCGCGCTCCTGTTGTGGGTGTGTTTGTGTATTGGCGTGCGTGTAACACAGGTGTGGTTTGAAAATCAGGTCGCTTTGAATGAATGCGTCTTATGTGTCTACGAAGAGAAAGACAGACGAGGATAAAAAAATAAAAATAAAATAAAAGGTAAGAGAGAAACGAAAAAGAAACTAGACAACTAGAAAAAGACACAACAAACTAGTCCAGCAAACAGATCAACAAACAATAATACAATCATCAAACCGACAAACAAACAAAAAAAAATTTACAGACAAATAAACAGACAAACAGACCAACCAAAATACAAACAAACATACAAAAGAGAAAAAAATATAATTAGTAGAAACAAACAAAAAGACATACAATTTAAATCACGCTACGTAGTCAGAGAGAGAGAGAGAGGGAGAGAGAGAGGGAGAGAGAGAAAGAGAGAGAGAGAGTGAGAGAGAAGTTTGAGGTCATTGAGAAAGGAAGGGGAGACTGGTAGAAAGACTAGAAGAGAGAGAGAAAGAAAATGAGATCTGGCAGGAAGACTATGAGAGCGAGTGAGTGTAAGAGAGAAAGACCGAGAGAGAGAGAGAGAAAGAGAGCTTCCTAGAGGCGGTTGTTTAAAAAAAAAAAAGGGGCCACATGTATTGCTTTAATCCGTGTTTCTGCGTCACGCTCAGGACTCCTCTATGACCAGTAAATAACTTAGTCTGGTTATAAATCGTATTGACTTGATCAAGTTACACAAAGCTAAGATTATTGAGCTATAACACAATCGAAACGGAATAACCTATTTTTAAAACAATAGACTTTCGTCTGCTTATAGTCGACAACTCCACATTGATATTTCTCTCCTACAATTAAAGATGCTTGAGAGAGAACAAACCCTACGGGGGGGGGGGGGGATGGGGGGGAAGAGAATAAACTATCTACTATTATCAATCTAATAATGATCGCTGTGGGTAACAAAAAAATAGGAATAAACTCACGCGACTTGTGAGCGCTTCCTCATGGAGCGTGAGCACACTTTATTTTTTCATTAGCTAATCAAAATGTTATTTTTAGCTCTAGGTGACGCTGTCAACGTTTCACTCTGTCTTCCACTCTCTCTCTCTCTTATTCACTGTCTCTCTCTGTCTCTTAGATACTGTCTCTCTCTCACTCTCTGTCTCTCTTTCACTCGCTGGCTCTTTAATTCTCCCTCTCTCTTTATCACGCTCACTAACCGTCTCTCACTCTCTCTTTTCTATCACTCACCGTCTCCCTCACTCTCTCTCTCTCTCTTTCTCTCTCAGAGTCTCAATCACTCGTTCTCTCTGTTTTTCTCTCTCTTTCTTCTATATCACTGCCTCATTCTCCCAAGTCAAGTACCTTTGTACACAGATACACAGCTACCCCTACTTCTTACTTCCCATGGTGACACATTCACCCCAGCTGACATCTAAAAATACTTAGAACTGTACTCATGGGTAGAACTTATTGATAGATCTCTATGACGCCATCCGCACTATTTAGCCTAATGACAGATCACAGGGTCACGTAACTGCTATTAATAGAGCACTTCTGCTTCTCTTGATATTTAAAAAAAATATATTAAATGGCTAATGTAAAAAGAAATCTAACACTAAAATATTTGATGTGAAAAAAAAAACATATTGACGATGACAAACGTATCTAAAGAGAATACGTTATTATACCTATCATATCAATCATCGTTGTTGAAAACTAATGAAATACAAAGGTAGAAACAACACCAGATTAAAAACATGAACGTAGATAGACAAGAGTATACATTGAATAGAACTATATAGGTCAGTGCTTGTAGAGCGTCTATCTGGCGTCATCTTTTAGTTCTCTTTCAAAAGGCGGATCCAATCAAAACTGTTGCTTGCGACTCGTTCTAGTAATTCAAAGAGTAAAAGGGAGAATGAGAGTGAGAGAGAAAAGGAGGAGGAGGGGGGGAGAGTGATGAAAAATAAGGTGAGGCCGCGCCATCGTTCAGCTCACCGATGTCCAGATCGATCGCAATGGCAGGTCCGGTAGGATTGATTATTTATATGACTGCGTGCTCGGTGCCGACCTCTAAACTTTAGTGTGTGCTCCAGCCTACCTGTTGAGATTCAAAATTCATTGTTACAATGTCCAACCCTTAAAATACAATAATTTTATCACATACATTGTCTATAACTTCTTTATGTGTGGAGAAAAATTATTATTAGGGGAAATTAAAAAGAAAAGTTATAACGTTATAGTTGCTGAAATCGCTACACACTAATTGATGATGTCATCTCCCATTTTCTTATGCTGCTTTCTGACTCACGTAGTTAATCATCCGGTAAAAACGTCTGCTCTGCAGAAAATGTGTCACATAAATATATGAAATGCAGCTGCTCCATTTATAGAAGCTCTGATATGGAAATGGGTGTGGATAGTTCATGGATAATAGAGATACTTAGTGTATAGTGATTAGTGTACCATTGATAACAAGCGTTTCCTAGTAATATTTTCTATTCTATTTGTACACAGGCTATATTCTAGATGTGACGTCCTCATCCTCCACGAGGAATGTCGGGGATGCTGAGACCAGCAGTGTCGTTGCTAGGACACCCAAGTTCCAGGGTGAGTCGGCGGCTTGGGAAAACCCGATGCCCAGGAGAAGCGTTATAGTCACAAACAGCAACCACCCCGCCAACAGGCATGCACAGGGTAGCAACGGCTCTTACCGCAACGAAAGCAGCTTGGCAGACAACGTAGGAACACATTCTAGCAGCAGAACTGCGATGGTCTCCAGCGCCGCCTACTATCGAGGGAATGACCCCTACGAAGAAGAGCAGCCCTTAGCCTTGGACATGCCCAAAGTAGCCCACATGCCTTCGCCTCCGCCAGCTCATGCTCCTTTACCGAGTCCCCAGCCTGCTCACACATCTAGTCAGTCTCACTCTTATATTCCTTCCGCCCTTCCCTCTCCCGCTCACGCCCCGGTACCTGCACACATTCCTAGTCCTGCATTTGCGCCGTCACCAGCGCACATCCCAAGGTCCGCTAACTCGCCTACCGCAGCACACCTTAACCTGTCCAGACGTTCACCTTGTCCTGACGTCCTGCCCGCCGATCATCCCATCCATCACCCTCTCATCCAGCATTTGATAAATCAGAGGCTGCACGTCCCAGAAGAGCCGAGGCATTACAGAGGCGTCTATGACGATGAAAGGAGCCACTCGCCCAGAAGTAATTCCCCAAGGAGCCCGCCTCGAAGTCATGAGAACTACTACTTCATTCAAGCCGAAGAGTACCATCAGCCCTACAGCTACGTGGTGGCCGGAGAGCGAGATGTCGACGAAGACCGTCCCATTAGAGATGACGAGGCTCAAACCAGGCTAGATTCCACGCTCATCCACCCTGGCATCAACCCCAACTATCTCCCCCCGTCGCCCAGTCCGTCCATCCCATCATCCTCTCCAACGCTTCCTGTGGTTATTTCCACCTTCTCCCACTCGTCCAGCCCTCCATCTCCGGCGCCATCTCTTCCCTCCAGCTCCCCACACCCTTCCGCGGAAGTCAACGCCTACACATATGAAGCCTTCCTAGTCAGCGATGGACGATCCAGGAAGCGTGCTGTTGAAACCACCGATGAATCCGGCAAGGTCAGGTACACATGCAACGAATGCGGCAAAGACTACGCCACCTCCTCCAACCTCTCCCGCCACAAGCAGACCCACAGATCGCTGGACAGCAAGAGCGCCAAGAAATGCCCGCACTGTGACAAAGTCTACGTCAGCATGCCAGCTCTCTCCATGCACGTACTGACCCACGACCTCAGACACTCCTGCAACGTCTGTGGGAAAACATTCAGTAGGCCCTGGCTTCTCCAAGGGCACATGAGATCTCACACTGGGGAGAAGCCTTTCGGGTGCGCCCACTGCGGAAAGGCTTTCGCAGACAGATCCAATCTTCGGGCTCACATGCAAACCCATTCGGCTTTTAAACACTACGCTTGCAACAAATGTAATAAGACTTTCGCTCTCAAGTCTTACCTTAACAAACATCTTGAGTCAGCATGCGTCAAGTCAGAAAATGACGTCGTCATGATTCAGAATGAACACGAGTAGAACACTGAAAAAAAAAAGAACCTTCCACATTGCAATTTATCCACTTGTTCGCATTCATCTTCAGACATTGTTTAGCAGCCCCATCTCGTCAATACACAATGTTACTGTCACATTCCAATCATGTGTAAAGCCTAAACAGACAATTTACGTTTAGTTTAATTTCACGCATTGCTTATATGCATACTATTTATAGAAACTGCTTTTTTGGCAGCCCCCATTTATAATGCTTCAAATATTTTTTATGGTATGTTATATCCAACTGAAGCAATGATTGATATTTATGTATTTGACTGTATTGACAAATGTATAGCTTCAAACTGTCTCTTGAAACGAATTTTACCTTCGATGAATTTGTGTTTCTTTAATCTTCTCAAAAATTCAAGCTGTTGCAGTATCCCATGCATTTAATTCATGTTTTTATATTATAAGTTATTCAAAACTTCGCCATTTTATCCAGACATATCTTTATAATGTATATATACACAGTTTTATCTCCAATTTTGTTATTTAACATTGACATTGTATGATTTGTATTTTTTTTTCTATTACAAAGTATCCACTCTTTGCCGAATTATTTTAAAAATGTATTTTTTTTAAAGTCTGAAACGAAACAAAAGATTGCTGTTCAATGTTCTCTAATAAGAAAGATAATCGCGTCAGTTGATATTCAAACATGTTCGATTACAAGCCTATTATCTAGAGGTAAAGACATTTTTTTTTGGGGGGGGGGGGGGCGGCTCGGGAACACTCCATGTTTACTTTGGAAGAAAGAAAAACATGTCGAGTTTGGAAGATTTGATTCCCCCCCATTCCACACAGCCACCCCCGTGCACGAGTGTTCGATGTACCAGGTAATGATTATTATTGGAATAAAATACATGCGCGCTCTCTTCTCTCCCCCCCCCCCCGCCCTCCTCCTGATCTCCCGCCACTGAAATAGAAGGATACCATCCTATTGTATCGTCACTTCGTGATAGGCGTCAGAGCCTTATCGATCTGAAACTGTTTCAAAAGTTGTTGTTTTTTTCAAATCTTCCGATCCACGTCCCGTCCTACGACCAAACAGCGTGAGTCGATCACCGCTTTCGTGGCTAAATATGGACTAAACTTACTTTTATAAAAAGCTCAAATTTTTTTTAACCCCCCCCCCCCCTCCTCTATCTAGCTGTTCAATTCTTGTCTAGAAGACAAATAGCAGATTGGTGGTTGATAAGCATATAGGAGGTGATGGGGAGGGGGTCTTTTGGGAGGGAGGGAGGAGAAACAAAAAAAAAAATGCGAAGGTTTTTATCACGATCTCAGCCAGATTTAAGTACTCTCTGATCGGTCACCTCCCCGCTCTGCCATCTATAATTTCTTCTTAATTGTACCGGGAAAGAAACTTGTATTTTTATCCAGTCAAATGTAACACAAAAAAAAATAGTCATATGATTGTCTCATTAAATTGCAGCTGTCTAGGAGTCCTAGGGAGGATCTGGAGATTAACTCGATTTTATCTGCCGTGATCAGTATTATGATAGTTTTTTTTTCTGTTTTTTTTTTTCGCTGTTGTTGTAAATAGTTTAATTCATGAAGCAGTTTACTTTCTAACATTGCGAGACAAATGTGCAGAACCAGTAACCGGAACATCTCAGAAAGGATCAAATAATGATCTGGATTTCGTGGTCTTTAAATTCATGACCAATAATAGTTTGCTTTTATTCAAGATCGAAGTTGAATCAATAGAGATAGGATGTGAACTTTTATTTAGGGACATTAGCATTGTTTTTTTAGGGATATAGCCATTGGCGTAGCTATGGTAGGGGATGAGGGGAGGGGGGGAATTTGAAAATCCCCTCCCGGGCTCTCACTTGAGAGGGGGCCCCAAATGAGTGTTCGACATTTTTTTTTACATTAACCCTTAAAGTGCTGCGCTGTTTTACAATGGGTGCATACAAAATGGAATTACAATTCTGATGATTAGAAGGTAAACTACCACACGCGTTTTAAGGGTTAAATATTACGCCATTATTTCATGCCATGATGTCAAATGTCAAAATGCAGGGGCCCCTAGAGAGGTCAAGCACCGGGCCCCCAAATGATGGTAAATTCCTAGCTACATTACTTTTATAGCGATTGATAAAATAATTCGTTGAACCCAATTTTATTATTTTGTTCCACTGTATTACGGAAGATACGGTGTACGCTTCCACAAGTGTATTTTATTAATAGAATATTTTCCATATGACGTCATCCAGTGCCTATTTATATCAAAACTTCATTCAGAGCGTTGTGAAACTGTATCATAGCAACTCATTTCTGTTTATTATGCACTGTTGTTTCGTTTCTTCTTTTTTTCCAGTCACAATTTTTTTTCTTCAATTTCTTACTTCTGCTCTGCACTTTGTATTAACGACTTCTTGCTAGTGTGCAAACAATGTCAGAGAAGAAATTGTCACTTTCATATCGAGAACTGAATGTTATCACTCTCCCGCCTTTTCTTCTTTTTAAACTAGACCTAAATCTTTTTTTTTCTAGAACATTCGAGCATGTATTCTCTTGATAAAGAATCTATATTTTAGAAATTTAAAAAAAAAATTAAAAACAACAACAAAAAAAAAGATAAAAAAACTTGATTTTTAAAAAGTTTGAATACTTTTATTTCACATCTTTTTTTTTTTAAACAAAATTCAAAAGTGTATTAAGTTTTCAATTTAATTTTGTAGAACTTTTTAAAAAATCAGCAACAAATTTATCTGGAGACCAACAATTTATGATGGTGTTTTAATACTGTCCTGAAATTATAAAACCGTCCAAATTATACACTTCGTTTCATGTTGATTTCTACTTACAGTTTTGCACACTGGCCTATATGTATAAAAGTGCTTATTTTTTTCTAAAAATCTTGTTGTATTCATGGTTGCCATGAGATGTTGTCATCTGTCCTTTATCGACATTTTTGCCTTTTTTATTCTACAAATTTAACCTGCAATATTCTTTGCCCTTGAAATTACAATTGTCGTCTGCATTACTCGAGCAACCATTCCGTCTGTTAATATCTGAGTCTTGATTCCCGCCTTTTTGTTCTCTTTTTATGTCCACCTGACCTATATACTGCCCTCCATTCCGCACGGTTATCACTTTGCCTTCATGTTCATTGCCTCTTACAAAACTAAAATAGGAGACTAAATTACATAATTGTTTTGTAAAACTTATTCCACTGATTATTTTTAAACAAATTTTGTTTCGCCAATAGTTTGGTGTATCACATTTGTTATTTTTGATAGCACAGATTCAAACAATTATTTTTTTCTTGTTCTGGCATTTTGTTGATAATTGATAAAGATAACTCTTGTTATTTCGTAGTCAAATGTGAAACAATAATACAACTTCATTTACAGTGTCAGATATGTTGTAGTCAATATGGGTATTCTTGAATTTACATAATCTACCGAGATAAGCTTCCTTCAATTAATTCCTTAATATAAATAATACAACAGAACTATTGAAAATAATTGTGATTTGTCATTTCTAAGTTTGAACGAACAATTAAAATAACACTTTGTAAAGTCGTTTTTTTCCCCTGAAAAAAAAAAGTGTATTTCTATATTTAGATATTCTCCTATCTAACAATGTGCTTCAGTGCAATACGTATCCAACTCAATTCTAAAGGCAGCCATGTCGAACCTAGTCTTTGTATATATTTAAATGAAGTCTTCAATATATTTATCATTACTTTAGACGTGAATTGCATAATATTGTTTCTTTGTTCGAAAATTGTTTTTTTTAAATTCATCCAAACGTCCAATAATTCAGACATGGGGCAGAAGTAACCTACTTACGATTAGTACGCATGCGCCCTTTAGTCATTTTACTGATCTATGTACATAAATATTATTTTTTTTTATCCTGGGGCCATATTACTTACTTATGTAAAGTTCAGCTGCCTTTCTTGTTGTTTTTTTTGTCTATTAATGCATTTTTAACTTTTGCTGTATATAAACTTTTTTTTTCATATAGATGTAATAAAGCTTTGTATCATGTAGCAATAATTCTGTAAATACACTTGAAAAAATCAACCTCGAAATGGCCAGATTTTTTTGTAACCAATCAAAACTTTTTGAGCCAAAGAGGGCATGTCGGGAATATGTGCAATATACAATAAACCCGCCCAATTTTAATTTAATTTTTTTTTAAAGTTAACTCGTGAATGCTTGCACGTGTGTGAATATGTGCGTGCGAGTAATTATTCTGGGTGGTACCGCATTTATGTGAATAGTCATTTTGAGTCAATTTATTTTACTTGTGTTCCATTGCATTATTTATTTGTAATAATAGATATTTAAAAATGTATTATACTATTTCTAACGAAGTGTTTGTTACAAATGACTTCAACGAGAGAAATCCAATCAATAAAACATTCACTTTGTAAGCTTGCATTGTTATCAGTAGTCTGAACTATTTGTTTGTTTTAAATCTTGAAATAATCATTTTGATGAAAGATCACAAATTAATTCTAATAATAATTGTAAAATTAGGCACATTCTTCCAATATAAAAAAAATGCTAAACATAAAAATGTATTTATAAGGCATCTTTTTCGGTCCAAAGATTAAGTGCAGAATTTCAAACGCGGACCCAGAAGCCAAAGTGTGTACTATTATGGCCCACTACATCCGACAAGCAGTTTTTATTTTTTACTTATTTGATATAGCTCACCTTTTATGTTCTAGTATGCCCAGTGCGTTATTGTCCAATCCAATGTAGACCTGTACGGAGTGTCGGAGAGGTGTCCATGCTGCCATTAGGCGCTGAACTTAGTTAAGTCGGGATTTGAACAGGACTCCCCTTAATAGGTAGCCAAGCGGTTTATGCCTCTCAGCAATACATTTCAGGCTTTTTTTTTTCCTTGACCAGTCTAGCGCCTCTGGGCGAGACCAATCGTCATAGAAGGCCAGAACACTGACCTACAACGTCGCAAATTGTGGGCTGGTTAGACCAATAGCTCTATGACCCGTCACGGGTCTTGGTAACGAGCTTTTTTCTATAGGAATTGAAATCTCACAGGGCGGCTTATAAATACGCTGCATTTCTAAATAAATTGAAATAAAAAAAACAAAAAAAAAACTTCGTGTTAGTAAACAGTCACGTGACCTAGTATCTTCTGCTGCCCAGGCTAAACAGTGATCACTATTTCTAAGAATCGTACACCAATAAAACCGAGACTTAAAACAGTGTGTCTGTGTCTGTTTTGAAATATTTAGTAAATGTCATTCAAAAAATTTGCTCAAATTTCGTCCTAATCTTACGTTCCTATATCTGTACATTGAAACATTTTTTTGTTTGTATTGATGCTGGTTTTGTTTTCATTCTCTCTCTCTCTCTCTTTTCTCTCTCTCTCTCCCTCCTTGTTCACTTCTATTTTGGATTCAAGTCTTCTATATACAGTTGGAAGTAAATCTTATATTTTTTGTCACATATTTGTTTCTATGATGACCAAATGGTTGAAGTCTCGATGAATAAATACTCAGCAGAATAAAATGTGACTGTGTTTTATTCTTTTTTTTCCCTTATTTTTATTTGTTGATCCTTAGAAAAGGAAAGTTTCAATAGAACATGGTGACATTGTGAACACGTACAAGTAACGCAGCTACACACTAACACTCAAACACACACACTCCCTTCGAAATACTAGCGGCATGGTAACAGTAATTCAAGTTTCTAATGTCAATAATTGGAAGTTACAAAAAATCTTTCTCACTGTTTTGCTAGAATTAAAACTTATTGTTAATAAATGTATTAAAGTCCCAATAGGATAGGATATCTTGACTTACAACATCTGGACTTTGAAACAGCGAATTAATTACATTATTACCAACCAAATAATAAACTTTAGGACTAAAGCCCATACCTGGTACTGACAGTATCTAAATAAATATCTATATTTATTTTTTAAATACGTACTCTCAACGTTCTTTTTTTTTTTTCGCTTCACTTTGACGGATGGTTCTATTGATTTGATCAAGTTTTGGTCAGTCCTAACTTGATCCACAGTAAAACCCTATCCACTGAAAACGTGCTTAGATAATTTTCCACAACTTCCGAACAAACTTAGAATTTTCCTTCCCCCCCCCCCCCCCCCCCACAGATTGTAGATAACACCTAGGCAAAAAGGCGATAGATTTGGCGGGCTTCAATAAGTTCACAAAAACTCATTCTCTTCTGTACCACTCAGCGCGTCACATCCCTGAGAGGTTGAGCAACATAGAGTCTTTCTCCTCCCCTCACCTTTTACGTCTATCCACCCCCCACCCTCCCCCAACCTTACTCCTTTATGCGCCCTCTTGTTTTTTCCATTCACGCAACTACCCGACCCCCAACCCCCTTCAGCCGTCTTTTTTGTCCCACAATATGAACAATATCCGCTACCCCCTTTTTTTTTTTTCTTCAACGCTAGCAAAATGACGCTAAAAAGGGAGAGAAATCCCGCTACGGCCACTTTAGGCTTTCGGAACAGGTGCACGCGCGTTTAGGTAACCAATCAGATTTCGGGAAGTTGATTTCTGCGACCTGCCTCGCCAGACGATCGCGGAATCATCAGCTGTTCACCTATACGCTACTCAGAAAGACAAACTTAAATGCCGAATTTATATGGGTCCTCACACACAAATAATCTTTGAAACATTACCACACACACACATAGGGCCTACACACATTTACACACACACAGACACAAACTTTCTATAACCAGGGTTAACTGGCACTATTGCAGAAGTTGTCAGCATGTTGAATGTTTCCAACGCGTTGAAGATAAGCTGCGCCCTTTCCTAAGAGGTCATAAAAAGACAATGATCTATTATTGGCTTACAATTGTCCCAGTCTACAGTGTTGGCGCGAAATTGTATAGGTGCCAAAAGTCAACGGACAATACAAATTAGGAACAAAAAAGGTAAGAGAGAGGGGAGCGTTTTGTGAGGAATTTACTAAAAAGTTGTATTTTATTAAAACAATGAGTTTTTGGATGTTGGCCTCTTTTATTGTATGAAATGCTGTAATTAGACATGAATGAATACCTTGGGGCACAAATCTGATATAGATAAAAGTGGATTTAAGAAAGTTTTATTCAAAACAAATAGTTGGCATTTAAAATTTAATGAATTTTAATGAACAATTTAGACATGATTATTAATTGTAACGTAATCGTTTAACAACACACGGTAAAAAAAGATAAATAATTAACAAGCAATATTAAGTAAAGTAATGGGGATGTTCACACTAAACTAAGTTCAAGACACTGATTTCAACAGAAATGTTGCCAATTAAATAAATATAAAAAAAAACACACTATTATTTCTCGAACTTACAATATAAAAATAAATGCATTTAATTTTTCAAAAAAAAAAAAGAAAAAAAAAAAGAACAACCATAAAAAATAAATAATTGTAAAACCATAGACCTTTCTATATTGTACTTAGACTGGAAAACAGAACAAATTCTTATCCGATAATGATCAGATCACAGACCTATATACATAGATTATTATGCACGTAACTCTTTTTCAAGCTGTAAGGGAAGTCGCCCCGAATCTAGGAAAATCGGTATTTTCTATCTTAGAAAAGTAATGATCTTTAGTTATCAAAGTTTAGAAATAATAGTATATCATTTTGCGGATTTTAATTGAATGAGCTATTAATCACAGAAATAATGCCATTTCCTGTTAGTTTCCATTGAGATAATGTTTCGAAAATCCTAGATCGAAATAATTCATGTCTGCTGATTTTAATCTTATTTACATTTAAATAAATTCATTACCTAGATAGTTCTAGATTATGTATCTAAAAGTTGCAAAATAATAATTATAAGACGAGAGTGCTTTTATTTTCGATGTTTAATTCATAGATCTAGATCAGTGGTTCCCAAACTTTTTTGTTCCATAGACCCCTTGCCATGTTTTCCAGTTTTCGGTAGACCCCCTGAATTTTTTTGAAAATTCATTAAAATCAAATGTTTTTTTCTTGCAGATATGTATGTACATTGATGATATTCAAATTAAAATGAAGCAAAAAAAATTAATATGCATGACATGAATTGACTAATAAAAAACAACAACAAAAAAAAACTATTGGTGGAAAAGTTTGATAAAATTTTCATATTGAGCTTCAATTTAGGTTTAACGTTATACCTTCTCGACTAGAAGATGTTTGACAAAGTTAAATTTGGAAAATTTAAAAAATTCATGCTATCCAATGCACGCTACATTCATTTAATCCTCCCAAGAAACACTGAGATTATGACTTCGTTGTGACAAATTTAGGTCATCACCTTGAAGCAGCAAATTAACCACATTAAATTATGAGACAAGTCTGTTAAATAGACTATGTCCGATTCCCGCTTATTTTTTTGGTTTTAAAATTAGATCTTAAGCACCCAAGAACTCAAATATTGTCACACTTTTTAAGTCACACATAAGCCTTTTGACAACTATTATACTTCAGTGTGATGGAGCCATTGATCAAAAAGTAGATCTTTATGATTTCTTGATTCATAACAAAACGAAAAATATGATAGCTATAACACACTATATTATCACTATAATGTAGCAACGAGGAATTTTTATTATGATATCAGATTTAGGCAGGGCTTTTTTTTTTGTGATGGTACACACCGCTACGGCATACCGGCATCTTTTTTAAAAAAAAAAATTTTTTTCTCGTATTT
The DNA here is from genome assembly GCA_036873155.1 of Biomphalaria sudanica. NCBI lineage: Eukaryota > Metazoa > Mollusca > Gastropoda > Planorbidae > Biomphalaria > Biomphalaria sudanica. The sequence goes on from JAZGLO010006649.1 coordinate 1,076,065, forward strand.
TAACGTATATTATTAATTTTTAGTAGTTAACAGTTAGGCAATCAACTACTGAGTACCGGCACCTACTTTTTTGTTTTTTTACAAAAAAAGCACTGAATATAGGATTGTGTAAAAAAGGTTGCAAAACATCTTCAATGGCTGGCAAAGTCTATTTTTTACCCACAGTGTGCAGTTTTCTAGAGTTTGATAAAGTAAAGTATTGTAAAATGTTCACAAGCCTCATCTCTTTTGTGATATTCAGTCAAACATTTCAAATCTTAATCTATTATATCATGTTGGCGTTGTCTCAAATAATGTTCCAGATTTAATGGTTTCATAGCGACATAACTTTAAACTTTATTGCATAAAAAGCACAAATGCATTTGCTTGTTTGACGAGGACAAAATGAAGCCAAAGTTCTAATAACCAATGTACTTTCTACAATTATTTTCAGACTCGGTCATATACAAGATTCGGTACTTTTATATAGACAAAATTAAGCTAATTAAAATAAGATGTTAAAATTGTAAAAATAAAATCATTAGACTAACAAGGCTAAAATTCAAAGGATTAACTAAGGTACAAATCATTAATAGAAAATGAAATTTAAAGTTTAGACAAGCTTAAATGAGATCCACTATCGTAGACCCCCATTTACAGGTCATAGACCCCCAATTAATTTTTTCACCTCCGTAGACCCCTTTGAAGTTTTCAAAGTATTAGGAACAAAACAGCAGACTTAGAAATTTTATTAGAATGTGAGAAACCAGACATAATTGCAGGAACAGAAACTTGGCTACATCCTGAAATTTATAATGCAGAAATTTTCAATAGTAATTATGAAATTTTTAGAAAAGATAGGGCTGATAATCATGGAGGAGTTCTTTTAGCAATAAAAAACACTCTTATAGCTGAAGAAATTACCTTACCTAACTCAAAAAACATAGAATCTACATTTTGTAAAATTAATACCACCTCAACATCCCTTATAATAGGCAGCATTTACAGACCACCAAATTCTAGTTTAGAATACATGCAGGAACTATGTAATCAGATTACTACACTTAAAGAGACAAATAAAAATGCAGTTTTTTGGATTATGGGTGACTTCAACCTACCTGATATAAATTGGAAAACACTAACCATAGATAAACACCAAAACCTTAAGGACATAAATGAGCTTTTCATAGAAACTTTACACAACCTAAGTTTAGATCAAATCATTAAAAAGCCAACTAGATTAAACAACACATTAGATCTCTTCTTAACCAACAGACCTGGATTAGTAGTTGATTATGATATTATCCCTGGTCTATCAGACCATGAGATCATAAAAATACACAGTCAGATAAAAGCAGTAGCCAATACAAAAACCAAAAGAAAAATCTTACTCTGGAATAAATGTAACCTAACACAACTACACCAAGCTGCATTAAACTTTCAACAAACATTCTTATTAGAAAAAGACATTAACCAACCAGTCGATGACCTCTGGAATTTCATTAAAATCCATCTTAAAAGCATTATAGAAAATCATATACCAACTAAATACACATCAAACAAAATAAATAAATGCTGGTTTAATAATAGACTAAAGAAGCTTTGTAAACAGAAGGAAAACCTATATAGAAAATTTAAAGAAACCAAGGCAGAAAGAGTTTACAAAAAGTATATAAAAATTAAACACCTAACCCAAAAAGTAAGCAGACAGCTGCAGAGTGAATACATAAACAATGTAATATCTAAAGATAACAACAAAAACCTATGGTCATACATTAAGTCTAAGAAAATGGAAACAACAGGCATAGCGCCATTAAAAGATGAACATAACATAATACATAATGATAATGAAACTAAAGCAAACATCCTAAACAAATACTTTGCATCAGCATTCTCAGCCCCAGGAGACAAAGACATATTTCTTAATTTGAACCAAGTAGACAACATAGAAGATTTAGTAGTACAAGAAAATGGAATTAAAAAACTATTAGCCAACACCAAACCAAATAAAGCGTCTGGACCTGATGGTATTCCAGCTAGATTACTCAAAGAACTAAGCAATGAGCTAGCCCCAGTGTTCAAAATACTCTTTCAGGCATCGCTTAACCAGGGCAGAGTACCAAAGGACTGGAAAGAAGCTAATGTCACCCCCCTATTTAAAAAAGGAGAAAAATCTGATCCAGGAAACTACAGACCAGTATCACTTACCAGCATCACATGTAAAATACTAGAACACATAATATGTAGCAACATCATAAACCACTTAGACAAACATAATGTCCTCACCCCATACCAACATGGCTTTAGGAAATATAGATCATGTGAAACACAACTAATAGGACTAATTGATGATTTCTCAAAAGGTTTAGATAATAGTGAACAAATAGATGCTATCTTACTAGATTTTTCCAAGGCTTTTGACAAAGTTCACCACCATAGTTTGCTTAAAAAATTAAAATATTTCGGCATTAACGGTCCACTGCATCAGTGGATTAAAGATTTTCTGATAGGGAGAGAACAAACTGTAATAATAAATGGCTCTAAATCAACACCAATAACAGTAAACTCAGGTGTACCTCAAGGAACAGTCTTGGGTCCACTACTATTTTTAATTTACATAAATGATTTACCAAATTGCATTAGTTCAGGAACAAAAGTCAGATTATTTGCAGACGATTGCATAATATATAGAACAATAAAAACAAAACAAGACACATATATTTTACAAAGAGAATTAGATGAATTACAGAAATGGGAATCAAATTGGAGCATGTCTTTCCACCCAGAAAAATGTCAGTTGTTAAGAGTAACAAAAAAAATTAAACAAATTAATTCCACTTATCTTATTCATGGTAAACCAGTAACACAGACTAAAAACTCAAAATACCTAGGTGTTATAATAAATGAAAAACTGTCATGGAATCCACATATTGATGAAACTATAAAAAATCCAACAAAGCATTAGGGTTTATTAAAAGAAATTTCTATAAATCAAATAAGAACATAAAACTAAAATGTTATTTAACCTTGGTTAGGCCAATAATAGAATATGCATCCACCGTGTGGGACCCCTCAACTCAAGAAAACATTAAGAAACTGGAACAAACACAAAATAGAGCAGTGAGATTCATAACAAACGAATATTCACATTTGACTAGGGTAACACCATTAGTAAAATCACTAAATTTAGAAAGCCTTCAGGACAGAAGACTCAAAAGTAAAGTAGCAATTATACATAAAACACTGAACCATAATCTTCAAATACAAAAACAAAATTTAATAAAATACTCTGAAAGACACAAAAATAAAGGCACATTCCTCGTCCCATATGCTAGGACAAATTTGTACAAATACTCCTTCTTCCCTAGTGCTATTAGAGCATGGAATGGGTTGCCTGAGCTAGCCAGAAAAACCAGTGACTTGGCAGAATTTAAGTCATTGGTTAATATGCATGACTAAATGCATGACGCGTAGGACGTAATCATCTTCTTTTTTGAAGTAACGTCTGTATTATATAAGATAAGTCCTCGTAAACCCCTGGGGAATCACTTTGGGAATCACTGATCTAGATCATAGACCTAGTTAAGCTATATTTATACGATATCTAGACTGGAAATCGGAAAAAAAATTCTTATCCGTTAATGATCGATTCACAGATTATATACATGGGCGTAGCCAGAATTTTTTTCGGGGTGGGGGGGGGGGGGGTTAAGGGGATTTCCCCCCCCCCCGCGAAAAAAAAATGTGTATGTGTACATAATTAATCTTTATTACATTCTGACCCTTTCGGAAGACATTTATTGTGCCCTAGAATAGGTTCTTCCTGGAATTAGTGGAAAACTTCTAGACTCCCCGCACTCGCAGCGCTCCCCAACGCCGAGCACTATTTCAGGTATTGAAAGCCAACAAAATGCATATTCTGAGGTATCTACAGTCCATACAAACTACTAAAAAAAGTTTTATTTCAAAAACCTAATGTGCTATTCTTACTGACTTAGACCCTCCCTCACCGTTCAACGCATTTGTCGGCAAGCTGTTTCCACAAAAACCTGTCACTGGCAATGTCTGAAGCCTCTTCCCACCTGTTCTGAGGATCTCAATGAAAGTGTGGCGCCAAGTTGTACTAGGATATCATTGCAACTTTTATTATGCGTAATTCATTTTGTCGGAGAACATGTCCCCCATAACCTCATGCGACGCTCTGTCAAAACCTTACTAAGGGGTCGACTCCCAGTTCGGCATATCATTTCTTTGATTTAGACCCGATCTCTATAACTGACTCCTAGAATCTGTCTTAGCCATCTTTGTTGAGCCACATTTAGTGTTTTTCAGTTTCGGCAGATGACTATTCACACTTTATAATGTAGAAATTTGTAACCTTTCTTGACTACGCTCTTGGAATTACATGCCTGTATTTCGTATTAGATTTTATATCGAAAAGGGAAGTTTTATCGTCAAACCATCTGTTGAGGGGTTTTAAACTTAAAACCTCGAGTTTTTTTTTTTTTGTTTTTTTTTTAATTCAAAACCCCATTTAGCTACGGTCATAGAATATGGTGACTCTAGTTAGCTTTAAAAAAGAGAGAGGTTTTCAACTGAAAACGCTCTGTAGGGGAATTTTAAACTCAAAACCATCTTGATGGGTTTTAAATATAAAAAAAAGCCATCTGGAGGAGGGGGGTTTCAACTCAAAACCCCTCATTAGCTTAGTTACGCTCAAAGAATTTTAGTGTGTAATTTGCTTTTTTTTTTTATATTGAAGAGGAATTTTTTAGCATCAAAACCCTCTGAAGGGGGATTTAAACTCGAAACCCCCTTTGGCTACGCTCATAGCATTTAGAGTGCGTAATTTGCTTTTTTTTTAATATTGAAGAGGTATTTTTAAGCTTGAAACCCCTCTGGCAGGGGGTTTTAAACTCAAAACCCCTTTGGCTACGCTCATAGAATTTTGAGTGTGTAATTTGATTTTTTTATATTGAGAGGGGGTTTATCGTAATTTTTGGAGGGGGGTTTAAAGTCAAAATCTTCCTTAGCTGTTTTCTTGGAATTGGGGGATTGTCGTTTGTATTTTTATTTACCGAAGAGGGGGATTGAACTGCAAAACCCGTGGTAGGAGGTTTTAAACTCAAAACCCTGATAGGGGTTTTTAACTCAAAACCCCCTTGTAGGGTTCTTTTTTAATCTCAAAACCTCTTGGTAAGGGGTTTTAAACTCAAAACCCCCTGATAGGGTTCTTTTTTAATCTCAAAACCTCCTGGTAGGGGGTTTTAAACTCAAAACCTCCTGGTAGGTTTTTTTAAACTCAAAACTTCCTCGGCTGTGCTGTGGTAAGTGATGATTTAGTATTAAAATCTCACCTAAAGTAAACAAAATGAAATAAAAAAATCAGTCACTGAATTCCGATGGGGGGGGGGGGGGGGTTGAACCCCCCCCTGGGTACGCCCATGTATATATATATATATGTACGTAACTCTTTTTCAAGCTGTAAGGGAAGTCGCCCCAATAAATCTTTTCTGTCTTAGAAAAGTAATGCTCTTAAATTTTCAAAGTTTAGAAATAATGCAAAATCATTTCTCAGATTATGTTTACAATGAGCTTTCAATCACAGAACTATATGAACACGCAAATATATTAAACAAAGCCATTTCCTGTTAGTTTCCATTGAGATCAGGGGCGTAACTAGAGATTTGGGGGCCATTTGCATTTTGACATATGACATGAGATAATGTACGCAAAAATATATAAGCCCAAAATAAATTGGTTCAGTAAATCAGTAATATGCATGACTAAATGCATGACGCGTAGGACGTAATCATCTTCTTTTTTTGAAGTAACGTATGTATTATATAAGATAAACTTAACAAAAAATAATCATTAAGACTCGTTTGATGAATAATACCGTTTTTTATTAGTTAAATAATGCACAAGTGACAAATCTCAATTGATATCGCTTCACGTCGTGCATTCTGTGCAGCAAAGAAATCTATAACATCATCTACATCGATATGTATTTGTGACTTCACTGACATTAAAGTCATGATAAGCCTTTCTTGCGTCATTGTGCTCCTGAGATAGTTTTTGATGAACTTGAGCTTTGAGAATGATCTCTCACATGACGTAATGGAAGTGGCCTGAGTTAGCAGTATTCGGAGGAGGTTGCAATGTTTGAGCACACGTAATTACCATATGAAGCCTGTTTCCTCAATACGTAAAAAGTAATTGTCAATTGTGATGAAAAGAGAAAAAAATATATTATCCAAGCTGGCATCATCATTTAAACATCGTTAATGTCGTAAAATAAGTTTATACCGGAAGTACCTCGACTCACATTTTGGTACTGAACCAAACTTATGCTTAGTTACCCTTAGTGTTGATAGTCCTGTATATATATAGTCTATGATCTAGATCAGTGATGCCCAATCTAATTCAATCTGAGGGCCATTTTAATTTTCAACACGAGTGTCGTAGGCCACATGATAGAAAAGATACAAACATTTAATGAAATTGACCTGAAACTATTTTATTTCAAACCCGAGGATCTAGTACTTACATTGAAGTATTGGGAGAGTTGAATGTTCTCTTTACACTTCAAACAAATTAGCGTAAGTTTTGTTTATATTTTGTTGTTCTTGTTTTTTAAAAACATCCAGACTTTCTTTATAAAAACAAACATGTTGGCTAGCAATGGTTATACAAAAAGTAAAGATCCGTTCACTTTTCCTAATAGATTCTATTTATCTTATCTTATGTAATACAGACGATACTTCAAAAAAGAAGATGATTACGTCCTACGCGTCTTGCATTTAGTCATGCATATTAACAAATACCTAAATTCTGCCAAGTCACTGGTCTTCCTGGTTAGCTCAGGCAACCCATTCCATGCTCTAATAGCGCTAGGGAACGCAAAAATGGTTAAATGCCTTGGTAGTATTGCATTACAAAAGAGTTAGGGCCCTAACGTAGGTAAAGATACATTTTGAACATTTTTTATTGAGGGGGAGGGACATTTTCTATATTTTGTGCCGACGTTTAGACGGACCGAATGGAAGCACGTCGCGGACCGGATGTGGCCCGCGGGCCGTTTTTTGGGCGTTACTGATCTAGATTATAAATGTCTATGATCTAGATCTAAACATTACATTATATGTAACATAGGTTAGGGTAAAAAACAACAACTTTACTTCTTATAACCACTTTATAAAACAACATCTTGTTTCAACTTTTTTAAAGTTTTCACCTCATTTTTGTGTAGTGTTATGGATTTTCAAATGTACCAAAGGTATAATATATGTCTGCGTATAAAACAAAACAAAACACACACACACATACATACATACATAGACAGTACTTTTAAAATACAAATCCTCTTATCATTGTGAGCAGGTCAGGGGGTGGCGCACTACTGGGTGAGGCCCTAGGCTGTTGTTACTTGCTGCTCAACATTTGAATTTACCAACAGTAGGCAGGTGGTAGCTCTACTGGGTGGGCCCAATCTGTGCACCTCGGTATGGTGACCAAGGGGCTAGAGTAGCCTAAGCAACCAGACAGCACAAGCAAACTAAGCTAAACTAAACTAAACTAAATGAAAAACAAACTAAGATTAAAATGAACTTATATACACTTTATTTACACGAGAAAAAAACAAATCAATAAAAATATATATGCAAAAGAAAATGTACGTAAACAACTAGATAAACAAAGAACTAAACGACTAATCAACTCTACTTAATTTATATTATTACAACTACAATCACTATCCAACAAACAGAACCCAAATAAAACCACTAGTTAACCCGATTCACCAAAATCCACTGAGACACCTTACAAGGCAATAAACTATTGTAACTGAGAACTACAACAGACAGCTATGCAGTAATACGGTAAAGAAGTAATACAGTAATAACTGTGGCAGACAGTTAGGCAGACAGCAATGCAGTTACAGTGCAGCAGCTATGCAGCTACGCAGTAGCAGCTAAGCAGGAATTATAGCCTGCAATTACAAAATAAACAAACATAAAACAATATTTACAAAATAAAATAATAATGTACTATAACGCTATATTAGACTGGACTGGTCTAGTGCATACTCACAATACGAGCATGAGGTAATTTCAATTACCTACATGTAGCTAATAAAAGCAATACATGAATTACTAAAGTCTCAGCCACAACCAACACAGGTCAGGCTAGACTACAATGCACAAGCTATATCTAAATAATAGTAGATCAGGCTAAACAAACCGCCATGACAGCAATGCTTAGGCCGCAGCCATCTTTTACATAAGAAAAATAGGACAAGATGACAACTTCAATAGAGGGGATATCCTAACGATAAAAATATTTAAGAAACATAAAATAATAAAATATTTACACATAGACATAGTATAGAAAAACAAAAGCATTAAGGCGGGGGCAACTGGGTGACACTAACCAAATCTACAGAGCTTCCGGCTCCATCAGAGGCAATCATGGCTAATTAACTAGCCAGTGACGCCACTACACTAATCAGTCTGCATCTAGACTATAGCAATAGATGCAGAACCAATCAATATAAATCTAACTAAAGAAAGCAAAAAAATAAAAACATTTTACAACTTACAGGCGGTCCCAGCTGAAATAGCACTACACAAACTAACTCTATACAAACACCACTGTCCGCACTGACCACTGGTCGAGACAAAAAAGAATTCAACGTGGTCCCGGAGCCAGCTATAACTGGTCAGCGCGAACGTATCGGAGAGCATGACGTCACACTAATTATTTAAAACTAAACTGGACTACCTATTTCCCTAATTTGTACCTAGCTGTACACAACAATAAAACCTAGCAAATTACTACAGACACGGACTACAAAACATTACATACCAAATTAAACAGCATTAAAAAGAGAATCTTAAAATTTATACCTATAAAAATACAAAAAGGAATATAAAAAGTTATTTCTATTCTAAACTCATCTGGGGGCTCTATGCCGTCTACAGACCTGCACATAAACTGATATAAAAAAATAACAACTATTCCAACACTAATGCCAAAGACAAAAATAAGCAGAACTAACCTAAGACAAAAAATAGAAAATAACATCCACAGCTCTAAGGCTAGCTAACTATTTTAAAAACTACTTTTCCTCTACGAGTAAAACACAAATAACAGAAAAAGACTAAAACTAGCAGAAAGTTATAAATAGCGGAAACTACAAAATAATCAGCACTGAACTATAAAAATTAAAAAGGACACTAAATAACAAACATCATAGCCCTGGCCTATGTAAATAATATAAATTAAATTAGATCTAGGAGCGCAAGCTCACATCATTTTTAACAGGATTTTTCTTTGAAGAGGCTTTGAATAAGAGATTAACCCTTTACAAAACAATTAGATCATCATTCTAAGACATCAGTTAGGCCAGATTCACATCTTCACTTTTACCTATCCCTTGGTCTGCTGGGCTTCTCTATTCTTCCCTGTCATTGGCCTTTGATAGAAGAATTTCATTCTGATATTCTTTCTGAAAATATTGAAACCTGCCTTTTTATCTGCCTTGGTGGACCACTTCTGATAGAATTTGATTCTGATATTCTTTCTGAAAATATTGAAACCTTTTACCTGCCTGGTGGACCACTTCGGGGGGCCGATTTTGAGTTTGTTTTTCCACACAAAATGTCTTTGTAACCTTGTTTTTTTTGTTTACTTATAACTTTCTGGAAACGAGTTAAAGTTTGTGATACAAAAAAAAACAAAAAAACTCTCAGAAACACAAAGACTTGAAAATTACACCAGACCATAGACTTCATAGTTCAGAAACCTTCCCTTTCCGGGACGACCAGATATCAGTGTAATCACTAGCAACCAAGAGGTGCTGTGGCTGAGCGGTAAAGCGCTTGGCTTCTGAACCGGGTATCAGGGGTTCGAATCCTGGGATTTTTAATTTCGGGATCTTTGGGCGCCTCTGAGTCCAACCAGCTTTATTGGGAACCTGACATTAGTCGGGGAAAAGTAAAGGTGGTTGGTCGTTGTGCTGGCCACATGACACCCTAGTTAACAGTGGGTCACAGAAACAGATGACCTTTACATCATCTGCCCTATGGACCACAAGGTCTGAAAGGGGAACTTTACTTTTACTTTGAACTAAACAGAATATTCACATTTATAACATTTTATATAATTATTGGCCTATTCATAATAACTTTAAAGGGACATTTATTATTCCATACGATAGAATAAAATCATACAAGGGCTTCTTCTCTAACGCTTTTTGATCATAATTTTATAAATCAGCTAGGAAAAACTATTTCTTAGCCAGAGTTTAAGTCTCTGATGCACATGCTCGACTAGATGAACATGTGCATGTTAATTAGAGACTTTAACTCTGCTAAATGGTTTTCCTGGCTGATTCAGGTAACCCGCTCCATGGTCTTATGGTACTAGGGAAGAACGAGCACTTGTGCATTTCTATCTTTATATCATTCTGAGTGTTTTATTAAAATGTATTTTTGTATTAGTAAGATATGGTTCAGTGTTTTCACCTTTTATTGCTACTTAACTTTTAAATCTATTCGAATATTTGTTTATTATAAATCTCACTGACCCATTTCGCGTCTGTTCTTGTTTCTGGAAAAAAAAATCAAAGAAGGGCCACGAATAGCAACACACACACATTTACGCGTTTCTTTACCCGTATTATTATTATTAGACCAACTTGACCTGCTCACACAGTAGGGGTCAGCAATGTTTGAGACTCACTTTCAGAAAGATGGTTCATTCAGAGATCCAATCTGGGACGTCCTGTGGGTCAGTGTGACCCCCGTCTATTCTCTTAAGGCGAGAAACACCCAGCGTTTTGTCAGCTTGACCTGCTGGTGACCACTTCTCTTAACTTCCGCCCTAAGCGCCCCGTGACCGGCTATCCTCGTTATTACGTCTGTGATTGTTGACCTCGTGACCCTTCCCACTGGATACCATCAGATGGAACACAATGGGCAGACACTTGCAAGATACAGGTTTTTAACTGAAATGACTGCCGGCACCATAGCGAGGGAGATTGTAAAATCGAATAGCTGCGGTCCTCCCTTCCACTCCCAGGGGAGTAAAAATAAGGATAAAATAACATGTAGGTTGTGCAGTAGTAATTAGTCTTTTACTAAATCTGGTTAACTACCCCTCGGGAAAATGCTCTGAGAGGTCTATGTCCACTAGTGCACAAGAGTAGGACGTAGCCCTTCTTCTAAAATATATTTATTCAAGACAAAACTCCTCCACCCTTCATTTTTTTCCAAAAGCTCTTCTACTGGTTTTTGTAAAGTTTTGGTCAATTGTTTTCATTGTTAGATTGGGAACAATGCCCATCATATATATATATATATATATATTCGGATTTGAGTGTGCCAAGTGTGGTATTTACGCTGAGCCTCGAAGCTGAATGAATCTAGCATATTTAGTTACTATGTACTTATTAGAGGCTTATACATTTGATTGGGAGCCTTCGTATAAATCATGGATTGCCAACCTATAACACATTGTACAATTACAAGTGGGCGTACTACACCCTTGAGATAATAGTTATACAAATATGTCTGATCGTAGAAAATAAGAAAACCGACCTGCAGAGATTACTATGATGTCAAAGGGACCTACATGTTTTAATACTAATAAGCCCGAACTAAGAACACCAATAGTGAAAGATATTGCTTTAGATTTTCAAATTCATTACAATTAGATCTATATTAATATTTGTTGGTCTATATTATTTTGCATGAGGTTTCTATATTATCTACTACAGATGAATAAAGTTATATTTGGTAGAAAGGTTTCTAAATGCGTTTATCATCCTTAAGAAAAAAAAAAAGTTAAGCTGTATACTGTGATCCAGTGTGATGAAATGAAAAAAAAAAGAACTACAGGGACGCTTATAAGAAAGTCTCTCCAGTTAACCTAAGAATAAGCTGAGACCAAAACAAACACTAAACAATAAAATAAGATACAGGATGTTCCTGCTCGGAAATAACCAAATATTTCTGAACTTTTAAATAAGGTAGCAAATCCCCCAGAAACTGATAGCCTTCCAACCTTTTCTATTGTAATTTCAACAAGTCTATTGTTTGTGCGCGCTATTTCTCGGAGAACAGAAGATATCTGTTCAGACAAAAAATGAAGCTGAAATAAAGGAAGATATTGTCTGACTCTGATTTGAGCAAAGAATGTGTGGTTAACACAAACACACACACAAAGGATATAAAAAAGTAGAAAGCTCTTTGTCAAGAGAAGTTGTGAAAGAAGCAATACTTGAAGCATCCTACAAAATCTTTCTGGCCTTAGCTCAAAAGTATTGAAAAAAAGATCAATGAATTCTCTCTGAATGAAGACATTGACAAGACTTATTGAGGAACTTTCTCATGATGTATCTGAGCATCATCTCATCTCTGCCTGGGATCCCTTCTGGGGCATAGGCCACAGTTTCTCTTGTTTGGCCAGCAGGTCATAAGAATCTTCATCAGGCAGGTATTGATGAATACTTTATGGACCAGACACCTGGAGAACCACCATTCTAACCATGTAGGGGAATTATTTCTTTCTGTGCATTGTCTTCATAGTCTAGTTTTAAAGGCATATCATTGGAATATTGTAAAGTGTTAAGTGATTTATACATTCCCTTAACCAGGATTTTCACCACATCAAATTTCTAGTTAAAAGAACAGCAAAGAAACCATACAAGAATACTTTTTATTATTAGAAAGACAACACTAAATGTAAGACTGGAACATCAATCAAGGTATTGGAATGTTTCATGACTGAGGTAGGAGGGTGTTTGGTTACAATAAAATAACAAAACATAAAGAAATTAGTGAGATAACAAAACAAGCTGCCAAGAGCTTCATATTTCCCCCATTTGTATTTTAGGTTTACAAGATCTTAGCATGACCAAAACAAAAGTCTGAGCCCAAGCAAAACGTTAGCCTAAAAATATTTTATTTCCTTTGTTAGTAAGTAACAGTTTTTGTTATAACACCTGGCAGTGTCCCCCTATGCTTAGTGATGTCCAAAACTTTTAAGCACAAGATTTGTTTCTAGGTCCCCTTTAGCTGTATTTGGCAGTTGTCCCCCTTGCTTTGCTATGTCAATAACTTCTTTCAATGTTTAATTAACTGTATGGAGTCAGGAATAAAACAAACACACATAAATGACAAATTCCTATAGGACACATTCTGTCACTTTCTGTCTTCATGTACATAAGATCCATCATGAGGCTTAAACTTAGATGCCTGGAAATAGGAAGACACCTGGAAAAAAGAAAAAAAAAAAAGTTTCAACTTTCTATGTGAGACACACATTGTGTTTAGCATTACAGCTAAGTGAAATTGTCAGTAGCCAGGTTCACAATAGCGATATTCTATAGAAGTGGGTACTTTACATTGATGTATATATTCATGTGTTGTTTACACATTTATTGCAAGGTTTATTTTTTTAGTTAAGTATTAGGGTTAGTAGTTTCATTCAATTAGTTCTAGGGTTAATTTTAAAGGTTAGGTTGAAGCTATGGTTAGGCTTTAGAAATATATATATATATACAGTGATGGACCAGTGGTGGTAAAGCACTAGCTTTCTGTCAATTAACAAGGGCATTGTTCAATTTAACAAAACAAAATTTGCATGTAAGTTACAAATTCGATTTTTAATTTAAAAATAGCAATACTACATATAACACTGTTCCCCTTTCAGACCTACTGGTCTATAGGGCAGATGATGTAAAGGTCATCTCTACATATAACACTACTTACAAAAAAAATATAATAAAAATTGGGGCACCTTCTAATAACATGATGAGGGCAGCAGAGATTGTTGTGGTCACTGACTTAAAATCTGTACTACAGGCTTTGCAAAGCCCCGGACCATGGCCCCCCAATATCAACACTGTCATCATGGCTTCACATAACATTAAACAATGCTATGGCACCCCTGTAATTATGCAGTGGGTACCGAGTCACATAGGTGTGACTGGCAACACAATTGCAGACTCTTTGGCCCACCAGGGAGGGCAAATTCCATCCACTGAACAGGCTGTAAGCCCTGGCTATAATACAAAAAAACAGAAATGGAAAAGTGGTTTGAGTGCTGGGATAAGTCCCAAAAAGCCTGTGGAGTCTGGGAGCACATGAGGCGCCCTGACCGCACTTACCAGTAGCGGAGGCTGTCCAGGCCTGAGCAAGCTATTATAGCACAGTGCAGGACAGGCCATTGTCCTGTTGGCTCATATTTCTAGCACCTATGGCCAAATTTTGATTCACGATGCCCCCACTGCGGGAAGAAGAGGAAACTGTGCCTCATATTCTGTTTGACTGCCCCAGATCTCCGTCTCGACAGGTCTGGGAAACCCAAAATTCTAGACCTGTATGGCGACATTTATGCAGCAGGGTTTCTGTCCAGGGCTTTTGAAAGAGAGTATTTGAGCCTCTCAAGCCCTCACTCAAATGGAGTTTGATGATGATGATGATGAATAACATGATGTGCAACAAAGAATGTCTACTTTTGATTTCAAATGTCTAGTTCTTACTTTTGATTTCAAATGTCTAGTTTTAACTTTTGATTTGGAAATAAAATCTGAACAATTTTTGTAACCAATGACTCACTTTTTTCCTGATATTTTTGTAAATTTGTTTTCAGAAACATGCATCTTTGTTTTTCTGCAAATTTTGATACCAGACTTTGATTTACATTTGAAAATGAGGTTACATTAGCATTAAGCAAATTAATTTAAAGACACAATTCAAAAAATTAATAGGAAAATAAAATGTAATTGTAAAATGTTTTGAAAACATAAACTCAGCCTTTTTATCACAGTTAGAAATGGAAGAGCTTCCACAATTTCTTTTAATTGCACATAGTATCAATGGTGTCATGACATATGGACTTTGGAATGTGTTGCTATCATAATTTGCATTTAAAAAGTACAGAACTTACTTCTTAAATAACAAATATTGATCTCTTTGAATAAGGAAATTGGGGAAATTTTCAGAAAAGGCTGTTTTAATTCTGATCATTGGAAAATCTCCATCACTGTATACATATCAATCTGATAACATTTGTTGCATGCCACCCACTTCTAAAGACTCCACCAAAATACCTGATCAGAAACACAAGTTGATCAGCAGCTAAGCCTGGATAAAACAAAGGGAAATAACCCTAATTTAGAAGTGAGAAGACCAGAAGAATGGTGCAGAAGTAGGCCACGCAATAAGGGGATTGTTTCTGAACTTTTACAGGAGGCACCCATTTTATTTCTGGTAATAATTATTAGTAGAAATATCTAATAGTAATATCATGTGCAGTTAAATAAAACATTAAATATAATAATAATTATAGATCCTACTTCATTGAAAACTAGATTACAAAAAAGCTTTGCTTATTCACTTTAAAATAGCATTCTAAACAATTCAGAGAAGAGAGGGAGGCAAGGCTGTCTAATCAAAATAATTTGTATAGTTATTCAAAGAGTACCTAATCCAGCATTCAAACATGCTATCACAGTGGTCAGAATGATGTCCCAAGGAAAGATTCTAAATTTATAGATCTATGATAGTGAGTTGTGAATTAATGAATAGCAGTTCTAATAACCTAAAAAGTGTGAAAATATTACAATCGAGTAGTTTGAAAAATACCATTTGTCAATTTCGCATTAGATTTAGTCCTAGCAGTAACTTGTTAGAAAAATTGCACTGACTAAAATACTAATTTAGAGCCTCGTAATCATAACCCTAACACTAAAATAAAAGGTTTGGGACAAATTTTATAACACTATCTTATTTGATCAGTGTTTATAGCCTGCAGAAGTAAAGATGGTACATAAAACTAGAAATTGACTTTACCTACTTCTGAGTATATAACATAAGACTATTGTCAAAATGTGATTCACAGCAGCTTAACAGAATCAAATAAAATAGATATTTCAAGTATAATAATTTTAAAACATTAGTCAATTTATTATAACATAGTAGTCAAAGTGAAAAGAATTGAATAATAACATACAATCATGTAAAAAGTGCTTAACAATGAGGAGGGTATTGAGTTGTAAAAATCAGTGGCATAGCTAGTGTGAGACGTGTCACTTGTGCATTATCTCAACAATAAACAATGGTATTATTCATTACAAGATTCTTAATGATTATTTTTTATAATTTTACTGACATAGTGTACAGTACTAATTGGAATTTAGACATATATTTATCAAGTACATTATCTCATGTCAGCATTCCTCATTAATCTTCCGACTCGAAGACAAACCATATTTTCTCATGTCATGATGTCAAAATGCAGACACCCCTAAGAAGGTCAAGCACCCTCCCCACCCCGAATCCCTAGCTACACCACTAGAAATGATTTTACAAATATTGTCAATCTGTGCCACTACTTTGTGCTGAGGGGGTGATGATCAGTCAATAGTCTGAGCAAGTGACAAAGTCAGTGTTAGTCCCAGAGCAAGTGACAAAGTCAGTGTTAGTCCCAGAGCAAGTGACAAAGTCTGTTAGTCCCAGAGTAAGTGACAAAGTCTGTTAGTCCCAGAGCAAGTGACAAAGTCAGTGTTAGTCCGGAGTAAAACTCTGAGATAGTGTGATCAGGTAAGCTTTAAAGGCAATGTCAAAAAATCAGTGCAGTCAATATATTTCTGTGATAAGTCAGAATGAGAGAAGCTGTCATCAGTCAGAATGAGAGAAGCTGTCATCAGTCAGAATGAGAGAAACTGTCATCAGTCAGAATGAGAGAAACTGTCATCAGTCAGAGTCAGAGAAGCTGTCATCAGTCAGAGTGAGAGAAGCTGTCATCAGTCAGAATGAGAGAAGCTGTCATCAGTCAGAATGAGAGAAGCTGTCATCAGTCAGAGTGAGAGAAGCTGTCAGCAATGCAGAGGAAACCAATGTGATAGTGAAAACAATGCCTAGCTGAGTGTATAACTGGCTACTGAGAGAAATATTTTTCTGTGACTTTACATCAGAGGCTGTTGTATGTCTGAAGTATTCATGAGAAGCAATGTAAGTGTTTTATGGGACTGTGAATCAGTGTGGAAGCTTTTCCTGGTGGTGTCAAAAAACAAGTTTTAAGACAGTAAAGCAGTACATGTCTTCTGTTGAGAATGAAAAGAAGTGGGGGATGTTATAATTTTTTTTATTGTAGGTTGAATGATTTTAAAGTGAACCATTGAGAATTGTAAAAAAATAATTTCTGGGGACCTTTCACTACCTCAATATATTTATTTTCCAACAAAAAAAAATGAAAATATAACTTTAATACAAAATATTTTAATGATGACTAAAAAGTTATAAGTGAATACAAGAAGAATGAAATAAACAAAAAAGATATTCTTCATATCTACATTACCATTTATTATCTATTTTTAAGCAACCCATAAGAAAATCAATTAAACCTCAAATAGGCCTAATGAGAAAATTGTATATAAGAGTGTTTACCTTTTACAATACTAACAGAACATTTTTTGTAACATGTTCTTAAATTTGTAAAGCCTGTTTAGTTTTAATATGTCAGGGTGGTCATTTGTATTTACATCTTACAAGTTTTATTTTCTATGGCTCATTATCCCAATTTAGGTTTTGCTTACTTGCTTACTTTCTATTTCAAGTCTCTTAAAGCAAAAAAGAAAAACATTAATCTAAAATATTCTTACAGTAGAAGATCTAGTCAAATAGACACTTTGAAAGTAAGGAACAATTAAATTGTGCATATTAAGAACATAAGCCTAACATTCTATGTATAATTTAATTTCTATTGTATTTTTAAAAAATATAGAATTGATGTCTGTAAGTTAAAAGGGGTTGGGAGGATGAAGAGAGAGGAATAAAGATTTCTATTACTTTTATTACTAGTGCCTCAATATTTAATTTGGTAAATCCTATCAGCTTCTGGTTGTAGACAACATATTTATTCCATCATCTTACAGTTAAAAAAGAAAACTTGATAAAAAAAAATTTAAATTAGTGTTATTTATCATGATTAGTATGATAATTGGTAAAAAAAATAAAAAAATTGAACACTTGTCAATAGGATCAATGTTTCCATCCCTCACCTGTTCAGGTGGAAGGCAGCAAGGTGAATGAGTGTGTACTAGAACATTCCACAGTGGAGGTGGAGCCTTGGACAACTTGGATTGACTTAATTTGATCAAATATTCCTTGCTGTACATCAAAGCTTGAGATAAAGAGAAAAAATGAGATAGACATTCATGTCAAACAAAATTTAGCTACATTTATTACCAACGAAAATTCACAGGACATATTTGGAGATGTCCCATGAATAAGTTCACTAAAAAACAACAAAAAACCAAAGCTGACTCTTGCGTGTTACTTAAATCAAAGGAAGAAGCACTTTTTTCACAGCAGTATTTTTCTCATGTATTGTATTGTAAAAAAACTAAACAACTGAATAGTTTGTTAGAAATAATATATTGTTACGATCTTCTTTACCAGGCCTTCTATAAAAACTGCTTAACACAATGCAGCACATCTAACACAAGAACTTGACAACAAGAACATCAATAAACAATGTGGCGGTTTAATTACAATTACATCGACAGCCAATTCAATACAATTGGCTACAGTAACCTCAAATGCTTTCTTGTATTTAACAGAACTGCCTAACTTAACATTACAAGTCTCTCTTTCTACTCCTGGACTCGTACAGCTACATTCTCGAGGACTCAGAGTCTACCGCACAGTCCTTACTGCTCTGCTGTAAAGGCTTTCAGTCACATGACCATAATACTGGTCATATTTGCGCGTACTAGCAGTAATGTCTCTTGTTCAACAGCCGTTGACCTGTGTGATTGGCATGAGTCGTGTGTATCAGTAGACCGCACACATATTAACCCTTTCAGTCCGCCACTGGAGTTATTATAATATGTACTTTCTAAACTGTGAGTAGAAAAATATGGTACTTAGAATATTGCACCTTGAAAAGACCTCTCCAAAGCCAGAACAAGCTATTCTAGACTAGTGTTGGGTTCTTATTTTACACAAATCAGGATAAGCTTTGAGTCATTGTACACCTGCTATGGGAACAGTGAGGAAGCTGCAGATGTTTTTGACAGTCCCAGACTAGCTGGATCCAGATAAAATGACTTAGAAGTTACTTGCTCTTAACTTGCATGAATACATACTTGCGTTGTGTTCAACTGAAGGGCTTCAATTCACGTCTTTTAACAGAAGATTTTAACTTCAAAGCCTCACTCAAATGGAATTTGACAATGATGAATACCCAGGTATTTTTCTGTTTAAGTTTTTCTAAACAACTAATGAAAATCTAATTCGTAATAAATCTTCCATATCTGAATTAAGATTCAACCAATTTAGATATACTATGTTTGAAAGTGTTTAAATTATTTTCTTATGCAGAAAAAAACAACCGACTACCTTTCTTAAACAACATTTCAGGCTGAGATTTGAAATTCATTAAGTCTTCTTTCTGTATGTCTCCTGTCCTTACCTACAGTGAATAGATAGTTAGATGAGTAAATTAGTCATGATGTATACTGTTTTACGCTTGATTTTAGGGCTGCACCTAAAATGAGCTCCAACTCTGGCCAGATATCCAGCTGCTTTTCACTATCTGGCCATATTAGACTCTGACTGGATATTATAGCTGGATAGATGGCTGAATTGTCAAAAATATACTTTAGTGCCTACATTTACATTAATATATATAACATTAATATATATAACATATGTTTAACAAATGTTTAATAGTAATATAACATTAATAAATATAAAGTTGATGTGGTTTACTTAATGTTTGTATAGAAGGTCTAATAAGTTGTACCCCCAGATAGCTAATCTATCATTGTATAGCAGGCCTAATAAAATATACCCCCAGATAGCTATCTATCATTGTATAGCAGGCCTAATAAAATATACCTCCAGATAGCTATCTATCATTTTATAGCAGGCCTAATAAAATATACCCCCAAATAGCTAATCTATCATTGTATTGTAGGTCTAATAAGTTGTACCCCTAAATAGCTAATCTATCATTGTATTGTAGGCCTAATTAGTTGTATCCCCAGATAGCTAATCTATCATTGTATAGTAGGCCTAAAAAGTTGTACCCCCAGATAGCTGATCGACCATTGTATAGCAGGCCTAATAAAATATACCCCCAGATAGCTAATGTATCATTGTTTAATAGGCCTAATAAGTTGTACCCCCAGATAGCTAATCTATCATTGTATAGTAGGCCTATTAAGTTATACCCCCAGATAGCTAATCTATCATAGTATAGAAGTATTGTATTAAATTCTACCCCTAAACAGCTTATCTAACATACACACGCTCTTGATAATAGTGAATACTTACTCTTTCATTAGCATAGGACAAAGGTGACTATAGTTTCCTTCACTTACATGATTATCATTCTGATCTGTCTCTCCATCACACACAACCTCCATGCTGACCAGTTCAATATCACTGTGTTGCATCAGAGTGTTGGTTGCGCTCTAATATAAGAGAGAAATAAAGAAGGAATCATACAAACCAAACAAACAAATGGTTGTCACCATTCTAGAGTTTAAATATTTTCTGATAGTTAGTGCTAACATCTTAAGTAAGTTACATATATGCTTGACATTTCCTAATTAGAAACTAAACATAAATCTGCTTTAGCAAAAACAAACTGAAGGTTGCTTGGGCAAAGGGATAAAACCTAGAAATGGGATTTAATTTTATATATTCATCTCCCTTGCATAAAAAATTAATTTCATTTTTTTAATTTTTATTTTAATTATGCTATTTATTAGTTTTTTTAAATGATGTGAATATGAGTTGAGTTGAATCCGAGCATGTTATAATTTATAGTTTAAACATCGAAATGATCTATAGCTTTTATTTTCCCATTAAAGTCAAGTAGCCTACCCATTAGTTTAGGGCAGACCCATGTTCAGAAGCAGGGCAGTTGTTCAACTCTTTCACTACAACTTTTCTAGAAAGAATTCTGAAACATTTTAGACTCTATTGTGCTTTACTTTTTCTTTAGTTACAATAAACAAATTTTGTTTTTTTACAATTGAGATAAATTTTATATTTTCACAGCTGAGCAGATAAAATAAATTAATTAGATACTGTAATAAATATAAAACACATTACATCTTCATCATTGGGTGATTCCAGAGTTAGTAAATATGTTTATTTTTAATGCAGTACAAATTATTTGTTTGTAATGTTTAAATTGGAAGCATGAAAACAATTGTATGGATGTTCTAGTTTATTTGTATGATAAGCATCATGGCAATATACATTTCAAAATAAGTAATGAAAATTAAAAAACGAACTCAACGGACTACAGAGGAAATTAAAGTGAGGGAAAGATGTCATTACACACAATATGAGAGTAAGCCAACTATTATCCACAATGTGATTGTATTTTTCTTTATGTTGGTAGTACTGTTGTGAAATGTAGACGGAGTATGCATGGTTTATTTGTTGTTATGGCTGCACATGTTAGTTCCTGATTGGTAAGTTCCATTGTCTCTGCCTAACCGTAGAAAATCTGCTCTCTGTTTGCACCAAAGAAGAGTAATGTTAAGTGATCTGTTTTATGTTGTCAAAAGGTGTACCAGGAACCAACATTCTGTGAAGACTTTGAAGTAATGGCTAGTCCCCCTTATAGTCCTGATCTTACCCTATTGGACTTCCACTTGTTTGGTCCACTCAGAGGTATTAAGATTTACCTGGATAAAGAAGCTTTAGAAGTGGTGCATTCCTGGTTGACAGCTTAACCAAAAACCTTCTTTTATGAGGGCAACTATGTACCATTGAAAAGCAGTGTTTTGGGCTAGATGAAACATGAGCTTGTATGGTTTGTATTTGTATTACACTAAAATGTGTCACCCCATTGCTGATACTTGTGGACTTCCTCTTGTATATGGAATTGAACAAGAAAATTGAACTATCACAATAATCAAAGATCCAAATTTAATTAGATAAAATAATGACTAATTTACAAATATTTCAATACCCGCTAATGTTTGTTATGAAACTATCAAAAACAAAATATGTTTGGCACCTACCAAGACTGCTTTAGCATTACGACCAGTCAAGATCAACTCATGGCCTTCTTTGTTTTTTAATGTAAACACTACTACACTAAAAAAAAAAGAGATATCACAGTCAAACTTAAGAAGAACATTCAACTCAGAATCACAGACAGACCTGAATTATTACTACTTATTACTAGTTAATTTAAAACTTAAGTGTGACGAAAAAAGAATGAAAAATAAAATCCAGCCATGACAATTAAAAAAGTATAAAGCTTTGGGAGATTCAACAGGATAACATTCAGTTATTCAAACTATTTGTTGTAAAAATTAAAGATAGAAAAGAAAATAATATTACATAAGAGTTTCAGTTTGGAATAAAATTATTACCTGCTTTCACATATATCTTTCTCTGTGCTACTGTCCTCTTCCTGTAAGGAACACACCAAGACAATGTATTGCCAAGTGAACTGACTGTACAAAACTTATATTTAAATTTAAGCTCTGTCAAAAGATTTTTAAAAATAGTGTAGTGCAAGAGTGAACATGGGTCTGCCCAAAACTAATGAGAACATGAATTTAATGGAAGAATAAAGACTATTAGTCATTTCAATGTTAAAATTATAAATTATAACATGACCACAGACACCTGAGTTAAACATCAAGTGAAACATTTAAGACTCTATTGTACTTTACTCTTTAGTTACAATGAGCTACTTTTTTTTTTTTACAATAGAGATAAATTTTATATTTCCACAGATGAGCAGATAAAACTAAACCTAATGTTGAATATCAAACTTGTTTGTGTTTCCCTTAGTAGTTTCTTTCCCTTTATTCTATTCCAGCATTACATTCATATCACTTTAACCCCTGCACAACCATCAACAGAATACCTTTTATATATATGTGACTGCTAGGGCAAAAAATAAAATTGAAATAAAGGGAGATAATATATTTCTCAACCCATTATTCAAGAGAGGTAACTCTTTTAAAATATAAATAAGAATTAACTGAGCAGTTAAGTATGTTAAATTTAGAACTAGCTCTGGCAACACATGCATCATCACAAATATGAAAGTACATGTAGTCTTTTTAGCTGTTATTTGCTAAATAAAGTAAAATATCTGAAACAGCGAGTTTTTATGAGAAAGAAAATAGTATATATTTTAATCATTGTAAAAGTTTGCATTATTCAATCGATTATTTGGCAGTCTTTCACAAAACTTGTTTCATGAATAATTTAATCCTGTATTACTGTACTAACCTGCGTTACTTCAGGGCTAGCCTCCAGCTCTTTTGATTCAACTGTTGGTTCTGAAATTCATAAACAAAAAAACATGTATATCCAATATATCACCTAGCACAACATCCAGATACCCAGTATCAAAGTTACTTTAAAATTAATTAAATATCAATTGGGGTTAAAGAAATGTAAATTTTTTTTTTTAATTTTTATTTTTTTTTTCAGGTTTCCACATAGACATTTTTAAAAATGAATTATCCAGTTAATTTTTATTTAAATTTTGAGTTGTTGTGACACAAGCTCTATTTGACATGCAAGCTCAATGCTACCTGGCCCCTTGAAGCTTATGCACACAGTGAGTAATAAACAACATTTTGTTAAGTAATATGATCACCTGACAAAAAAATAATAATAATCTTCATTATCCATTAGAAAATTTGTCTTACAATTTGTGCATAACACCAAACAAAACATGATAACTATAGAAAACCAAAACACATTCACACTAGACTCACTCATAATTTACATGTGTAATGTTTATATCAGATAGTTGAATGGTATTAAATAATGATTTGATTATCAGGGGAACAAAAGAGTTTTTGTGTCTGTTTTTCTTTGCTATCAGTGTCTTGTATCTCTTTAATGGGTGAATTTGTATTTGTAAAATCTTTTTTTGGCTTTATTATGAATGTTTTTCTCAAACAGCTGCCCAAATGAGGTTTGTTTTTCGCCAATGATGTAACTAGCAGTATTTAGGATTTTATGAAGTTTATTTTTATTTTTAATATTCAGATTGCCAACTAGGCAGCGATATTTAAACTTAAAATATGCATGTAAACTGTGTATGTCCCCAGAACAAAATAGATTCGGCATCACAAGTCTAATCAAAGCAAACATTTCAGAAACTGTTTTAAATCTGCACTGTCAACTTCCTTATAAATCCTTTTTTTTCCCCAATATATCCACTTTAAAAATAGGTAATTATTACAATGATATCTTTCATACCTGAATTTGAAAGCTGTCTTGAAATCAAAGGTCTAGGCTTCTTAAGTCCTGTTGGTCGATGTCTAGTAAGTTTTAGGGACATTTTCTACTCAACTGTGGATTGCAAAAAATAAAAACTGAAGAGGTTGTTTGCTCTTTTCAAGTTTGTCAATTTGTTATATCTATGACTATCTACTTCTTTTACCATAATTCTCTAACATCATATTAGTTTTTTAAGTTTGAGTTTGAGTAAGAATTCATTTTTGTTTGCATCATAAGGCCAATGAAATAAAACTGATGATGCTAGAGGTATAGTATTTTTGCTTATCCTGATTATAGTTCAGCCCTCACTCTGTAAGCTCAGAATCAATTGACAATCATGTAGTATGTAATTTAAGCTACTTTCCTGCTGGATTTCCCAAAGCAATTTCGATCTTAAGATTGTTCTCTTTCCTTAAAAGCAAAAAGCAGAGATTCTATATCAAGGCCTCATAGTGCAAAGCATGTTAGTGAAGGGGATAGGTTAACAGCTGGTTCCCCAACCCTCCAATGCATTACCTAGCTGCTGTGAGAACATACACATTCAATGCCCCTATCATTGATTCAGGGATAGTTCAACAGACTACTAGATTAGGATTACCATACACATGCAATGTCAATGGAGGGAAGAATGGAGGACAAAACCTTATAAAGGAGGACAAAATTTAATGGAAACAAAAAAAGAGTAAACTTTAAGAACTAGGCTTACAATTAAAATGATTTGAAAAAAAAAAAGTAAATCAAAGGCTGAAAAACTACAATATTAAGTAGGCCTCAGACTAAGCAATATTTTGATCAGATTGTATGTTTTGAGTCAATGGAGAGTCTATTTCTCCCTTTTCTCCACAATGCTGCAACTGTGGAGTTCATCAGCCAAAATGCTTTTTTTTTCAAAAGAAAAATCTGAGAAGCTCTGAGTAACAGGTTTTATATAAACAGCCTTGAATATATGAGAATAAGATATAAACACCATTAGCTTCTTTGTTTTGTTATAATCTTTTCTTGCTTATTGCACAGCTTACAATGACAGAAATGAAGGTGTGTATCTCTACACCATGACTTCAGAAAAACCTGTCAATCTATCTAGACTGAGAACCAAAGGTTAAGTAAGTAAGGGAAAAAGAGAATAAGGCATGTCATCTTTCTGTCCAGCAAATGATTTCATGTATTACAACCAGTAAAAAAAAACAACTAACAACATATATATTCTACATTCATATCCCTTTCTTCTGTCTTTAGATAAAATCTGGACTTCATTATCTAAAGTACATCACAGTAAGTGTAACTCACAACTGAGCTATCTAGATATGTACTTGTTCTAGATCTATCTAGTCTGGTAATAGTCTATATATCTAGTAATAGATCTAGAAGTAAATCTAGATATAACTAAACTTAAATTAATAACCATCATATTATTATAATATCATATATCAAATAAATTCTACTTAAGATCTACTTAAACTCTAATCTGGCTCCACATTCACACACTTACACTAGTCTAGACTAGATTCTATAATAGATTAATACTTATAGATTTGTTAGTATAGACTATAATAGACTATAGTATAGACCAGTATAGTAGATATCTAGAATCTAGATCTAATTAAGTGACACAAACTTGACTGCAATGTGGACACTTAGTGACTGAGGGTTAAGAAAGTTTTGCGGAGAAAAAAAAAATCAAACTTTAAACACTTGTGACTGTTACTCTTCATCTCTTGTCTTGGAACAGAACTCAAAATTTTACCTAAACACACTGAGTGACTGAGTCCTGACACTGAGCACTACCTAAGGCTAAAGTTAAAAGGTAAAATATGTAAATATATATATATTTAATATATATATATATATTATATATATATATATTGATCAAAATATGATGTAAGCCTAAAATACAAATCTATCTAGATAGTTCTAGACTCAACAAATTATTACCTAACTCTTGATTTTAGGTGTAGATCTAGATTAGACTCGGGTTTGTTCTTAACACAGTAACAGTCTTTTGCTGAGTAGTGGTAATAATAAAAAAATGAATTTAAGTTATTAATTATATTTCGTTTCTGTAAATAAATGTTCAATTTTAGAAAACTCTAACAGTCTTGTTTTGGTAAAGATTTGAAAATTTGCGTGTTTGTGTGAAACACTGAACTCATCCTTAATCTTCGAAATCGCAATTTATTTTAGTTTTTCTTTTTGTAGTCTGTCACATTTAGATCTTAATAGAAAAAAAAATTGTTGATCTGATTGTAGGTATTTAATTTGAAACATATTTACGGTTGTAAATAGTTTTGTCAAGTTGATTGTATAATTATTTTTTTTCGTTAAATTTTTTTTTCAACTTTCCTTTTTTAAAATTTTTTTTTTGGGAGGAGAGGGGATGTTGATGGAATGTTATATTTGTATGAAGAGTTGTGCCCATGTACAGGGGAAACTACTCTAGTAATCAAGATGGCTGATTAAACTTGTTTGTTGTTCACCTGAGATTGTTCTTATGTCAAGTGTATTTATATTTGAGTGTCCATCGTAACATGGTGGCAGCGGTTTACAC
The DNA here is from genome assembly GCA_036873155.1 of Biomphalaria sudanica. NCBI lineage: Eukaryota > Metazoa > Mollusca > Gastropoda > Planorbidae > Biomphalaria > Biomphalaria sudanica. Next base: position 1,102,885 of record JAZGLO010006649.1, read on the forward strand.
ATCTAATAAAGATAAACGATAACCTAGAATATCTTGAGGAAAATATAAGAAAGCAGTAGCTAAAATGGCAACTGCTAACAGATATTTCCCAGTACCGCAACCGCTATTGCAAACAGGCAATATGGCGGCCAATTGGAAACGATTCAGAAGAGACTGGGATAACTATGAAAAGGCCACGAAACTCACAACAGAGACAGAAGACATACGTGTAGCAACACTAATGACCATAATTGGAAGTGAGGCTGCAGAAGTGTTTGATTCATTTGGAAAAGGGCATGAGACAAAAATAAATGAAATTTTAAAGAGTTTTGAAGAGTTCTATGTTGGGAGAACCAACGAAACATATGAGAGATATGTCTTCAATACGAGAAGACAAGAAGAGGACGAGAACATTGACTCATACATAACTGCCCTGAAGAAACTGGCAAGCAGCTGCAATTTTGATAAACTAGAAGAGAGTCTGATTAGGGACCGAATTATCTTAGGGGTTAGAAGTGAACACTTAAAGATGAAACTGTTGCAAGATGATAAACTAACCCTACAGAAATGCATAGATGTGTGTAGGATATATGAAAGATCACAAAGGCAAATGAAAGATATCAGAGAAGGAAGAAATGAACCTTTGGACAAACCAATAGTTTCATAGTAATCATCTTCTTTTTTGAAGTAACGTCTGTATTATATAAGATAATATAGTTGAAAGAATCTCAACATCTAAGTCAGGTCCAAAATAAAGAAAGGAATATCAACAGAGTGACAAGGGGCCAAGACAAAGTAAAACTTGTAAATTTTGCAAGGGCAACCATGAATACGTAAAGGAAAAATGTCCGGCCTAGGGAAAATCATGTCACATTTGTGGAGGCAGGAATCATTTCGCCTCAGTCTGCAAAAAGAAAATATACAGCATTACTTAAACAAAGACACAGAGCAACATAGACTCAGACACAGAAGAAGAAGAAGTTACACTCCAAACTGAATGGGTAATGGCAATGAATGGCCCCAAAAAGCATAGGATGACGGCCGTCATGATGATCAACAACCAAAGAGTCAGATTTCAAGTGGACAGTGCCGCCGACGTCAATACCATAAACGAAAAATATGTGTGCCTAGACCAGATAGTACCGACGTCCCAGAGATTAACAATGTGGAATAAGACGGTAATGGAGCCAAAAGGAAAAGCTACGTTGGTAACCACCAATCTAAAGACCAATGAGAAATTCAATGTAGAGTATGTGGTAGTACCAAATGATCTAACATGCCTTCTAGGATTATCAACACTGAGAAAGATGGAGCTCATTCACATTAATGAAGACCGATTTATTGCTAAAGTGGAAGCCACAGGAAACAAACATCAAAACATTGACGCACTTGGTGACTTGGGCGTGGCTACATTGAAAATAGACAAGACAGTGAAGCCCAAAATCCTACCATGTAGAAGAATTCCCATAGCATTAAAAGAGAAAGTCAGAGCCGAACTAAACTCATTAGTTCAACGAGGAATTCTGGAAAGAATAACTGAGCCCACAGAGTGGGTTAGTCAAATGGCATTGGTAGAGAAATCAGACGGCAGTATCAGAATCTGTATTGATCCTCAAGCCTTGAACAAGGCACTACTGAGGGAGCACTACAACCTAACAACACTAGAAGACATTTTGGCTGAAATGGGTAACGCCAAGATGTTTAGCAAAGTCGACATCCAGGAAGCTTTTTGGCATATCAAACTAGACCCGGACTCATCAGGTCTCACTGCAATGGCGACCACATTCGGTAGATACAAATGGAATAGACTTCCTTTTGGTCTCAAAGTAAGCTCGGAAGTCTTTCAAAGACATTTGAATGATGCGTTGTAGGGACTAACTGGATGTTTTAACGTGGTAGATGATATAATGGTAATTGGAAAGGGGGACACAGTAGAAGAGGCTCGCAAAAATCATGACGAAAACCTATCAAAATTACTCAATAGGCTAAAGGAAAAGAACATCAGACTAAATGAAAAGAAATCAGCATTCCGAAAATCAGAAATTGTGTTTTTGGGACACATTATTTCCCAGTCAGGAATAAAACCAGACCCAAACAAGGTGAGAGTCATAACAAATCTAAAAACCCCTGAAGACATTACATCGGTTCGTAGATTTTGTGGAATGATACAATATCTATCAAGATTCATCCCAAGTCTCTCAGCAGATCTACAACCAATAACAGAACTGACAAAGAAACACAAGCTATTTGTGTGGTCGAATGACTGCGAGAAAGCATTTAATAGTGTCAAACAGAAGATATCCAATCATGGAACCCTAAGTTATTTCGACCCGGAGAAGAAAGTAACTATTCAGGCGGACAGCAGTCAAAATGGCCTAGGAGCTGTACTACTACAAGATGATAAACCCATAGCATACACATCAAGATCACTCACAGAGCCTCAGAAAAAGTGGGCTCAAATCGAAAAGGAACTCTTGGCTGTAGTAGTAGCTCTAGAAAAATTCGACCAGTACACGTACGGCAGAACAATAATAATACAGAATGATCATAAACCTTTGGAGAATATACTCAATAAACCCCTCAGTTGTGCACCTAAAAGGCTTCAAAGCTTAATGATGTGCTTGTACCGATACGATTTTCAGTACCAGTATACCAAAGGAAACAGATTACAGATTGCTGACACGCTAAGCAGAGACCCTTTGCCAGAACAGGAAGATTTTCCTGACACTTCTATCAACACTGTAGGACTGGCCCTCCAAGATATAATGTTAGATAAAGTTAAAGATGCAGTCAAAGTGGACAATGAGATGCAGATGTTGAAACAGTACATACTGAACGGTTGGCCAGACAAGCATCATATTGTACCAGAACTCAAACAGTATTGGTCACTTGCAGATGTACTGACCTATGAGGATGGCCTTCTAATGAAAGGGGAGAGAATAATTATCCCAAGAGCATTAAGAAAAGAAGTTGAGACCAAACTACATGCAGCACATTTAGGGTATGATGCCATGATGAGAAGAGCAAGGGCGCAGTTTTCTGGCCGGGAATAGCGGCAAGAATAAAAGAAATAGCTAATGCATGCCAACCTTGTCAGCAAAGTAAACCTACAAACCAGAAAGAAAGCTTAATACAGCATAATGAGGGTTCAAATCCCTGGGACAAAGTTGGAATAGATTTGTTCCAAATATTTGACCAACAATACCTTGCCATAGTTGACTACTATTCAAATTTTATTGAAGTAGAACATTTGCACACGACAACAAGTCAAGTTGTTATAAGAAAACTAAAAAACTTGTTTGCCAGATATGGTGTCCCCAAAGTTTGTATCAGTGATTTTGGACCTCAGTTTTCATCTGCTGAATTCACCGCATTCATGAAAGCATGGGGTGTCCACCATTTAAAATCTTCACCAGGACACCATCAGTCAAACGGCAAGGCAGAGGCAGCAGTGAAAATATTAAAGAATCTGATGAAAAAATCCAAAGAAAGTAAATCAGATGCCTATGAAGCCCTATTAGAGTTTAGAAATACACCCAGGCAAGATACCAACTTAAGTCCGGCTCAGATGCTCTTTGGAAGGGCAACAAGAACGTTATTGCCAAGAAGAGAGCATCCTGCAAGAATGTCACAACAAGAAGCCACAGCCAGACGAGAGAAGCGACAGCAAAGTATCAGAAAACACTACAACAAAACAGCTCGTGACATGAAGCTTATAAACGTCGGACAGAAAGTCTTCTATCAATCGCCAAACGATACTACCTGGAGACAAGGCAGAGTATGTCGGAAAGTGAACGAACGTGCCTACATTATAGAAGGGGACAATGGTTTCATGTACCAAAGAAATAGAAGACACCTACGACCTGACACCACTAACAACTTAGACTTTTTCTCCTGATAGAGAAAGTACTTGTACGGACATTTTCCCAGACGCAGAGAATGAGTGTATGAACAATCCGCCCAACGCCGAAAACACTCACCAGTACTCTCTGCGACCTAGGGCCACTCTCCTGAAACCTTCAAGATATGGAGACTATGTTTAAGAACTATATATATAAACTGTTGTAAATAGTTTTGTTGATCTGATTGTAGGTATTTAATTTGAAACATATTTACGGTTGTAAATAGTTTTGTCAAGTTGATTGTATAATTATTTTTTTTCGTAAAATTTTTTTTTCAACTTTCCTTTTTTTAATTTTTTTTTTGGGAGGAGAGGGGATGTTGATGGAATGTTATATTGGTATGAAGAGTTGTGCCCATGTACAGGTGAAACTACTCTAGTAATCAAGATGGCTGATTAAACTTGTTTGTTGTTCACCTGAGATTGTTCTTATGTCAAGTGTATTTATATTTGAGTGTCCATCGTAACAAGCGGAGTCTGGGAAAGCAGGTGAAAGCTGCTCAGGCCCGAGCAAGCTATTATAGCACAGTAGAGGACAGACCCCTGTCCCGTGGGCTCATATTTCGCACGTCTCAGCAGGCCGAACTTCGACTCACGGTACCTCGGCTGCGGGGAAGAAGAGAAAACCGTGTTTCATAATATTAAGTAAATCGTTGTAACAAGGGATATTTCATATTGTGTTTTTGAAAGGTGAACGAAAAGGATATGTTACTTAGATATCTAGTCTAGAATTTATAGTAAAAGCCTAGAATATGATAAAAGTTGTTTTTTTTTTGGTCTTGGAGGACAAATCCTTGCCAGCTGCATGTCTTTCGATTTGAACAAAATTGAAGAGTGCAGTTATCTTGGTAAATGCATTTACGTCTAGCGGAGTTGCGGTCATTGTTAGCGCTTAATAAAATAGCAGGTTAAACACGTCCACCAGTTTACGATAGAAGAGATATAAGAAAGTTCTTCCCATGCCATCTGAGTTAAAACGTTGATTTCTGTCGAAGGAGCAATAGCATGAATTAACTGCGTTATCTTGGTATTTCGGTAATGAAAATGCAGATATCTAAATTGATGTGTTTGAGCGTTTGGATTTGTTGATGGCAATTGTATTCGCTAAGAATTCATAGGTTTTGTCCATGTTGTTAATAGAGACGCAGTGCCTGTGTCTAACCTCATTGTCAGCGAATACATTATGTAAAGTCTAGACATGGATATACTACTCGGCCAACGCTCCGATGGCTGCCCCCGTGATGGGTAGCATTCAGAACTGCGTTCAGGCGAGGTGTCGTGAAAAATATTCAAAAGCACACCTTGTCCGTTGCGCGTCCAACAGACTTAAACTTGTTATCATTGACCTGAATGACGTTTAATATATACGTAATGCTGTTGGTGTCATCAAGAAGATTATCCATTTCTTCTATAACAGTCCCAAGCGAGAGCGTTGGTGCTAAATTTACCTCTTTTGTATGAGACACGATGGACAGAGAAACACGAATTAATTCGTGCTTTAAGTCACAACTTTGAGAATATCTTTGACTGATTTAAAATAACACGAAAAAACGATTGTAAGTAAAACCAGACAATCTGCATATTTGTAATCAGTGCCTGCTTCTCATGTATTTCTGATTTGTCTTTTAATTGTCGTCAATTATTCATCCGTTCTTGAACCAGTTTCCGTGATGTTGCGGTCTGTCTATCTTAGCACAAGCTGCCGCTCAACAGCATGTGAGATTACGCTTCCAGAGCTATTTTTATATATTCTTGTATTTTTTATAGGCTAGTGCCAGAATTAGAAATTGTACTTCCGCTTATCTTTATATAGGTTAGGGCGGAGGTAGTATATATATATATATATATATATATATATATATATATATATATATATATTTATTTATTTATTTATTTATGTTCATGCTGTTTCCTGGACAGTTGACCAGTGTCCAGTATCTGTCTGTGTGACAGGTTATGATCTTTGTGATCGCTACAAGCGTGAATTGTTTTTGTTTTTTTTATAAATATTTCTGTACCTGGGACTGCCTGCTATTATTACTGCTGCTATATATATAGCTCCTCCTTCGTGGTCGAAGATGAGCACATTTCTAATTTCTTATGGACTCAAAGAGGACTGTAAAGTCCAATCCTCGCTTTAAAAAAGACGGCCGCTAATATGTGGCATGAGTTGGTTAGGTCAGTTGTAGATAGGCCTGCTTTTTCTCTCATCTTTCTGTTGGTTCGGCGCTCTTTCACCCTGGAAAATCTTTTTGCTTCATATCTAGAGACTCCGAGACTCACAGCTTCACGCAAGGAGCGATCGAGAGCTAGTGCTTTCCAGCTGTGAATGTCGATATCGCATTCCTTGAAGGAGCTCTTGGCATTCCTTGAAGGAGCTCTTGAGAGTGTCTTTGTAGCGCTTGCATTGGCCTCCCTGGGAGCGCTTTCCTGCACACAACTCCCCGTACATAAGCTTTTGGGAAGGCGTTTGTCTAGCATGCGGACTATATGTCCCACCCATCAAAGTTGGGACCTTATTACTGTCTCATTGATACTGTACAATTGGACAGCTTTAATATTTCTATGTCTGGTATGTAGTCGGACCACTCCGTTGCCACACTTGTTCTTGAAGTCTGCCAAAAGCAGCACTGGCACGAGCAACATGGAAGTCAACCTCATCATCTAGGTTGGCGTTTGCTGATATAGTGCTTCCCAGATAGACAAACTTTTTGTGTTGACGTTTGCTGATTTCTGGCCATCTATGAGAATGTCTGGTTCTGTGACAGGTTTATTTGGAGGAGGATGGTGCAGCACTTCTGTCTTTTTTACATTTATGGTGAAGCCGAAATTTTTGCAGGCATTAGCGAAGAGGGACTGGCTCTTTTGAAGGTCTTCTTCATTTGTGGCATTAAAGGCACAGTCATCTGCGAATAGTAGACAACTGCTTGGAACCACAGGAGAGAACTGGGCTCTCAGTGGAGACCAAGGTCAATGAGCTGCTCAGAGAGCCCGACTGCTGCAGTATTTTGTTAATGCTGCCTTTGCTTGTTCATATAGATCTAGTTTATTGTAGTAAAATATGTTTTAGTATTTTTACGGTTTCATTGTCATTGTGATTGTACAGAGCTTTTTATTATAGGGAGGTGTCATACGTAAAAGTTTGAAAACCACTGCATTACTTGTATGTTGAAGAATCTAATTTTCAAATGCTTACTTAGACTTATATCCTCCCTCGCCGTTCGGTGCACGGGGTGGCAAGCTGTCTTCACAAAAATCTGTCTGAAGTCTATCCCCACCTGTTTTCCACTGCTCTGAGGTCCTCTTTGTAAGTGTGGCGCAGGGGCGGACTGGCTATATGGGCAAAAGGGCAAATGCCCGGTGGGCCGATACCGAATGGGCCGGTCTGGTCGCGACCAAAGAAAAAAACTCAATGCAGACAACTTTTAAAAAAAGTGACGCATCAAGAAACAAAGGTCCGAACACGTTTTCTTGTTTTGTTTTTATTCATATTACAATTAATTTTGTTTGAAATTCAACAAGAATATATATAAAAAAACACACTATAAACTGTACGTATTATCATTTGCAAAACGATAGACCGTACTTTCTGCTATGCACGAGCGGCATGGGCTGCTTTGATGTCTTTGAGGTTGTGTTTGGCCTAATCATTTTGCTGGTCGGCATGGGCCCTTGATGGCACTCCCATTTTTTTTTTGCTGCTTCCCTCCCCCGTCTTCTAATGGTTCCAATGAAATTTAACCAAAAAGAGGGATGAGAGACGTTAAGTTAGAAAACATTGATATAACGCAGCAAAAAACAAAAAAATAGGCGCGACAATTAGCTCTCTAACAATGCTGAATAGAAATTAACTTTAACACATACACACAGCCGCTTAATTGCAAACCACCCAACTTATTCACAGCTCAATATTATAAAGTTCTACTTTCTGCGATTTGAAAAGAAAAAGCAAGTTTCTTTTTGTTTGTTTTTAAAAACATAGATCTAAAAATACTACACTTAAGGCTTACAAAAAAAATATTTTTTAAAATTATAAAATAAATCTAGATCTAAATAAATTTTTATACTATTATATTTAATGGTCAACTTATGCTTAGTATGAAGTCATTAATGATGAAAATTATTACAATAATTACAAAAATTTATATTCATATACAAATCGCGTTTTTGAGAATGTACTAGGAGGAAGCAAGAGCTTTTCACATTAAGTAAGTGCCTCTCAAACCGTTCTGCTTTCTCTTATCTTTTAATGGAATGGGTTGCCTGAGTCAGCCAGGAAAACCAATAATTTAGCATATTTTAAGTCACAGATCAACATGCATGACTAGATTGACACATGAAATGCATAAAACGTAACAATCTTATTTTTTTGAAGAAACGTCTGTAATCTAAAAGTAATACCAAAAAGCTTCAAACTCATTGAGGCTGCTATTGTAGTGTTTATAGTTTTCAGACTACATACATGTATAAATAGAATACATTATGTAATCCTACGAATGCATACATCCAGTTTTCGTTGCTTTATCAAACTTTATATATTTTGTAGAGAATTAGGCTTACACCTATAATATAACACATGGGCGTAGCCGGGAGAGGAGGGTCTTCAAACCATCACTTGCCTCAGACCTGATTGTCTGAAAGGGAAACTTTACTTACTGCCCCAGTGCAGCAAACTACAGTCAAATAATTTCATGAGCGTAGCCAAAAGAGGTTTTGTGGTTTATCCAATACAAAAACTAAAGCATTTTACCTTTTTTTTCTACCAGTCACAGGACTCCATAGCAGATGTGGTTTTTGATTTTTTTTTTAGCGGAAGAGTAGCACTGTAGATACCTCAGAATATGCATTTTTAAAGCTTAAAATAACGGAAAAATGCTTGGTTCCGGGGCTTCTCCCCGGATCCCGCTGGGGGGGGGGGGGGCGCTCACAGCGCTCCTCCGAACTCCCTAGCTGCATGCCCTTTAGCGGTGTGTACTGTCTTTCCATTAATTATAGGAAGAGAGTATTCTAGGTAGAAAAAACGTTTGAAAGTATGAAAGATCAGAATGTAATGAAGATTAATTACATATACACACACTAATATATATATATATATGTATAAATTGCGGAGTGGGGTAAAAATCCCCCCACACAGAAAATATATGACATGCCATTTGTGGGCCGGTTTATATGGTAATGCCCGGGCCGATTTTGATACCCAGTCCGCCCCTGGTGTGGCGCACAGGAATACGAGAATGTCCCTGTTTGCGCTTTCCTCGTATTGGCCTCCATATCATTGTCAGAGAACATGCCCCGCAAACCTTTTGCGACGCTCTGTCATTACCTTTATTACGTGTTCTTATACTGTACCGCCACTAACCGTGAGACAGCAATCGCCTCAACATGTGACCCCTGTGTGGAACGGAGTGGCGGATGGGACTGGTTAGCGAGCCTTTCATGCTCACCAAATGCAATGCATGTTCCCTTTAACGTGCTGTGGAAGCCTTTTAGAGGCAGTGATCGATCTCAGTTCGTCAATCTGTCTTCCCTAACAGACGTTTTTCCAAAGGGGTGCTAAGATAAGTCCTGATAGAGAGCGTACAGAAATTATATGTAGCACTGTGCCACTATGTTAGCTTTGTTTTGCAAAGAGCGACCTAGTTCTATTACAAATAAAATACATAAAAGAAGTTTAGTTAAATAAAACAATTATTGTAAGTAGGCCTACACATTCTAATTTGGTCCATCGAGAGAAAACAATTGTTTGACTGATCTTGGGGTATTGGACTGCATTAGATTAGCATCAGATAGATTGTTTCGATGACGTTGCCGTTATGTCTGTGCTGTATGAGACAAAATTAGGAAAATACAGCCATTAAATTCGTCATTAATCCTCGAACTCGAAGACACGCCTTTGTTTGTTTTACATGTTTCGGATGTTCCTTCAGAGTGGAAGATAGTTTACTTCCTATTACAAACCCTCCGCAGGACGGGGGATGGGAGCGGGCAGGGGTTGAACCCGGGACCATCGATAAATCCAAAACGACAGTCCAGCGCGCAAACCGCACGACCAGGCAGCCATATCCGACTTATTATAAATGACTGATCCCTTGCACTGACCTACATTCTTACCTTTATATCTAACTTTCATAAATTTCTTAACTGTCATTGACTGCTGACTGCAGTAATATTGATACAAACATCACAACTAGATTAAATAGAGTTCATAGATTAGAGATTATAGAATCTAGATTACTAGACTTAGATATAGATTCTAGTAGAGCTAGATCAAGATGATACCATTTAGGTAATATTAATAATCATCTTTTTTTCCATGAGGAAATTTGTCTTATAATTTGGGTAACAGACAAATATAAAATAGACTCTACTGTACTAACTCAGTAACTGGGTCTCTACTACTGACTAGTGAGTAGAGTGACTTGACTTGACTAGAGTAGAGAGTAGAGCTAGTTAAGTAGAGTCTGGTCTAGGCTAGATGTCCTAGATTCAAAGATTGCCTAGAAACACGCGTAGGGCCTAATAGGGGAGGACGTAATCATCTTAACTTTCTTCTTCTGCCTTTTGTAACTGTAACGTCTGAGTCGACTGAGTGTAAAGGAGTAAGTGTATTTCAGAAAAGTCATTAAGATAGGGCCTCTACTCTGTACTCTAGAAATACTAGAATCTACATAGATCTAAATGTAGGACATTCTAGTTAGAGTTTAGTCTAGAGACGATGCTATAGAAATAGATCTATATCTATAATAATAGTCTATAACAGGAGATATAATATTAATACAGTGGAACCTCGAGATATGAGTTTAATTCATTCCAGACTTGAGCTCGTAAGTCGATTTACTCATATCTCGAACAAATTTTCCCCATATAAGGTAAAGTAAAACCAAATAATTGGTTCTAACCCTGCATAAAGTCCATGAAAAAGACATGTTAAAATTAATAAATGTACATGAAACATGTATACATAAACAATAAAATAAATAATAATAAGGCTAGTCTTTGAGTCAGAAGATTAGTGAGGAATGCAGTATTTCCTGTGGCTGCGCAGTCCAAGCTGTGACCTACATATTTTGCCACATCCAGGGCAAGCATAACCATTGTCCGCAGGCGGTCGATTTAGATTTTCTTTTCGCCGTCTATATTTGTCCTCTGCAGAAGATTTTCATTTGGTCTCAAATGTGTATCCTGCAGCCTTTGTGAGTGATCTCCAGCTGTCTCGTTCTGAGGCCGCATGCAGCCAGGTGCTCTCTTCTATGTCAGCCATAAAATAATGAAATGAGAAATGCAGAAAAGATATAAATAAAATGTATTTATGTCAATTACAGAATATTATCTGAGTGGCTGATGACTGTGGCTGAGAGCAGGTGAGAAGGAGGCAGCCTGGGGAAGAGAGGACAGGTTGACTGCACAGAACTAAAGCTACGTAAACAACACTTCATTAACAGCATAAACAAAATAACACAGTTTCGTTTCAATGGATATTATCCTCTTCTTCGTATCATTTGACTTTGCATTTAAGTTAATTTTCTTGGGACCCATGATGCACAAGAGTAATTCAGATTAAAATCACTAAACTTGCTAGCTACAACACTCACAATACCGAGACGAGCCTTTGTTTAGTGTGAATGGTTGAGATCATGGTGTACACATTCTGCTATTTTTGTCTAAGTAGTGGCTGAGGCAACTTCTCCCCATTTTCCTGCGCTGGCAAATATGGTTCATATACTGAGTGAGAACGGAAAGATCTGATTTCACACGATCATCGTCGATTGGTTTTAGCTATTAAGCTCGACTTCGTAACTCACATTCTTGATCATAAAACGAACAGAAATTTCGCTCTCGACGCTGTTCGTATCTCGAATTACTCGTATGTAGAGCAGCTTTATCTCGAGATTCCACTGTATTGATAATTATATTTATTATAATAAATCTTATAATAAATACTAGATTTAGACTAGCCTAGAATCATAGTTATAGGCATGACATAGGTATACTGTATACATGTATACTATAGACATTGGTAAATACCTAAGCCCAATGCAAAAATTATCTAGAAATCTATTGTTATAGACATTGATAAAATTATTGATTATGTCTTGTCTATGCCAATGAAATGAATGAATAATTGTGCAAAGTTTCAACTTGATACATGAAAATGGGGGTGGGAGAAAAAACATGTACAAACTTTTTAACAGAGACAGAGTGAGTTGATATAAGCTTTGTAAAAATTGCAAATCAAGTAGAATGATTATATCTTGAACCTTTTTTCTTTTCATTTTCTTTTTTTTGAAGGAAACATTTCAGTATGGAGACTAAACTAAAAGTAGCTGTAGTTGGTGCAGGAGCAGCAGGTCTTTGTGCACTTAGACATTTGACATCTCCTGAACATGTAGCAAGCAGCCATCGTTTTGAAGTGACTTGTTTTGAGCAGTCCAGTCGGGTTGGAGGCACTTGGATATACACTGAACGAACTGGAAGTGACCAAAATGGTCTTCCTGTACATTCAAGCATGTATAAAAACCTTAGGTAAATTTTAATATTTGATTAAGAATGGAAGTTGAAACTATATTAAGGCGAAATGATTAAATTAATCTGTATGTAAAAATAATTCTTTAAAAAAAATACAGCTTATCTAAGGGTAAGAACTTTTCACTTACAACTACATCTCTCTATAGCGTAGAAGTTATTTCCCCATTTAATATCAAACAATAATTAATTGACTAATTGTATAATTTTTTAATTGATTCATGTTTTGTTAGAAAAAATAAATAATTGTTTAAAGTTTCATCTTGATCCAAGAATGGGTGTGGGAGAAATAATGTGTACAATTATCTAAGAGGATAAAATCCAAATTATTTAGCCATATCTGTGAATACTGATGGATTAATTTCCTTTGTTGGTATGTAACAAAATAATTAATTACCAGTAATTAATTGACTAATTGGTTAATCATTTAAATTGATTCATGTATTGTCTACACCTATGAATAATTGTGCAAAGTTTCAACTTGATATGAGAATGAGTGTGGAAGAAATAACATGTACCAACCTTTTTACCAGACTGACAGAGTGAGTTGATATAAGATTTCTAAATTCTAATTCAAGATATATGAATATTTCAAATCATGTAAGAGACATGAAGTTGAGGCTTAACTCTTTTAAGCCAGACCAGTTTTTTTTTTGGGGTCTGTTCTAAAAAGATGGAGCTTTTTTTAAAAATTTTTATATATACTTTTTAAGGTAATTGAATATACTATTGAAGTAAGTAGAAAAAAACTAAAATTTCAACATTTATATATATTTTAGACTTCCTACTTTGCACAATTTATCTCATTGCATATATAAAAAAAAAGTGAAATATTTGTCTGAATTCTTAGATTATTGAGAGCTAATTAGTCCTTTAAAAAAATCCTATTAATAAAAGGTATTTAAATAGCAGTAGCATACCAGGGTACCAGTTAGCAGAGGTTAATAAATAATAATGTATATCCCCTCCCAAAAGGTTTGTTATGTGTCACGAAGACCAAATCAAGTAATCTTTTATGTATCATTAAATCTTCTAGTCAGATAACTTACCAACTTTCTTCATGGATCTGTTTATCTTTTTTTTTTTTTTTTTGACTAATGTGATATGCTCACTACTAGAATCTGACAGCTGAAAGGTGAAAAATATACACTAGATAGTAGATGATATTTTTTGTGTTTGTGTATTATTTCCCCTGAATTATATAATTTATCTCAACACACAGAACTAATCTCCCAGTACAGTGTATGGCTTTTCCTGATTTTCCTTTCAAGTCTGGTCATCCTTCCTTTGTGAAGCATGAAGTTGTGCAAGAGTATTTAGAGGACTATGCATCTCATTTTGATTTGTTCAAACATATTAAGGTAATCTTAACATAAATTGGCTGAATGAATTTGTGCTTCTCCTGTTGCTCAACACTGTCTTTGTAAATTCTATGTATCTTCTGATTTCAATCTAACACTTCCTCTTCTCTTACCCTGTCTCCGTATGTGAACCAACAAGAGTCTATTAATTGTGGAGGTACTGTGGTGTAGGGCCTGAAAAGGGAAGAGGGGGGCATACTTTTCTTACCTTGTTACATTTTGTTATATATTTATTTTATATAGCAAAAGAAAATCTAAGAATGATTTAAACAATGGCTTTTAATGAAAATTGAATGGAAACCCTTCTCCTTTTTCAACATTTATCATATATTTGCTAAACCTCAAATAAAAAAACAACAACTAATTTTAGACTCAATTTTATGCACTTAATTACGTAAAATCCATGTAAAATTGATGAGTTGCATTAACTTTTTTAAACCTTTTTCTTAAAACTCTACTTTGTAATAGAATTTGCTTAACTTCATATTGCTCTTAAGGAAAAAAAAAATTATTACATTTTTGGAATAGACTCACATGCTTTGGTCTGAACACTTAAAGTGCATGGAATTTCATATTTGTAAGACTTTTATCTTAAGTTGAAATTTATTTATTTATATGAGTTTCCATTGTCACATGAAATTAAAGTACTTAGTAAATGTGTAATATGTACCCCTAATAAATCAGACACCTTTCTCAGAGACTCTGGATCTGCCCTAGATGAGTGTACAACAGCCGGTAGAATGTAAGTCTCAGGTTCCATACCCTAATTTTGAATGTTTAAATTTTGGAGACATATGATAGAGAAAAGATTGAAGGTCAATTTCCCCTAAACTTGATTGGTAGTAAAATCCTGAATAAATGTACTTTTATAAACCTGGTGATGACACAGATGGGGATGTTAGCAGACACTAATTGCCCCAGGTCAGCACTAGACAAGCGATTAACTGTGACGAGTGACAGTACATGCCAGTTCAGGAAGGATCTGTGTTGTAATTAGTACTCAGGCAAGTCACTTTGAATGTAGTCATGTGATCAACCAGAATGGTCGAGCGACGTACCATAGGGTTTATAGGGACCCTATATAAGAGCAAAGATGTCAGAGTCAAGTCACTTCACGTTACCTCGCATGTCCAGGAAGAGGCAGAGAGTCATTGGGGTCTGATACAGCATAACAGAGTTGCAGAAAAGTTTATGTACAGTCAGTGTTATGTTGTTACCAATTGTACACTATTGACTGTGATTTATTGGACATTAAAGTGTTGTTACTTGTCAAGTTCTTTGAATTGGTTGTGCCATGTGTTGCAGTTAGCAGAGAGCCTGGATAGTGAGAAAATTTTACAGTACAATGAAAGTTTGACATGACTTTATTTAATGCTTCTCTTGATGTCCATAAAGAGAACATCTGACATGTGGATGGTGGTAGCCGCCTTTTATGAAAGACCTGGCAGATGGGAAGGTATAATGCACCAGTGAGAAGACACCTGATGAAATTAGAAGATAGAATTGTAGCTCACATCGTTAAAAAAAATACTTGGCAGATAGCATTGTAATTCCCATCTTAGAGGAAAGATATGGCAGATAGAATTGTAGTTCCCATCTTAGAGGATAGACCTTGCAGATGGAATTATCTGTGAAAAAAAGACCTGGAATGGAAAGGTTTGTTTGAGAAATTCTTTTAATCCTCTACCATTTTATGTCACTCATAACCTCCTATGTATTTTTTCTTGTGGTGAGTCAACAGATTAAAATAATATATGCACTGCACGAGAGATAAAATCTTAAAAGCAGTTTTATAGAAGTCTAAGCATCAAGCTTTGGGCCCAATAAAGAAAATAAATAACTTAATAAATAACTTAAACTTGAATCATTTGGTTCAACTTCCTTCACAGCCTTTCCCTTCACTTCAAGAAGCTATGTATTTGAGCAACTCTATTGGACTACTACGTATACAATTATAAAATTCTTCATAATGAAGGTTATCATTTCTGATCAAGATAGATGTAAATTTAAGTAGAGTGAAGAAAAACAAAATTACAGTCTGATCTGATATTAACCTTTGACCTCACTTGTTTATGATCCATGCAGTTCCAGACATTGGTCAAGTGGATCCAACCAGTGAACATGCAGAGTGAACTAAAGAAGCTACAATGGGAGGTAACTACATGTGATGTTGTGAATAAAATAGAGCACCAGCCTGAACTGTTTGATGCTATACTTGTATGCAATGGGTGAGCAATGACAGAATTATTTAAGTTAAGTGTAGAGTATTATGTAAATATTTTTTTTTCAATAACATTATGTTTTAAACTTTCATTAAAGAAGCATACACCATAAAAACACTATAAAAAAGAATGTTATACAGCAGTGTTTTTCCCAGACAAAACAATGGAACTAATTAGCGACAGCATTCATCCCAGTGCATTCTGAGATTCAGAAATTCATTCTCCTGGTATTTACACTTGTTTTTTTCTCATAGTAATAGGAGTCTACGAGAAATAAAGTTAAGAAAGGATGGGTTGATATTGAAGTGTGAGAGACATGTATGTTTAGTCTTAAAGTGTGAGAGACATATATGTTTGTAATAGTCTTGAAGTGTGAGAGACATATATGTTTGTAATAGTCTTGAAGTGTGAGAGACATATATGTTTGTAATAGTCTTGAAGTGTGAGAGACATGTATGCTTGTAATAATCTTGAAGTGTGAGAGACATGTATGTTTGTAATAGTCTTGAAGTGTGAGAGACATATATGTTTGTAATAGTCTTGAAGTGTGAGAGACATGTATGCTTGTAATAGTCTTGAAGTGTGAGAGACATGTATGTTTGTAATAGTCTTGAAGTGTGAGAGACATGTATGTTTGTAATAGTCTTGATTGTCATAAGATCATCCTCATGATCAGCAGGTTCTTAAATGCTGACATTTCTGAGAGACACAAAAGGACATGCACAAAGTACTCTGTTGTTGAGATATAAGAAGGAGTGATATTCATGCTGTTGTCATGTACTCAACTAGTCACTCCAAACAAGATGTGACAAAATTATAAAGATACATGCACTAGTCCAATCTCCATAAGTCCCCCCCCCCTTGTTCTTACATTTAAATATACATCATTAGATGTAATGGTAACAATGCTAATGCCTGCTCAATTTATTGCTTTATAGTAATATACCATAAAAAACTAGCATTTGTATCAGTTGAGTATTTTATTTCTCAACATTTTATTGTTTACGTGGGAAGCTTAGTGCGCTTGATCTTGGCTTGGATTGGCTACCTATGAAGGGGGCTCGAGGTTTGACACCCGCCTCTGGCAGAATGGTGTTTACTGAGCGCCTGAAGGCAGCACGGAAAAACATACCTCCTCCCCTCCACTGGTCCACAACTGAGATTGGACCAAAGCGCTCTGAGCATGCTATAAGCATGAAGTAGCACTATATAAAAGCCATAATTTATTTTATTTTACCTTCCTTTTGTGACCACTTTTGAATACATTTTATAGGTTTTAAACTTTCATTAGTCTACAAAAAAATGTTTTTTTTCTTATAAGACAATATAATTTGTGTGACGCTATTATTTCCAAAGTTTGTTTGCATAAGAGTGAAATAAATAAATAGTAGAGATTGTAAAACACTATTCTAAACCTTAAGAAACTAGAAATCATATATTTAATTTTTCCTTCTGTGCAGTCATTATGCTGATCCATTGATTCCTGATATACCTGGGATAGAAACTTTCTCCGGTCAAGTTTATCACAGCCATGATTACAGAGTACCTGAAACTTTTTCTGACAAGGTGGTCATAATCTTAGGTGCAGGATCATCTGGTCAGGACATTGCTTTAGAACTAGCTCCTTACTCTAAATGGGTAAGTCTAGAAAACTCAATAACTGAAGCTGCTTCTTCTCAAAATGTGAACAAGCAATAGAAAAAAAATGCTTTAAAAAAAAACAAAGCTTAACTAAGTGAAAGTACTGCTCATCACTGCAATTTATGTGAAAATTTAAAACAAAAAAATTAATTAGTATCAATTGATTAACTAATTGGTTAATTTTGGATTGATTCATGTCTTGTCATCAACTATGATTATTATTATTATTCCCAATTTCAGCTTCATTAAAGAATGGGAATTGGGAGAATAGCGTGTCGCAAAGTAATAAGGGGATTAAATCCATATATACATTCACATCTCATATTAAGTAGCAGTTATTCTCTTTATTTTAATAACAAACAAAACAGTTAATCACCAATAATTAATTAAATAATAATTTTTTTTATTGCTTCATGTCTTGTCAGGTTTAATGAATAATTGTGCAAAGTTTCATTTTGACCTAAGAATGGGAAATGGGAAAAAAAACATGTTCAAACTTTATATCAGACAGAGTGAGTTGATATAAGCTTTGTCAAAATATTTCAACAATTGAACAATTCTATAAGCTTTGCTTTTTATATAGTAGAAAACAATTGCAATTGATATATATCATAAAATTTAACAGTAAAGTATTTTCTATAAACAGGTATACTTAAGTCATAAGAAGCCACTCCTTGCTTCAAAGTTGCCAGAAAACTTGACCCAGAAACCTGGCATCGAGAAAATCCTAAGTTCATCTGTGCATTTTAATGATGGCAGCCTAGTTGCAGCTGACGTGCTGCTGTTTTGTACAGGATATAACTACAACTACAGCTTTCTGGCACCACAATGTGAAGTGCAAGTTGTGGATGGTAGAGTCACCGGGCTGTTTAAACATTTGTTCTGTACAAAGTTTCCAACATTGGCTGTTATTGGCGTCTGTAAAGTGATTGTCCCTTTTCCCATGTTTGATGTTCAGATTCGTTTATTTAGGTTAGTGCTAAATTGGTACACTATTTTCTTTTTAGTTATTTACAACCTTTTGTTTTTAAAAATAATTTGTAAAACTTTTTTTCTTCTAATATTTTATAAATATTAAATATTTATAATTTCTAAAAAAAAACATTTTTAAAGTAAATACATTGTGCATGACATAATGAGACTAAAACAAAAAGACTGCTTTATTGATCTTTATGGGAATTTGTTGTGATTACAAAGACTCTTTTCTCATATAAAAACAAGAAAACAGAAACATTGAAATAAATAGAACAGACACAACATAAAGAGTTCATTGAGCTACTACACACAGATATCTTGGTCCTTTTCATTTTTCTTAATCAACGAGTGATGTTGATATAGTCTGACCGCGTAAGGGACAAACATGTTTTTGTACCGCTTGGTTCTAGCCTTGATAGACAGAAGAGATATATTTATATTCATGGGCGTAGCCAGGAAATTTTTTTTGGGGGGAGGGGGCCCACCGAGAAAAAATAATAAATAAATAAATAATAATATACATATATATATATATATATGTACAGGGCTTTTTTGTGATGGTGCGCACCGGTACGGTGTACGGGAACCTTTTTGAAAAAATTGTTGCTTTTCTTGTATTTTAATGTATATTATTAATTTTTAGTAGCTAAAAGTTAGGCAATCAACTACTGAGTACTGGCACCTAATCACTGAGTACATGCACCTATTTAAAAAAAATAAAAAATATATATGTATATATATATATATATGTATGTATGTGTGTACATAATAAATCTTTATTACATTCTGGCCCTTCATTCTTTCGAAAGACGTTTATTGTGCCCTAGAATATGTTCTTCATGGAGACTCCCTGTCCTTGCCAGCAAAGGGGTCTGGGGGAGCGCTAGGAGCTCCCCCAGCACAGGGTGGAGCCCCGTCGCCAAGCACTATTTCCGGTATTGAAAGCCAACAAAATGCATATTCTGAGGTATCTACAGTGCATTATCCTGCTATTAAAAAGTTTTGTTTCAAAAACTAATGTGCTATTCGTTCGGCGCATTTGGCGGCAAGCTTTTTCCACAAAAACCTGTCACTGGCAATGTCTGAAGCCTCTTCCCACCTGCTCCATGAAAGTGTGGCGCCAAGTTGTACTAGGATGTCATCGCAACTCTTATTATGCGTAATTTATTTTGTCGGAGAAAATGTCCCGCAAACCTCATGTGATGCTCTGTCACAACATTACGAAGGGGTCGACTCCCAGTTTGGAATAGGATTTCCTTGATTTAGACCCGATCTCTATAACTGACTCATAAAATCTGTCTTAGCCATCTTTGTTGAGCCACATTTAGTGTTTTTCAATTTCGGCAGATGACTATTCACTGCGCTTTATTAATGAAGCCCAGCCACTAGTAAAACTGTGTAACCTCTCTTGACTACGCTCTTGGAATTAGGTGATTGTAGTTTGCTTTAGATTTTATATCGAAAAGGGAAGTTTTATAGTCAAAATCATCTATTGGGGGGTTTTAAACTAAAAAATCTCTGGAGTTGTTTTTTTTTTAAATTTAAAACCCCATTCAGCTACGGTCATAGAATTTAGTGACTGTAGTTTTCTTTAGAATAATATTGAAGAGAGAGGTTTTGAACAAAAAAAAACATCTGGAGTGGTTTTAAACTTTTTAAAAAAAGCCCTCTGAAGGAGGAGGGTTTAAACTCAAAATCCCCCTTGGCTTGGCTAGGCTCATAGAATTTTGAGTGTAATTTTTTTTTTTTTTATATTGAAGAGATATTTTTTAGCTTTAAATCCCGGTGAAGGGAGGTTTAAACTCAAAAACCTTTGGCTACGCTCATAGAATTTTGAATTTATAATTAGCTTTTTTTTATATTGAAGAGGGGGTTTATCGTAAATTTTGGAGGGGGGTTTAAAATCTAAATCTTCCTTAGCTGTGTCCTTGGAATTTGGGGATTGTCGTTAGCATTTGTTTGGTTTTGTTTTATTGAAGAGGGGGATTTATCTGCAAAATCCCCTGGTAGGGGGTTTTAAACTCAAAACCCTTTGGGGAATTTAACCGCAAAACGCCCTGGTAAGGGTTTTTTAACTCAAAACCCCCTTGGCTGCGCTGGGGCAAGTGATGGTTTAGTATTAAAATCTCACCTAAAAAATCAAAGCAAAAAATCAGTCCCTAAACTTTGAACCCCTCCCCTTCCCTTCATGTTTAGGTTACTTGGGACAAAATAATCTAGTCAAAATATGCCTGTCCCATTGGATGGGATATAATGCACTGAAGGAAAGTGATCCGGATTCAGAAGGATGTGAACTGGAAGTTGAATGAGTTTAAGAACCAAGTCATCCAAATGAAATGATAGGACTCATCATGAACTGCTGAAGCTCAAAACTGAAATTACTGAAACACTTTTTTTGAAATTGTACTAAAAAAACCTGCTAAAATTTGGTATTTCTGTGAGCACTTTGTCTGTGAAAGATAAAATGTGTAATACTGATTCCTGATTGCTTTAGGATTTCATTAACAAGAGAAGCAACATTGTTGAATATCTAATTTATTCATTTATCTCCCTTTACGAAGAAACTCAAGTAAGGCTTGCCCTGTTCCCTAGATCCCACCATTTTCAATTAAAGATGGTTCTTTTTCAGATCAGTTCTTGAAGGTACATGTGTCTTACCCAGCAAAGACTCGATGGATGAGGATACAGAGAATGATTATAGAAAACGTCTGGAGCAAGGCATGCCTCATCACTATGCACACACCATGAGCAGTCTTCAGTTCAACTACAATGATGACCTTGCAGAGATGGCTAAAATAAACCGCCTTCCATTCCATTACAGTCAGCTGTATCACATGTGTCACGAATTAAGGCGGCAGCATCTAACCAGCTACAAGAACTGTAATTTTGATATCAATGAAGCAGGGGATGCTGTACTTATATCATCCAAAAATATCTAGAAATGTTTTGGCAAATTGTTGTAGATTTATTTTTGTTTTTGTTTTATTAGTCATGTTAAATCAAACAGCAAAATAAAAAAAAATAATTATAAAATTTAATCTATTTTGCTATTCAGCAGACAGAATGTGCAAAATAGAAAAATATATTTAGAACATTTTTATTTGAATCATCACATTAGAAGGTTCCAAACAATTTTTGGATAGATTGTAGGCTCTATTAATGCATATTCAATTATAAATTAACTCTTATTATGGGATCATTAAGTTTTGCACCAAGTGCATTATAATTAATCTATTATGTAGATAGTGATGTCAATTTATTATTATTACATTTCAATTTCAAACATTCAATATTTTTTAGAATATATATACATTTTGTAAACAGAATTTATTTTTATATTTACACTAGTATTGTTGACAAAGAATTTTTTTGTTCATCTGCTATGTTCTTTTGGCAAAACATGCATTTTTTTTTGTTTTGGATATATTAAAGTTGTTTTTTTATTTAATACTTGAGGCATTTTCTAGATACTGATTATTAATCAAATGTTTAAAGTGTTGGTTGTCAACACTGAAAGCCTTACAATTACAAATATGATTGGAAGTCACTTGTCTTGGCAACACTTTTACAAATTCCTTTTACAAGATTAGTAAGACAATCCCAACTGTAACCCTCATCCAAAATATTTGCTAGAAAAACCCAACAGAGCAGCAAATTTTCACCAAGATTTTGATATGGATTTGTTCAGGTATTGAAAGCTGCTGGGTATTCTGTTCTTGAACAAGCCTCCTGATAACAAAAACTAAGAGATAACTGTCCTGGAACATCAGAACCATGGAATATATCCTTGGAAAAGGTTATAGTCAGTCAATAGTGTTTCTGAGACTTCCTTGATAGTATGAAATCAGTTGAAGGGAATTAAGTCCTTTATTAAAAAATGTGGCTGTACTTCTTTACTCCTCTAACAGTGCCATACAAATTTTACTTTGTTAAAGGATGTTTATATTTAGAAACATATGTAATTATTAAGATACTGGGTCTTGAGGCACACCTTTCTTGCATGTCTTTCTGTGTGGGTTTGTGTTGTAAGTAGTGTTTGTGACATTTTGGCACTGTAATTATGGTGCAGTGGTCGTTTTGGTGCAGCCATTTTGGCATGAGAGGTTCTGACTATAAGTTATAGACTAATTAATAAATAATAAATAGAAATAAAAATAAATAACAATAATTTACTAGACTGTACTAGACTCTAGTCTCTATGTAGTAAACTTTCTCCAGTTCTCCCCCTGCTCCTCCCTCCTGCTTCAACCCTAAAAGGTTGAATAATATAGCTTATTTCATTAAGGTTAATTGCAAACTCTGGATACCTGCCTGGTCAATTGTTATGAGCTCAGGACAAGTCCTCTCTATGGACCAGGTTCAAACCCTGCAGACCAAAATCTCCTGGCACACACACATTACAATGTTTGGGATCTTCTTCTTCTAGCTAGCTTTTTGCTGCTGAGCTGTGAGCTCTTTAGCAGACTGTGCCAAGGAAAAATAGTGTGCTGTTTTCTTCAGTTGTTCAGCACTGCCCTACAGGGTGTTGGTTATGTTGGTAGTGGGGTCTGCCTAAGGTGGATTAGGAAGGGGCATTCAAAGAGGATATGGTTTACGGTTTATTTTATTGAGATCGTAATTTAACAGAGGTATGTGTCCTGTCCTTAGTTGGAAGATTGTAGATTGCTCTGTGTGCGGTGGAGGAAGTTAATACTGTCCAGTTTGTTAGGCATAGTCAGTTCTTTGTACATGGCTCTGCCTGTGTTTCCTGTTGCCCATTGGTTGAGCCACTCCTCTTTGTGGTTGTTGATTAACATTGACCTTAGGGTGAGGTAGTAACAGGTCTATCTGGTTGTTCCATAGATGAACATGCCTTTGATAGCTTATGTGCCTTTTCATTTCCCATGACGCCAATGTGTCCAGGGATCCACTGTAATGTGATATTGATATTTAATTTTGTCATCATCTGATGTATTATCACTATTAGTGTTGTCAACTCTCTTGGGCTTTTTGAGGTGCTGCTGTTAAGTGCTTCAAGATTGGTTTGAGAATCTGTAAAGACAACAATATCTGATGGTGATTTTATCCCTTCATATAATTTGTTTTCGACTGTCTGCAAAGCTATGAGGCAATTCAATTTTGGTTTGGAAGTTTGAGCAGTAGTTGCTACAGGGTGCACTTATTTCAAAGTATTTATTTTTGGGGGAGACCAGGAAAGCACCAGCATTGATGGTGGACTGTAGACATTAATTAATAATAACATTAATAATAAATTAATAATAACAGAGACTTTGTGTTTATACAAGTAGACATAGAAGACACTCCTCTTTTACTTCCGTCACATTCTTTACTTTCGCACAAAACATACACAACAACAAATGGCGTAATATAAACATATTATCACATCCTTCCTTTTAAAGTTCTTAAGAATGATATCTACTAGGAACTTTAACAATTCGACCACTTCTGGTTGTCTTAGCTGGCACAACTAGTTCTCTAGACGTGTGTCTGTTTCGTTTGTTCTAACAGTTTGCTGTTCATTGCCTTCATCAATATCATAGTACCCAGAGATGTCTTCGAAACTCTTGTTAAAAAAACTTTGATTTTTTTCAGTAGGTTTTTCCATTGTGTGTCGTTATGATGTAAGATCTGGGTGAGGTATGTTTTTAACAACTGCTTTCTGCCATGTTTGTCCTATCACGAACTCTCACTTTCTCTCCGACAGAGTAAACTTTAGGTATTCTTGCGTGAGCACTTTGCTTATCATCTGTCGTTCTTTGTTGTTCTCTGCATTTTCAGCTACCGATGGTTTCAATAATTTCTACTCATCAGCAGTTGTGATGGGGAATACGGCAGTCCGCTTATCGGAGTATTTCTATACTTGAGCATAGTGAGATATGGATCTTTCCCACTTTTGTATGCTTTGTTGAATATCTGCTTTACGATACCAACATACATCTCACTTTGATTGAGGGTACCTGTTGTTATCTTAAACCCCACTCTGAAGGAAACTCTCTATATTGATAGCTGTTGAATGGCATATTGTCGCTATTTCTTCTGGTATGCCATGTCTAGCAAAAATACCTTTCATTGCCCTGATAACACATTCTGCTGTTTCGTTCTCCAGTCGTTTTTTTCAGGGTATTTGGAGAAATAGTCCACAACTAGCAAGTAGTCATTGTTTCTCCAAATAAACAAATCTGTCGCAACTTTTTCCATGGTCTGTTTGGTACAGCATGAGGTAACAATTTTTCCTTCATATTATTTCTTTTGAACATTGCATATGTTGAGCATTTCATTATTTTCGAAAAAAAAAATCTTTAGACAATCCTGGCCAAAAAACACTCTGCCTTGCCCTCGATCTGGTTTTCTCAAGACCAAAATGACCTGTGTGCAACTTATCGAGAGTTTCATTTCTCATACTAGAAGGAATTATAATTCTGTTCTCATAAAACAATATTCCATTCTCTCCATGAATACTGTCTTTAAATGACCAATACACTTCAACTGTTTTATGAACTTGAGTTTTTAACTTTGGTCAACCTTCTCTGACATAATTAATTACTAGTTTCAATTTAGCATCAGATTCAGTTTTCCGTCTAATTTCAACAATCTTCTGATCACTTCCCGGAAACTGTGCTGTTACGCTATGAATTCTCATAACCATGTCATCATTTGAATTTGATTGTTCTTAACCACTGATGTACGCACGCGATAACGTATCAGCTATTTGCATTTTTGAACCTGGAGTGTAAGTTACTGTTAATTGATATCTCAGCAGTCTTAACATCATCAACTGAAGTCTTGGTGAAATCTTGTGTAAAGGCTTCGTCACAATAGTTTGCAAAGGTTTGTGATCTGATTGTACAGTCACAGTTCTTCCAAAAATGTAATGGTGAAAATGTTCAGCTGCAAACACTATAGCTAACATTTCCTTTTCTATTTGTGCTTATCTGTACTCTGTTTCTGTCAATGATCTTGACGTATACTCAACTGGTTTGTCTTCTTGCATTAAACATGCCCCCAACCCTTTAGAAGAAGCGTCACACTGAATAGTAACTGGTTTTTCTGGAATAAACAATTGCAGAGCTGGAGCTTCACTAAGTGTTTTCTTTATTAGTTGAAAAGCATTTTCTCGCTCTGCATTCCACTGCCACAAAACGTCTTTCTTAAGCAATTCACGCAACGAACTAGTGATTGTTGACATGTTTGGAATGAAACTTGACAGAAAGTTCAACATCCCTAGCAGTCTTTGAATTCCTTTTCGATCTGTTGGTACTGGCATCTCCATTATTGCTTTGATTTTAGCTGGATCTGGACGAATACCATCTGCTCCAATTTGTCTTACGAGATAATTAACACCAGAAAGTTTATATTGTATCTTGTTCTTGTTGAACTTTCTTTCTAGCTCTCTCAAGAACATTTTCAAACATTTGATCATGTTCTTTTTCATCTTTTGCTGCAATCAGCATGTCATCTGACATGATATGTACACCTGGGATGTCTCCGAATACTTGATAAGCACGTTTCTGTTATACTTCACTAGTTGAGGATATACCAAAAGCCATTCTCAATAATCTGTATCTTTCAAACGGAGTATTGAATGTACATAAATAAGAGCTTAAATTGGTTCATCCAACTCAACTTGCCAACATGCATCCTTTTGATCAAGTAAACTTAACACTTTTGCTGCTCCCAGTGAACTGTTGATTTGTTCAAATGTTTGTATAGTGAAATGTTTTCTCATTACATATTTGTTCAGTTCTCGGGGATCTAAACACAACCTCAAAGAATTATCTTTCTTCTTTGCTATAACTAAGTTGTGAACCCATTCTGTTGGTTCATCAACTTCTGTGATCACTCCATCTTGTTGCAATTGAGTGAGTTTTCTTTTCAATTCTTCATTTCAATCAGTTTTAAAGCAATAGGACGTCTTCAGACCTAGTATTGGATTTATACTTTTCTTGATCATGTACACATCATCTTGAAATTCTACATCGCCGACTTTAAATGTGACCAATGCAGCTCTCCTCAGTACTAATGCTTCATCCCCCAATGCTCGTAGGGTAGTGGTTGAATGCTTTAACTATCAGTTTCTAAAGTGTTCCACGTTAACTCTGATATGACATTAGCTTGTGCTCCTGTGTTAATCTTCATTTTGACTATTTTTCCCATAATATTGACATCAACCATCGAAACTTTGACATTGTTGTCAGTACCAACTGCCTCAAACCACAACTCATTTACTTGGCTTGCTTGACTTTCATCTTCCAGTAAGTCAACAGCCTTGAAATGTTTCGAACGACATTTTGCAGCGAAATGATTTCTCTTTTTACATTTTTGGCATGTCTGTCCAAATGCTGGGCAATTGTTTTTTCCTTGAGATCTACCGCAAGATCTGCAATCTCTAATGATACTTGTTACATAATTCTTTGCCATTTTTTCCTGTGAGCTTTTGACTGGCTTTCTATTTTCTGCCTTCTTTAATTTATTTATTTATCTGTGCAACATAACATATTTCTCTGTGTCAGTAGTTTATTTGGATGGGCGTCCTCCAACTTAATGTATCTCTCAATAGCTTCTAGTGCTGCTCTGTTGCGCCCTTAAGAGGTTCAATATTGGAGTCTATTTCACAGGCTGCTGTGGGAGTAGTTCTCATACTTCCACTGATAAGACGCAAGGCTTGGTTTTGGATTGTGTCTAAAGATGATTGATAGGTTTTGTTGGCGGCTACTTGTATGGAGAGACAGTTACTCTCCGAAAAACTTTAAAATATACACTTTTTAAAACTAAAATATGCATATTAAATATTTAAAAAAAGAGATTAATTTTAAAAGAATTGTATTTCTAAAATATAGCATGCTTTGAGATATAAGTATTTTCATTCATGTTGATCTTTATTAAAGCTTTTGAAAAATTGTTTGGGGCTCCACAAAAATCCTGCTTCTGGACCTTCCACATACTAAAAATATATGATATTCTTTTTAAGGACATAATAAAATGAACTTTTATATATATATATATATATATATATATATATATATATATAATGTCTAAAACATTTCACACGAAAATGGCTGCACCTAAGCAACCATCTAAAACAGAGGTTCTCAACCTTTTTAGCTCCGCAACCCCTTTTTACAATTAACAATTTTTACAATTGCGGTGACCCCAGCCGTAAAATCATGGTTTTGCTAATGTTATAAAATCGTAACCATAAAGTAAATATGTGATAGAATTACCAAAGGTTTTAATCACCAAACTATAAATATTTCTGTTTGTAACTAATTACAAATAACTGAGATTGTAATTTTATGACTTGCATTTGTTTACTTTTAAATTGTGATCAACATATTCATTTTTTATACTTATGTGGTGATTTGAAACAGAGCATTTGTTTACACCGTTTGATGGATAGTTAATTAAACTGTTACAATTATAAATATGCTGTGATAATTACAAAGTTTGGAATGATTATTATTCAGTTGTTCACATCATCTATTCTCGAATGACAATTTTATAAAGAAAAAATAGTAGCTTGCCATGAACAATTTTGTACAATGTCGATGGCGACCCTGAAAATTGTGATTCGACCCCAAAGGGTCACGACCCACATGTTGAGAACCCCTGATCTAAGATATTTAAATAAGCAGGCTGTTTCAAATAAAAAAAAAATATATATTTAAAACTGTTTATTTTGAAATTTTATATTTTTAAGTGAAGTATTTAGTACTATTTTCCAGTGTCTTTCAGCTTTTAACCAGTATTTATAGTTTTATTTTAATTCAAGGTATTGTAAATTATTATTTAATTGACATGTAAACTGTTTTTTTTGGTCAAATGTTAATAAAACAAACAAGTCTAATGAAGTTGTAATACATCTTATCTTTTTTTTAAAAGTTACTTTTTAATATCACACCTGTTTCTATTTATTTATTTTTTCTTCTGCTATCTCCTTAGTATGTATCTATTATAACTGTGCAGTGTTTACAGATCATGCAGCTCTCAGTAGAATTTTTTGTTTACTATAAAGGTGCTTTAGGGAAGGGTTTCAATAGCGTATGCAGCTTTTAAGAGCCTGTCTATTTTTGCAGTTTTCTCTAAATATCAAATTTTCATATATTTAAATATAAATTTAAGGTCTTTATTTAGGTTACTGAAGGTTTTGTTATTTCTTTAATTACATATAGTGTTACATCTTTTATCTGATGATGGCTGATGGATCAATCAGTACACAAGTCTGTGAGGCTTTTTTCTAGGTATAATGTGAAAATTAGACTCTTGTGTTATTACAGTTTTTGTTTTTTAAATGATATGATTTGGCCAGCACTCATTGCTTACAAACAAATAAAAGAAGGATGACAGTGTAAATATGTTCAAGAACTCTTCTGCACTGACTTTCAAGAACTCTTCAACTTTGACTAACTCTTGAAAGTGTTGAAAACATGGAGTAACAAGAACATATACAAATTAAAAAAAAAAAGTACAACTTATATTAGGCATAGCTGTATTAATTAGTTTGGATCAGTCATTTAATTAAATTTTGTAATAGATTTAGACTAGCAATAAAAAAGCTGTGCTGTGCTGTCTTGGTGGCGAAAGAAGAGCAATAAAAAGTAATACAATAGTTTATCTCCCTTAGTATTTCATCCCTAGACAAAAGTGCTTTTAGTTAACCATGAAAATGAAAATTACTGATTCACAGTTGTTCAATAAAACTTATGACAGTATCTGAAGACCTAGTGCAGCGTTTCTCTAACTGTATGGCCGCTTAGCCTGACGTGCTGATAAGGTGAGCGCAAAGCTAGACGATCTTTTTTTTTTTAAGACAAAAATCTTTTTAGTTAAAAATCATATTGAGTATTAATCAAGTAAACACAACATTATTACCACAGCTTTAATCTTTAAAAAGTGACTGTTTTATCTATTGAGTAGGACTTCAAAAAAAATATTGAAAATAAAATTGACTCGAAAGATTCTTTTAAAGAAAACGGATCTGTTTTGTCCACGCAAAAAGATTTTATCAAAATTATAGTACATCACTCGTGGGGAAATGTTACCCATCTGATGTAAGAGAGAAAGTAGATTCGCTATTGGCGTAAAAACATATATATATATATATATATATATATATAAAAGATAAGATAAGATAATTTTATTGATCCAATCAAATGGAAATTCAATTTGACTACAACTGATAATATATATATATATATATATATATATATAATATATATATATATACACACCCAGGAATATTAGGAAAAATAAAAACGCTAAAAAGAGTTGCTAGTTTTATTTTACGATTATAAAAGCAACAACTTTTTTTTCTTAGTTTTAGATGTAAAAAAAAAAAGGGCTTGTATAAAAATGATATTAAGAAACAATTCTTTAAAAACACGGGTTAATTTTGCTAGTAAGGTACGACAGTCGCAAATTTATTAGACAAATTTTCATACTACGGTCATCCACTTTCTCAATATATGTTATAAATATTTATCTTTTTTTTTGAAGGAAACATTTCAGTATGGAGCCTAAACTAAAAGTAGCTGTAGTTGGTGCAGGAGCAGCAGGTCTTTGTGCACTTAGACATTTGACATCTCCTGAACATGCAGCAAGCAGCCATCGTTTTGAAGTGACTTGTTTTGAGCAGTCCAGTCGGGTTGGAGGCACTTGGATATACACTGAACGAACTGGAAGTGATGAAAATGGTAGTCCTGTACATTCAAGCATGTATAAAAACCTGAGGTGAAATAGTTTATAAAACCCATATTTGAATTGTTGTGGTCGATATTGTAGTTGAAACTAAGACTATGTGTCACAATCTTATTGAAAGGTAAATATGTATTTGTTATATCGGAAGTTAATCTAATGTCTCAATATCCAATCTTATGTCAGAGATCCCTGTTAAGTTAAAAACAATAACCAAAAAAACCCCCAAAAAACAACAGAATTCCTCTGTCTGTCTTATCGAATCTAATTCAAAAAGAAGAAGAAGAAATATTTTTTTGACCAATCTTTTTTTGTTTAGTGCAATTTCATATGTTTATCTTTCTCAATACGCTATGATCCTATCACTTTTCTGACCAGCTCGAAAGGGGTGGAAGAGAAGGGAGTGGGTATCTGTTTCAAGGTTACGATCAGAATCAAACTCGGGTTTAAAGCCTTGCGAAACCTGCGAGGCGACCTTTTTGACAGGGAAGTGCTTATTAAAATAAAAGGTTTCATTGTTATCTATTGTTAGTTTTAAATTTTTCTGTCCTCAAACTTTAAAGGGGAATAATTCAACTTATACCACCATATCAGTTAAGTGCAATTTATTTTCCTTGTCCGAGATACCAAACAAAATAATTAACTACCAATAGTTAATTAACTAATTGGTTAATTTATTGATTCTTGTTTTGTCAGGTCAAAGAAATAATTGTGCAAACTTTCAGTTTAATCCGAAATAGTGTTTGGGAGAAATAACGTGTACACATTTGTTATCAAACAGACAGACAGACTGACACAGTGAGTTGATAGAAGATTTGTAATAAAGTTCAAGACTTGATCTTATATCTGTCATAAGTGCAAACCTATTTTTGTTTTGGCTTTGTTTTTTTTTTTTTTAAAGTTATGAAACATATTAAATTGACTTGTTTCATTGTCCAAATGATAGAGTTAGCATTCAAATCCCGTTAAATCTGCGAACGATCATTTTGAGGGAATCATAAAGTACTGAAACCATCTACTGAAACAAAACATATTTGTGTCCTCTGACAAGTTGTTTAGATTACATTTTGATTGTTTATTTTTTGTTTAGTTCTCCTCAACTTCTGTCCTGTTTCTCCCAACACACACAGAGAACTAATCTCCCAGTACAGTGTATGGCTTTTGCTGACTTTCAAGTCGACTCGTCCTTCCTTTGTCACTCATGAAGTTGTGCTAGACTATCTGGAGAACTATCTGCATCTCACTTTGATTTGTTCAAACATATTAAGGTAGTCTTAAGATACATTTTCAGAATGAAAGTATATATGACCCACCTTAGTAAATGTATGTCACCCACCTCATAGACGTTGTAAATTGTGTTCATAATCTGGAACTACTTAGAGGGATACAAAGTAGTATCTTATAAATATATTTGAAGAATTGGAGTATGAAGAGTATTTAAGTGTATACCAGGGAGGCTGGCAGCTGGCAGTGGTATGCGCTTCGCGACCTCGTCGTGATGGCCTCAAGTGAATCTTACCTGCTGGCCTGCTGTTTGTTTGGACTATGGCGCAATAATCTTCATTTCTGAGGTGATTTCCGAAACTTCTAAAGGAAAGCAATCTCCTCTAACTAGGTTTGCAGTGTTAATGACTGCAAATGTACTGATTTGCTCGCTAATATGCGGAATCCACATATTACGTACGACATAAGGACATTAACGACATCCGTATCGTTAAATTTGAGGACAAGGTTCGGGTTTTGATTTAGAGTTATCAAGGTAGTTTGCAAATAATCCTTTTTTTCACCTACACGAGTGCCTTGAACGTAATGTAGGCTACACTTGTATCTAGCTAATATCATTATTTTCTTGGTAATGTGAATAATAAACGAAACAATTTTCTCACCCTTACAAATAACTTTACTTACTAAAAGTTACCATGCACAAGACCTAGATTATCTGCCCATTAACGGATTTCAACATTGTAGAGGTAACATTCATAAACAAAAATAATGAGATAGTATACATTGGGTCCTCACATTTCCAGCTTAACAATGTTTATACGCACGTGAAACTTATTTGAATGTTTTGGCTTTCAAGTCATTGTCTTCTAGCACAGCTTTTCGTTAAAACAGCTTTAGTAAGTGACTTACAGTATTGTTGTTCAACTACTGTATAACATTCTTCCTAACAAAGACTAGTATCGTTTAAAATCAAGATAGGTCCTACTTTATAAGAATAAAAAAAAAAGCAAAATATAAAAAATACTTTAAAAAAAAAACAACAACAACAACGAAGCTTATCTAAGGGGAACAACCAGAAATATCTGCCATATCTCTCAGTACTGCAAAGTTTAACAACCTTTTCTATGATAGAAATTAATTACCACTAATGGGTTAGCACATTGTTTAATGTTTTAATTGCTTTAAATATTGTCATTAACTATGAATATTGTGCAAAATTTCATCTTGATTCCAAAAATGGGAAGTGGAAGAAAACATGTGTACAAAAATAGTACCAGACAGACAGACAGACGGACGGACAGACGGACGGAAGGAGTTAATATGAGCCTTTTAGTTACTACTTCCAATTGCCTACGATGTTTACCCTTTCACCCCTTCCAGTTCCAGACATTGGTCAAGTGGATCCAACCAGTGAACGTGCAGAGTGAACTAAAGAAGCTACAATGGGAGGTAACTACATGTGATGTTGTGAATAAAATAGAGCACCAGCCTGAACTGTTTGATGCTATACTTGTATGCAATGGCTGAGCAATGACACATACTTTCTTTTTCGTACAATTTACTTTTACTTTTTTTTTATCTTTTCTAAAGGGAAGGCCTACTGCTTTATATATGATAAAGCTTTTTTTTTTTTTTCTACAATTATTGAAACTATTGTAACTTCTCTATTAGATATTTAGTAACTGACACTCACAGCCACTTTGACGATTGCCGTCTGTTCCTTAGTGTTCAAATTTCGCTTTCATAGCATTGACTTTGTGTATTTTTGTTAAATTTCCCCCCCCCCCCAAAAAAAATAAAATTTGTATTGTTTTTTGTGTTAATCTGTTCTTCATCGTAATGTTCTAGCCAGAGGAGATTTTAAGATTTAAAACTGTTATTATCCCATCACCTAACAAGTCCATTTAGTTTTTATAAGACCACATCATGTGTGCGTCTTGCAATCAATACTATAGTTTTGTTTACAAACATATGGGGACAAAATACATGGTTATAACGAAACAATAATCCCCCCTCCCCCCAATGAATCATATTTTTCACTTTTTGGTTTGTTCAGCCATTATGAACAGATCCCTTGATTCCCGACATACCAGGCATGGAAACTTTCTCCGGTCAAGTTAATCACAGCCATGATTACAGAGTACCTGAAACTTTTTCTGACATGGTGGTCGTAATATTAGGGGCTGGAATGTCTGGTCAGGACATTGTATTTGAATTATCTCCCTTGGCTAAATGGGTGAGTCTAGTTTGTTTTACATGTTTTAGATGTTCTACAGAATTGAAGACTTGTATGTACTAGCCCAAACCTCACTCGGAATGGTGGGGGGATGGAGGCGAGCAGGGTTTGAATGCGGGACCGTTGAGTTGACAGTCCTGGCAACCATCCGTTTGAAGAGAAAGAAACCTCTATAACTGTTTAGTGTCAGGGGTTGTAATTTTGGATGATGGATGATGGTTATAAATAACAATTAATATACTATGTCAGCGCGCCTAAGTTATGTGCAAATATACAACTTAGTTATCTTGCAAGCACACCTTAATCGCGATACCCACTACCCAATGGATAATGACCGAGTAGGGTCCATACAAGTACAAAAAAAGGCTTGGCTTCCACAGAGTCCCAAGCCAGAGTCCCTAAATAAGAAGACTAAGCTACGAAATAACAAAGAGATTAGTATAACCTAACTTACCCAATACTGAGAAAGAAACACAAACATCACGCTCCAGCCAAGAATCCGCTACCTAAACAAAGAACAAAAAAGAAGCAGTGACGCCTACAGAGGGCGTCCTTAGAAACAGAGCACAAACTATTATGGTGCACAAATGAAACACACCTAACAAAGAACCAATTCCATGACATTAAGCAATATTGAAATATAATAATAACAGTCTTATTCTCTTGAAGGACTCTGTTAATGAACCTCTCTTAGTGAGCACATTTCACTTTTTTATTTTGTATATGAAAGTTGGATTTGATACAATAACTTTAAAGGATTTAAAAGTATTTTTTTTTCTCAAACCAGGTCATAACCAACGGCCATTCACTTCCAACTTGCCAGAAAATTTGACACAGAAACCCAGGATCAAGAAAATCACTGGCTCATTGGTTCATTTTTTTGGATGGCAGTCAGGTCATGGCGAATATGTTGCTGCTGTGTACAGGTTATAACTACAAATACAGCTTCCTGGCACCCCAATGTGGCGTGAAAGTAGTGGACGGGAGAGTCACCGGACTGTATAAACATTTGTTTTGTACGAAATGTCCAAGTTTGGCAATTACTGGTGTATGTAGAGTGATTTTACCTTTCCCTTTGTTTGATTTTCAAGTTCGTTTATTTAGGTAAGTGATACACTTGTTAACGATTTTCTTTTTAGTCTTAAGTTGCATTTTTAGTGGCACCCGAAGGGGAAATAGCCAGGGCCGGTCTTAGGCCACTGCAATCTATGCGGTCGCAGTGGGCCCCGCGCTTTCATAGGCCCCGCGCTAATTCTGTGTAAATATTAAATTGCAAAATTTATACGAAAAATTCATGGAAATGTCCTGCATTTATTAAAATCTCCTGAAAATTCATAAAAATCTCCTGAAAAATAATCAAAATTGTCATTTGTGGATGTCATTTATTACGGAAAACGCCAAAACTACATGCGATAAAAAAGGCTTTGTCAGCTTTCATGTAATAAAATGTAATAATCGGACGAATTTTCACCTAAACCGAAAGTTCCAATACCTTATTTACTTTCATAGTCATTGGCTTATAAATATGCCATAGGTTGCTAGGTTCGTAAAGTAAAGTTAATTTGATCGCTATTTTGTACTTAGTAAAGAATTAATAAAATGCAAAGTCGAATTTTTTTCAAATACAAAATCTTAATTTTTACTTATCATCCTTATTGCCACCCAGACTAGGCCCCGCGCAATCAGTTTCGCATAGGGCCCCACATTCGTTAGGACCAGCCCTGGAAATAGCCGCTACTAGTTTTGTGTGGTGTGTCTGTCCATCCGTCCTGTTTTTTTAGATCTCGAAAATTAGAAAAAGTATTAAAATTGCGATATCATAATATTTTAGATTTTTTAAAGTTCTGATGCAATGACTACGTGTTGCTTTTCTGAAAGCAATAAGTTTATTTTTTTAATTAACTATGCAACGAGGTTGTTTTTTTTATTCATGGAAAACACAATTTTTACAACTATTCACTATAAATAGTAAAAAATAAACAACAGGGGAGACTATGTTAATATGGGAGACAAAATACACTTACACATTTAACGCAAAGGGGTGGCTAGGCTTGTGTGGGTGGTGCGGGCTGCACGAGCATCAAGTAATGTTGGGTATCACCCTTTCCCCATAATGTATTAAGTTCATTTTCCTATGCGCCCATTAATATAAAATACAAATTATACAAAGATAAAAAAAAAATTTAAAAAGAATTTGAAATGTAAATTGAAAATATATTTATATTGCTACACATCGTATCATAACTCATAGACACTCCGCACTACAAACTATAGAGCAGCTTGTATCAAATTTACTACATCTGTTTAGATGCTTTTAAAAAAAAAGTACATTTCCGCAAGTCTCTAAATATACCTCTAGGCTCTGAATCTAGATAACCTTCTTAAATTATTTTCATTTCTCTTTGATTCATTCTATTTCTAGTTAATTCTGAAAGAATTGACTGCATCTAGCTCTAACTTCCGGAGAGCCAGAAAACAAAATGTCAAAAACAAAATAATTCCAAAACTGTAACTCTGGAGATACTGAAAAAAATAAAAATTCTTCAACCTGATCTGCAGCCTAAAATTTTTAGTTGCTATGCAGGCTTTTAATTTATCAACCAACTTTGGAAAGAGGCTCCAATGATTTGTAGAAGTTTATTCAGAAACCTCTAAACTTTCTAAACAATGACCTGTTGTGCTCTTGTGTTGTATAAAAAAATATTAGCCGGATGAATCAGTCCCGAATACCGCCAGCGATAGTTTGAAGACAAAATACTATTGTTTGAAAAACAGATGAGATTAATGTACTTTAGTATGCCAATTTGAAACAAAAGTTATGTTTACAGAGAAAGAAAAGTCTTCTTCTGCCAAAGATAAAATGTGAAAAACTGGTTCCTTCATATTTCACTAAAAAGGGAAGTAGCATTGTTGAATATCTAATTTATTCAGTTATCTCCCTTGTTGAAGCGTAACCTTAAGGTTTGATCTGTTCCATACCATTTTCAATTAAGCGGCTTTCACTGTATTTATTTTGTTCAGATCAGTTCTTGAAGGTACATGTGTCTTACCCAGCAAAGAGTCAATGGATGAGGATACAGAGAATGATTACAGAAAACGTCTGGAGGAGGGCATGCCTCACCGCTATGCACACATCATGGATAGTCGTCAGTTCAGCTACAACAATGATCTGGCAGACATGGCCAAAACGAGCCGGCTTTCACCTTATTACATGTGTAACGATCTGAGACAACGTGACCTTGCCAATTACAAGAACTACAATTTCACTATTAATGACAACAAAAGTTAAAATATAAAATTACTTTTGATCTGAATTAGTTTAAGTGATGTGTTCAGATTTGTATGTCTCTGTTACATTCCTCCTGCTTACATACGCTTATGAAGGAAGGTTGTCAATCTTTTGATTTTGTTTTAAATTTCTACAAATAGTATACCAGATTTGGTTTGTACTTTTTATTACAATAATATTGCAAAGACTGTTCCATTGGAAACTCTGTAGTGTTTGTAGGTATTTTCTTAAATTAAATTTTTGGTGTAAAAGTAAATGTGTTTGAATTTTTTTTTATCACATTCAAACTGATGGAAAAAGTTTTGTGAATCAACAGAAATAAGGGAATTAATTAATAGATTCAGCAGTTTCAAATTGTTTCATATAAACAGAAAGGATACGCGTAAGACGTGATTACCGTCTGTAACAGGGATATCTTAGATCTTAGATATATATAATTTGTTATCCCCCTTGGACCATGTTTTATTTTATCTATTAAAAAAAATATCAACTTGTTATTTTCTTACCCCCTGTAATTCGTATTTGAACTGGATCTAGTTAATAAGTCACTGATGACAAACAAAATATTCAGGGTGTTTGCACCTAATAGGAGGGCATAAAGAGATTCATATTAAGAGTATTGTTTGTTAGGGTTCTACTACTAGTATCACACCGATTCTCACACAAAGTCTATACCAACTCACTCTGTCTGTTTGTCTGTCTGGTAAAAAGTGAGAACACGTTATTTCTCCCACATCCATTAAAGTTGAAACTTTGAACAATTATACATTAACATATACAAAACATGAAACAATAAAAAAAAATTAACCAATCAGTTAATTGCTGGTAATTTATTATTTTTTATTTTTTTGGATACCGACAAAGGAAACTAATCCTATTTACATATATGGCTAAATTAGTTGGGTTTAGTCCCCTTGAACGATTCTGAAAGCTATTTCTCCCTCGCACATTCTCCGATCAAGTTGATACTTTAAACAATTATTTACTGTACCTAACAAAACACGAATTAATTTTAAAAAAAAAGAATTCGTCAATTAATCATTGGTAATTAATTATATTGTTTGATATCGAATAAGGGAAATAACTTGTACATTATTGATAGTTATATTAATAAGGGCGGAGTTCTTGCCCTTTAGATAAGCTTTGTTTTTCGTTTTTAAAAAGGATTTTTTATAGTTTGATTGTTCTGGATATAATTTTCTTCATTCTCTTTACAAAAGTAAATATGAACACAGTCAAACACTAGCCTAGAGGAGTGCTAGCGAGAGACCTCAGATGTATAACTCCTTAGTGGGAGACACCAAAGTAAAAAAAAAAAAAAAAGGAATCAGCGCACATTTTACAGCAGTGTAGTAACCCATGAATATAGGGCATTGTAGGGTATTAACACATTGGTTTATGTGTTAAGACAAAGATTTAACACCAAAAATTTTTGTGGGGAAGCTCATTTTGGAAGAAATAATTGGGTTAGCTTGTAACCCCAATGGGTGAATGTCGCGTGATATCAACCCTAATGAAAACATTTCGGCAAACATTTTTTACACGTAATTAAAAAACCGGCTTCTGCATCTTGTCTCAATTATATACTTTATAATGACAGCAGTCCAATTACTTGATATCGTCAAAGCTTCCGCAATGTTGGCATTTATACTGCAGACTAAATCGTCGCTTTATTTACGTCCCTTGACGACATGGATGCAGCCAATGAACAAGGGTACCATGAAAGTTTGAGAATCTTTTGTCATTTCAACTGTTTAATTGTGTTATCAAAGTCATGAAAGAAGTTGGAATATTATATCATCAACACACGCCAACAGAAATGAACATAAAAATCTTCGTCAGCGTTTCTCAAACTTGGAAGCGACATAATGACAGGGTGGCCATGAAGGTCTTATTTTTTCAGAGATTAAAAAAAATAAATAATTAAATTGATTTTTAAGACGTTTCATCTTCTAATTATAGCTTGTATATAGCGCTACTTTCATGTTTATAGCATGCTCGGAGCGCTATGGCCCAATGTCATTTGTAGACCAGTGGGGGGGGGGGGGTATCTGGGAGAAGGTTTTCCGTGCTGCCTTTAGGTGCTCAGTAAACAAAACTCTGCTCCAGTCGGGTGTCGAGCCTCGAGCCCCCTTCAAGCGTACTTAGCCTCTCGACCACGCATCCCACTAAGGCGAACTTTTCAACTGTTTTCGTTAGAGACGTTGTTTTGGAGAAGAGACCTCATACGTCTTCACTAGTGCAACTCTATAGCTTACTTGCCGTGGCGTAGCAAGGTACTCGTGACCCGGGTTAAAAAAAATGATGGTAGTCCACCTTCCACCTCTCTAAGATTAAGACAAAAGCATACCTAGTGGTCTCGAATGGATCAGTACATTTTAAAAACAACATTTCTATGTGGGAAGGTTGACTGTCATCTGAAAGTTATGGTGCAATGACTCTTACAACTTGTACACGTAGGTCTAATAAAAGTGCATCATGACATGAAACGCTTACCGCGTACCACTTCTTAAAAGTAACTATCTTGTTTTTTTTAATATATTTTAACAAAAAAACATGTTTTAATATGTATTCCCTAATACTATCAGATATGTTGCTAAATGAAAAGACTAACTTTGATACTAAGCAGAAATATAATAACACGATGAATGAATGAGCTAATAAAAATACAGAAGAATTTCAAACATTTAAATTATACATTCAACACATTTTGTTTTCAAATTTGTGGTGCTCTCATAGGCCTCTAAGGGTCATAGGCTCATATGGGTCGTGGGCTTGGGTTCATTGAACTTCTTCGCGCCATGGATGCTACGCCACTGCTTACATCTGAACAGTGACATTTCTCCGAGTGACATATCATCATTCACTTGAAATTCTTTGGGTGAATAAAACAGGCCCGCTACATCCTTGAATGTCTCTCATTCATGAGAATCGGCCTACTCATGATCATTTGATTTTTGTAAATACCTTCTTTATGGAGAACTAGTGAGCTGAACACGCCAGGAGAAGGAATTTCGGAAACTTAAAATGCAAGAAAACGCTTGGATTATGACTAAACTGGAGGGGGGGGGGGGGCTTTCAGAATTTCCCTAGGTCTTATGGGTTGTCACAAGTAAAAGTTCGAAAAACAATTTTCTTCTAGATGATTTTTTTTTTCTTTTCAAAAGAAAAACTATTTAGTAGGATACTTTTCAACAGTCGACAACAAGCTTCGATGTAGCGATGATAATGTTGAACCGAAATTGATGGAAATTGAATCGAAACACATGATTTCATGGTCAGGTCGGGACAGCTAGGCCACCTAACAAGGGGGCTTGTGTTCGAATCCCAGTTGTGTTTGCTGAGCGCCCAAAGGCAGCACGGAAGTCTTCTCCTATTAAGCCCCTTCACCTGAGACCATTCGTTCTAAAAGACCTCAACACTGACCTGACTTCCAAGTCGTATAGACCTGTGATGTGGCAACGAGCTATTGGTCTAAACTGTCTAAATTGTGACGTTGCATGTCAGTATTCAGGCCTTCTATAACAATTGGTCTCTCTTCATCCAATGGTCCACCAAAGAGAAAACATCATAAATACTCTAAATAAAAGCTATTAAAACATATACGACTAACAAGCTACAGTAGTCTATGTCTGCGTGTTCTCGAATGTGTTTGCTTCGTAGGTCGCAACGACATTCCCTAGGTCAGGAATCACACTTCCATCTTGTGACCTAGATCAGGGATGGCCAATTTTGTTTCCACATGGAGTTC
Source organism: Biomphalaria sudanica (assembly GCA_036873155.1). Lineage (NCBI taxonomy): Eukaryota > Metazoa > Mollusca > Gastropoda > Planorbidae > Biomphalaria > Biomphalaria sudanica. The sequence goes on from JAZGLO010006649.1 coordinate 1,143,678, forward strand.
ATAGACATTTCCGACCCATGTGTCAGGTCGTCGAGTCAAACTGAACCTACGCAGCTTCAATGTGCTAGGTACGGAAAAGTTTTCATCAGCAATACAGCACCTCGTCACCGGCATGGTGTGGCCCATGGGACGTAGTTTGGGCGTCACTGGTTTAAAGCATAATCCTATCTTATTTTATCTTATATAATACAGACGTTACTTAAAAAAAAAGAAGTTGATTACAACAACAACACAACAACAAAACAAGCAGCGAAACAAACAACAAAACAAGCTTACATTTGTTGGATTCAATACAATAAGTCGTTATTTACTGAGCTGTTGTTGATGTTTCTAGAGTTACAAATTGCTCTCCATGTCAGTCAGAGTTAATCAATATCACGTGACTAGAGTTCCCCCCTCCCCCCCCCCCCCCACCTTAAACCCTTCCCAGTTCGGATATTGTTTTATCTTTAAGAACGTCCAACAAAAGGCCGGTCATTGTGTCGCCCCCCTCCCCATTGTGCGTGTGTGTGTATGACTCGCCCTCTCATTAATCAAATGTATGACGTCCACAATCGAGGGACGCTGGGATACTGGAGTGGAGAGTTGTGTGATAATCTCCCTCGTCACGCCACGGGTCAATGGATAACAAACACTTTCTTCGTGCCTGGAGGTTTCCCTTTTGTCCATGTGTCAGAGAATGTGTGTGTGTGTTATCATGTAGTGAGTCAATGAAGAAGGGAGAGCATCCCAAATGTTCGGATATTGTTTTATTTTTTAGAAGGGACAAGAGTCGAATTGAAAGATGTTTTGTCTGATTGTTTACTTGGCTCATTGTGTTGACAAATGGAACACCAGAAGATTTATTTCCTATGTGTATATAACTAAATGTTCCACTTCTAAAGAATTAGCCAATACCGATTTTAAAACTGTATTTTCTTCCTTATGGCGTTTACAAAGCCACTAAGTGCTGTAGGTTCGCATTGTGCAAAATATATAAATCCTTATCCTTTCAAAATTAAACAAATATACACAAATAATATTAAAAATATACAAATAATCTATACTATAAAGTAGAAAATAAGGCGTATGTATGTGACGAATAGAAATCGAAACCGTTTGACCGATCTTGATAAAACTTGGCAGAAATGTTCCTTTGATGCTATCTTAGACCGTAGTGTATGTATTGTAGCCCTAAAAAAAACGTAAGACCCTCAAACAAAAAAGAAAGACCAACTCTATTAAAGCATTATAACTTCATACTCTAGCTAACTTTTAATTCATAGTTACACTGTATTATATTCACGTTTTTTCTTGTTTTCCAGACTCCACGTTAAGGAATTACAAGAAGAGTTAGCAATTTTTAAAATCAATTCATCTTAGATATTGGATTACTGATCTGAACCCTCCAACATATACAATGAGAATGAAGAAGAAGAAGAAGAACAGATGTATGTGCACACAAATAGTGTGAACAGCAGCACATTTTTTAAAGTGTTGACATACAGATTCTGGCACTCATAAGACTCCTGTGAAAGTACTGACTGGAAATTCTCTTTGCTAGGAGTTATGTCCTCTGGAGCTAAATCAGCTTCTGCGCTAAATGGTGAGCTAATGGTATTGAAAACCGGTTCTTGACGTCTTAAAATTTGCTTTTATAAATTCAAAATTAGGGAATCTAAATAAGTGTTGTACTTTTAATCATTTCACTAGAAATCATTTCACCTTTCAGCAAAGGAATATGACAAAACCAGTTTTCTTTTGCTTGCTTGTAGAATAGGGAAGGCCTGGTTCGAAAAGATTTAACATCCATTTACATTTTATATACAAAAACTCATTGCAATGGCAATTATGAAACATGAAATCTGTCTTCCACTCTTCATTAGAAATATTGGTTACAAGGTCACTCAATGTCCTTCAAGTAACAGAACACTTTCTTCCTTGAGATTTTATAGTGTTCTTGTTTACCTTGCCCATGCTAAGATACCGGATTTATTGGATTATTTTATCCATTATCGGAGCTACCTGTGGTTAAGACATTAAACATCTAATAAGTTTAATTACTATTTTGACATGTTATACTTCACGGAATTCTATGAAGCTTTATGCAAACTTTCCTGTTTAAAGTATATGGTTGGGGTATTAAAAAAAAAAACCACCATTTTACTCAGTCAAAGATCGAGCTCCACCAGTTGTCACCCTTGCCAACTTGCAAACATACACATTACACAACATTCAACACAGTTCTTCATAGCATTAAATAAATACTGGCCTGAGATTGTGTCTTGAATGTATTGATGTATAGTCAATAAGCATAGTCTTCGTTTGCTTGAAACTTTTTATAATGACAGTTTCAACAATTTATATTTATATCATTTTTAATATATTTGCATTTTTATTTGTATATACTGTGGGCACACCTGATTTCTGTAGGTGTCGGCGGGCCGCATAAAACACGCCGGCCCGCGGGCCGTAATTTGCCCACCCCTGATCTAGGCCATATTTACATGAGAAAAGATCGAAAGGATCTAGATCTTATTTTAAGAACTACACTTTGCGCAGATAGTTTTTTACTTTGACACATGAAAATACAAAATATAGTCTATTGATTTCATTACGTAATAAAATTAACCTTCAATATTATGTTTCAAAAGCATTTTTACATAAATTCGTTCCATATTTCTGCGAATTCTGACGTCCTGACTTACTTTATAATCCCTTTCATTTTACAAATCTGGTAAGCCCGTTTTAATTGCACTTTATATCATATTCATCTATCGCTCCTTTCGTTTTTAATAGATATGAATGTATAGGCTTCGGGTAAACCCATTTTCGCAAAACTACTTTTATTTTTGTAGCGAAAGAGAAAAAACTTGAAAGGATCATTAGCTAAGTTTAACATACATCTAAATCCAATCCAATAGATTAGTGGATTTTTAAATTCTCCCCCGTCCCCCAACCATAGTTACGCCTCTAGATCAATGTGTAGACATCCAACATTTATGTTAGATTCGCGTTGAAGTTAGTGAGTGCTACTAAGAGTAATATGAGTTTCTGTTACTTGTATTCTTATCTGTTACTAATTTCTAAAGACATTCTAACCCATTGTAGACTAGTTAGATGCAAAATGGTTTTTATAAACTCATATCAACTCACTCTGTCTGTCTGACTGGTAAAAGGTGTGGACACGTTATTTCTCCCACACTGGTGGACCCACACCCATTCTCGAAATAAGCTGAAACTTCGCATAATTATTCATGGACATAGACAAAATATGAATCAATAAAAAAAGGTAACCAATGAGACAATTAATTACTGGTAATCATTATTTGTTTAGTAGCAATAAGGGAAACTTATACTGTTGTATTCGCTGATATGACTAAATTTGCTGGGTTTACTCCCCTTAAATAATTGTTAATGCTATTTCTGCCTCACGTATACTCCTATCAAGTTGGTAATTTAATTAATTATGTTTTGTACTTAACAAAACATCAATCAATTAACAAAAATACTCAATTGATTAATTATTGGTAATTAATTACTTAATTACCTTATTAATTAATTATCGAATACGGGAAATATTTTGTACATTATTGGTAGATATAGTTTTAAGGACGGAGTTCTTCCTCTTTAGATACGCTTTGTTTGCTTGTTTTGTGTGGAAATGTGTGGAAATGTGTGGGGGGCTATCGTCTCAAAATAGGATTCTTTGTTTCAAAAAATAATGTGTAAATGTTAACAAAATGTCACAATAGAAGCTGAAAAAGAAAGATGTACATTTGATTGATATAGAAACCCAGCTGATCGTCCTTTATCAATCCCATGCATCTGATCACAAGACACAAACTCTTGTCGTTGAGCAGCAGTAGAGGCGTAAAAATTGCTCGATCGCTGTTTTAATTAAATGCTTTAAAACAAAACTACAATTTGTTTCTCTTCATTTAATTAGAGTTGGCGGCTGATTGGTCCTTTTTCGAATCCTAGATTGTGAATTTCGGGATTTTTAGAGCGTCTGTAAACTGTATATATCTAGAGCAATTTCATTGGCAGGCTTAATTTTAAATGAATATAAGCCAGCTTCAGATTAATTCTTACAACTGATATTTTGTCAGTGACTTTGTACTGTTGATCTTGTCACAGATATGTGTGTGTGTGTGTGTGTGAGCAAAGTTAATTATTTGTAAGGTGTTTCTATGGCTCACCGACAGACTTGACAAAGACAGACAAAGGGTAGGAATAGTGTGACACTTAGATTTATACCTGGTAGGGCGACTCGATACCCGTAGGATGGGACAGACAAGGACGATTTAGTAGCGTTAGTTTAGGCGTGGGGTAGGGTCTCAGCCTATATAGAGTAAAATTTTTTGCGGCAGTCGAGACACAGCGCCATGTAGTGTTAGCAGGGGCGTGTGTCGTGTGCTAGGCGTTTTCTGGTGAACGACACATACAAACATTGGGAGCAAGTCGTCGAGGCTGGCTCGCAATCTGGGCTCCAAGAGGTGTGAGTTGTTTGCCAGAGACAACATGTAGGAATTAATTCTTAGGGACCAGGGTAAGAAGAAATGTTTTTATTAGTTATATATCTAGCTTTAGATGTTAGTTGACTATGAATAAATAGAATGGCGCTTTAGCTAGTTGTTAGCGATATTTTGATTATTTGTCTATTTAGAGTGACAGTCTTAGTGACAGTCTGGGTGACAGGCAGTTCGTAGTCAATGTCCGTGACAGTCCGAAGGCGGTAGATGGCAGTCTGGGTGGCAGTCTTGTGAATGTGGCAGTCTAAGAGTAGAGACACAGAATAGATGTTAGCGACAGTGGCGTAGTCAGCAAGACAATGATTGACATCAGATGACATGGACAGCGGTACTGAACCCTTATGCAGTCTGCGGCGCTGGGTCCAGTGCATGGAGGAGGAGTAGCCGTGGTGGTCTGATTGGCATGGGTGATTAATCGCTGTATTGTTGATTATGTCTTTATTGTTTATTATGTTAACAGATACAATAGTTTTATTAGTATATAGTATTGAAGCCACTTGTCTTATGTTATTATTTTATGTTATTAATAATCTTATATTTGCAATTATTAATTCATTCATCAATCAATCTTTACATTTATTACACGATTTTAAAGTGGCCATCGATGCCCTATTTAGAATATTAAATATTAGTTTTAATTAGAGAGTTTGACTTTATTATGAGTATTCATTATGTGGTCATTTATGTTGTGACATTGTTGTCATTAGTTTAATTTATATACATTCAAAGTAATTACACGCACCAAGAGCGAGAATCATCGTAGACAACTTGTCATCAAGAGCCCATGGAATACTACTGGTACATATCTCTCTATCAAAGTGAGGAGGTAAAATGAGGTAGTAACGAGAGGGGGGAATCTGGGTCTTGACAGATCTGTCTGCCTAGGAGAGGAAGAGAGAGAGAGAGAGAGCAAAAAAGAGAGAGTGTGAGAGAGAGTTATACCCTGTGTTTTATTCCTTCGACTATTCACAAACAGAAAATCAGCATTTCACATAATCTTATTTCCTTGTCATATGTGAGATGTTTGTTTGTTTGTAAAAAGTTTGACATGTTTCGGAGGTTATTGCAGAGTTGAAGATAATTTACTTCCTAGTCGAACCTCCCGCGAGGAGCAAGCAGGGTTTGGACCCGGGGCCATCAATGTCCAAACAACAATCCAGTGCGCAAACCACACGACCATGAAATATCTAGATTCCCTGAGATAAAAAAATATTTCCGCTGAGTTCATCTAAATTCTAGCTGTGTTTTTTTTTTAAGTGGTAATTACTAAAACAACAAACAGACAAACAAACAAACATCGATTTTCTGTTTCTGTCTTGGAACCAAACATGTCTAGAATGTGTGTACCGGAAAAAGGGGAGGCTATCGGATTGAGCCGCAGCTCCTCAGAATGGATTATCTACCCGCTGATGAATTAGGCGACATTGTGCCTGACGACATAACCGCCGAGGGAAGGGGGTGGGAACACGTCACGTGGTGCATTGAGCTAAATTGGGCTTGTCCTGAAATATACTCCGGAAGTTTGCCAGGACAATCTATATCGATGACTTGCTCACCCTCTTCCTGTCAGTGGGCCGCAATATCCTCTCCGTACCCCTCCACCTCTGCATTTCCCTCAACTCAAGGAATGATATAGACCTAGATCAGGAGTTCTCAACCTGTGGGTCGCGACCCCCTGGGGGGTCGATTGACGATTTGCCAGGGGGTCGCCTAAGACCATTGAAAATATGGATTGTTTTTGCCTATTCTTCTATTGCTGTATGGGTGTGTGCGGGAGGGGGGGTTGCAGCAGAGTTGGGGGGGGGGTGTAAAAAGGGGTCGCCGAGCTTAAAAGGTTGAGAACCGCTGGCCTAGATCAATGTGTAGACATCCAACATTTATGTTAGATTCGCGTTGAAGTTAGGGCCGTTGGTTTAAAACACTAGGGTGGATTCTGCGTGTAGGAAGATAAACCGGTGACTTGGCAGAATTTAAGTCATTGGTTAACATGCATGACTAGATGCATGACGCGTAGGAGGTAATCATCTTTTTTTTTTTGTTTACTTAAATTATTTTTAGATTTTTTTTATTGATAGGTTTCAATATTAAAAAAATGATTTTAAAATATTATTCCTATTTAAAAATTAATTTAAAATAAAATGCCCTAACCTATAAATGTAGAGCCCTAGTGCATGGGTCATTGCGAAAGCTCACTTGCCTATGAAAATAATATCTATTCAAATTTTGTTTCAAAGATTGGTTTCACCACAAAAACTGACTATGATTGTTACTTAATGCGTGCAACGCGTCATCTTAACTCTGGCGCCGTTTAGAGAACATTTTAAAAAGGGTATAAAATCACAGCACAACACTACCATATTTAAATGAAATTTCTGAACAAAAATGTCTAAGAAAAATCGAAATCTTGGAAGAAAACAGCCACCCGATGCATCATAACTGCCTTAAGTCGACGTCTATCAATCAAGACAAGAACAGAGCGGTACAAAAACTCGTTCGTTCCTTATTCGGTCAGACTATATCAACGCCACTCGTTGATCAGGAAACTTGAAAAGGACCAAGATGCCTAGTTGTAGTCGCTGACTATTTATGTGTATGTTTCTGCTGTGTTATCTTTCTATGAACAAAGAGTTTCTTGATATCACAACAAATGTCCATAACGATCAATAAAACAATCTTCTTAGACTTAGACTTAATATTTGGTCATCGTAACATTATTACATTTTGAACTGACCATTTTGGATGTCTCAGGGGGTGTTACTCCATTGAATTAGTTTAGTGCCTAAACAAGCAAAAGAAAAAAAAATATTTAAAAAAAAAAACGGGGAAATGACCGCGAATAACTGTCATCTTTCTGAAAATCTCAGGTTTTAACTCCATTTCTGCTACATAAAACACAATTAATTAATTATTACTAGTTCATTAACTTATTGGTTAATTTTTGGATTGATTCGAGTATTGTATCGACTATGAATAAGTATGCACAATTTCAACTTTATCCGAGAATTGGAAGTGTGAGAATTTTCTTTTCCGAAAATGTATAAAGGGGATTAAATACAATATACACCCACATCTCTCATTAAGTACCATTTATTCCCGATATTTCGATATCTAACAAAATAATTTATCACCATTAATTAATTACCTAATTGTTGTTTTTGTTTACTGATTCATGTCTTGTTCTTGTCACGTACATACATAAATATGCAAAGTTTCAAGTTGACTCTGGGAGTGAGTTGATATAAGCTTTGTCAAAAATGATCTTATTACGCTCCTTGAAGTCAAATATGACAATACTTATTTTGTTATTTGCCATATAATAAACCAAATTTCGCTTATTATCTTGACTTGATTTTAATAGTTTAGCTAAATGCTAGAGAAATCTTTTAATCAATGTTGCCTAGACATCTCAAAGTCCATTAACTCTGGTAAGACAACTGGGGTCACGTGGCTTAAAAAACCCTATGGAAACAACGAATGAGAATTTAATACCAACGTAATTGTTACTTTTTATTGACATCATATCGAGACATTTACAAATGAAAATATTACGCTAAAACGTTACTATAAAAACAAGGTTACAAAGAGAGTGTGTGTGGAAACACAAACTCAAAATCGGCCCCTGATGTGGTCCATTCAGGCAGGTAAAAAGGCAGGTTTCAATATTTTCAGAATTAAAATCATAATGAAATTCGATCAAAGGCAAATGACAGAGAAGAATGGAGAAAGAAGTTTGACAGATCTTGTCCAGAACGGTCCAGCAGACCAAGGGATAGGTGAAAATGATGTGAACAGTTAAATGTGAACCTGACCTAACTGATGTCTTAAAATGATTATCTAATTGATCAAATTTATTTGTAAAGCGTCAATCTCTTTATCAAAGCCTAAATTAAAAAAAAAAAGAATTTCCATAAAAAAAAAAGAAAATTAAAAAATCCTTTTGTCGAGTGTTCTATATGTGGAGTGGCGCTCTGCAGTTTACGTGATAATATGAAAAACTACTTATTAATTGTTGTTTTAAATTATGTTTCACTTATATGTATATTAAATAGATTTTCTCTTTAAAAAAAGTAAAGATTTTTTTTTAAAAATGTAGTAGTAAGTATGACAGAACTTACTTAACTTACCAATACATTTAAAAAAAATATTTTTTTGACAAAAAAACTAAATCTGATTACATATTTGTTACTATTAATAGTGAATAGTATTAAAAGTGGTGTATTTTTATGAAAAAAAAAGTCTTGGCATAGATGATTTTAAAAATTAAATTTTTCGCTTTCACAAAAGAAAAAAATAGCCATTGCATCAGAAT